>OY720107.1:31555212-32755212 GCA_963082835.1 Leptogaster cylindrica
CATAAAGATAATGTATCTTGCATGGCAACACTAAGAAGGTGTTGCCCGATTTTGCTCATTTTCAAAACTGACCTTGCAATTATAACGAAGTATTATTGTACTAAATTTCAATCATGTAGCTATAAGCGTTCTCGAGTTATCGTCTGGCGGACAGACAACAGACCGACAAGAGACAACAGACAGCTATAGTATATAAAGCAGGCAAATACGCAAAACTTTTATTACTCGACCTGATAGCAAATTTTGTGTAGATCAGTTTAAAAAAAAATTTGACGAAATTCCTGCAGTGCCTTTTAGAGATATAGACTTTTTTGTAAAACATGTTTTTGTGCAAAAAAAGCTCTTAAAATATTATTAAAAATATTTTTGTAAGCTAAACAAGTGAACATGTAGTATTTACTTATTTTTTTCTGAAATCACCAGAGTCTACTTTATAATAATAAATTTTTTCATAGCGCTATCCTCAAAAATGGCCAAGATACGATTTTTTTTCATGAACTATACACGTTTACCAGAAGGTCTCGGAAATTTCAAAAATGTCGAATTTGCTCACATTAAAAGTGGCTATAAAAAAAAAACTAATGGAGATAAAAAAAAAAAATTGGTATTTCTTCTTGTCTATGTATATAGACAAAAATTACAAAGTTTCATCA
The DNA here is from genome assembly GCA_963082835.1 of Leptogaster cylindrica. Lineage (NCBI taxonomy): Eukaryota > Metazoa > Arthropoda > Insecta > Diptera > Asilidae > Leptogaster > Leptogaster cylindrica. The sequence continues at coordinate 31,555,866 of OY720107.1, forward strand.
AAATCGGAGGTGGTGGGTGACAAATCGCACTTTTCCTGGATGATTTGATGTGGAATGACCCAGAGAGTACTCTAATTTATGCAAATTAAGTGTCTCTCTACACTTCATAGGGGCCGAGATAAAATTTTTTAAAGCAAAAACCATTTTATTGCATGTCCATTTACCATAGAAAAACATTTGAGAAAAATTTGAACTATTTCTTTTTTTTTGTTTTTTTTTTTTTTTTTGAAAATTTGGTAATTTGATGTTGATACTTATTTGTCAAATAATGTTTTTGACCTGTAATGCGAAACAAAGCAAATTATACTAGTTCAATTTTTTTCTTAATTTACCATAGAAAGGTAAATGAACATGCAATAAAATGGTTTTTGCTTTTTATCTCGAAAACGAAAAAAAATACGTAAAAAATTCGGAGACAAAAAAAATTGTATTTTTGCTTGATTTATCTAAAAAAAAATATCAAAATTAGAAAAAAATCAATGGCGCAGTGGTTTTTTGCAATATTGATTAAAGTGCCCCCACGCACGCCACTGGATTTAATAACCTTAGTCTAGTTAGGGTGAAATTAGCTCCTTATTACTATAAACAATGCTGCAAAATTTCCAAAAAAAAACGGCCACAAGATATTTCAGATATTTGTAAAAAACCGATATTTTAAATAAAGTTCAACATCCTGTATCTTGGAAGCCATGCATTTCCGGACCTATGTTTATACGAACTTTTTTCATAAAATGAACTGAGAAATCAACCCCTTAAATATTGCCGTGTCTTTTTTAAACAACCTGTATATTACTTTCGAACGGGAGGTAGTTTCGTACTCAGGGAGGCATGAAACGAAAAACTATGAAAGGATTGAAGTAAAAACATTATATTCAAAGGACAGCTTCTCCTTTAAGCAACCCAGCTCAACAATAAATACTGCCATTTCGTTGTACAAGAATGAAAAATAAAAATGTCCCGGAAAAGAATCATTGCTCGTGATATCCTGCATGAGATAATCATTACCAAGTACAGCAACTCTCAGTGTACTCGCATCTTTTCTGCAGAGATCAAATCCTCTACCCACTTTCGCTGCCATACAAAATAATAATAATAATAATTCAATCTTTAAGAAAAATAGATTAGGTACTGATTAAAAACATCTCATGGAACGAATATATGTGAAAGTTTGAGCGTACTTGTCATTGTTTTATGAATTAAACGAGGTTAAAATTTACCAATTCAATTAATATTAAATGATGTCATAATTTTCACAAGATGCCGGTCGTGCAAAAAAGTCAATAGCTGCATCCAAAACCTGCATCAGTTGCAGAGTATATTCATGTTATCTTATAGGCGATTGTGCAACAACCCTATGCCAGAAGTCTCATTCAGTTGCTAAATGAAAATGAAAGCAAAATACGTAAATGTTTAAGTGTACGAAAATAAAAGAGAGAAAATATTTGTATATATGTACGTTGAATACATTTGACCTCGTTAAATAGGCCAAAGACCTCACACCGAAATTTGTGTACAAAACTGAAAGACGTCAAAATCATTTGTGATATCGACATTGAAAATCTTAAGTCTTCAAAGCCAAATTTAGAAATTATTTTCGATAAGTTGATAACAAGGATGAAAAATTAATAAAAATGTTGAGAATTTTGTTACAAAAAAAAACCCCGATATATTTGCAATATACCATCGCTGAACCTTTCTCTTTTCGAATGCCGTTGAAGAGAAGAGGAAGATCAGAAAGAATACTCACAAATGGGGAGTTCATAGGTGCGCTTATCTCCGTTTGAAAATTGCATAACCATCGAGAAATTGCACCGGCCGCAGCACCCAATGCTACAACAAGCCGCTGCTGTTGCCGATGTTCCAAAATGAATATAGGTTGTGATCCGAATTGCTGCAGTGTTGTTCCAGTTGAGGTTTAATTTGAGATCGGTCGACGTCTGGCTTTAACACAATTGAACCAATAGCGAACAACACAATGCAAATCAAAAAAAGTAAGAAAAACTTTCGATTTTTGTAGGCGATGAGATGTAGAACAAGAAACCTTCAAGGTAAAGTCAGTCATTTGACATTACGTTGAAGCGATTCAACCTTGCCACAAGTATAATTGCCGCTACACAAATGTAACCGAACGCTCACGCACACCACACCACAAAATGTTCGGCGATTTGATGGCCGCTTCTGTGTAAACAATCACTTCCTCCGGAATTAAATTGCAAGTAAAATGCAAATGAGACAAGAAACAAATAAACAGTTGCGGCGAGTATGAAGAGAAATCCACACCTTGTTTGCGTAATTCGAGTCGATGAGAGTAATAAGTAAAGGAAAATGCTTTTTGTTTAATTAGAAAAATTCACAATACTGTACAAACTGATTATATATTTGAATGAATTCCGTTCAAGTCCGCGTGTATGATGCGATTTCAATGCCGTCTACTTATGAACTGCAGGCGAAAAACCAAGGCAAGGTGAGCCAAAGCTCAGACGAGCGACCGAAGTAAATTCTGTTAGGGCTAAACGAGGGAGCAAGACCCCCCCAATGGGGGATTTAACATGGTCATATCGCCGACAGCCTCTCCATTGGAGGCGCCGCGCTACTAGTACTGCCGCTGTTGTTAGTGGAAGCATGGATGGAGCACGTCTTCAGCGGATACAGTTTGAAGTCAGTCTACTGGTCCATCACTAGAGATTTATGTGGGTCGTGAGATGGGGGATGATTCAATGGAAATGGAAAAGCTTCATTTGAACATATTTGTGGAGCTTTCATGTCTGAAAACTGCTCCATCAGAAAATCGATGAACCGTTTTTTTAGATTAGCCAATGGAAATTTCTACCGTGGATGCTGTTGAATTCGTCAACCATTCTTACACTGTTTCTTCTGTAAATTGAGATCAACTTGTTTCTTTTTTTGCAAGTTGAAAAAGTGTTTTGTTGTTTTAACATGTATTTTTTCTTGCACGTTTTAAGAAAATAATTTAAAATCAAAGATTTTTCGGTAAGACATTCAAATATAAATGTATAAATGACAGTATGAAGAACATTCGTGTTATCCATAAATCATAATGCCTGTGAATTGTTGGCTATTATATAAAAGAGTCGACACCCTTAATTCGTTTGCGAGTGGAACACCTTTTGTACTTTCTTTGGTTTTCTTTTGAAATCATAAGATTAACTGAATGAAGAGAAATCAAAATGTTGACCCATTTTAATGGATGGTTGTCACTGTCCCTTCTTATTTATACCTAGCACCATTGGTAATTAATGACCCCAATATTCTCTACACACCCCTTCATAGAATACCAAACGAAAAAACCCAAGCATTAGGTACATTTTAGAACTATGTTCTATTCAGTTTAACGTTTACATTTTTCTAAAATAAGACTGAACTTAACTCGAGTCAACCTCGCCATGTGAACGTCCTTCATTCTAGATTCCTCAATAAAAGTTCATACCCTTTTAACGTCATTTGTTATAGTTCCAACCTCCAAGTCACACGAGGGTAGTTAATTCAAGTATTCTTATGTGAAGACATCATGATACCACCACTTTAATAATAGAGCTGTGAGGTGATTCCCACAAAAGAACAAAATCCACTGAATGACTGAAACATTGCAACAGTGCAATGAGCTCAATGTATTTTATTTTAATTATTCTACAGATACTTCTCCCAATCAAAATGGGTGCTTTCACTTTCAAAATTCCACCCCTAGCCTGATGCTGTTCATTTTCCATCCCCTGTACAAAATTTTATTCGAAACCAGACATTCAACCCTCAATCGCTGTTGGTCATATAGAGAAACAAAAACTGTACGAATTTTGATATTCAAAGGGTGTTCACAGGAGGGATTAGGGTCACGGGTGGGAGGATGAATGGCTAATGTAAGCTCCGTGGTGCAATGACATTATCCTTATAGCGTGGCTTAAGTCATTCCACCATTTACTTTCGTAATTTGGGGATTCTCGCTGATTCATGAGAGGAACACATCCATATTATGCGAGCAGAGTTCGTTGAAGTTGAGTGAACTTGTGATGGGTGGAGTACAGTCATGGGGTTGATTCTTGCCCTTTCATACTCGAATATATTGTATGATGTTCCACAAATGTATTACATCAGATTGCAGACATGATGGGTCAGAATTCCCATTACCTAACCCTTGATGATGGTTGGTTTTGTTGATATTTGAAAAAATCTTCTCTTGCAGGTCCAAAGCCGCTGATGACTTTTGCCATAGATTCTAAATATATAAATTATTGATTTTTATTGAGTTGCAATAAAATGATGGAGCTTCAAACATTTCAAATGCAGATAAAGAAATTGTTAAAATCGTGAAGAAATTCAGAAAGGAAATAAGTAGAAGAGATTGAGTTTTACTCGAATGGAGGGGGTTAATTGAAGCCCATTCCACCCACAACAACTTTTCACTGGCATTTTGCTTTTTTTATTTCGCATGTTGACTCACGACGCGATGATTTAGTTTTCATTGGATTGCGCCAAGTTCATTGAACGAAGAATTTATCTAAATGAGATGATGGCGGCGCGCGGCGTCGGCAATCGCCGTAGAATAACGCTAAATATTGAGAAACAATCCACGTAGAGCTCCATAGAAAAATAAATGGCGTACAGAGATGCAGACAATCTACGTTATTCCGATTTCATTTATGAATTTCCATTTGGAGTTGTTAGAAAACGGCATAGAGAATGGCAGACTGTGCAAACGAGAAGAATCTGAAATGTTGAAAAAAAGTTTCTGATGGGCTGTGAAAATTTTTGCGAATATGTATTTCTATCCAAATCTACAAACACAAGTATAATTGCAATAAAAACGCAATTTGCATAGATAAATGCCTGTGGTTGGCTCACGTTGCACGCCCGACGATGTAAAAGTCCATTGAACTCTGCTGTAAATGAACTTTTCCTATAGAAAAAAGCTTTCTAGTCGCTGCTTTCCACATTGTATCAAAAGCTGCATACAGAAGGAAGGAGGGGGAACGAGTGGATTTTAATGGTGGTTTTCTTGTTGCTCGCTGTGATGTTGATTTTTTTTTTTGCTTGTTACAATGAGAGGAATTTGTGTTGTTACTTGGAGCAATAGAGTCGCCTGCACCTCCCACCCTACTTGCTTTGCCTAATCAACCCCTCACTCGTACTAGACGATTCATATTATTCGGCAAATAATTTTGAATTTGTTGAACTTACACAAGCAAAAGTTTTTAAAATGGCGTAATGAAGTTGTTGTTGGCTGTTTTCATCGTCGTCTTCTTGATTTCCTTCCCAAAGAGTGGAACATTTTCAGGTCAACCTAAAACTTCGGTGATTGGCTATTTTCAGACAGACCAGGGGAAAGCTGAAAATGTGGCATTTAATTCGTGATGTCGATGAACTTTACGCATGCAAAAGAAGGAATCAACGTTGACCTGGATTTTGATGGCCGTGTGGCATTTAAATATTTGCCTAACACGGAAAACATAACTTGCAACGATGTGAAAAGTGAAAGTGAATTCAAGGAAGTTGAAGGAGAGACTTAAGAAACTCACAACAAAATTTGCAACACGTAGTTTACAAAAATTGATAGGTAGGGGAGACCGGGGCACGTTGGCCCAGTTTTTTTAATATGTTTTTTAAAAAAAAAATCATAAGTATTTTAATGACACTTTATGTTGCAATATGTTAGGACATTCTTACAGAATCAGTATATCACTTCTAAACCTTGAAAACTATGTTGAAAAAAATTATAGAAAAAGGTTTTTGGAGACGGGTCAAGTGGGCCAATGTACCCCTACCTCGGGGCAAGTTGGCCCGGGAGTTGGGGTACGTTGGCCCAAGTGACATTTTCAGAAGTAAAATGGACACAAATGTAGGAAATCAAAATAAAACAAGAGAATTTAACAATTTACACAATGTATTTGACCAATACGTAAGAAATACACAATGAATGCATGAAAATTACATACTAAGAGAATAATTTTTTTTTTTCAAATTATTATAAGTTTTGTTGCCTCGAAACTTACTCAGACTCACTGTCTAAGTCCATAGGGTCAGCTAAATTGAAATATTCAAAAAATAGTCCGTTGACTTCATTTTTGACACATTCCTCATGAGCCCAGCGCTTACAGCTAGTGCACTGGACCCATTGCGTTCCGGGCTGGCTGTTCAGTTTCAGTGACCGTAGGCTAATTGTGCTGAGCTGTTTCATTAGACTCTTGGAACTTTGCACAATATCTTCCCAAAGTTTTTCTCGGTATTCCGAACTCTTCACTTACAACCCTGATTGGCCTTTTATTTTTTTTTACTTCTAAAACGGCTTGTAGCATAATATTTTCAGGAACTTTTCCTCTTTCTGTTTTTTTTTGTAAGTTCGCACCATATTGACGTTCCTAATAATATAAAATCTTATAAAACATCGTAACTTCAATTAAAAGTTGTATTAGAACATGTGTTAAAATTGGTCAGGACAGGTTGGCCCAGGTGGCCATTGGCCAACGTGCCCCGTCTTCCCTGGGCCAACCTGCCCCATCGGCATCTTTTATATAAATTATATTTTTTACAGAATTCAGTAAACCAATTTAATCTGTAAACAACATGTAACTAACCCTCAAACTACAACCTTTAAACATACTACAAAGCTGTTGCACCTGAAATATTCACAAGCTAAATAAAACACTTTTAACTCTCCACTAAAAATTTACTTTGAAACACACAAAACCGATAATTTGATATCACTTGTCAAACTCTGATCAGGCAGCCATACTGTTTTTGCAGAAGGAAGTTGGCATTGCTGCCAACCTACCCCTTGATTCCTAGCCCGATCTTGTGGTAATTATGAGAAATAACTGCAGTTGGCCAACCTGCCCCTATGGCCAATGTGCCCCGGTCTCCCCTATTTAATGTTACTTCAATTAATTATTATGCCGTTGTTTAATTACGCGAAAGAAACGCTAGTTCCGATAATTTTCATTAGCTCCTGGATATACTTACAATTTTAAAGGTAAACTGTTACTAATTAGCAAGAAACCAAAATATGAGGGTAATCTGAGTATTGACTAAAATAGTGAACAAAGTCCCTATTGCTATCTAATTCAGGAGCTAAAAATCATTGACCCCATTTCTTCACACAAAACAATTAATTTGTACTGTAAATAGTTAAATGAAAAATGAAAATATCTAGAATGATGTATAAAGAAAATAACACTTTTTTCATTTTCTAATTTCTACTTCAATATTTCTATTATACAGGATGTTCCGAAACTCAATGTCAAGCCGAAAACAGGTGATAGGTAACAGATATCAGAAAAATCAAAAAACAAATCTTAGTCATGTAGTTTTCAAATTATAAGGATTCAAAAAAAATCGAGAAAATTGACACCCTGTGATGATCTTTCAAGTACTGTGACTACAAACCTTTACTTTTTAAATTTTTTTTTAAGTAATCCTGAAGAACCCTTCTACAAGTTACAGGGTAACATTAAAACACAACTGCATCAATTTTAAAGAAAATATCACCCTTTTGTACAACCATGTACTCAAAATTATTACATCGCCAAACTTTAACTGACTGTACTAAACAAAAAAGTACTACGCTACTTTGCAAGTTACTTTAAAAGTTGGCGCATTTAGTCCTGATTCCAAAATGGTATGACACTTGATAGATTATTTCATAAAAAAGGACAATAAAAATTTTTTTCTGAAGAAATCGTATTTCAAGGAAATAATTTTTGCCTTGTCAAAATGCTTAAAATGCACCTTACGCGTTCTTTAAGTCCGTAATTTTAATGTACAAGTGTGAGTGAGACGGATAATGACGTCGCTAGGTCCTAGCCTATCATCCGTTTTCGGCTTGACGTTGAGTTTCGGGACACCCTGTATATCATGATTAACCAGAACCAGGGCATCAATCAGACCCTTCCTTTATTCTTTTTAGATATCGCTTTTACTTTCATGTTCCTATTATATAAGTAATGCTGCGAAAAATGGGTGTCCGAAAAAAAATCGTCATTTACTTCGTCCGTTGATCCGTCGTTTTTTCAAATGGTCATAATTTCCTTAAAAATCGGTCTTTTTCAGCTCGTTTGGGTGTTCAGTTTAAAATTACATAAATCTACTAAGTAGTAAAATAAGGGAGTTATAACGGTTTTAATAATTTTTTGATTTTCAACGATAACTGCCGCCAAAATAAATTAAAATTAATGCGATTGGTACCAAAATATCTTGTAGGATGTCGGGATCATGACAGTCAAAAATAGGTTGACGGATCTAGTATTTTCGAGGTTATGGTTGTGGGTGCAGTAGTGGCAGTCCGAAATTAGTGATCCCTCCCGCCAATGCTTTTTTTCTGTCACGATTATTTTTTGGCGTTGCAAACGTATTTGTGTAGCTATAACAATATGATGTTCATGGGAGTAATGTGTGGCTATCTCCACACCGGAACTTTTGATAAGGATTCGTTACTTTCCTAGATTTTTCGATATGGTTCATTGACCCCAAAGTCGGTTGCCACATGGAAACACTTCAATTACGATTGCAGAAAAACAATAATTAAATGAAAATGTAACGTAATGCAGAAGTATTTTAAATTTTGTTTTTGAATTTCAATTTTCCATTAAGTTTAAACCATAAAAAAAACAACAATGCACTCCATTGACCTTGAGAACGGAGAACTACAAAGTGCAACGTGATCTTGGTCGGAACTAATCACGAAGGTGATGAAGACATAAAAAATAAGTTCCATTACGAAAATCAATTGTTTGTGATTTAATATATGCGTTACGAAAACCACTCGTATTAGTTTGCACCTGGTAAAATATGAATGTCATGTTTTTTGAGTTTCCAGTTTTAAATTAATTTTCTGATAAAATCTTTTTATACCCTAGATGTAGGATATATTAGTTTTGAGCGAACGTTTGCAACGCCAAGAAATGATGGTGATAGAAAAAAAAGAATTATATTCATGATTGGGAAGTGAAAAGAAACCGTTTTATGGATGTCCGTCTGTCTGTCTGTCCAGACGATAACTCGAGAACGCTTGTAGCTAGAGACTTTTAATTTGGTACAATTATATTTGATTAAAATTGCAAGGTCAAGTTCGAAGTTGAGCAAAATCGGGCAACTCCTTTTTAGTGTTGCCATATAAGCCTGAATCGTTTTTATACAAAAATGTTGATTTTGTGTACAGTTAACATTCGGATTTCTTTTATAATTACAATTTATTACAATTATTGATTATTTGCGAGAAATTTTTTTTACACAGTGTCTTTTTACACAATATCAAAATTATAGAAATTAGAGTAGTAAAAGTGGATTCATGATTTACATGGGGTTTTTTGATTTAGAATGAGTGAATGGGAATCTTTCCGCTGCGGCAAATTGGTTTATGTTTTTGGGGGCTGTGGGGGTGGGAGTAGTAACCATCTGCTTTGGGGTTGTTCACTTTGGGCCGTTTGTGATATCAAATTAAAGCTCTTGCTAAGTACTATTAAATTGAGCAGTCGCGGACAACTAACCTTAGTTACACAAGAAAATGGATGTCTAGATTTTTAGAAAATGAGTATATTTTTCTTCATCTAGGGTATCACGTAATTGGTGTAACCAATTGATTCTTTACTAGTTTTAATTATCTTGTAATAATAATTGTGTTTTTATTTTACAATCCAGTAAACGAATATTTAATTTTCGCTAAATGTACCATATTGAAGTAAATCCTGCCACTTCCGCCCGACAGCCCAAAACTTGTTATACAGAATTCTTTGCAGATGCACTACATAGTAAAGTTTTTTACTGGTGGAGTATGGAGAGGGAAGGACGAAAAGGTAACAAAATCTTTACAACGATGGAACTGTTTCTATTGCAGTTTCCACATTCACCTGCAATTCAACAAATAATTTTTATATCTCTATATAGGCATCAACAGTAGGAATTGCTGCAAAACACCACCGGAGCAAACACTAGAAAACAAATAAATCGAGAAAATTGAACGAAAATGCAGCTGCAAAATGCAACAGTTTGTGTTTATGTGTGTTGAAACTGCAACAATGATTATATTGGATGGATGAGCGACCAGTAGTGAACAGGGGGCAGGAGGTGATAAGTCATTGCACGTTCTATTTGTTTACTGAACTCTATGTCCGGGTCAACGAACTCGAAATTTTCGAAGAAGCATGCTGATTTTCTAAGCGAAATCTCACAAATGAAGTGCACAATTGCACATGCAGTGCAAAGGAGGCGATGATGATGATAATAATGGCGGGGTGTTGAGCAATTCGAATTTATACCGACCGACATAACATCTTCCCCCCCTCTTCTTTGCGCAAACCATGGACGTTCAATGCTACTTTTCTACTCCATCACGTTTTGTTGTTGCTCGGGGCAAATGGTGAATGGACTTTGATACTTTGTTCTAACACGAAAAGGTCACTTCATGGCACAATGGCCACGTGAAAAGTGCATGTCACCAATCAATGCAACTTCTTTTCGATTAAATCGGGTTATTTTTCACCCACTAGTGACGTTAGACATTTTACAATGTACACTTCCAGTTAAGGTGAAATGAAGTGCACATTTTCTGACCTCTGCAAATGTCGTTTTATTTACTTGATGAACTTAGGTAGGTAAATAAAGAAATAAAGTAGAAAATATTTTTCTTTAAAAATTCCACTGATTCTCAAAAATCTATAAATATAAATAAATGTTATCGTGAATAGGTGCATACACAATTGTCAACTATCAGGAATTCACGTCATAACAAAAACCAATATTCTTATCGATTGTTGTCGGCTGCAGCAATCAAAATGCTGAGTAAAATTTAATTTTCTACCAGCAGCAAAATAGAATAATAAAATAAAAACCTTAAGAACAAATAAAATAAAGATCTGCAATTAATTATCAACTGGGTTTTTTTATGCCTTTGCCACATCATAAAAATTCCAATAACGTTTGCAAACGTTGAGATTTTCAATTTGCATACAAGTAACTGAAACTACGTAAAAAATGGTTGACCACAATAATGACGACTCCCTAAACTGATCGTGAACAAATTCTGGTATGCACAAGCAGCAACAGTCTCGTATTTGTTGTTTTTGTTTAATGCACATCCACCCGAGAAGGGTGCAAGGAACTTCTAATACATTTGACGTCATTTGTGTGCAGGAAAACTAAAAACCTTTCGATTGCACTTTACGAAAGCAGCAACGCGAGTATTAACTTCTTTTATTCCATTTTCGATTGTTGTTCTTCTATAGTTGAAAGACATTTTAGTGAAACCGTTTGTATTGCATTAATCTTTAAAAGATAAAAAAAAAACAACAACCAAATTTCAGTTCATTGTTCAGAATATTGTTAATTTGTTTTTTTCTCAAAATATGCCAAACGCAAATGCACAAAATGCAATCAAATTGATGACAATGTTTCCTGTAAAATTTCACAAATCGTTTACTTTTAAAACAATAAACATGAACATTTGACGAATTATATTAGAAAAAGTTTTCGGATTTAGTTAATTTACGAGTGGGTATTCATTACGAGCTTTAATAATTATTGTAGAGTTATTGTGTTCCTGAAAACTAATGTGTGATAATTACATTCGTTCATGAAAGAACAACTGTTTTTAAATACGTTTTTCTAACTTCAAAGCTCTTGTTCCACTTACGATAACCATTAACCTTGGAAACTTTCTAGTAGAATTTTTGTCGAGAAACAGAGACAAAAAACGAATTGAAAAAATGAGAACAATTGAAAATAAGTCAACCTTCTTCGAAAGCTTGTAAAAAAGCAAATCAAAATAAAAAAAAATTCGCAACAGCAGCGCAGAGTTTTGAAATTAAGGACAAGACACCGTCGCCGCCGCGCTGTTGCGAATCCCTGAATAAACAACATTAGAGGTCGACTGACCGCAGAAACAGTTGCCGACCTTGATGGCAATTTGTTTCTATAATTAATAATTAATGAGGGACGCATAAAATTAATCAAGAAGAGATGTTTGCATAATGACATCTGATGTGGAACTCATTGTGGGCGGATGTCATTGAAGATGGATAGTCAATTAGTGACTCCATATTATTGTCATGTATCACGGATTAAAAAGGTATGCATGCATCTGGGGAAAGTGTCCCGCAACTACTGTCGTGCTCGTGGCGCCCTCTAAAGTAATTGAGGAAGCGGAGATAAACAAGGACATATTGAGGCCACGATGGTTCGGTAAACGGTGGCAGCTAAAGGGAGTGCGACTTGTGGTTATTCAGAGCAACTCTGTTGGAAGCGCCCCAACACAAGAGCACAACCACGATAATCTAAATCAACATTGTAGTCGGCACACCGCCAGCGGAGCGATTCTAGCCGGGCACCGGCTACATGAGCGCAAAGTCCATGATTGACAGCCAAGTACGGTCGGATACCTCTGGACCAATCGGGGAGCTCCATTCATGGACGAATTGGAGCTGACTGTTGACTGGCAGCGACCATTGCTTGCAGTAGCCTAGTGCTGGTTAGTAACAACGACCCTTCCTTGACCCATTTCGAGGTTTTGTACACTCATCGGAAGGTGATGACGAGAGGTCAGAAGCTCGGGCGTTGTTTTGTTTCCCCTCTACAGATAATCTCATGATGTTTTCGTATCCAATGAGAAAATCGAAGTGTCTCAGTTCAGGTGAACGGATTCGCTGTGATTTTTTTAATGAATACGTGGAACAACGACTTGGACTGATTGAAAGGCAATGTGATTCCTCACCGTAGCTCTCAAATAAATGCAGAGAAAATAGCATTAATTAATTATAAATTTAAGTTGAAATACTGAATTTCGTTTAATATGAAACAATTTAAGGCATCACTTACCATTTGACGGATCTTTTCTTCAGATGAACTCGATGATTCCACTGTAGTTTCCTTTTGAATCGTCCCGGTTCACGTCTTCTCTCGAGAATTGGTTCCTTGAAAGAAGATTCGTGCTTCTTCTTCAATTTATCCTCCTGATTTTTGGTGGACATAATGACTGAATTCATCAAATCGTCATCATAATCATCATCATCATCATCATCTTCTTCACTTATGGCGACATTTTGCAACTCGCTAGATGTGTTACGTGATTCTAGTCCATATTCTTCGTCGGAAGAATCAGGGATCAACTCAACATCATCGTCTTCTTCGTCTTCAATATAATGGTCATCGATGGTTTCGTCGTGCTCATCCTCAGCATCTGAGTCCTCCTTCGATTGATTGAGTGCCTCAACACCGCTCGTCATCGAGGAAGTGTTCTCTTCCTCGTCTTCGACTTCCTCCTCTTCTACATTGTAATCATCTGTGTCAGAAATTACTTCAGTATCACCCTTTGTCGGGGATGAACTTTCGCATTGCTCCTCCTCTCCCTCCTGCTCCTCTACAGTCTCGACAAAAGATGTAATTGTAAGAAGAACTTCTTCATCAGTGGACTCCACATTATCACCATCTTTCGCATCGCCAACATTCACCGGTGCACTTTTTTCATCCTTGTTATCACAGTCTATGCTGTTCGAAATTTCAGAGTTCACATTCGTTGCCGTGTTTCCATCCTTGGGGGGTATGCTTGCAATGCCAGTTACCGCCTCAATTGGTTCCACTGTTTTTGTTTCCCCGCACTCTTCCCCGGTTTTTTTACCTACTGCCCTTGTACCATCAATTTCCTCTGTACATTTAACATCTAAATCTTTGGCCACAATATTTACATCACTTTCGTGTTCCGTGCCACAATCCGATTCCATTTCGTAAAACTTTCTGGAACGATATCACGTAGCACACAAAGCACACAGAATCTTCGAAACCCGATGTTAAGACGCTATTATTCGTAAATAGATTCGTTTACAAGAAATTACATTGTTATTTAATCGATTATTTTTAAAAAAATATGCTCAGAGGTCAATAACATTTGTCACAATATTTCCATTAAAACTGGCCAAGTCCTCCACAACACAATCACAATTTGACCAATAAGCTTTTCGTTCCACTATGCTATTTATTTTCTGGCATAAATGTCAACTCTTTGACAACCGAAAGTAATGCCGGCGATAACAAATGGTAATAATTTCACATTATCACTGCACATTCGAATTATATTTTATTGTTAGAATATTGTATGAACATTGAATAAATAAATTTTTAAAACATTAACTAGGAAAACTCCATGCAATTGAGTTAAATTATGAAAAATCTACCACAACTTTCGTGGCGAATTCACTTCCATATTGATTTACAATAAAATGGTGGCTATTCAGCAAAACTTCATTCAGCACTCAGCATTCAGCACTTGAGCTTCGTTGGCTTTTTAGTACTACAATTAAAATGGAGCATGTTTGCTCTGTTCTCTGTTCTAGTAATTGCTGTAAAATAATTAATTGAAATTTTATGTTATATCTACAGATTTAAATTTTATCCTTACATTTTTTAAATACTATCTTCGTGGAGAAGAGCCAAAAGTAAGTTCAAGACATGCCCGACAGATGCCAATACTACTTTGTTTCCATATGGTTTGTAGCAAACCAAATGTAGATGTCTCTTTTCACTATTTTGTTGAATGAAATGGAAAATTTAAAATTTGGTTTTTTCCCCTCCGGAAATCAGGAAAATTTCCATTTTATCAGATTGACGAGGTGGGAAAAATGTCCTAAGGGCTAAAGCCGGAGGTACACGATACGGAAAACGTCATATTTATAAGGAAATATCTTTGTGGATGTCACTTTTGAGACATCGGGTCACACGATAAGCAAAAATGAGTTTGCAACCTGTATTTCGCAATTCGCGACGCCGCGCCGCGCCGCCCGTAAGAGCAGTAATCTCAAAACTGTGTACATAAAGTTTTGTATGGTGTGACTCGGGAAATTTTTACCCCGCAAATTCCTTGGATGTGCCGAAAATATTCCGAAATTTTTGGGATATTTCTAAGCGATACACCATATTGCTTATCGTCGAGTCACACGTTATGAAATATGGCGTATAGCTTATAAATATGACGTTTTCTGTATCGTGTACCTCCGGCTTCAGACAAAAATACCCATAACGTATGGAAGGGAATTAATTCATCGCATCAGTGTATCTTTTTTATAAATATTTTATTGCTCTTTTTCATGAAGAGACAAAGTGAACTGAAATTACGGAAACATAATTATTTTCGAACTCTTATTGTAATGACGAAAATAATGTTCAATTGCAGCATACTGTGTGCTCTTGCTAATTGCAATTAATGATTGGATGAAGTGGCAATTTCCATCAACATCAACCATGGAACGACCCATAAAAAATTAAATTACAATATCTGATAAAAGTTCTCTTTGATAATTCAAAGTGAATCATTTAGAATGACATCCAACAGTGTCCTTCTAAACTAAATTAAATGTCCTGTTACATAATGGGACTAAAAATACGGAAGATTTATATTCAATTTTCATACATGTTCAGAGTGTTTTACAATTAGATTCAATTTAAGTCAATTTTCGTCACAATTCATTGCGCACACAAAGAAGAAATTGCAGTGTAACTTCACTTCAGTTGTCTTTAGTGTTCTAAATACGCAAAAAACCGACTTAATTCGATGGCATAATTGGTTCCGAATCTTCTGTGGAAGATTAATACACAAAGGCGCCCCTATTATCAATCGACTTCGATCCATCTTTTATGATCCGCCCACACAATTCCCACACCCTCTCATGGCATCTTGTTGGCTATTTAGGAGAAGTAAATTAGGAGTAAAAGAAAACTAATGAAAATAATATATACAAGCCAAGGAAGACACAGAAAAAAATCAATTAGAGAAGCCTGCCAAGCGTGAATTTTTGGTTTACCGCCTTTTTCCCTCGAGAATGAAAGGGTTATTAGAATTTGGATGCAGTGTATATCGATTCACCTGAGCTATTGGAGATATTCATCAGGACTGAGACTTGCTTTCGTCATTTCACCATCTGTTAGCAACAGCATACATTATCTTGTCACTGTTAATTCATCTCCTTGCAGTTGCAGTTTTTTATATTCCGGTTTGCTATAAACGTATTCATATGATGTAAAAGCCACCGGAATTAGTACCCGATTACGTGATTTTTGTTGGTAATGAACAAATGACATGGCAGCCACGCAAGTGCTAATGGTAAATTTGCACAAAATAGGGGGAACAAATATATTCACGAAGTGACAAATAAAAGAAATCGGAGAGATTTAAAACAAATAATAAATTTCAAAGCAAGAGCAATGAACGTGATCCATTAATCAATCAATAACATGTATGTGATGTCCTTTAATCCTTTATAGTGAGTCCAAAAATATTTGCTATTTTTTGCGGACTTTTTTTTTTTAATTTTCATTCCCCGACACTTCCTTGCCCTTTTCGAAACCCAATGAAAATGCTTTTATTTACGTGGAACGTAAAAACACTACCATCCCCCTTCCCCAACTTCCGCCATCCTTGTGATTAATTGCTCGAAAACAATGAAAAACTTTTGATATTTTTCCAACACATTTTGTTTGTACCTACTGTTTTTGTTTTTTCTTTTTTTATTCGTTGAAAGGTAGAAGTATGGAAAATGCCTAAAAATGGCTGCTTAACGCGTCTTACGAAAGCACACTTTGCCTTCGAATTAAACGTTGACTTACTTGACCTCGATTTAATTTACTTCTCAACAATTCTCTTTTTCATTTCTATTAGACACGATTTCCTACACACAATTATTTCGTTTCTACTTCTTCGTTTGTTTCTATTTAACGATTTTCGTAATTAATTGAATCGGGGTCGATAAATTTTTCAATTTTTATTTCATTCATTTCGTTTGCTTTTATACCTCTCTTCATACACCAGTTGCCAATTTTATTTAATTTTTGTTGCTAGATTGTGTTTCAAACTAAAATCTAAAAGAGAGAAAATATGGATTCAAGTTGGATGGCGTGCGTGAACAAATTGCTCGATTATATTTGAAAAATAACCTTCAGAAATCATTGAAAATTCAATTCAATCTCATTATTTGAAGTCTATGAGTTGATTGCTTTGCCAGAGTTGGATAGATAACGGAGCTGGTGCAGGTCGTCAGGCCAAGGCAACGAAATACGTTCGTGGAATATTTATTGTCTTAAAAGAAATAATAATAAAAAAACAACCAAACACCACCCACATAAGAATTGAAATTGACACCTATTAAGCATTTTAGAAAATTATTAGTTTGAAGACCGTCATTATACATGATTATCATCTTTCAACTCTCCTGTCGATTGCATTATGAAATAGACTCGAAGGTATTTAAGGTGTTCCAAGTCAGACCCTCATTTATCAGTCATCGGAACATTCAAATGGGGTGATTTCAGATTTGAGTCATTGAGTGGGGAATTTAAAATTATTGTACCTATATAAAACTTGTTTCAAAAAGTTCGATTCACTTACGAAATATCCTTAAAATATCAACCAGTAATAATTATGTCATTGTTTATTTAATATCATACTTAATGTTGAGCTTTTTTAATCACATCGACCTCGCTGCGGGAAAATTTTCTATTGATTTATTAATTGGTTAATGTAAAATCAATAAAACTCAGATGTTTTAATGTATCTGTGAAGGTAATTAAAGAAAATTTTGAAGAAAATCCATGCATTGTTGCCTTGTTTTACTATATAATAAGAAAATAGAACTTTTTGTATTGGGGGTATATATTTACACTATACAGTCATTAGTCAAGAGACTGAAGAAAGCTGATTTTTCGAAGATTTGTTTAATAACAACGGAGTGGATTTTTTTTAAAACAAATATATACATTTGAAGAAATAATATGTTAATAGTGTTCAAAAATTTTTTTGGATCAAAATTTTAATATAGTAGAGTATAGTAGTCAGTCTTCGCAGGTGCCTTTTCAAAAACGTATTTTGCGGTGAGAAATATAAAAGGGAAGCCTAATCATCGGAAATAGAAAATTCTAACAGATTTGATTAGTATATCATAACATTAATCGTTCGGTTCTGAAAAATATTGATTTATAACAAAATGGCGATTTTTGAAAGTAATTTTTTTGATTTCTATCAAAAAATTGCCTTTTTTTTATCATAAAAACGAAAATATTTATCGGCAAACAAAATCCAGAGATATTTATATCCTAAACTAGCAGATCTTCCCGGTTTCACACGGGACGGTGAAAATCATAATATTGTAAATGTACATCATATTACATTTTGAATAATTTCAACTATCCCTAAAAGCGGCGTATATTATATAGAACTGTGTTAGTTTTTTCAGTCAAGGGTGGTTTTGAGGGGTTGTATTGTATTAGCATAAAGGTCGGTAGTTCTTATTCAGCTTTTTCTCTAACCAAAAAGCTAAATACCAATTTTTACAATTACGAACACAACAACAAAAAATCAACCAAATCGTTTCAAATTCCAAAATTTGTTTTTCCCAACCCATCTATACCACAATTCATCACACATACACACCCCTATAGGGGGATGTATTCTGCCCTTATTTTCGCTGCCCGATTAGCCGTTTTTGAGATATGGCGATTTTTAATTTTTTTTATTTTTTTCATTTTTTCCCATGTAAATGCACATAAATCTTCAAAATGGCATATCTCCATGGAACGGCTGGAACGACTTCGTAAAATTTCACTATAACCATCTACATATATGTCCCAACACACAGTAAAAATTTAATAGCAATCGGAGGTCTGGTTCTTTAGTTATAAAGTCACAATCAAAATTTACACTTCTTTTTATATATATAGATAAGTACATAAAATTTCAGTGCAATAGGTATTGTAGTTTTTCAGATATCTTGCTTACCGACTTTGAAAATGTCATTTCGAGAAAAGTTTTAAAAGTTTGAAGTTCTAAAAGCCCCCTTCAAGCAGTCGTAGACACGTGTGTATAACGGCCTATAACTCGTCCAATTTGGCTCGAATGAACTTGAAATTTTTACAGAATATTCTTGACGTAATACATTTTCAGAAAAATATATTTTTCAAAAATCGATTGTTTTAATTTCGCTGACTGTATATACGTCCTTAAGCACTCCCAAGACGAAGCTCTCTAATCTATTTTGTTGAAGTGTAAATTGTAAAACAAATCAATATAGATGATATGAATTTTTTGTATCCAAGGTTCAAGGATCATTTTTAGGTTAGAAAAAAATAAACTAGGTATAAGTAATTTTTTGTTAAATTTTTCATTTATATGTAAGTATGTAGTTTTAATAGCTAATAAAGAGTTGTTAATGACGATTACATCAAGTGATTCTGGTTTAATCAAATTTCATTAGAAGGGCCAAAATTTTCATTTTTTTTATTAGACAACAAAATAAAAATTGTAGGAAATTCATATTTGTCAGATGGAACTAACACCGTCAAAAAAGGTCAACCACGTTTAAGTTCAACCATAATTTAGTGAAAACCATTTGAAGGTGAAAAACTGAAGATGAATGACAGGCAAATAATTAAAAAAAAATTGACCAACAAAACTGATATTTAAAAAAAATATCTGAAGAAAGTGCGTTTTATGGCGATAAAGAGAAGAATTTTTACTCGAAGCGATTTTACGTGACCAAGATAAAAACTAGACCGGGCTATGAAATGGAGGTCACTTTCCGCCTTTTCACTCGTTAAAAAACGAAAACGACCAAAGAAAAAAGCAAAAAAATATAAATTATAAATAAAGGAATTTCGGAAGCCGTCGCCGTCGATAAGAAATGGAGATATGCAGAAACTTAATATCAGGTTTTTTTCAATACAAAAAGGAAAAAAATTACTCTTCATTTGAAATAAAACAAAACTTTCTTCATAACGAACCGTGTTGATGAATAAAATTAATATTTCTTTTATCGCAATTATTTCGCCTATATATGGTTTCGTAAGATTACAATTCATAAAGATTAATATGGCTCGTTGTTTAAAGTCTGCAGAAAAATACAACAAACATTTTATAATTACTTTCAACTTTGAAACTATTGGATTGGATGTACTGAAAATTTTATTCAAGGCAATTTTTACTTAATGGCATGAAAATGTCACAAAAATGTTGTGAAACATTTTTTATTATTAAAAATTCGTTTTTGTGATGAGCAAAAAGATCGAATATGTTAGGCTTCTTTAAAAAAAATTTAAATATTTTTTAATAAAATCCATTGGTTTTTAAAATATGTCGACAAAGTTTCACAACTCCTACAAAAATGTGCAGAATTTTTTTAAAATTATATTTTACCCTTTAGCATTTCATAAAAGCAAGGAAAATTACACAAGGCAAAGCAATTTTCGGAGCTAAGTATTTTACGGCTGTTGGGCGGGGATGGGAGGAACAACAAAATTTACAATTATTCATTTCAGTTTTGTCCACAAAAATAAGGATTCCAAGATTTGCATTGTAAAACCCGGAAAAGTGCTGGTGAAATATTTTTCAGTCTTATTAATAAAAGTAAAAAATTTTATAATTTATGGAATAACATAAAAAACACCGATTTCCTGTAAACGGGAAAAAATTTTATTAGATGCTGTATTGATGTGAGTTTTAGATGATGTGAATTTGTTTTTGCAATCGAGATTTTTGCAATATGGTCATATAAAATCGAAATTAGCGATTTTAAGTGTTTCGCAATTATTGATTACGTAATGACTAATGAGATATTGTAAGGTTACCTTGAGATGTGACCTCTACAGTGTATTGTGTCCGCGACTTTGGGTACACGAAATGTGTAAATAAAATACACTCACATAAATGCGCACGTGTTTAATGCACATGTGCATATTTCGATTGCTCAGCGAGATGGGCTTATATAAACAATAAACAATTGCAGAAACATTGAATTTGCGTAATCTCGACTATATTTGCGCACTCTAAAATTGAAGGAAGGCGGCTTTTGTGATTTTTTTCATGTGCACGACAAGAAGCGTTGATGGTTGCGAGCTAATCTCCAACAATTTATATAACAATATATAAACAAGAACAGGAAATGCGGAATGGGGTGGGAGGAGAGCGGTCAGATCACATGTCACCCCGTCAAACTCGAAAAAGAAATCAAATGCGATTTAGATTTAGATAGTCGGTTGATTGTAGGTACCTGGTTGTTGTGTGATAAATTAAGATGAAGAGGATATGGAATTTTCAAATTTGTTGTAAGTCGATTTACGAAGTTCATTTCTGATGGGAGAGTAAAGCAGGAAGCACACTACAATACCCTCGAGCCAAGACTATCACGACCCTTGAACCAAGACCCAGGGTCTAAGGTTTGCTGTACATGAAAACGTATAAAGCTCCGCACACTGCAAGGCCCTTGGGCCAAGACCATGTTGGTCCCTTCGACCATGGCGGATGGCCCTACCGCTTTGTCGAAAAAGCAAACCATGGTCCAAAGGCCCCGCAAGGTCGATGATTCATGATCATTTTTTACTGCAGAGACATAGCAATAAAGCAATAAACAACCACTTTCAGTGAAAACCAGAAAACAACTACGGAGAAAATTGCTTTCGGAAGGTCTTGTAGTGTGCGGCAGAGAACTTGGGCCATGGTCGACGTGGCCGAAAGGACCGAGGGTCCAAGGGCCCAAGGGCCTTGTAGTGTGGTTTCTGCTTAATTGTGGACATACACTTTACCGGCCGTGGACTGTCGTCCTAGCCGTCAGTCCTCGACAACGGCCATGACTGTCATCGGCCACACACTACTCGGCCGCGGACTGTCGTCCAGGACTGACGGAATGACCGGCAGAAATATCAAATCATTTTAAAACCTTATCGGCCACAGTTTGCAGTACATTTCACCCTCGTATACGGCCGTCAGTCCTGGAGGACAATCCCTGGTCAGTGGTCGGTAAGTGTATGGACACTATAATAGTGCCCATACACTTACCGGCCGTGGACTGTCGTCCTGGACTGACGGACGTGGACGAAACTGAAGTGCCCCACACACTTACCGGCCACCGGCCGGCCGCTGACTGTCGTCCAGGACTGACGGCCTTATACAAGGGTGAAATGTACTGCGAACTGTGGACGGACAAGTTTTTAAAATGATTTGATATTTCTGGCGGTGACTCCGTCAGTCCTAGACGACAGTTCGCGGCCGAGTTGTGTGTGGACGATGTCGGCCACGGCCGTTGTCGTGGACTGAAGGAGAGGACGACAGTTCGCGGCCGGCCGGCGGCCGGTAAGTGTATGGGGACCATAAGACCCAGGGCCTAAGGTTTGCTTTACATGAGAACCTATGGAGCACGCAATACTACACGACCGTGGACCAAGACCGGTCGACTGGTCGATGGTTTTCTAAAAAAGCAAACCATACTCGACGAGACCAGCATGGTCGATAATGAATCATAATTTTTTACTGCAGAGACATAGCAGTAAAGCATTAAATAACCACTTTCAGTGAAAAACAGAAAGAAAATGCGGAGAAAAGTACTTTCGGAGGGTCGTGTAGTGAGCGACAGAGAGCTTGTACGATGGTCAATGTGGTCGAAGAGTCCAAGGGACGAAGGGCCGTGAGGTGTGATTCCTGCTTTGCGAAGCATGAGTCCAGTGACTTCCTGCCTTCCTAGCAGGAATTTGGTACTGTACTGTAAAACGACCCAAAGAAAAAACATATAAGGAAGAAGTTAAAAGGACAAGTTACGCCTGTAGAAATGCTTCCTCTTCAATGGTTGGCTTTTCATTGTGTGGACATTGCGAAATAACACAAGGAACAACCAAACAAGGTTTTCGTTGTCATAAAAATAAAAAAGCACAAAAGTTAAAATGCCACTTTTTACGTTTTGTGATTAAAGACATTTCAAGGTTGATTGCTCTGTCGGTGAAATTGGTTTGTGAATGGGATGATTTCGTTTGTCGTTTTTCGGTGCCTTTTATGACATAATAAGCCGAGGCACGGTAATTTAAAATACTAACTCCCCCCCCCCATTTAATCATTGGAAATAAACAGAAATATATTATAGCACTCGCCATTTATAATCCCGTGATTCACTATCTTTGAAGAAATCAGAAATGAGATATAAATAATTTTCAACAACGCATTTTAATTATAACTTCAATAAATTTAACAAAAAATAAAACTAATTAACTTTTAGTGAATTTAGTGAAAAACACTCTAATTAATGAGAACCTACACAAAAACTTAAAAAATGCCTAATTTTTATGTAGATTTCGAAGAAAAATCTACCTATTGAGATCGATACCATGTCACGACTTTCGAAAATTCTTTCATAGTTTTTCGTTTTATGCCTCCCTAAGTACGAAACCACCCCCCGTTCGAAAGTTTATATACCTACATATATGTGTACACGCTAGCGGCCGTATTTTTGAAGATATTAGAACCAAATTTTATTATGTTATTTCTGGGGTTAATATAGCTCGGTTAAGTTCGTTTATGAGCAAAATCTATCCAAGGGGTGGCCGGGGAAGGGGGTTGAAATTTTTAAAAAATTATATCTCGGCCCCTATGAAGTTTGGATAGAAACTTTATTTGCATAAATTATAGTACTCTCTATGAGGTTAACAGTGACACCAACAAATTAAGGGTTGGTGGGGGTGGGGGTGGAAATTCGTATTATTCTAAACTTCGCCTTGTGGGGTATCGTTGAAAAGTTCTTGAGGAGTAGTTTATAAATCCATAATTGGTTTCTACATTTGAAATAAGTTACCCCAATAAATGCAATCAAAACACTTCGAAATCTACCCCAGCCTGTACGCCTGCCGAAAGGGATTTTTTTTCAATTCTTCACTCTTTCGGTAAAATCGACTTTAGATTTCATCTTCTCACCCTAAAACACATAAAAAAGATACCCCACATGGCAAAGTTCACGAAAACTTCAAAAATTCCTAATTTTTTCATTTACACCCTTTATCACCCCTAAAACCCCTGGGTGTATTCCGGACCAGCTAGCTGCCGAGCTTCAGGTAACAAATGGGGCCCAAATGTAGTCTATGTGCGGGAGAACGATTTTCTTTTTTGCCGGAAATTAAGGTAAATATCAATGACACCGCAGAGGAGAGCCGGCGGACGGAGATTGCATTTTACACCCTGCGCATCTTGAAACGTATAAAAGAAAAATATTTGACGGGGTGTTAAAAAAAAACCGAATACATAGCTCTGTGTTATTCAGAGAATAATAAACCAAAATCTAATCAATGTCAACGTTTTATTGAAAAGTCATTGGTTCTATAACAAAGCTTTTTTTTAAAAATTTCACGAAAAAACATTTTGAATATTTTAGAATAAGAAAGGAAAATACACAAATTTAATTTAGTTGAATTCAAATGTTTTTTTTTTTCTATGTTAAAGATTTTGATTAACAGAATCAGTTCCAAATTTTATGAGGAAGTGATAGAAATAAATAAATTATAATGCACTGATGACGTAACTCCCAAAAGTGCTAAACATAGGCTGCAAAAAAGAAACCGGTCAGAATAATTAATTCAATTTCTATTTAAAGAAGATGTAAAAATGTTTTTGCACAGTTTAAAAGTGAGTTTAATTCAGAAAGAATTATTTGGGATGTAATTATATTCTGTTTCTAAAAATACTCTATCAGCTCGAAGGGATTCATTTTACAGTGTTCATCATCCAAATAGGGTTCATTCATCCATCGAAGCATCCATAACGAAAATTTGAGAATGGACAGAGTTTGCGCAGTTCAATTTTATAGCAGAAAATAGAACCACAAATTACATATGGACGATGGCATGGAATACAGACGTCACCTACATAACTATATTTTCCCCATTCTCATTACGGGATCATAAGACACGAATTCAATAAACTTCCAGTTCTCCAATCCAACATTGGTAGAAACTTTTCTATCCCCAATTCCCCACCCAAAATAAACTGTATTGTTCAAGCTGACATCTACTGGGAAAACTGTTAAAGTTAGTCTTCCACGTTCACAATAAGGAATATATTATATGTTCAGCAGTTTATGTGTGAGTGAAATTTTATGGAATAGTCGTGGAAAAATCAATAAATTTTCAGATGTTTTCAGTTGGTGTTTTTCCTACAGGAAATTATTTTTATGGATATTTTCCTAATGTTGCAATGTTTACTATTTGGTAGACCAGAGACCACAATAGGATTGAATTCTTTTTGAACTGATTTTTTTGTTAATGTCGTTGACTCTGGATGTAGTTATTCACCAAAAGGGCATGTATGTATAGTACGTATATTTCTTTTTCTGTTATCATTTCCGCATTCTCCCCAAAAATAAAATCGAAAAAAGAATAATGTCTGTACACAGGAGAATCAATTAGAATCTGTTTTTGACTTTGGAGCCTTTTGTTTTGCTAAACAGGATGAAATTAAAAATATATAAAAAATACAAAGAATTTTTTTTCATTTCTGGGGAATAAATAAACACATTTAATAAAAAAGGCGTACTTTAAGAAAAATTTTCTGAAAATCTTCAATGTTTTCGTTTACCATACATTCATTCAATGAATATAGAAAATGAAATGGACTTGCGATTTAAAGGGATATTGTTTTTTGTGGCCCTCTCTCTCTCACTCTGCAGTCGTTTTGAAAATGCTTCTTTATTTTTTATTCCTTTTTGATTTCTTTACAGGAAAAAGGTTTTTTGGTTATTTCGGCTTTGACACTTTTCCTGAACATGAAACTTTCCTTTCAAAATGTAAATTATCATAAAATTGTTGAACAATGACTAAGAATTTATGGTCTACTTTTTTATATTTAACATGAATGCAATCATAAAATGAAAAAAGGAAAAGAATTTCATTAGTCTGCAAACAATTCCACATATTGTAATATTACCACAAAAGCCTTCCTTGAAATAGTTTTTGTTTAATTTTTAATAATTCGCTTCAGTTAAACATTCTTTTGAAAATGTTTAATATGAAAATTGCAATTTTATTATGACGTGGAGAACTCACGGTCTACAAAGTTTCATTAAGCTCTTGCACTTGCATTGCGCATGGAAAATGTAAATTTCTCAAATTTCTTTCTCTCAAAAATAAAAAGAATATCGAAAACTGTTGTACAGTAACATTATTATTGACGAGAATACACAGATAATTTTGATACCATTTTCTTCGTTCCTGCCTCAAACAAATGGATGTACTCCACCACATTCTTCTTGATTCATCTACCAAAAACCCTGGACAATTGGAATATATATACATATACTTATAAACTCAGGTCACAAAGTCAAAATAGGAAGGTGATGATGGCTAAAAAGATTTTATAAATAAAAGAGGTTTTCATTAAAACAAAAATATTTTTTCTAACTATATTAAATTTGAAATTTAACAAAATTCTCTTAATAATTCATTTAAATTAAATTAATAAACTTCAATAATAATTTCATAATTTAATAATAAAAATTTAATTGTTTTTCTTTTTCCATTTTTTGTTGGTTTTTTTTTTGTTTCTTTTTAAATTTAACTTTACGATTTTATATTATTTTTTTCTTTTTCTTTTTATCTCCATCATTTTTGTATAGCTTATGTGTGTTGTGTTCTTTATTAATTTATTTATATATAATATATATTATATTATTAATATTATCTTTGCAATAGTGATGATGACCTATGTCGTCTACATGTAACCCCCGGCGGCGGCGCGGTAATTGTAATCATAGCCCGGAAATGGGCCCCCCCCTCTAGTTTGTTGGGTCGCTGCCGCCGCATGGTGATGACCATCAAGCGAGTGCTGCTGCTGTACCGCCGCTGTTTGATGATGGACCTGCGAGTGATGGTGATGATGTTGCTGCATCAATGATGGCGGTGATTGTGTTATGTATCCACTGGCAGCAACAGCGGCTGCCATCGCTGCCTGAGATTGCGTTGTCAGTCCCGATAGGGATGCTGGGGTTGACCCCGAAGAGGCGGATGTTGCACCCGCTCCCATCGGGCTCATTGCAAAATTGAAATTGTGCCCAGATTGCTGTTGTTGCTGATGTTGCTGTTGTTGAAGTTGTAAATGCTGGTTTTGTGATTGATGATGAGGAATCAACTGATGTCCTTGCTGCTGCTGATGTTGCTGTTGTTGTTGCTGCTCCTGCGAATGGTGATGATGATGTGAGGGATGTAAGCGGCCTCCCGCTCCCGGA
Organism: Leptogaster cylindrica; assembly: GCA_963082835.1. Lineage (NCBI taxonomy): Eukaryota > Metazoa > Arthropoda > Insecta > Diptera > Asilidae > Leptogaster > Leptogaster cylindrica. The sequence goes on from OY720107.1 coordinate 31,582,871, forward strand.
AACATCATGTTTGAGTAGCTTCCAAGAGCATCAGTTTGTATTTGATGTTGTTGCTGGTGTTGTAGATGAATGTGACTATCGAACATATTTGTCGAATTATTATTATTTGTTGAACTGCTATTGTTGGTGCTGAGACTATTCCCATTCACTGGATTACCACCACCGTTGATTGCGGGCTCTTTTCGAGCCCCTATATGTCATTCGCCTGTCGCTGTTACTGTTGTCCACTGCCATGGACTAGTGTAGCCAGTCTTTTGGGTACTAAAAGCACAAAAATAATTAAATTCAATAGAATAAATCAATAAAATAAGTGAAAATCTATTTCCCCGTTCGCTCCAAATTACTTCAAACATGGCAGAGGAATTTGATGGATTTTTACTTGAGGAAGAACTTCTCAAATATTTTTTACATCCCGAGGAAATAACCAAATGTTCCGAATCGAAGCAGGAAGCCTGCAATTATCGTTTTAGTTCCTTGAGAAGTGCATTTGTGGCGCCGTCTCTTTGATTACTCTTTATGAGCAATTAACATGGTAATGATCCCCGTTACGGGAAGAGGACATCACTTCTGATATGGATCTTTCCGATTCTAAGCGCGTTAAGGAAATGAGATTTGAACCATTAATGGAAAATGTCGTCGCTTCAAATGGCAATTTCTGTGATAATTGCAAAACCATTTACCAATGTTGGAACTACTCTTTGAATTTGCGATAATTTAATCAAGTCGTTCACTTGAAATGATTGTTAAACTTTTATAGTAATATAAGATATATTATAAAAACAAAGAAGTTAATTTATTATTATTATTATTATTAATTAGATGGGCAAAGGTAATTTAAGTTAATTTAAGTAAATTTCAAAATTCGAAAGTGAAATCTTGTTGATTTTTGTTAACAATTCTTTATGGTAAATTTATCAACTTTCTTCGATTTTTAACAATAAATATAAAAAAAAATACTTTTAGTAAAAATTGTAAGCATAAATATCAAAATGTTAATAAAACCCAGTTATCGAAATTGTGAGTACAAAAACCTATTAAAAGGTTTTATTAGAATTTTGCCTTTATTTCCTTTTTTGTTGAAGATCATAAAAGTAAATGTCCTTAAGATATTGTAGGTATATATACATTATACATCTTAACGTTTACGATGCTCTTTTTATTATAATCAACAACAATAAAGAAACCCTGAAGAGCAGAATAATATTGCATCTTTAAGCATCGCATTATTACATTCACTTGCGCACCATGACTCCTTTTATAAAAGCTAATTTAGACGTTTATAAATCAGTTTACTGCGACGCAGGAGGACGTAAATAGTTTAATGCCAGAGCAGCTGCCTTCATTTTTTGAAATAAACAAGATGCAATTAACAAAATGGAAAAGCAAAATTTTCAAACCAAAGCAAATATAGTCAACAGTGATTTATTGTTCCACCGTTTTTACTTTTATCAGCAATCAGAAAAACGGAATTAGATAAAAATGGTAAAGAAAAGAAAGTTTTTGGTGACCCAAAAAACACCAAACTAATACTGCATCCGCTGATAGCTGCTGACGAACAATGGCGGCCAACCGACCGCAGAATGTTTACAATGTTTCGACCTCTGGGTATTTTTAGATACCCTTGAATAATTTTGAATTATCTCTTGATGTCCCCAATTTTTTTTTTCTGATCTATAGTTACAGGCTTCGGTGCTTTGGTCACATACCGAGGGGGGAGGAAAAATATATAGAGTGCACTCAATATTCTCCAAGTGAAAAGTCTATAAAAATTTTTCAGGGCATCCTTATACGGAGGGGTGAAGATGAGAGGTGATGCGAGGTCGAGCAGATTATATTTGCAGTTTGAAGTGAAAATTTTTGATATTAGATACCATCATTGGCAAGGTGTGGTATTTTTTCACCTTACTTTTTTCATCTTCTTTATTCTTCTTCTTTATTTTTCTGTTTGTGCCCCTTTTTCTCCTGCATTCTTACTATTTACCAAAGAAAGAAGCTTGCAAATAAGCGTGTCGAAAAGCAGAAGTTTTACAACAAATAAGTAACAAGTGCGAGTAGGACGCAGCTGCTGCAGTGTTTACTTTAAATAAAAAGCAAATATCGTCGGATAATGTTGGCTAAGTTGAGCCTAGAAATTAATAACGTGCCTCATTTTGTTTACGTAAATTTCGCTGGGATAGAGGAGGGTGACGCTGAGAGATATAAACAAAATTCATTTTATGAGGGTCGACAAAAATTGTTTGTGTGCATGCGCATATATATTATGTCAAAAAATAAAAAACATCTTCTACTTAACAAAATAAAAATAAATAAATAAAAATTGCATAGTTTGAAGAAAAAAAATTCGATTGATCATTGAAAATATTTTCGTTTGGAGGACATTTTTCAAAGGAGACTGAAAGACTTGAATCCAATTTCGGAAACTACCTCCTTCCAAATCTTTTCCAGTAGTTCTGTGATATCACAGATATTCGGTTATATTGATAAAATCTGAACATCCATTTCAAGCTTAGATAACACTGAAAATAGGATGAAAAAATCCTGTTAATTGGAGTCTCTGCGAATCATTAGGACAATTAAACATGCTAATTGAAAGTTGTTCTTCTTCAAACAAGTATCCACATTAAAGTGTTCTAATCAGAGAAAATTGTTGGGTGCACTAGCAAACCCACCCTGGGACAATTATTATTTCTGGCACGGAAGTGCTTAGCTTTTGCCGGAAATTGTTATTTACACTATCACACAGGCCTATTAGAAGGTACACGAATGCATATTTGTTGCATTAAAGAACTAAATGTATGCAAAAACTTTGTTTCAAAGAAAAATAAAATAAAGTGGAAGTTTTATTACTGAAAAGTCCCCCACACGAGTGCGGGAGGGAAGCATCGGAGCAAAGGATCCGAGAACGTGCCTTTTCCTTGACAGAGAAACTTTTGTAATACCCAACACAATGGACGTTTCTGTATCAAATGTATACAGGTGAAGGAGCTCTTTTTTATATGCAGTGCATTTCTTCATTATCATTTTCTTTATCCAATGTGGAATATTTGGAGTCTCAACACTTGCACACTTTCAACAGTAGTATATAACCAAAGCAATGCAATGTAAATATGCATTTGATTCAATCTAAAAACAAAACAAAATATTTCAATTTCCTATACTCTTGCGCGCTCCGAATTACGTTCCTTTCAATTGTTGTCACCTAACTGGTAGGTAGATAATTAACTTTTTTTTAAGATCAAAAATTATTTTCGTAATTTCCTTTTTAGTGATCCATTAAAACGTTTTTATTAACTGACGAAAAACGGAGGAGGTTCTCAAGTGAACGTATGTGGCCTCTTCTTATGTATGACCACGGCTAACACTAAGTAGTCTGATATTGATGATTCTTTTTTTTTATGGCATAGTGTATGCCGTGAATTTGGTCCCATGTAAATTTGAAAAAAAAAATTCCACCACTAAGGGATAATTGATTTTTTACCTATTGTGTTTTTACCTATTACGAGATGTTACCACGTACAACTTTGTACTGCGTTTTCTGATTTAAACGATTCTTTTTTTATTGCATAGAATATACCTAAAAGTTAGTCCCACTTAAATAATTAACAAAAAAAAAAAAAAAAACCCCAAGGATACAAAAATTTTTCAACCACTGAATTTTTACCTATTAACCGATTCTACCATGTACTTTAAGCGTAATTAGGAGATTTTAATAGTAATTAGTAAATTTTAGACACATAAAAAAAAAATAAAAGGTTTTTAACAAAAAACTAAACTGACGAAAAAAGAAACTGAAAAGTGAAAAATAACAATGAGCTTTTTTAGTCTTAATAACTAATTTCCTAAACTAATGTATGTAACTAATTTTTACCCGGCGCCAAACAAACAAACAACGAAGATCATTAAATTACTTTAACTGAGATAAAAACACCTCACCCCCTTACAGTCGCATGCCTATTCAAAATTAGTAACGTACATTAGTTTAGAAGATTAGTTATTAAAACTAAAAAGGTTCATTTTTATTTTTCACTTTTCAGTTTCTTTTTTTGTCGGTTTAAGTTTTTGTTAAACAAATTTTTTTTGTCTTAAACTGTATAATCATAATAATAATAATTGTGTAAAATCAAAATGCCGTCCTTATGGCAACATACGACAAAAAATTGTAAGTCTGCTTGAAATAGTTGAGAGTGTATTTTATTCGCCCCTTTCTTCCTCCCGCAACCATCTTCTTCTCACAGCTCACTACATCGAATTTCAAACCATATTTAATCTTGCTTGTAGCGAATTCAAAATTTCGTTCAAAATTAGCACTTCAAAGGGGTGTTATTTGAATTATTCTGAGTATATCAGTGGAATAGGGTTGGATTCCGATTTTAATGCATTCCGACCACCCGCATCCATTGTTTGCCAACAACGCCAATACATATATGGCAGTGAAACAACAAATATTCGAAATTGAACATTAATTAATTCTCTCTCGGGAAAATTTCTGATGAAAATATATATCCTGGGTTGTGGCCAGAAGTCACGTATTTTCCAGAAATTTGAGATGCACCTCTCGGAAATTTTGTATTTTACTTTTAATGAAAAATATTCGATTCGAATACGAAGAGAAATTTTGTACATTTGCAAGAGGAAAATAATGAATGGTATTATTTGAAAATGCATGTACAAGAGAAAATATTTAAATATCATATTGCAAATTGGAATTAGTTGAAATCAAATGTATTTCGTAAAATATGTTTTTCATTAAAACGAAAAGAAACATATGAATATGTTTACACGTAGGACTTCCAATGCAAATGTACGCATGTGTAATGATTAATGAGAAAATGCAATTAGTGTTGGGCATTAATTAAATCCATTTTGCCAGGGTTTCAACGAAATTCTATTTATAGAGTTAGCTATTAGTTTATCCTGTATGGATTTAGGTACGGCAACCAAAAAATAAAAATTTGTAAACAGAGTATTTTGTAAAAATTTTAAATAATAGACATCATCTCAAAATATTAATCTTATCAAATTTCCTGTCAATCTTCAATCGAGAAATACCCAAATTTTTTCTTTCAAAACGTGCTCGTGTTTTTGGAGTGGTGCAAAAGTGATAATTAAAAAAATATTTAAACATAAAAACAGCTTACTATCAGCCTTAGCAATTGACATTCCATTCGCATATAAATAAAGTGTCAACTTTGGTGGTTGTTGCGATAAGAAATAAACGCAAAAATAAATGTTTTCCCACGGCATCACCCAGAAGCTAGAAAAACTGTGGAAAGAGAAGAGCGAACGTTTTCAAGAAAGTCTAAAAAAATAATTGACAGTCACAGCAACAGATCGCGACTTCTAGACCGTGGGGCATGGAAAATTTCAGTTCTCATAGAGAATCACTTGCGACTGAGTTGGGAAGCTGGATGCTGGATCCTCTGGGAAATGCCTCAACCTCTAGAGTCTAGATGCTTCTGTGGGTCTGTGTGTGTGTAAAAGATCTTCTGGAAGGTGCTTCAAAGATCGAGACATAATGGCACTTGTAGAACTTTCGATGAAAGCATGGTCTTGTCCGATTCACTATATTATTTTCTTCGGTTATTTTTTCATTTGTCGGCAACACTTAAATGGTCATTGAAAATGTATATAAGGATGCTATTTCGGATGTTGCTAATCTGGCAATTGAATGAAGGAATGTCTCCAAGTTTCCGTGAATGGAATCGCCTTTAATTAAACGCCAGTTGCAAACTGTAGACATGTGCAAGAAAGTTATTTATTGGATTTTAATTGAATAGTAACATTATAAACGTAACGAATGTAACTTATGGAAGGAGGATATTATTAACCCTTTACATTTGCTTGTGATGCATTATTATAACGCGTCTGACTATAGACCCAGAAGATTCTAGGTTCGGCTCCCGACAGGTTTGAAGTAATAATTTATACCTACATATATTATGTACAATGTACATCTATGAATATATTTTTGTTAATTTTTAATTCATCATAAAACAAATACATATTTTTAGGGCACCATTAATCGATGATAAATTTACACAGAAAATAAGTAAAACCTAATTAGAACAGTTGCTATTTTATTTACCAGACACCGATGATAAATTCCACAATTTTATTTGTTCAACGTCTTGAGAGTTGAGATGCTTATAGACTGTTTGAACTTCATCAGCTGAACCAATACATTGTTATTACAACTCGATTGGGGGTGAATAAAAGCAACTGACAAAAAAAAAAGTTTAAACCCAAAATGGCGTGAGCTCTATTTGCGAGCACTTGTAGAGAATTAGGTTGTTTAGTTGTTAATACAATTAGAGAATCTGAAACAAAATTAACTTCACCACTTCGGTCGTGGCGGTCTTGATAGTTTTAAGAAATTTTTCGTAATGAATTCGTGCCGTGAAAAAGAAAAGTGTATAAAAAGGTAAAAAAGAAATTTCGAAAATTTCACAATGATTATTAAAAATCTTGATTCAAAACACTCAACATCACATTTGATAACAAATTGTGCAAAACCAATCAAAATGGTTGAATTTAATTGAGCTTTAGGGTATTTCTACTTTAAATATTAAACCAACCTTTTAAAATTTAGGATAAGCATACTTAAATTTGGTGCACATTTTATTTGTGTTTACCATTAATTAGTGAACTGTTTACAACAAATTCATCCACACTGAAATGTGTTTGTTCCATTGCTGATAAATGTTTGACGTAATTAGCTAATTAGAACTTATGTAAATGTGACTGAGTAAATTTGCTAAAAGACTTTAATTCATAATGACATTTTTTTTTGTTTTTTTTTGTATAACACGTCAGGTTGTTATTCATTTACTTGTTGTCGTTCTTACAAATTGTAAAATAAAATGAGGAATAGGATTTTGAAGGGAGGGAATATTCCCGCAACCAATTTTGGGGACTATTCCCACTGAAATTAAATTTCTATATTCACGTTTTAATTTTATACCATAATCTAGGGTATTTCATAATTTGGCCTAAACCAATTATACTTCCTTATGAGATTCTTTGATAAAAATACTCCAAAAAAAAGTAAAAATAAAAATAAAAATAAATTGGAAAACAAAATAAAAAAAATAAAAAATTTGGAAAAAATAACTTTAAGGGTATACGGAGACTGCAAACTTTTCATTGGCCGATAGTTTAGGTGGTCGCTTGATCAGCATGGAGATATTAATTTGCGAATTCTTTCGGCTTTCGTTCAAAGTCGACTTCCAGACTTAGCTTCCACATTCAAAACGTGATCAAAAACGAAAATTCCCCCCTCTGGAAATACTTCCCCGAATTTGGGAACATTCCCGGGAATTTTCGGAAAATATTCCCAGGAATCTTCAAACCCTAATGAGGAACGTAAAAACTTTTTTTTCTGAGTTCATTTAGAGCATAATCAAACATAGGTATTTAACATTTAACTTTCAAAAAGTATTATAATAAACCAGAAAATTTTCTGTGATTTATTTTACCAGCAGGAAATTTTCATTGTGCTGGGGAATTATTCAAAACTTTTACTAGCCCGTTTGGATATTGCTCAAAGTGAATATCCTCATTTAATCTGAACCCTAATATAAATCTAATGCCCACATTTTCACGGAATTTCATCCAATTACTACACCATGTATATAAGTACATTGTACAATGTACAACCTCAATTGTACACGCAGTAAACCGTCTACAATTTGGAAGTATTTTCTTCCAAGTTACCCTAGCATTTAGTCATCCTCCCCTAAAAAAAGACTTTCAATCACGTTTATCGATTTAAGGAAGAGGCCAAAGATATCTTTCAACCTTCATATGAACTCTCCTTGTAGAAAGGTCACTGTGTCGACCTTGTATAGTGGATAAAGCTGTAGAAAAAGTTTATGTATATGAAACAACCTCGACGTGAAAATCGACATAGCGGTGATTCGAGAGTGCCAAAACCCATGCAAATTTAAAAAAATATATTCACGAACCTTAAAACCTTTGGATGGGACGAAGGACATTGTCGGAGCAGGGTCTGACAAAAGTTCGCGGAAAAGAAACAGGTAGGTATTTGCCAGTATGGGGCGCTTTTGTTTACATTCAAGAAAATCCCTGTTAACCGAATAACAACGAAACCCTCCCATCCTGGATCTCTGGTCGTTCCATATTGAATAAATGCCCACCGTTATCGTTTCTTATATTCCAAGCAGCTCCTATTTAGGGATTCGAGCTGTTGTGTTTTTCGTTATCTCCTCCTTGTGGAATGCCTCACATGGATGCGAATAGATGGTTGAATGAACCTCTGGAAATCCACCCAAAACCCAAATAGAGCGTGCCCGGAATTTTGTGTATGCTTCGTGTTTTTGCCAGTCTGCTACTCCCGGTGACCTTCCTCTGTTTCATTAATATTTTTTCCAATTTCCGATCCGGGTGGCACCCGAGGCACCACAACATCCCCCTTTTCTGCCAATACACCTTACATATCCGATGTGTTTTGTTTCCCCAGTCGAAGTGTGCAGCTATAGCGCATCACCATTGTGTGCAGTTGTGCACTATGGTTAAAGACACTTGAGGGAGAACAGAAACAAATGACATTTCTTGTCAGACGGAAAGGCTTGGAGAATCAATTCTTGTTCCTCGGAAAACTTTTGGGAAAAAATTCAGGAAGTGAAAGTGGAGCGGTGTCGTGTAAGTACGTAACGCAACACAGAGTCTAACATTCTACTGTGGGTGAGGGGAACATACCAATGGGACTTTGTCAGTTGTGTTGGTCCTTTTTCGTTTCATCAGACGACAAGGAAAAGGAAGTGAATCTCTGAGCAATCGTAAATCTGCTTTCTCATGTCCTTCGCCTTTGCCAGTGTTCCAACAACATGACGATGGCGTAAACGACATGAAAAACGATCGATAGAAACCGGGTGGTTGTAAGGTTCCGAAGCCGAAATCACGAACCAAAAAAGGGATAAAGGAGAATTTCAGGAAAGTCCAATAAACGTTAATCACACTTCGACCTGAATCGAAATCTTTTTGAAGTCCATCATCGTCTATTTTCAAAAACTGTTCCTACGTTTTTGTTTGAGGCAATTTGCTGCCCCTCATTTATGTAAGCTCCCAACCCTCACACGCTTGGGTTGATGGGTGGCTTTCTTCTTTTCTCATCCCCAAATTGACTTGCCCTAATTTGTTTTTCTTCGACAAATTTTTCTCACTCATCGTCCCCCCACGTACATACAAACGGGCGGTCGTGGGAGGTATAACCGGGATTTTAATTATTCCCATTAAAAGAATGACGTGCTTTCAAGTGTTTTCAATTAGAGAAACTTGAACTTATTACCACAACAAGAAGGGTCGCCCGACACAAAGGCAGTGAGGAGAGGTGTGCCACAGAAATTTGATAGTTCCAAGGTTTTTCGTTCAAAAATAAATAATAAAAAAAAACGAAGAACCCACAAAAGTTGGTAATTAATGCAGTACCTCCAATTCAATGTACCTAATTACAGTGTCGTTGCTAGGTGCCGCTTATCAATGCCCTCGGCATTAATTAGATATTGACAAAAAACTTTAATAAAATAAATATCTACTATAAACACAAATCAAGTAGTATTCACTTCGTGGTTTGCATCATGTGCGCGTGCGGCAACAAAATCACAGCTCAAGGAGAGCTAGAATTTGCTTCACCACAGATGCAAATAAGATTGCACACATGGAAGTGCAGTTGCAAAGTTGTATCGTTCAAAAATAGATCACTGCCTCGATGTGCAACTAATAACTTCCGCTTTTGAACATGATTTTTCCGGTTGTTTTCAACGCGATGGCCATTTACTTCGATTTCAAGCAGAAAGTTGACAATCCCTTTTTGAAAACTGCTTTCGACTGCTGCTTTGTTAAAAATGTCTTAACACTAAAATTCCTCTGCCAATTCGATATTATGTATCGAATATGTTTGAAGTAATTATATTTATAAAGGAAATGAAAATGATTAAAAATAAATAATATGCTATGTTCCTCACCTTCCAAACAAAGGGTGCCAGAGATGTGCATTTGGATCATTCATCAGGTCGTCGAGACTGTTGGTTGTACTGCCCACTTCTGGTATTTCATCATAGTTTAAAAGTCTTCGCTGCATCGCAGCAGGATCAAGGAGATGTGGGGCAGGCTTTACCTTAAGTTTGCCAACAGTTTGTCCGGATGTGCTGGATGCACTGCTACTTGTTTGATTGGTATTGCCGCCGCTTGGATTTGGAAGATTCGATGATGCATTGATAGAATATTGCGGTTGATGTGATCCTTGCTGTTGCGACTGAACACCAGCCTGAGATAATTGTCCTTGATGATGCAGATGCAATTGATTGAAATCAAATTGTGGCATTGCCATTAAATTTGACATTTTACTCTCTTGGATAAGTCGCTCAGGTTGAAGGAGATTCGATAAGGACTTGCAAGTGACACGAGGTTTCTGCTCCTGATGAGATGCTGAGAAGGGTGGTGTCGGTGTAGTTTGCTTTGATTTTCGCACAGGTGAAATTTCTAAGCCTGTATGTGGAACGTAGAATGGATTCAATTGTCGCATACTGTTGTGTCCTTTTTCACTTGAATTTTGTCTCATCGCAGTACGATTCTGTTCCTGTCGAAACGCATTCAATCCAAGCATATTGCGCCCCTTACCCTGCTGTTGCTGCTGCTGCTGATGTTGTTGCTGTTGAAGGCGAACATTTTCAATACTCTTTTGTGCGAAAAATGACCCCATATTGTAATTAGTTCGGGCTGTGCCCATCTTTGATTCCGGGGCCTTTTTGTACTGTTGCTCCCGATGCTGAGTTACTGGACCAACTTTGAGGGCGCGCTGCATTTGTGCTTGATTAAATGCTTCTTGCAGCATTGCAAATTCGAGGGGATTTTGGAATGCCATCGGATTTGGTACAGCAGATGGATTAAATTGTGCAGAGAATTGTTGTCGCTGCGCTTGCGATTGTTGTGATTGATGCTGTTGCTGCTGCTGAATCAAAAACGGAAGCATTTCCGTTAAATTTGCTGAATTCGGAAGACCCGCCATTGCTTTGAAAAGTTCAGGAGCCATTTGACCAAGATACGGTAGCCACAACATTTGATTGAATGCGGCCAACGTCGCTGCATCAATATCGCCGCCAGCCAATCCAGATCCCAATAACGGTGCCATTGGATTCAGCAAGGTCTTTCCCGTATTCTTTTTCATAGGAGACGAATCTGGTTGGGGTGTAGCGATCTTCTCTAACCTCTTCTTACTGCTGACAGCCTCAATTGTGATTTGCGGTATTGGGGATGCCTTTGGCTTTGATATTTCCATTTGTTTCTGTAGAATTGATTCCAATTGTGCCATTGATATAACCAAAATATCTGGATCCTGGAGAATTGATGGATACGCAAAGGCGTCGGGTAGCCGTAATTCCGGTCTGGTTGTCAACAGCAATGGTATTTCGCGAGCTGGTGATGCTAGCACAGCGCTCAGGCGATCCTTTGGCACTAGAATTGGATCAGGTACTTTCCACTCCGGATTACTTATCAACAGACGCAGTTGTGTGAGCGGATCTGGATCATCACCGGATGATAGCATTTGAATTAGCGTATTCATCTGTTGCTTTCCAGACGCGGGCTCAGTTTTGATTTTCTTTTGCAGAGGCTCTTCACTGCCCATATTTCCACCAACTGGTGTAATTGTATTTGTCCGTTTGGCTTCCTCTGAACAACTAACAGTTGGACTCGCCGATTTCCTGTGTTTACCCAAATCCAGTGGCTCCTTTTGTTGTTGCGGAGACGCGGTGGTAACTTTAACAGGTGTAACAGAAACAGATGAGCACACTTTCGGACTAATTGAATTGGCGCTGAGCAACTGATCGAGGAACATTGATTTATTTTTGGAATGCATCAAATCTGGAGAAGGTGGAACAGCTGGCAAGCCGCTTGGTTGTGGTGATTGTATTGCATCGGAGCTTCTCGAATTTGAACGCTCCAATTGCGGCTGTGACTCCAAGGGTTGCACTTTCAGGGCATTCTCATTGTCTTTTTTACATGTTAAGTCTTTTGGTAATTCATCGACGCATGAATCCGGTGAAACAATTGTCGTTGTACATTCAATTGTACGCGAGTTTGAATTGCAGGCATCTTTTTGGGCCTGTGTAAAAGTTTCAGATGATTTTTCAAGATCTTTTATAGTAATTGACAACTCTTCCAGTGTGGTTCTATTAAATGGATCTGGTTGAGTTGTAGTTTGGAACAATTCACCGTGAAGTCCTTCAATTTCTCCAGCCTCATTGAACGATAAACATTTTGGTGATGTAGCCAAAGATTCACCTAAACGTGAAATAATATCTTCGACTGGTTCAGGTTGCATCAGAATGTCATCGTCTTCGTTCTCAAAGTCATTTGTTAAGCACATTGCATTTTTCGAATGACCGTTTGAACTAATATTTGGCGGATTATGTAAATGATTTTGATGAGAATTACCCTCATCTTCTGATATGTGATTATCTTCACATCCACGTTTGACAAGAGAGTCCAATAATTCGGCACCACTCATTGCATTATCGCAATGTTGCAGCAAATCTGCACTATCCAGAAGATCCTTTAAATGCTTTGTATCAACATCATGACAAACTTCGGATGAATCAAAACCGGAAGTTAATACATGATGATCATTGTTGTTTGCAGGAATTGCAGCATTTGATTGATTAATGGATTGAAAAACGCCCGTTTGTGGACAAAGACTCAACATTGAATTCTCATTTTGTAGATGATGCATAAATGGCATATCTAATTCTATGTCATCACTTATTTGTGTTAGATTCTTGGACAAATCAGCCGACATTTCATTATTATTTGGCTCCGGTGTCAACGGCAATGGCGCCAGTGATGGGGGTGTAGTTTGCATTGGCATCTCACGATCGTCATCTCGATCGTGATTTGTGCTTTCGTATACTATAACATCTTTCGGTGAAGACGATAGTAATTTTCTCACATCATCATCCGAATCATCTTCTGGCTCCGATACATGCTTACGTTTCTTTTTCTTCTTTTTTTTCTTTTTACTTTTCTTCATTCGTCTCACAATATCTTCAACTACATCATTCTTGTTGCTACTGTTTTCTAATAAATCTCCCCGTACTTGCAATTCCTGTTTAACCCTTACACAAGGATTTGGAACTAGTTTTGCCACACGAGATGAGGAGGTGTCTGTTCGTGGTATTGCACGCCAACCATTTGGTGTTTTTGTCAATCGAATACGATTTCTTTTGTCATAATCTTCACATCGGACTTCAACAATTTTTGTGTCATCCTGTTTCACAAAAACAAATATGGGATTCACACGAGGAACTGGACCATCTGAAACGGATGTCTCAGGAGTTTGTTGATCGTTTGGCCCATTTTCATTGGCTACAGCTGTAGCTGTTGTTGTTGTTGATGTGGTTGAAAGTGATTCTGTTTGTGAAAATGATTTTGCAGGATTTACTGCATCAGACTTTTTTATTTTTGGTCGACCAGGACCACGTTTTTTGCCCTTTTTTCCTCGTCGGCGATTCGAAGGATGCTGTTCGAATAAAAAAAATATATCACGTGCAACTCGCCGACGATCGGACTTACGATGTTGAACAATTTCTGAATTCTCCAACGTTCGATTTGACCCTGTTTTAAGACGACTGCGCTTCTTCTGTGAAGATTTTGGATGTGAAATATCAGTCGTTTGATGATTGTCTTTAGTTGTTATTGCTATTGGCGTCATTCTCATTGAAGTATCTTCTTCATTAGCTGAAGTTGAATTCTTTTCACCAATATTCAGTTCAGATAAACTTAAATCGTATTCGGTCTGTTCTTCATGATTATTATCAACTTTTGATGCTATTTCATGATCAACCTCATTGGAATGTTGTTGGTGTTGTCCATCTTCATTGACATCGTCATAATGTGCAACAGGTGATTTTGTTTGTGAAGAGCAATTGTCTAATGTATGACTAGATAAATTACTACTGTCGTTATGTATACCATCCGTTAAACATTCGTTTGTGCAAGAATTTTCTGGTGATGATATTGTATTGGCAACGAATGTTGATGATAATGTTGATGATGCTGGTGATGTCAATTTTGTAATAATTGATTTTGCATTAGATGTAATTGGATGATTTAAATTAGATTTGCGAATTGGAATTAAATCCGGTAAAGGTGGTAATGATGTCAAAGACGTCGTTGGTGAACGAGGTGTCATATCCTGAAAATCATCATCAACTTCATTCTCAGCTTCACCGTGTGAACTTTCTTCTTCGCGAGTGTTTTCATTATCACTAACTGTATTATTTGACTCAATATGTTGATTTGTTGCTAAAGTTTTTGTGGATGGGCTTGATGCTTGTGAATTTGGTTTTGATGAAAAAGACACAGGCAATGGCAAATGATTGATTGATATTTCTGATGTTGACTGTATTGGCCATGACGATAATACATCAACAACTTCCGTGCTCATAATTTTATTATGTTATCCAATCAAAAATTTATATTTTTCGTTCAATTGTTCTGGTACAAATTTGAAACGAAAAATATGAAGAAAGAAAACACACTTGATCTAATTGATTTTTAATTGTATTTTGATTAAACACTGCAAATTGAAGTTTTAATAATATTTCAGATTTAGTTTGTAAACAATTTTTTTCATTTCATTATTATTTTCTTCTTGTTTCATTGTTTATGTTTTGTTTTGTTTAATAACACATATAATTAATCAAATGCTGTTTCACCAAATTCTAGTATTTACGTAATCCGATTGTTAATACCATTTGTTTACTTGTTTCTCACTGATGACAATCTACTAAAGATATTAGATCGTAACCGGTACGTTATGCTGAATCAAATCGCACAAAACAGTTTTTAAACCATTTTCGAGATGCATCGAAATAAATAATTTATCAAGAATAAATAATTAATTGAAAGATTAACACATGTATGCACGTACAAATATTATTTACTACCTATGGGCAATATGTACACAATTCTTTAAATTCTCTGATTTTTCCTTATGATTAATATTATTTTCGTTTTATCCTTTTCGTTCACTTATTATTTGCACTTAGCTTCTCTTTATCCATTATTTATTTATTTCCTTCTTCTTTTTTCTAAATTGCACTACACCACCAAAATAAAAGAGAGAGAGACACAAAAGAGAGAACACCTTGATTTATCATTAAATATCTCAATTCAGCCTTTTCACCCACACAAGAATGAGCACACACTTTGTAATCATGTGTAAAGAGAACGGCAAGATTCACTCTCGTATCGGAATTTATCATTTGTATCTCGCTCGCAACAAACAAATGTATATTTATGGATATACGTACATATCCATATATATATTTTTATATTTCTTATTGCACTTGTAGTTTTCACTCTGCAATTAAGACTGTGTTGGTATTTTGACAGAAAATTTTTCTTCTGTCAATTTTTCTGCTTTATTTTTATTTTTTTTGTACAATTAAAATTTTGATTTTTTTTTGCACACCAATTTTAACAAAACCATAGACTAATTATTTAATTATCTAGGAACACATGCCACAGATTCTTAGAATACTATTGACCACTAGATTATTGCACTAAATTCACCAATAAATTTCACACTAAAAATAACACTGAATTCACACTAACAGTAGAAAGCTAGGCTTTTGTAAAAGTAGGGCAGTACATGCCCGACAAATGTAACAAATTAATCCAATTGGAAATTTCTGATGTGCACGGTGTTTATCCATTTTTGGTCGAAACCGTATGAGGTCTTCAAAAAAACTATATCTTCGAAATATAATTATTTTAGAACCAAAAAGACAACTTTTTTGTCGTTGGTTTCTTTCACGAAATTGACTATATTTAATCGAGTAACCACTTCGCGGTCGATTGTACCCCAATATGTGTGCAACGGACGAAAAAAAATATGGCCACTTCGACCACTTAAAATTCAGATGAAATTTAGTTTCTTATAGGCCTTTATCTTGGGAACATTAATTACAGTAATTGTATACAATAAACAATAAATAAATCTGCTTCAAGTCCAAGTTACGATGGCAAATTTCACACAGTATTCCGTTCGCCTCCAGTTTTCGAGAACCGAAAAAAAATCATCATTTTGTGAACAACGTTTCGACTTTGTTTACACACTCGTCTCTTTCTGACCATACCCGTTTAATAATAAAAAAAAAGAAAACATTCTATATATAATGGAACGTTAAAATCAACACTGTTCCCTTCCCTTTTGTGACACTTGTGTTCCACTTGCATGTGTAATTGCACCTCCCTCCTCTGCAGACATTCCCCTGCAACGAATTCAGTGCTGCCGTTTTGTATTGTAATTTCTTATCTTGTTCTTCTTCTTCTTCTTTTAATGTTTAATCGCGTCACATTCCATCATTTGGAAGTTCATCGCTTCGTAGTTCGTTGAACACTAGTGTCTTCTGAATCCAAGCCGAAGTGCAAATGTTTGAATTTGTTGGAATTAATGACTGTGTGTGAGTGCGCGCGAGAGAGTGTAATTATGCGATTGTGTGTGTGATTTATCCAGAAGGCATGAAACTTTCTGCAGTCTATTCTATTTTCCCAGATCTATTCTATTTACCTTTGGCAAAAAACTCAAGAGTCATTCAGCTATTTGAACGCCTGAAGGCTGAAACAGCGCCTCTATTCGAAAATCAGGCGAAAATCTATGCGGCCGTAAAACGCGCAGCCTAGAACAAAATTTCTCCTTTCAGTAGTGGCGAAAGAAGGAGCTTTCACTGTCTTTCTACTATAAACAGTTTTCTGAAATAAAATTTATTGCCACTTTTTAATATTTACGTCTACCATTTTTCTATACAATCTTTCTTATATTTTTCTTATTTACAATATTTTTTTCAATTAATTAAAGCGATGCCCCACACAGTACTAATTAGTGTTTTGGAAGTAAAATGTCATTATTCTTCTATTTTCCATTGTTTCCATTGGAAAAAAGCTTATTACTTCTCTCTCAACTGTGAATGAGGGTGTGTGAGTGCTTTGACTCACGCACACTTTCTTGAACTTGGACTCATCATGAAATTCGCTCAGAGTCATAGCCGCTGCTGCTCTTTCTTTAGAGTTTGGATATAAAAACAATTAACTAAAAAATACAAAATGAATTGGTCCACAGTTTCTCTTTCTCTCGGGAAATGCAACTTCTCACGCTATGCACAATGATCCGAACGAAAGGGAAAGGGAAATGAAACAGAGTTATGTCAACGCCCTTATATCTATCAATTATTTACAAATCATCGATTCCAGGCCACGCCCTTCTACCAATCAAAATGCACTTATTAGATATCTAAAACCAAACAATGAGACCAGAATGCAATTGGAACTCATCTTAGAAGTATGTGATTTATGCCACGGAAAATTGTAAAAATGAAACGAAAATTTTGGAATTTCAATGTTCCACTTTCATTCAAAATATTCCAATAAGTTGTTGGAATAATGACGTACGTATGACGTCATAAGAAGGGCGTTCACTTTGGAGCGATGTGAACTTGATATAAGTTGATATGTCTTCCAAATTTTTTAACAAAAAAAGGCAAAACTTACAGATAGATAATGATATTTTGCTGTTTATTTTGTTCCACTTATACTATTTTGGCTTTTATCTTTGTCTCCAATTTCCTTTAACCGCGAAAATCGTTGTTGGCGTCCAGTTCAGGGCTTCAGGCTGACCGACTAGCTCATCTTCCTTTTTTTTTTAAATCTCAAACGAGTTAAAAAAAAAATGTGAACGACCAAAGTGCTATATATATTAAGCGCTTGAACTTGACATGTTCTTTGTAATGCAAAAAAGGACCAAAATTTAACAGCGATCGACATTTTGTTTTCTGATGGCCCTTTTTCATAAAAGCATATATTTGAGTAAAAGAATAATGTAATAATAATTAATATAAATATAGCGTGAGTACACGGATTATGATCAGGGAAAGGACCAACTTACCTATATAATATGCATGAACTTACATCTTTTTTTCTTAACACCATGTACAATATTAGAATGTGTATACAGTATATCATATATGGTACACATATCAGTGTATATATTTCTATACATGAATACGACCTAATGAAAGTGGTTTTTGACGAATATTCTGAACATTTTTGTAAATATTTCTTGCTTCATTATTCTTTCTCAAAAATAATGAAACCAACAATGTTAAAAATATAACGACCGCAATTTCGCAAACGTTAAGTACATTTAGGTCAAAAAAGTAAACTCATTAATATGAACATTAACGAATTTTTCACAATAACAATTTTTTTGTTTTAGTCAAAAACTTATGAAGCACAACTTGAAAAATAACCATCTTACATTCGTCGTTAAAATCTGAAAGCTCAATATAATAAATTCTCGAATAATAAATTTTTTAATATGACAATTTAAAACAATATGTTTAATATATTCAGTAAAACTTTAACATGAACTTTAATGTACCTAATCATCTCGTTTGCGTGGGCAAAGAGTTTTCGAAGAATACTGAGGAGGAGTTGCTTCAATGCAGGCGGTCCCATGTTAAGTTAAACAAATACATACATATTTCATCGTCAAGAGAATAACTGTTGCCTGTTCAGATAAACGTTAGAAATAATATCAGAAAAATGCAAATATCAAAAATATCCTCGAAAAGAAATATAAGAGATTTCCAGTACAAAATATTCCAAGTTAAAAATCAAGTCACAGCAAGAAATTTTTGTTGCTTTTTTAATTCAGGGGGCAGGGGCAAAAGGAAGTATTTGACGTCATTTACATAAAATGATGACCCTACAACCTTTATTCAGATAAGTCCGGGTTAGAACTTCCGGTAGAGCAGGTCAACGCAGCGTGCATAGCGCGTAACGAGAGCCGAGTCGAGTTGTACTGAACTTGAAATCAATCGTCAGGGGACTTGAATTTTAAATAAAAATTTTTTCCGGGATCCGCTCCCCTCGCTGACAGAGACACTTCTGCCAGTTCTGTGATGGCACTTTGTTGATTGACAGCACGATATCCGGCATGACGTACGGAATTTTTTTTATTCTCTTGTTTCGTTTTTTTTGGATACCAACCACTGCACGACCGTACCAAAAAAAACAAGTAGATAAATTAAATATGAAATGGAAATGCTGCAGAACTGCGGCCTGCGGGGGTGTGATCAGCAGTGGCCAAGGGAAATTCTAATTGTACAAACAACTGCGGGAGGGAAGTAAAGATTGCATCCGTTTTGGTGGCGGGTATCAATTTTTAAAATCTTTTCTTTAAAAACAAACACACTCACACACAAATACACACTTTTCTTCACTTACGGCACAATGCCTTTTCAATTAACATCGACCTCGTTGTAATTTACATGAGAATTCGTGGAAAGTGAACAGGAAACTTTTTCCATTAAACAAATATTTTACTTTATTCTCTATTTTATTTTATTTTTCAAAAGTTTTCAACCCTTCTCATATAGTCATATGTACTTATATCTGTCTCGAAACTTTTATCTGATCGATATCTTTTATTATATTTATTATCTTTTATTATATCTTTTATCTTTTATTTGTACAACTTTTACAATACATTTTCTTTATTATTGCCATTTTGCTCTCCAAATGAATATTAAATTTCCGCGAAGTAACTTCATTTAAAAGTAAAGAAAAAATTAAAAAAAAATTAAAATTTATTGTTTTGAAGAATATTTTGATATATTATCGCAATTAATTTCGACGTGTATCTGAAAAAATTTTTATTGTAAATTAACATAACAAAGCGAAACGAAGTTCGATTGATTGACTGTTGAAATTAAATAAAATTATTATTGTTATTGACAATCCTTTTGTTTTTTTTTTTAACGATAAATCCGTTCAAATATACCTAAATAGGTACATATATTTTTTTAATCTTTTATTATGTGTTTTTTTTTTTTTGGTCCCTATAGAGTACTACTAAACCACTTAACCGAATTTAATGAAAGTTTCAGGGATAATGTAGCATAGTCTCGGGATGGATCGTGCCAAGTTTGGTGGATATCGACACCCCCAAGGGGGTAAAAAGAGGGATGAAAGTTTCTATGAAAAACCGCCATTTTTTAAGTAAAAAAATCAAAAACATTGGTATTTGGCCTTTTGTTAGAAATAAAGGAACACGTGTATCTGGATTTTGGGAAATTAGACCCCTAAGGGGGTAAAACAGGGGATGAAAGTTTCTATGAAAATTCGCATTTTTGAAGTAAAAAATTCATAAAAATTTGTATTTGGGCTTTGTGTTAGAAATAAAAAACACATATACCAGGATTTTTGAAAATTCCACCCTTTAGGAGATAAAATTGGGGATGAAAGTTTCTATGAAAATTGTAATTGGCATTTTGGTTAGAAATAAAGACACGTGTACCAGAATTTTTGAAAATTTCGCCCAGGAATGAAAGGCTATCTATACATTTTTTTAACTTCTTGGAGTTTTTCTAGGAGTGACCATTCTTGCACCTTCAGATAAAACACAATCAGAACTAGCAACACTATCCTGATTCAACCTCCAAAACCATCCTTAACTGAAAACAAACTAACACACGACTATTGTAACCTGACATACGGGAAACGGATCTATGTAATATACCTATACCTCGTATTTGCGGGTAGTTGTTTTCAGTCAAGGGTGGTGCTCTGCAAACTATACAACAGTTACCCTTACACAAGAAAACAGAGAATAATTGCAAAGGGCCATTTTTAGATCCAACACTAACTAAATACCAAGAATGATATAATTTCAAATAGAAAGCGTAGGAGCGTAGGTGCGGAAGGGCGTAGCAACACACGCCGGGTCCCGCTAGTATCTAATTTGAATGAGGTAATATTTTCAAGTTCTAGAACTGACTACACCATGATTTTCCCTAATAAGCCTAATCCATAATTTCACTTCATTCCCATTTACTATACTTAACCCTTCCGTGATTCTACAGTTTTGTTCTGTACTGATGCTACTCAAATCCGCTTAAATCAATAATAACGTCCTCACGCTTTTGCTCTCGCCTGTGTAGTTTCCATTTTCGGAAGACAAGTTATGCAAATGATCTCCTTACAATGTCCTCGAAATTGCGGAATGCTCGCATTGCTTCAGTTTGAGGACTTCACTTAGCGGATCAAACTTGAGACTCCCAATTAAAATCATTTTGAAACTATTCATAAACTTGAATGCAATTAGAGCCAATCCTAAAATCTTCTGTGTGGAATTTATGCATAAAATTAATTTTAGATTAAATAGAAATTTTCACTGCCACACCTTCGTCATCATCATGGATCGTGGATAATCCGAGAGCGATGGGCATCCATCATCGTTGCTTGATTAATATTCGGCGCAGGTTTTAGGCATCGGAATTTCAGGAATCTGGCGTAAATTAACTGCCGCACTTAACATCTAATTGCGATGCTGGGAGAGTGGGAGAAGATGATCGAGGAGATGCAGCGACAAGAGTGTGGCATACGTTTATCTGAGAAAGTTAGTGTTAACGTTTTGCAGAAGTTTCCCCATTGACAATGGTCGTGTGCAAATTAATGCGAAATCAGGAATTTCTTCATCGTGCATGGTCTCCGGAGATTTCGAAAGATAGTTGACTGCAGCGAAACTATTTTTATCAATTGCAATACTCATTTAACTGGCCCTAAGGCAAACTAAATGTTTTGTGGACTGTGGAAGATATTCACTGTAATTCAGAAATTGAAAGAAAGTGCAGTGTTCTCCATTTAAATGGTTATTAATTTTAAAAAGTAACTTTCTATTTTCGAATTCGAACACCGCTTATTGTGGCGACTGCAATGCAATTGTTCGCCTTATAGAAAACTTTTTGTCATCAGGTGCAAATTTTAGTAAAGGTACTTAGTATTCAGTATTCATAATTGCAAGGAAACACTTGCCATCGACATCTCCATTTATATCCTTGAATCAACCATTGCAAATTTAAAATTTGTGTATAAAATGCACATTAATTGTTGCGAACCTTCAACCTGAAAACCTTGTTATGGCTTCCTAAGCTACCATAAAGCGAACCAAGATCCAACGTAAGTTTTCGCACAAATACGCACACCCATAAACCGATAAAGTACCCTCCAGGATGGAAGTACTTATTGTCCATTATAAAGACGTCACACCCTGAAACCTGAAGCTTGAGTAATTTCCGCTGATTCTTTGCTTGGTTTTACGCTTTGCCTGTCCATTAGGGTACATTAAACATTATCACCACATTGTCCAGCTGCTGGTTATGGTTCATGGAGTGCCCTGTAAAACAGCATAACCACAAAATGAAGGCGAACACAGGAATGAAGCATTATATCATAAAAAATACGAATTATTTTACTTTGAACTCAATTGTAATTGTATAGATGTCTTTTCGTCGTGTGTAGAGAGAAAACCAGGAAGAAAACAAAAAACATCACAAAATATAAATTATTGAAATGCTACAAAAAACGAGGAAACCAAGAACGAAGAACATTGCGATTTTTTCCATACCATTTGACTTTCGTTGATGTGAAATGTAGCAAGAAAAAAAGAACAGTAACAGAAATTATTGAACGTTGGGGCTTTTATGACAGAATAGTTTGGGGCCTCTGCACTTTGCGGTGCTATTCCCGGGAAGAACGATTACCGAGGAGCAGGGGAATAATTTATGAAAGAGCGCAAGAAATTACTGTGATAACGAAATTGTTGAGCTCGAATTTAATGACATATTGTTGAGGGAAGTGGTTTTGAAGTTTCTCAGGTGAGTTCAACCACAAAACAACAAAGAAAAAAATCCATTCCCAGTAAACGCGATTTTTACTTAAAAATATTTTGAACTGTGATGAATAACGAAAAAACCAAAAAAACATCATTCTTCTTATTTCAAAATACAATATAAGTGTACTTATTTAGTAAATTAGAAAGGAAGCTACTTATAATTATTGCTTCAAAGTCAAACAAGTTATGGAATATCCAAGAATCTAGGACCTAGATGTTGATAAATGAGAAATTATCTGGCAACAACAATAACACAACACTAAGAAGGCGTTGCCCGATTTTTCTAATAGTCGAACTTGAACACTCATACCTATACCTGGCTACAGTTTTAACGAACGGAATTTTCACCCTGTAACTTAAGAACTTCTCGACTTATCGCTGAACAGATAGACGGACTAACATCCGAAAATTTTCACATCCAAATAATGGATAAACACTACACAGTACCAATAGTTATTTGTTTTTATCACTACTCTTCCAGGATGTTGTAAAGGGTGACTCAAACTTAATATACCCTACATCTACTCTATATAGGATATAAAAATGAAGTTAAAGTTTGAAAGGATTTTCGCAAAAGTTTCTTTCAGAATCCAGACAATTTGAAAACCCTTTTTTACAGTACGGCCCATACTATAGACCAGCAGGTGAAACTTTTACCTAAAAATACACTTCCTTATGTACAAAAAATATTGGCATATGACTAGGTATAATGTACTAAGCAATTTAAATGCGGGTGATGAAAAGTTTCTTTAATAAACGAAAAAAACCTGCTGAATTTTATGTAAGTATCCTAAAGGGAGTTCCCCATTTTCGGTTCCCAAATGTTACTGCATACGTGGAATTCTAAATTTAGAACACAATTTGCGTTGGTGAAGTCAAAAAGCTGATGTCCTTCCTACACACGAGAACGTGATGAATGAAAGGACTCTGTGCGAAGGAGTCGAATTAAAGTGGAACTGGGAGAAGGATTATATTACTTGATGCCATTAAAGTAATTCGGTTAGGATCCTGAACTAGTACTTCATTCTCAGCAACGCTTAATGGAACTTCAGAAATTGGAAAATTAATAATTTAAAATTGCATTGAGAAGTAGAACTGCAATAGGAGTATTTCCAAATTGCCTTTAATTAAATTTTCAACTACTGTCACGAACTGGTTGAATTCAATCAGTGGATTCTATTAATTGTGGGTCGTATATTCATCGCATTCATCATTTTGTGGCCGATGCTAATTAATGTGGCATGTGAAGGCGATTGCGGAGAATTTGTCCTAGAAAATCGTCAAAGGCAGTAGTTATTCGACCAACAACAATTCTATTTTTAAACATTTTCAAATGAACTTTCGTTGTGAGGTTGCGTTATGAACTGTCATTCCTTCAGTTTGGGATGATAGTTTCCCAAAAAAAAAAAACATTAAATTACTTTTATACAGCACACATCACATAACACACACAAAAGTCGATTTGCCTGAGTTAAAATATTATATCTGTGATATTTTCCATTTGAGCGCAACTAAACACGTCGTGACACGTGTCTAAATTAATTAAACCTGAAGATATACATTTATTTTTGTGTTGTTTCTTTGGTTTTACGTTTTGCAATTTAAGTGTGTCACCATGAGTAAATGTGGTTTAGGTACATTACAAGTTCGACTGCATTTTCTTGTTCTACGACGATGAATACTGGCCTCACACACATTGTAGGAATTGGCTCACTCTATGTTCTAATTAATTCTTAATGAAATCATTGTTGGTAAAATGATTTAAAACTTATTCACTCACAGTCACAGAGGCAACAAAAAGAAGAAAAAGAAGAACAGCACCAATGAGTGTAAATATAACTATCGTAGATTACCTGAGCGTACTTTGCTCACGGATATGGAATTGCTGCATTTAACTCGGTCAATTGAAACCGCCACAAGGAGAAGAAAGATGGAAAAAAATAGAAGAATAGAGGACACTAGAGATTCTAGAAAATCTGGATTGTCTAACTGGATCATCTACAAATCACAGGTGTGACATAGTTTATTGGGAAACCATGTGGTCGTGTCCCAAATTGCTCGCAATATACAATAATTAATGCCAGGTTAAAACCAGACCTCATTCCACAATCCAGTATTGATTATTGTCGAATGTCGATGTTGCCGATATACATAATATAGAGCAGTTTCGCCTTACAATAAGTGCACTAGTTTCCTTTCGTCTTTCTGTTTAAATAAGGTTATATAAAAAAACAACAACAACAACAATTGTTTAAATTAAAGTGTGATCTCAATTGGTTAATTACAAAAGTTTGAGCGAGGTTCGTCGGTGTCAATAGTAGAAGATTACACCACAAGCCTCATGAATTTTAATTCAACTGGAATTTGTAGGCAGTAATTAAGTTAATAAATTCATTTTCAGTAATTAATTTCAGACACCTCAATTTAATGAGGGTCGTTGAACTTTCTACTTGGGGAAGAGTTAGTAACCAGTACAACCGTGCTCTCCAATCTTTATTCCACCCAATCGCTTGTCATTTCCTTTAATTTCTAAACTTGATTTTAATTTGTGTTACTTTTTTTTTTATTCGGTAATTTTTCATTGCAAAACAATCATGATTTTAAGATTCACCCTTATTTGAATATTTTGTAAATATTTGTCCCAACGGGAATGTAGTGCGCACGAAATTATGAATTTTGCAATTTTAAAGTTGCAACGCAATTATCAGTTTTCACAAGGTTTACTTTTCTGTTGATTGTGTTGAAAACAGTTTTTGGAATTGTTATTAATTAATTTAAACTTCTAGAATTTAGAGATACACTACTCATTCATGCCTACCTTTCATATTTGGAGTATGTAGTGACAAGTGACAGCCCGGACCCAGTTATAGTCACTGTCAGGTCAGGTACTTTCTGTGAGAATATTGAATTTGAATGTGAATAATCTGACCTGGTGACATGGTGGGATATAAAGGGTGCTACCTGCCAAACTAATTTTTATACCAACTTGAAATTGAAATATGTGCTTAAGAACATTATTACACATAACATAAAGAAAAATGAATTAAAAAAAAAAATGAATTTTGAAATATTCAGAAATAACGGTCAATAATTTATCCCTGTCGGCCATTTTGGGTAACATTTATTTCGGTGTATTTTTTTCTAAAACTTAAAAGTGCTATCTATAAAATGAGATATAAATTATTAAAATATAACTATATTTGTAAGAACAGTGATTTTTTGAAATATGAAAATTTGTCAAAATTGTCATTTTTCGAAACCCGTTATAAAGTAAAAGGAATTTTTTTAAAAAAAAAAACTACCAAGTCTATTTCACACTATCTACGATTATTTTATGAAAAAAAAAAATAATAAAATAATCGGAGCACATGAAATCAAAAATACTGCAAATTTTTCAGTTTTATTATTAGCAAAACAATTTTAGTTTCACTACATATTTGAACATTGGTCACGCAGCCCGGCTAACGATAGAGATAAAATTTGACATTTAAAAATTCAAGGGTAGATGGCAGTGGTGATCACGAGATTTCCTTCCTTATAATTTTTTTTTGATTAAATTAGTCAAAAATTTAACAGGCAAAAAAACACAGCTTTTCTTTTAGATTCTATATTCTACGCCCTATAGTATATTTAAAAAATATAAGTAAGCTGTTTGCGATACACCCTTTATCGAAAAAAGGATTTGAAAATTTTAAGTTTGAAATTCCAAAATTTTCAAAAAATTTATAATTTTCGCAAAACTGCGTTAGGTTTATGTTTTTGAATATACACATATTACTATCTTAAATGCAAAACTACTTAGCTTCAAAAATTCATATCTCAAAAAGTATTTGAAATAAAATATAACAAACTTCATATTGTCAATTAAGAAAGCATAAAAAATTCATAAAAAAAAATCATTGAATTCTGAGAACATGGGTTTCTTGGCCTGGATGAATTTTCATGGAATGACCCTCTTGGGAAAGGGTAACGTTTAATGGTTTTTTTAGAAGTAGAGACAATAGCAAGGTTCGTAACAACTATATTTTTTGCACAAAAATCTCATAACTATTTGTTTAACCTGTTGTTTTTCCCGTAAAAAGTTTTCTTGTACCCTTTTGACGGTCACAAATATTTTCTCGGCATCATGGATGATTCAGACACAAATTAATCTCCTGCATGTAGTTCCTGTTTCCCAGGAAAGTTTTACAGTTAGCATGAATCCAGATAATACATTTATATGAGACCAACTTAATTTATACGTTAGGTGTCTGGAAAGTTTTGTCAGGATGTCCTCAAAATTGTAGCAAGGATCAGGGAAATCATAAATCTGCAGTGCGTTGTGCTCAAGTTGGGATAATTAAAGGAAGTAGGTACATATGTATATAATTTTATTTTTATGTTAATGATCTTCAATTGAAAATTAGCAAAAAGCAGTGAAATCGATCTGCAAGTTATGCAAACAATAAAGAAGTTATTGTTTTTAATTGTTGTACGCAGTTTTCTATGGTTTAATTTCCTGAACTCAATTCTGTTTTGAGCCAGCGAAAAAGAATAATCACAAGTACCAGCTAATAAGTCGTTAAATTCAAAAGTTCTATATTACCCAAAAGTGCATATGTATATGTTATACATTGCTGTTGTTGCACAGTATAAGAAAGTCAATAAAAAAAACAAAACTTATTAAATATAAAAACAATTAAAATATAATTTAAAAGAAAACGTAGGTTCATCAAATATTAACAAAATGGTATAAAATGTAACAATATTCCATTTTAATTGATTTAACGGTACGACAAAAATGGAATAATACCGCGCATTGGTTGATCCTCAAATTTCCAATTGTACTGTACATTTAAAATGGAACACTTGCGCAAATTGTTCTGTAGATTATCCAACTATAATTTCACTAATTTGGAGTATATTAACAATTTATATTGTTATTATGGACAGCTCTTAGGCCATTTTATTGTACGAATGCAATTATTTGAAATTCGTGGTTTTGTTTCAGTTTTTTGTCATACCTTTCTGAAAACAAGGGGTAGAACCTTTTTTTTTTGTTAAATTAAAGATAAATGTTTCGGCCAGTTTTTAAAATAATAACCTCAACCAAAAAAAAAAATGGAAAATTTTGCATAAGGCCTACAAAATTTGAGATCATTTTTGAGAAAGAAATTTTTTTTAAGGTTAAACCACTCTACTGACTCAGTGGATCATTAGATTTTTTTTAGTGTAGAACCTTGTTAGAAAGGTACATTTATTACCTTTCCAACAAGGTATAAAAGATTAAGCTATCTCAAGTAGTTTTAGAGATATTGGCATTTTAGTGCGACAACCTCGCCCACGATCTAGAACTAGAAAATTGCATCTAAGCCGGAAAGGGTTGAAGAAAGAATTTTTTCGTAGAACAATTTTTTGTTCGTCATGAGGTCCCCTATCTTCCTGTTTTGGGTTGACCATCTTCGCTCTTACACCCTGTATATACAATATTTTATTTATAATATATACAGGGTGAGTCATTTTAATCAATAAATGCTATTATTTCGTTGGGGAAGCGAGATAGCGAAAACTGTGGAAGACAAAAGTTGTAAGGTTTCAAGGGGAACACCCGATGGTGACCTTGTCGTTTGACCTTTAGGTCGAGGTCAAGGTCAATTTAAGGTCAGTTTTTTTTTTTTTCAAACGGGGAACCAAATTTTACCTTCCACATTTTTCGCTATCTCGCTTTCCCAACGAAATAATAGCATTTATAGATTAAAATACTCACGCTGTATATAAACATTCGAGCGGGGGGTGGTTTCGTACTCAGAGAGGCATGAAACGAAAAACTATGAAAGAATTTTTCGAAAGTAGTGACATGGTATATATCTCAATAGGTAGATTTTTCTTCGAAATCGACCTACAAAATAAACAATGCCACCACCACCAGGTTGATAAAGAGAAATTACTAAAATAATTTTAAGGAATAGAGTGAATTTAAAGCAGAGTTTTTCAAAAGAAATATTGTTAAAAATTTATGTTACGAATGTAACATACAGCATGAGTTTGCAGAGTAAGCAAAAAGCATACAGATCAGAGATTGGGAAACCTTAGCAAAGTGGAACGAGTAAAGTCATTAGCAATTTCTTCTCGGAATACTGTTCTGTTTTCATTCCCACACCCTTCTCTTCTCTCGCCATTATGTTACCTATATGGTAAGCAACTTTGGAATGAAAATGAATTGCCAAAGTGCATTAGTGCTTTCGAGTATCGTTATTCTTAAAAATTACTCTATACTTTGAAACATATTCCAAGATTCATAAATAAAGCAATGATTCTTCTATTCCCCAACTCTTTACCATACAAACTCAACCACTTAATCCTGGGGGAAGGTAAGGAAAATAAAAAGCAAAACAACAAAAAAATACGCACCATTACTTATCTAGAAGCAAGCACTTGAGATTTGCATGCTCATTTTGCGACAAAACACACATTAAGCTGAGCTTAAAGCCACCTGTTGAATGGCAACATGCACCTGACGTTAACAGCACTCCCAACTGCAGATTGTCGAAACATCCCTTCCTCTCTGACCCCTATTCATGGTGAACTAGATGAACACATGCAAGTGGTTTCTGAAGAGTGAATACCA
Source organism: Leptogaster cylindrica (assembly GCA_963082835.1). Lineage (NCBI taxonomy): Eukaryota > Metazoa > Arthropoda > Insecta > Diptera > Asilidae > Leptogaster > Leptogaster cylindrica. The sequence continues at coordinate 31,612,231 of OY720107.1, forward strand.
TGGAAACCTAGATGAATGGGCTTATGATGCACTGCTAGCGTGCATCATGATGTCCCATACCATCTTGTTGAATTTTTTTTTGCGAATCCCCCCTTATCGACGACTCTCTTCTTGAAGGACATTTTCAACGAAATGAAAAGGGCACTCCCAGGAATCAATGTCGCCTTATCGCTTTAAATTATACTGAACCATGGCGTTAATGCGGGGAGAGAAGAAATTCTGAAATTGAGAGTAATGCACAAAAAGAGGAAGAAAACGGTTTAAAAAATATTTCCACAGGAATCGAAGTAATTTTTATTTATTAATTTTATTTTTCCTTAAATCTTGAAACAGAATTTCAGCAGCTCATTATTTTACTTCCATTTATTTAAACCTTATAAACAGTGAGGAGTTGATTCAGAGATTCAAATCGTGATTAATGTGAATATGAATCATGAATCATTGTGACAATATTCCGACTTGTAAAGTTCCTCGTCTCCTCTGAAAACGCAGGAGACTTTAATTGTTGATTTTGGAAGTAAATGGAAGAAATCGTGTAAGTGAAAAATGGATAAGAAAAAATTACTAAATGAAATATTTTCCCAATTTTCTTGATTTTTACCCAATTTTTTAGAACAAATATATTCGGATAAGTGAAAAAATCGTTTAAGTAAAACATACTTCTTGCCTGATAAATTAATTTTTAATTTTTGTACGTATTTCAAAACGCATGAAATAATTTTTTTTCTCAATTCTTTACATTTTCCAAATTAGTACCAATGACAGAATTTTTTACAAAACCAATGCTTAATTCGCTTATGTTCATTACTTTTGAAAAATAGTTTGTTTTTTTTTTTTAATTTTGTGATATTTTACCTATATATAAATATTTATATTTTATATACCTAACCATTAATCAATGTATTTGAATATGAAATACGTAACTACATTTGTTATAAGACTTTACATACGAGTTGTGATATTTTCTATATTTTTTTTTATATTTTATATAATCAATGTATTTGAATATGAAAAATGTTGGCATATTTCTTGTAAAACTTTAGGTAACAGAGTTCTTTGAATATAAAATATATTTGTTCTGAAACTTTACTTACAATTTTTTTTTCATATTATTTTATTGTTTACACTTTTTTTAAATAGTATGGCACAGATTTAAGTGGATACGGCACAGGATAAGTGGACAAAATTTCACCTACGAATAAGTCGAAAAAATTTCACTGACGGATAAGTGAAAAAACGTATAAGTGAAAAAGAAATTTTTCTTAAAAAGCTTTTCACTTATCCGTTCTCGACTGTAGTACAATTTTAAAAACTAGTCATTTTCTTCTAAGCAAAACAAGACAAGAAAAACATTTCTGTGGAAAATTTGTTAACCATAAAAACAAAATGGAAAATCTTTCATAATCTTTAAACTTTGTATATTGAAAAAAAAGACGTCTGTATTAGTGTGATATTTCTTGTATAGAAAGTGTGAAAGTATTTTACAAAATCCTATTATAAACCAGCTGCAGTAGTCGTCCTCACTCGCCCCGCGCCCGCAACCAAAAACAACAAAAATTATGAATAAGTAATCGTTGGCGTTGCTGTTTTGAAAATTTCTCCAATTGCAATTTGATAGAAAGTCAAGATAAACATTTCTATATCCATATATACAGATCCACAGAGAGCGTAATTGGGGGAGGGGGGCAATCTAATTTTCAAGCAACAATTGCAAATCTTTGAATCACTTCAGATACCTCCAAAACGAGTCTGGAAAATGACTGCACACGAACAACCAACCACAGAAAATTGTTTCAAAATGGATATTCGAGTATTTGGATATTGAATAAAAAACAAAAAAGGAAAAAAAAACTGTAAAGAAAATTAAGAGAGGAAGAAACAAACCACAAACAGTTTCCCGCTCAAATGCAGCATAATCGGCTTCTGAATGAATTCAATTGCAAAACTAAAGTAAAAAGGAAGTTTTTCTGTGAAGAATGCAAGTGCAAAGTGCATTTGGCACGAGATTTAAGATCGTTAATTTTTTTTCTCGCTGAATCTCCGAAGAAGTAATTTCGAATATTAAAACACTAGGAACTTGCATTAACTCTGGATTAAATAGCGAAAATTGCTCGATCAACCAGAAAAGGTGACCATATCATGTTGCGCTCTAGAGTCTAGATGTAATCATGTATTGATCCGATTTATATGAATTTTGGTTCATTGCCGATAATCAAAATGTTGAGGCATTTGCGCATGTCCATTAACCAACCGATGCAGAGAAGAGAGAAAAGACGAGCAGAATCGGTGAGCGTCACGAAACGATGATTGTGCGCATGTGTAGATGAATTAAAGTGAATAGTTGTGAAGTGGAACGAAATCTGGTACAATAAAATAACGAGAAATAAAACTAACTGCTTGTTGGAGAGTGAAAGAGAATTACACGATAATGTTAAATTTAGAAAAGGATCACTTGATCAACGATGTGAAGATATAAATTGAATCGAAAATTGTTTGCTATGCAATCTTAAGTATTCAATGTTTGAGGTCGTTGAACTCAGAGTGGATTTTGTTATTACATTTTACTGAAAAAGAAATACACGCAAAATTTTGATTTAAAGTAAAAATTTTATCCACTTTTCAGAATCTTTTACAGCAACTGATTGAGGAGAAGGTCAAAGAAAATTACTAAAGTATTTCCCCATTAAAAGGTGGAGTACCGTCTCTAACTGTAGACAACACCGACTTTCCAAGTTCTTTTCTGGGTAAACGAACTCTCAGTCTTGCCTTTAATTTCATTTCTATTGTTAAGATACACGAACTCTTTGGCGATAGTGGAATTTTTTAAAAACGATTGAACTAGTTACGAAATTGTAATGAGAGTTACAAAAATATTTGAATAAAAATAAAAAATTATTGAAATTAAAAAATAAATAAAAAGAAAACTCACCATAATGTCAGTGAAATAAATAATTATCTTCACCTGGAAAAAAACATATTACTATTATTATCATATTAAAATCATGAAAATACTTAGACTAAAAAATTTCTGGAAAAATATTCAAAACTTTCCAAAATATATAATTCAACTATAAAAAAAAATATGAAATATGGTCAATAAAAATTCGATTAAATAACCTTAAGAAAACATGTGCCACTAATGTCTTGAAACAATCTCTTATGCTTAACATCCAAAAAGAATAAGTATAAAAGCAATGGGGTAAAAAACAGAACAACATGTCGACACTAAACTGCAACATTTCTCCTCGGAATATCGATTTCCTTTTATCCCATCCAGGGAATTAATTAACAAGGAAATTGAATAAAACTTTCTCCTCCAGAAGTTGTCGATTAATTAGCCAGGAAATTGAAAATGTGAGTTGGAGGTGGTGGTGAAAGTTATGTAGGGGTTGCTAGAAGCAACAACAATAACCGAGAGGCAGAAGGATGCTGACGAGCCCGTGGAATTTTTTCTACTCAATATTTGTGTGTTGAAATTGAAAACCTAATTCAAAATAATGTTTAAGTAAATAGAAATAAATTTTTTGTAAATAAATCCATTTTACACCGATAAAAATGTTCCGCAAATGAAATACAAAAAAAACATAACGTGAAGATTTTTATTGCTTTGAAATTTTATATTTCTTTTAATTCTTTAAATAAACATCACTTAAATAAATGAGAAACAGAGAGCACTAAAAATACACAAGACTCGCTTAAAATAGAGAGAGCAAAAATAGATTTGAATAATGATGATGTTGGTATTGTAATTAATGTGATTTATGGTGAAAGGGTTTCCCTTTCGTGGCTTCGTGTAATGTCCTTTTAACGTTTCTTGAAATATGGTCGGTTTACATTACGCCAAGTGATAAGAGGTGCTTTAATACAATCAATCTACTGACATTCTGAGAATCTTTCTTTTTTTCTTTCTAATGCTTAACTATGGTATCACAAAACAACATTTTAATGTGGCGTTGTCTTAAGGTGTTGTACTTGCAATGCGATCTTTGTTAATGAATCTTAAAGAAATATATGTTTTATATACAACTAGCCGGACCCGGCGTGCGTTGCTACGCCCTTCCGCGCCTTCTTTCCTATACGCTTTCTATTTGATATTATATTATTCTTGGTATTTACTTAGTGTTTTCTTGTGTAAGGGTGCACTGTTGTATAGTTTGCAGAGCACCACCCTTGACAGAAAAATACTACCCGCAAACACGAGAGGGGTATATTACAGAGAACCGTTTCCCGTATGTCGGGTTACAATAATAGTGTGTTAGTTAATTAGTTTATTTTTAGTTAAGGGTGGTGGATGTTGAATTAGGTTAGTGTTGCTAGTTCTCATTATGCTTTATCTAAAGGTACTAGAAAAATCCCTAGAATTTAAAAAAAAGTACGAATAGCGTTTTATCCTCTATTTTCCCCCCGTTTAGAGATGCAATTTTCAAAAATTCTGGTACACGTGTTTTTTATTTCGAACAAAAAACCCCAAATACAAAATATTTTTATGAAATTTTCACTTCAAAACTACGAATTTTCATAGAAACTTTCATCCCCTTTTTTTACCTCCTTAGGGGTCAAATTAAAAAAAAAATGATGATACACGTGTTCCTTTATTTCTAACAAACAGCCAAATTCCAATTTTGTTAATTTTTTTAGTTCAAAAATGGCGGTTTTTCACAGAAACTTTCGGCTATCGATCTCCAACAAACTTCACACGTTCCATCCCGAGACTATGCTACATTATCCATGAAAATTTCATTATATTCGGTTAAGTGGTTTAGGAGTCCATGGGGAATAAAAAAACACATCCTCTTTTATATATTAAGAAGATTTAAGTCATCATTTGAATGCTGGACCATACATGAGAGACATCTCACTCATATCTGGTTTACAAATGCACAGATTTGACCGTTCGTATGCTTGCAAACTTTTGAGGAAAACTTCAGGAAAATTTCTAGACAAACCTAAATATTTTGATATTTTAGCGGATGGGCGAGTTTTATGAGGAGTTCACTTCTAAAAAGTATAGAAAACGGTAAAATTTCAAATTTATTTTAATAAGATTGTATATACCTATTTAAAAATGGTTATATACTGCACTCTTCACTACTCTGCAATGGTAGCTTTTCCCCCAGCCTATAAGTATTTATTTGTAACGGTACGGCAGAACAGGATGGCACATCATGAAAGTTAGATTTAAAATTTTCAATGTATATTTTCATCTCCCTCCCCATTTTTGAGCTCAGGAGAAATGTGTACTAATTGAATAAATTAATCAAAAATATTTTTGAATTTAATGAGAAAAATTGTAAATTACTACCTACATATTTTTCACAATTTTCTTATTGTATTGCTTACGAACGCGTTGTTTTTAGGTATAAATAAATAAAAAAATAAAATAAGGGGAGAGTCGTGTAGGTTGAAACGGGATGTAGGATGAAACACAGATATTTTTTTCCTTTAAAGTTCACACCAAATTTTAAAGTATCTACGTAGTTGTTGTATTATCAGTAGCTAACTTTTCAAAGTATACAGACTTACTAACTCGCCATCCTTGTACTTGTACCAAAGCAAGTCAAAAAAATTTCTGAGAAAAATATTATCAAAATTTTTCCATAACTGAAAAAAGTAATTTTTCATCGGTATAAAAGGTGAATATCACATTTACACTACAGTTTTTGCTATATTTAATAGTTCCGAAAGAAGTTCAAGCATATTTTGATAGAAAAACAATCTCATGGCTTCTCAAAATGTCGGCCATTCTTGTAAGTTAAAACACTTGATGTCGTGTAGGCTGAAACACAATGTTTCGTCTTACCTACTTTAAACAGTGACAACTGAATAACTAAAAAAAAAATAATCAAACAAACTTAGTAATAAGTGTATAAATAAGTAAATTTTAAAAAAGACAAAAAGTTTTAACTAAAAATTAATAGATCAGAACGACATAAACTGGTCATGGTGTTTCTGATTTTGATGCATTACAAATAAATTTGCATTTGCAAATAAAGAAATTAACAATAATCATTTAAAATTTGGCTTTTTAATAAAAAAAATTCTTTAACCGTTTATCAATTATTATGTCTGTTTCAACCTACACGACAAATTTTTTGACTGCCAAAAATCACATGTTTGGAATATAGGCCATAACTTTCTTATTTTTGATGCAATTCAATTCATTCCTTCGATAAATATGTAGCCAATATAATTAATATAATATCTCCCAGTTATATTTATCCAGTCAAAAGTTGCGACAATAAATCAAAGCGTGTTTCATTCAATCTATACACGACTCTCCCCTACTGAAATTTTTTTATTTAGCAGGTACATTCGGTTGTTGCTTTTCCAATTAAACACTCTTAATAGTTTAGTAATAAATTAATAAGGTAATAAGGATATCAAATTTCATGAGTTTTAAAAAAATATGCTCTAACCTCCGAAAATTTGTTTAAATGGGAAATATCTCTCCACTATTTTAGAAAACTTGGAAGCTTTTACCATTCCCTTATCCACTCCCTCTTTACTCAATCATCTTAAAGAAAGGTATCAATCAATTGGAAAGTAATAAGAACCATAAAAGTTACATAATCTCAGCTTTGACCTAACAGAGAATTTGCTACCCAAAAAATGTTACTCAATTCAATTCAGTTGAGAGAACCGCTTCACACTATTTTATCACCATTTTGCGCACCATTTCTTCCTCTCCCCCTTCTTCATAATATATCAGCCCCCCCCCCCCCCCCCCCCCCACACCAACCAAATGGTTTTCGGTATCCTTTCATACCACTACAACAACATATTTCTTGAATAACTCCTGCGTGCACTAAACGGAAGTATAGCAGATCAATAAATCCACTTCCTTCAAGTGTCAGAATCCTCAAAATGTGACACGAATGTTTGTCTCTTTTTTTCATCCTTATTTCTTCAATATAAGGCTCTTATCATTATTCTTTTTATTAAAAAAAAAATTTGACATAATTAAGTGACGTCACGTCGAAATTGTAACTTATTCGAGTGTATGCGTTAAGCAAAAGGAGACTTTCCTTGGAAGAAGATTCGTTTTTCTCGATAAAAAGAGGAAAAAAATTATCCTGTTTGGAGTCTGGCACTGTAACATAGACTGTAGGGGTGATCGTCCTTTTTCATACCTCGCTGAGCTTTTTGTGTCACCCCCACAAAAGCTTCCGTATGTTGTAGGTCGACGGCAGATGGTATTATTCTATTCTTTTGGTTATTCGTTCACCTTGACGATGGAGAAGGAGTAAACTTCCTTGCTGAATCCTTGGTCTGTAATTTGGACACTTCCCGGCGAACATGGGGAGATCTTCAGTGCATTTCAGACAGGTGAAGTATGTACAACTAAATGAAGCTCAAGGATATACTCCCTTGGCAAAATTTATTTTCCTACCTTCCCTTAAATTGCTCTTTTTTCTTCTAGTTGTTTTTTTTTTTTTAAACCATGCCCTGCAATAGCGAATAAATTATGTAAGGGTGAAATGTGGGTGGGCGATCTCCTTCCCAGGCCAGTTTTATTATTAATTATCGAAATGAGTAAAATACCATTAAAAAGGAAATTAGGTAATCACAAGGATTACCATTTACTTTGCTAATGGTTGAGTATTGATTTTCTCGTCATCAGAGGCATTCTGGTGGTGTTGATATCAACCATACAGTAAAGGAGAAACGGGACGCTCGGGAGACTTTTAATAATAACATGACAGAGTGTTGGGGAGAAGGAAAAAGGGGTGCAGAGATCGAAATTAAAGGAAGAAAGTTAACCTCGAATGTACCGCACAATTGTGGAGCAAATTAATCATGGTGGAAGGAGTTCGACTGCATGACGTGTCGAAGTGACACACAAAAGACACAAGGAGACGTGGAAGGATTAAAAATTCATTAAATATACGTAATATACGTTGAAGTGTATGCGCATAAGTAATCCTCCAGGAATTATGTTCGGCAGGAAGTACATGTTCTTGGGGGAACTTAAATTGTTTGTGGTAGCTCAAATGTACTTAAGAGGCTTTTTTTTTTTCTATGAAATTAATTACAATGGGATTTTTCCCTTTAAAATAATTATTGTTACGGGTTCTTTCTTCATTTTTCCACCTCAGCTTCCTCCATTTAAATTGCCAAATATATTTTTATTTAACATCTTTTCTAATTTCAATGCAATTGTAATCCTTTCCGAATCCTCAAAATAGACTAAAAAACTTCTCTAATTAAGATTGATGCCAGGAGCATTTTATAAAAATATCCTGTTACCGTTGTATATGGACAGGACACGTGTCGCAAATTTCGCTGTGATACAACTTAATTGCTCTCCGTCTTTTATTTATTCGAAGAAAGAAGCGATTAATATGCGCTCGGTGCAACTCACCGTCAGGGGTGCCTTTTCAGAGGAGAAAAAAAAAACCTGATCCCTAGAAACACCCTCAAGGGTTGTGTGGTTAGATTTGATTTATGAAATTTACTTTTATCCCCCAGCATATGTTCCTTGTACCACCCGCAGCAGTATTATGTCTAATGCTGAGGGTCCTTTCGTTTAAAACCATCGTCGTCACGAGCAATATTGAACAGGAATCATTGCAATCTCAAATGATGCCTGCATTTCTACAGCTAACGGTAAATATTTTAGTGATATAGTATAATTTACAATAGAATTATTGTTTTCTTATCAACAACAACATAAGTTTTCTCCGAAATAAAATTTCATTCCTACTAAAATTCACAGCAAATATGATAAGGAATGCGTTTTATGTTTACCTTCCTAACTAAAACTTGAAGAAATAACGATTGCATGTTAAAGATACTAAAGGGATTTCTGCACTTTCGACAAACTGCAACTGTTATCGCATTGCTATCGTTGTTGGAAACAATTAGATAAGCAGATTTTATATCAACACATGATTTAGTCAGCAAATCGAACTCATCGTGTGCGGATTTAGAATTGTTTTGTCAAACAGGGGAATAGTTTATTAATTTTATAAATAATTAATAAATCTAATGCAGATGTTTTGAAATTATTCAGTGTGTACTTTAACTGATTGTTGAAATGTTGCACGGAATTCGTCGTATAAATATTGATGACTGTGATCTGGTGAAATAAAAACCTTTGTTCAAGTTTTGCCTAGCAAAATGAAAAGCATCTTAACCAAATCAAGAGTGAATGAATAATAAAATTATGCACTTATTAATAATATTACTAATTCTATTACATCAACATTCACTAACATTACCATTAGGCAACAATTTGACTAAAATCACAAGAATACAAAACAGTGAACTGAATTCCACCAAACAAACATTGAGAAAAATATCAACAACAATTAAAGATAATTCAACAATTGGAATTGCTTCTTTTAATTATATAAAAACGACTCAAGACAACCGATTGGAACAACAAAATGCATCAACTAATCAAGACTCAATTGACAAGAACTGTGGAAGTGCAAAGAAACTTAATGCTCAACCCACTTGGAGTGAATTGTCAATTCTCAGGAAATGTTGTCCGATTGGTGAAAGTGTGTTTTACAATAAAGAAACTCACACAGAAACTTGTGAAGTTAATAATAAACCTTTTAAGCCTGAAATAATAGATGCAACATTCTATGAGAATTGTATTGATGCCAATGAAAACAAATTTCAACTTACAACATACATTGGAAATCCTTGCAAGGCGTGAGTATTTGTTGTGGAAAACCAAAATGGCGTTTTCCCAAAATTGCTAAAAATCTATTTTTTCATTAAGAAATTTCTCTTCTTGGGAAAGCAGTAAAAATAGATTAATCTTTCCAGAGCTTACATCGCAGGACGCAATGATGGAGATGTACTATACGTTCTACAAAATGGGTCCCTATTGTTGATTGATGAATTCGGCAATCAAGACTATATTGTTGTTGATGAATACTGCTTGGATGTGGATATCGAAACAGGAACAACATACGCTATTATTTGTGATGCGCCGAAAATTGGACGAGCTCAAGCTATTTTGTTTGCCTCGGTTATGATTGTATCAATTCCTTGCTCCATTTTAGTTGGTTATTTACATTTTACGATAAAGAAATTGCGAACATTGCCAGGACTTTGTCATGGTTGTTTGGCAATATCCCTCACTATAGGCTTTTTGCTTCTCTCTATGGACCAATTTATGGAATCACATTCATCTGTGCTGGGATATGCCATTCAATTTTTCATGCTGTCCTACTTCATATGGCTGATGGAAATTTGCTTCAATATAGCGCTATTTGTTTGGTAAGTATTGTTGGTTTTTATTTAAATTCAAATTATAAGAAATTCTTGTAGGATATTCCTGAGGCGATCTGTTGAGCTTTCCTTGTCGACTTATTACTCTCTCTTTATTGGATACTTAGTGATAGCATTGGTTCTTCCCCTTTTTTTTGTCATCTTATCGTATTGCTTGAAATTTCCCGGATTGTCTTTTTACTTTTACAAAGGATGGACAGAATGTACTTTATAGAATCAATATTTGAAAGATGTACAATACAATGAACTAGTTTTTTTTTCAGCGATGCAAGCATCCCAAAAATTCTTCATTCTTTCGGTGTCGTCCATTTTATCAACTTCCATTGTCTTTCTGGCCATTGGTTTTTGTGGATTCTGGAAACTCGATGAAATTTTCGAATATAGGCGATGTGTGGTATTTTTGCAGAACATGAGAGTTGCATACAACACCACTGATAATTTGCCAGAATTAAACGTCGCAATGTACAAGGAAACCAAACTAGAGTGAGATTTTTTAAATAATTTTGTGAAAGGGGTCTCGATTTCGTCTTTTTTTCAGTTTCAAATGTATTACAGCAATTTTGATAGTTGTATCGTTTATTTGGATATTTGAGGTGCGATCGTTTTATTCACCGGGATTGAAGGATTATTTTGCCGCACTCGAAATCGTAAATGGTTTACAGGGTGTCATTATTCTCACTATACACTTTGGAATCCATTCGAGGCGACGAACAATTCTAGAATCATGGAAAATCAGTGCAAACACTTCATCCGCAGATTTGCATAGTCACGATGGAGATTTACCTGTTCTATGAGCATAAGTTTTTATTTAATTTTATTATTTTTTATAATACATAAATTCAAGACTACAATAATTAATTAATGTTTCATTTCTATGATGCAATCAATCCGCAAAACAACTTCCTCAATTATTGGTAATCTCGTGCTGCTTTGCAAATATTGGTTTGAACAAATTCACATAGGTGAAACTAAAAAAAATGAACAGCACCAAACCAAATCAAAAACTTTATTTTAAGGTGGGTCAGCAAACAGTCTTATCATATATCTATACATAAAAAAAACACCAACACTCTTATCACTTTTCTTGCATGAGCACCTGGCGCCATTTCCAGACTCCAGTAAATTCAGACAAGTGCAAAGTTGCTATTTCCAAACTTAGTCACGCCAAAGGAATTCGATACGGGGAACTTCATGTTCAGGGAAACCCTTCTACAAATTACGTCATTATGAAATAAATGCCATATTTTGTTGAAAGATTAATCAGCTCTATTGAGTAATTTTCGTATTGACATAAAATTGCCTCATCCTCAGTGCAAAAAAATGTTTCATATTTTTTTTTTTTTGTGTTCAGTTTTCAGAGTATTACGATCACTTTCAGGTATGTTGACTGATCGAGAACTCTTATCATCTACTCAACGCAATCAGAAAACGATAAGTTCCAGTTCAATGTTTTGAGTATATTTTTTTACCGGTTCCCAGACCATAGTCAAAATTCAAACATATTCAGTTCGGGCAGGTGCTAAGTTTACAAATCAATTATAAACTAATTTAAAATGTCAAAGGAGTTCTGAAATGAAGTGAATTGATTTTTTGGAGTGGCCATTTGAAAAATTCTGTGATTTTGAGTGAATTTAAAAATAATAATTTTAGGTATTTGGAAAATTTGGAATTGAATAAGGTGCTTATTAGTGATAAAACAAATTTTCTAGATTGGTTTGAGCTACTGTTTAAAATTAGTAAGTATTGCGATTTCTTTTTGTTTCAACATTTAATCGGTACCTAATAAAACTCCGTGTAAATTTCAACGGAAATTTAAATTTTAAATATTTTTATGGTTCGTATTGAATTCCACTATTATGTTACGTATTAAAAATTGCAATAAATACCAAAAGCTGGCAAAAATAAATCAATATCTTTGAAGATTACTTATTCCACTTCCGTCAGCTGATTCCATTTTCCTATCGAATTTTCAAAATAAAAAAAAAAGAAACTAGTAAGGAAGCAATTGGTCACACCAATTACGTGATACCCTAGATGTAGAAAAATATACTCATTCTTATATCAACATTTTTGTATAAAAACGACTTAGGCTTATATGGCAACACTAAGAAGGAGTTGCCCGATTTTGCTCATCTTCGAACTTGACCTTGCAATTTAAATCAAATATTATTGTACCAAATTACAAGTCTCTAGCTACAAGCGTTCTCGAGTTATCGTCTGGACAGACAGACACACAGACAGACAGACAGACAGACAGACGGACATGCATAAAACGGTTTCTTTTCACTTCCCAATCATGAATATATAGTTCTTTCTTTTCTGCGACGATTATTTCTTGGCGTTGCAAACGTTCGCTCAAAACTAATATAGGTACATACCCTATATCTAGGGTATAAAAAACTTTTATATTATTTTTAGGTGTTTTTTACCTGAAAAACAAACTTTAGAAAAAATATGCAAAATTCTTGACTCATATTATCATTGCACATTTCCACTTCAATACGCATGAGTCGCGCATGGATTCCCTAGTATCTGTGCATAACACTAATCAATTTTCACCTGAAAAATCGCGTAAAAATCTTTTCTTTTTCTTTTTTTTTTGTACATATGTCTTCCCTTGTGTTAACAAGCCAGCGTTGTGTGGCTCATGTAATACCCTCCCGCATTATCGTTATTGAAACAGACGATAAGATAAGTCCGGTGCGCATCGGACTCATCTATAAATCTTGCATAATATTGAGAGCCGCAGAACCGGTTGGTTTTTTCGGTAGGTGCCACGGAGTTTCGACCCAGTCTAATTAAGTAATTACACTCCTCACTACCGGATTTACCAAAAATATATAGCAGTATATAAATAGTTTTTTTTCCGAAAACAATTAAATCACAGTTTGTGTACACAAACCCATTGTGAAGGGCACTGAACAGGTTGTTTTCATATTTCCTGCGCACGCAATTACTGTGTTATTATTGTTGTGTAGTTTTTTTAGTAAACCAAATCAGTGATTCCCAAGACCCTACCACACGTTGATGTAAAGGGTTCGTCTATGACTCGAGTACCATAACGAAGTAGCGACAGTGCCGTAACAATTTCATGGTCACATTACGCAGCCGTGAACCACTTTCAGGTGTGTTCTAGGAATAATTAAAAAACAAAATATAGTTATAACTTATAAGTCCGAATATTTTGTTTTTGGTGTGAAAAAGTGATGTTCGGATAGTGCCTTTGGTTTATTTGCATATATAAGCCAAACTGTAGAGTACATAAAATTTGATGGTTAAAAATGATATAAAAAATATATCTTGTCAGTGATCAACGAAGAAGGTGGGTGAAGCAGTTTGGCGACCTTGAACATATACGCATGTGTCTCTGGGCTCTAATGGCCTACATAAACCTTTACAAAGCCAACTTCGATTTGATTCAACGAATTTTAGAAGTTTTGCTACTCATTTTGTCAATTTGCTTAAACATTCTGCGTAGCTAGAAATGAGATCTACTGCAATGAGATCATTTATTGCAAAAGGAGACAGTTGTTTATTATTATTTTTTGGCTGAGAGTTTTGAATAATTTATATTAATTGCATTCGTGATTTATGTGACAACCACTTTGGAATGAAAGTTAAAACTAACAATTTTTCCAGCTGAATTTTTTTATTTTATTACAATTGAAAAAACTAAGTGAATTACTCAAAATGTGATTGTGATTTTGTTTATTGTATGTTTACAGTTAAAGCCGGAGTCAGACCATATGAAAAACGTCATATTTATAAGCAATATGGCATATCCCTTATAAATATCCCAAAAATTTCGGAATATTTTCGGCACATCAAAGGAATTTGAGGGGTTCAAATTTCCCCAGTCACACGACACAAAACTTTATGTACACATTTTTGGTTACAGGCGACTGAAGACGGCGCGAGACGTCAGTTTGTGTTTACATTTTGCAGTGTGTGCGAAGGAGACACAAAATTTTATAAATATTCCAGCCGCAAAAAAGAAGTGGTCAATTAGCTTATCGTGTGACTCACTGTCACAAAAATTTCCCACAAGAATATATTTCCTTATAAATATGACGTTTTTCGTATTGTCTGAAACCGGCTTTAAAAATAACACAAGATAACTGTAATTATTCATGGTTTTTCATTTATTTCAGGTTATAATTTGCTGAACGGTTTTATTAGAAGTTTTCAAAATATGTAACTCGAAATTAAATCCGAAAAAAAAAAACTAAACAAATTTTAACAAAAAATAATTCGATTCGGATGCAAAGTTCCACATTTGAATACAAATCTAGATTGTTATTGCAAATATTCATTACATTGTTTTTATTAATTTACTTTATTTATTTCATTCAAATACGAGCGAAACATGGGGAATAACCAGAGATGCTGGATTTTTCTGTTAACCTTTTTAGTATTTAAATCGAATGTATTGGCTTCACCGACTAGCGATGTAAGCTTGACTGATAGATTAGTTACTAGTGTTAATTTAACTGAATCAACAACTGAATCGATTTTGATTAATCGAGATGATAAAAATACCACATCGAAAGACTTTGCACCGTTAGAAACAACTAAAAGTTTTGTTGTATCCACTGAACTGACTGAACGAACTAGTGAAACCACTGCTAGCACTTCAACAACAGAAGGAACGACTCTCTCAAAATTGAGCACAGCTAAAAAGTCATCAACTTCAACTGCAGCGACAATTGTTCTAAATGAAGTAAACCATTCGTCACCACTAGAAACCTCTATTGGTCAAAATAAGTTGGACATTTTGAGTACGGACAGTGTACAAAGGTCTTCAGGGAAACCTGAAAACTGTGACGGTAGAAGGAGACTTGATAAGCAACCCACTAGATTGGACTCGTCTGTCTTAAAGAAGTGTTGTCCAATTGGGGAAAGCATTTACTACAATGCAGATACGAAGTCGGAATATTGCGACACTAGCGATCGGGTTTTTGAACCATCAATTCTCGATGTAACTCTATACGACAACTGCATAGAGGATAATGAAGTTCCTGTCCAACTAGACATAGAGGCTACCAATCCCTGTAACGTGTAAGTTATACATACAAAGTAATTGAAAAAAAAAACTCTGAATTTAAAGTGAATTGTTTAACATTTCCAGATCGTTTGTCTATAGTCAAAACAATGGCGATTTGGTATACGTTGTGCAAGATGGCTCTCTGTTAATAATGGACGAATTCGGTAACGAAAGTTACTCAATAGAAAAGGAATACTGCCTTGAAACGGACCACCAGACAGGAGATCTGTTTGCTATAGTCTGTGTGGCACCAGTGGTGTCCCACATTGGACGTGGTCAAACTATTCTATTTGGGGTTTTTATGCTTGTATCTATACCTTGTCTGATCGCCGTCAGTTTTATCCATTTTGCCATCAGACGACTACGAACAATGCACGGAGTATGTCTGGCATTTTTGTCATGTTGCTTAGCAATTGGTTTTCTACTTCATACAACAGCCCAACTTTTTGAATCAACTGCAAAATTGGGATATGCTGTACAATATTTTATGTTGTCATACTTTTTGTGGTTGTCTATGATGTGTTTCAACGTTGTGATGATAGTTTGGTAAGTCATTCTCATCCCTTTATTGATGGCATTTATAAACAACACTGTCTTTTCTTTAGGTACTATCTTCCACACTACATACGAGTGACACGTCCAGCACGTATTGTCCATTTCATAATGTACTTGACCGTGTCCTTTGTCATCCCACTATGTATAGTTCTTCTAACACGATCAAAAGGACTGCCAGGAATGCCATCTTACTTTTATCAAGCATGGAGTGAATGTAAGTCCAACAAGATCTCTTGACACCAATCCTTACAACAAAGTTAATCCTTTTTTTAGCGATCCAATCATCTCAAAGATATTTTATTCCTCCAGTGACAACAATTTTAATAATTTGCTTCATATTCCTCATAATTGCGTACTTTGGATTCCGGAAATTAGATAAAGTAGTTGAATCAAGGAAATACATACGATATCAGCAACTGAATAAATATGGAATGGATGACACTGGATTGCCAATTATTGATGAAGAAATGCTGGAAGAAACTAAGCAAGAGTAATATGGAAGTTTATCACCCCATTCAAGTACAATAATCTGTTTCATTGATTTTAGTGCGAAATGTATTACATTTTTATTGATCATAATCTTAACCACTTGGGTGATGGAGATCATCACATTTTACTCCCCCGGAACTGAAGATTATCTTGCATTTATGGAAATTATAAATGGACTGCAGGGTGCATTCATTCTTATGATATTCATTGGACTTCGACATAGAAGAGAAATCATTGTTCGATGGTGGCACGATCGAGGATCGTTTGGAGTTGCCGAAGTTGAAATGCAAAATCTTTCTGGAAATCACAAATAAATGGACAATTTTTATGTGTTATAAATGAGTTTTTTTAATGAGAATGCTTAAATACTTTTGAATGTCATTATATTTTATAGAAAAATAAAATGAAATTAAAAATAGAAAGATGGAAATGTATTAATGTATTTGGTGCTATTGAATTTGATGTCTTTAAAAATGTTCTACATGCCATTATGAGTGATTTGTCGTTAACTCACCTCTTCAAACATAAGTTGAACATTAATTATTGTATGTTAATCCTGGCATTTCTAAATGGAGAACAAGGAAAATATGAAAAAAAAACTCACTTCCTTTTGCAAATATATTGTCCAGCTTGCATTTGTAAATAAATACAGTACACGATTGAAGCATTCAACAGCTTTAAGTAAACATTTTGTATTATTTTACAATCTAATTTGTATAAGGACTACGACTATTACAGCTCATATGTGTTTCTTATTATATAAAAAATCACAAGCAATCTTTTTCTGTGAAATAGTCTTTTTAGAGCCAATTTAAATAAGATATTAAGAGATAGAAAGGTCAAAATTAAAAAGTAGAGGAAAAAGGAAGCAAAATAAAATAGATTGCAAGCAAAACTTTGGAATCATGTTTTCATTGCATAATACAAAGGACATTGGAAAGATTTTTGTACTAAAATGTAAAGATAAATAAATTCCATTAAATTCTCATCACTTGCCAAGTTCTTAATATTTTTCATTTTCTTGGAATAAATAATAACCTTTAATTTTATTTTTACAAAAATATCTTAGATAAATTAATTTATACAATTAAAACAACCAAGGTACATAAAGGACTTAGCGCGTGATAGACCACACTATCTAGTCGACAGCCTCAAAACGTGGTGACGGTGGCCGTTTTTCAGCTCGGAATGCATTACTCATTCCAGCAATTCCAGTTGCCCCACGTATTCCAGTACTTTGGAAGTAAATCAATAAATATTCTTGTCCATCATGTAGATCAATACTTTCGGAAAATTCTAATCGTATCATTCGCCGGATATTACGTTCAGTTTCACCCAAGCGCGGTGATTTATCATCATCACTATTTGGATATTCGTATGCAATATATTCATTGAGACTGTTAAAATCACTTTTGTAGATGCCAATCCAATCGCTGGAACGTTTTTCAAAACCGGCTGGAATGGTGTACTCCACAATATTCTCTTCACCAATATGCCAGAATGGAATGTACGAAAATTCGACAGCTTTCTCGGCTGGATCATCGAATGCCTGAATATCGTCAAAAGGTTCAAGTATCTCATCATTTGTTGTTAAATTTGTGTCAATTAAATCATAATAGGATATTGTTGGAGCGGAAGCAGATCCAGGGCGTCCCAAAATCTTTTTTTTTTTATAAGAGTTAATTGCAACCAAAGATTTTGACATGCAGGACAATAATATCAAAATAAAATCATGCAAATATAAAAAAAACAGAAGAAATAATTGTTAATATAATAAAGACATAAATCCCAAAAGGAGTCATGTTAGTGCTAGCTTTTATATGTTTTGATTAACCAAAATAATTCCTTTAAACAATTTGTTTTAGAAGTTAAATTAAACAAAATAAAATTGTGATTGAGATAAAACTTCAAAAATATAAATTTCACTTACCTTAATTACAAATTCACTAGTGACCGGCTTGTGATCACTTATGTTATATCCAGGATGACTTTTGTAGGAAATTTGATCTGCACTCAAGGCAACATTTGAATAAGCATCAGATCTAACTTTGTACAAGATCCGATCAGTCCACGCAGGTTTTCGTCTAAAATTGTTTTGAAATTCAATTAACATCTAATTGAAAATCTTTTTAAAATTGATCAAAATAAGTTTGACTTACTTCATATCGTACTGCGATGTTCCCCGCTCAAACTTAAACGTAGGCGGGAATGAGGGCAATCGTTCTTCTAATTGATGGAATGCTTTTCCCAATTGTCTTACAAGGCTTAATTGATCATCTTCCAGCAAATCTAAATATTTATCATTGTAAACCAGATCACGAACTTCTTCAGGTGATTTCTTATTTTCTAGTCTGAAGTTAAGATCACCAAACCAGAAAACGTAACTGAAATAGGGAATTTGTTTAAAGCATATTATTCAAAACAATTCAAAAATATAAATTAACTTACTCATGATCGAAAATCTTCTTATATTTTTTAACACTGTAATGATGGTATTTTAGAATTTGGTTGTAATCTTCGATCCTTTCGTCCAGCTGATTATCGTGAGCTGCCAAATGTGCATTTACGAAGGTAAGAGCACAGCCATAAATGTTTATTCTAATACTAATAGCACCTTTGTTACCCTGAAATAGAATTAGTCAAATGTAATAAACATTTTACAACAGTCTTTCGGAATTTAGAAGAGTTTTTTTTTTGTTATTTTGGAACGTATTTTTAGACTGCAAATTTCTTCACAAATTGGCAGAATTTCAAAATTGTGTAAGATGTAGTCTCAAGATTATTTACATTGAAAACTTAATCAGACAATTTATTATAATTTAGTCTACTTGAAATTATCAATTTGAATGAATTACTACAAAATATAAAATGTAATTTTGGAAGCTACAGTTTCGCATATAGTGCAAAAAATCAATTAAATGTTTTTTTCTTTTTCCAAAATTTCACTATTTATTACGTTCGTCAGTTTACCTCCACGAGTTCTTCCCACAAACATATGCGGCATAAAATGACGTAACAACGTCGCGTGTATTTTATTTGTCTAATTTTAACTCGTAAAATTGGTTTAAATTGCTGGAGCGAGTTTACAAGATAAAATGGTTAACAAAATGATGTAAGCATCATTAGCTCTAAACAATGTTTAATTTATTGTCGTTTGCTTAAATTAGCTATTCACAAAGATCTTCATTCACAAAAAAAATATTAAAACACATATTTTAGATATTAAAATTACTTTGAATTCTTAAAAAACGATGAAAAAATTTTTTACCCGCGAAGTCCGTTAAATAAAGTTAATTTAATTAATTTATGAATAACACCTTATTGACTTTGCTTCTTTTTATTTTAAATTATTTTCGGATGCATTTCGACTTTTTCATGTCATCCTCAGCGAGTTTATAATTATTAACTAAAACAAAAATTGTATATATGTAGGGAAGCGGCGTTCAATGTGCCTATAGTTTTGAATTTAGACCTCTTAAGGGTATTTAAAGGAGGTTTAGATCAGGAGTGAAGACATGAGTCGAAAGGAAATTTACTAAGCTTTGTTATTACTGAAGAAATCATTATTCAGTTTTAGATATTTTCCGAGATATAGCTTCAAAGCTGCAAGGACCTCGCGTACAATGTGGCGCCCTATTAAAAGTATAATATCTGCGTGGAAAATTGAAGTAAATACAATAGATATTCGATACCTTTCAAAAATTTATTAGAGTAGTAGGTTAAGTATGTGAAAAAATTTAAATATTTTTGATTGGCTCGCAATGAATGCAAATATAGAAACCAGTGGATATATTCGCACATTTCAAATGCTTTTTCAGTTTTTTCTCGGCACTAGAAGGGTGTACAAATATGTCGTAGCTAAAGGGCCAATAAAACATTTAAAAACCATAACAACTTTGTCATTGAACAAACTTAATTAATGCGCCACTTTGTACGAACCGCGTGCGCCATATTGGAATTTTTCTGTTATTTTGAAAAATGATCGAAGTTATAAGAAAAATTGAAGATAATCCAAAATCAATTATGATGCTTAAAAGAGGATATCACAGTGAGTCTTTGCATATAAAGTTTTCATAGGTTTCAGTGCGCTTGATCGCACCTGTTACTTAGACAAAGTTGGGTTACTAACTAATACACTTATGACACCGGACAGATTTCATCTACCAATTGCTATAAAACCCAAAAAGGCTCTGCGCCACATTGTAATTTGAAAAATTTTATATAATAATAATTTATATGATTAAATATAATTTTAAAGTATATTCATTAAAGAACATAGACGGCTACGTATTGGAGCTTCCATTGTGTTCATGGAATATCAATAAAGTGTTATAAAAAAATTAATTAAATTAAATTTACATATTTTAGAATTTTAAAAATATGATTTTGTTTGCTTTAATTTGCTGGAAAATATTCCAAAAAAAATTTCAAGCATACGCTATTCTGTGGTCAAAAATTTTATCTATATATTATGTTGATGTTAAAACGCTCACATTTAATTAAATTGCGTTACAAAATGGAAATAAAAACTCACCCATAAACCGCCGAAACCGGTTCTTGTATACTCGGTTTCAATATCCCTTAAATGTAATAGATGTTTTCGCTTAGCAAATAAAATAAGTAGCATTCCTTGTAAGTGTTCCGTTTTAACCGTCACATAATCACGGTCCTTTAGGACTTCTTTGAATTTATTTGTCCATGGATCATCACTAAATAAATTCCTCACAACATTTTGTGGATTCGCGCTTACTTCTTGAAGACCAATTACATAAAAATCTGGTTGATGTTCAGTAATTTCAATTTTATCAAGTCCAAGAAGATTATTAACAGATATTTCATCTGGATATCTTGTGCTTACATTCCATGTTATGACGTAGACACTGAAATAATAAGGAAATTACATTAATTTATTGATCAATATTGAATAATTTATTTGAAAACAAAAATTCAAACACAATTGTTATCAGTAAAACAATTGTTTTCGTATCAAATTGTTATACACGATTTTCCAAAATGTTTGCAACCGTTTTTGTATCATTTTTGTGAAACAAATATCTAGAATAGATAATTGTTAATATTTTTTATACCTAAACTTTGGAATAACCACCCGCAGAACAACATGGGACAATCTTAAAGATAGTAACCGTTATTTCTTACGTACTTACATTTAATACATATTATATTATAAGATTTCAGTACAACACTTACCGTGATTGGAATCAAACGAAACAACAATAGGAGTCAAAGGAGCAATATAAATTATGAAAATTACTATTTCTATATTCTATAGAATAAGAAAAGATTAGAAAACCATCAACAAGTTTCCTGATATTTTTAACAACAATTATTGTCGGGAGGTTAAGGTTGAACCAATGTCGAAAAATTGTCATGTTTCTGGTTCACCTTGAATACTTTATTCAACATTTATCAAATGTAAACACACCTGAGTAATCACAAACACGATAATTTTCCATTTACGGAATAGAATAGTTTAACGTTTGTCAATGGAAAAATGGAGTTCTCGAAGATAGAGTTTCCGATTAAAAACGTCAACCATAACAGATGTCGTTATTCGCAAAAAAGTCGATGAGACCAAATCGGATCGTTAGATAAATCCATGATTTTTACGTGCGTATTAACAATAATTTCTTTTATGAAATATTAACAATTTTTAGGAAAATTAAATTGCGCAGAATTATTAGAGCGTAGTAAGTTGCAGAGCTCTTCAACTAAAGTGGATTTTCGAAAGCTTCCAATCGACTCTGAATGTACAATGTACATTGTACAAAATATCTATTAATTAAAAATTACGTAAAACTTACTTTACATTCCATGCTTTATTATACCTCAGCGAAATGCTCATGGTCAAAACGAATTTTAACTAATTGAAAATTTTTAAGCACAATATGGACAAAAAATTAGCGCGGCCAAAAAATAAATACGTCAACGGCGACGTCGCGCAACTATCTCTTGGATTTCTGGCACTGCTCGTGGCGGTGCCTCACTTTTGTACCATGTATATATCTAATCTAATCTATAGTTTGTTAATAAGTTTAATGTAGTTTACCACAGCTGTTTAAGAATTGTCGCTAACATATTTTAGACACTTTCTACTATTGTAGATAGATACAAAAATACTTTGTCAACAGTAGCACTTTGCACTTAACTCTGAATTATACTAATTGAACACAGACGACCGTATTTAAGGGAAATCCAAGAGACGTTGCTTAATTGACACAGTCTGGACGACGTATGTTTTCATTTGATTTTTCTCCTAATTCGATTTTTATTTTTTTCTTTTGCTGACAATTGCACCCACGTACGTTTACATCATAGCAGGACCACCAACTTTTGAGAGATGAAATGTCAATTTTAATAAATAAGGTGTGTGTCTAGGAAAAATGAGGCGCCCACGCCCCACAGCTAATATAACTTTCAGGAATGTGTCTGAACTAATTTGTATAACCAAAATGCATGAGTTTCACAATGTGGACGTGCTGAATACGGTTGAATTTGAACAGAAGTAACATCGAAAAACTTATCAAAGGTAATATACGTCGATTCCGAGAGGTAAAATGCGGTAAATCAATATTTTTATGCAGTTGCAATCCCCCCATATAAACTCGAACAGGAACAAAAACATTCCTAAAGCACTGAATTTTTTTAAAAAGTAATTAACTTATTTTCAAATCCAAGTAAAAATGTGAATACCTTAGAGAAAAAATGTTTGTGGTATTTTTACAGTAGATCTGTTTACTTTTATATATCCACGTTCCGCATTTTTAATTGGTTAGTAATGAAGTTCCTTTAACCAATAATTTTTCCTTTATTAATTTTTTATTTTATACAAATTTCAAATAGCTAACATAAAGTAACAGACATGCCGCCAACTTCACTGCACCGTCATCTTTATAGAGATTAAGTATGTAGTAGGCTGCTGCTGAATATGAAATTGTACTAGAGGATTCTTTCTCGGTTTTTCATTAAGGGGGGAAACCACATTAGAGAGCTTATTTTAAGGTGTTTTTTAAGATTTTTTTTGACTGTGAAAACAATATTGGAATTTGATAAAACTTTGGTTTTATTTTACTGATATTTTGAATTATATTTAAAAAATTTTTCAATTCCGTTTTTTAAAAAAAATGTCGAAATTATAGGCTCTTTTTTTCTGAAGGTCATTCGTCCGAATTTGTTGTTTGCAGGCAATCTGGAGGTCACAATTTTTATCTGAAACCAAAACGTTTTTGTTTTTACATTATTAACAAGTTTTCTAAGAATATGAACCTCAATGCAGGTGAAAATAACGAAAATTAAAAATTTCGCAGGCGTTGAAAAATTTTTCTTCCATTTTCACCACTTTTTTTCTAATTTATTTCCCAGTAATTAAAACCTTAAAGTTTTTTAGCGCAAACAAATTTACTTATAATGTAATATAATACTTTAATTTGCATTGTTCTATAACAAAGACTGTAAGGTTGCTTCACAAGTTCAGTTCTTTGTTTGGAAGTGCAAGCAATGTTAATAACTTTGTAAATTTTTACTAAATTTAAGGAATTATTCATACTATCTCTTCCTTTTGGTAAGGATTCCATCTTTTCGTTTAATATTTTACGTTCCATTCCCAACTGTTTGATGTATTCTGATTCGGCTCCTTTTCGTAACAATGCAGCTTTAATTTACGAAAATTTTGCCATTTTTAAAAATATGCTTACTACGAAATTTGTAAAAATCACATTGGCATTCAGATTTTGTTGGAATTGAGGAATCAAAGCGTGCAACATATGATCTTTATAATTTTCCACAATTTGAAGTGATTTTAGAACTTCTCTTCGACCATGATCCACGTCTGAAGGCGGCTTCCGCACCATCTCCATATAAAATGATCGCCTGCAACCACCAAGCTCAAGGTTTTCATCTTCAACTTTCTTCGAGGCTCTTTTGCATTTTCCACTAATGTTACATGCGCAATTTTCCACATTATGTGCGAATGCGGCACCTCTATCATACCAATATATCACACACCGGGATAACTACAGAAGAAGATGTACTTCTAAAATTCCAGGGTGCACCTTTGGTTGTCTTATCTGAATTTCGGATCCATTTCGTACATGTCCAAGGTCTCTTGCAAGCTGTGTAGCACGAAAGGTGTTGATATCCCTAAATCTTGTGCCTTTGTTATGCGGTACAAACAAAATGCCCAATGGGAATACCCATAAATTTCTGTATACGATAATGTGCCGCATCGTCTATTCGCTAATAAATAATTCCCTGGCGGAATTCTGAATACGACTCAATTGGTTTGTGAACTGAACTACTACCATATATCTGAAATACAGATTTCCTTGCTGAACTGCGAGGGAGTTCTCGGACAATGATGGACCTGGTCAGTACCACTAGACTGATCTTCACAGTCAACCGCACGGGAATTAACAAGATGCCCTAAAGGTGTGATATAGCCAATCATCGTACGCTGATAATGTTAACTGGGTAATAACAATCATAGGCAGTTTGATCGTGTGGCGATCATTGATCATGGTGCCAATCATCAATTGAGGCTTTTATTCTATGGCCGATGCATCAGCGACGGTTATAGGTGACCTGTGGCAAAATTCTTGGCATATATAATCTGCGATTCGAGACGGTCATTCTTTTGTCTGTAGAAATAGTTAAGGATCTTTTTAGGCTCGTCAAGATGATTTACGGACCGTCAGAGTATCTTAGAAGTCATAAATATTCCCCGGTATGCACATGTAAAATTATTGAGACAGGCTGCAACTATGCGAACGCAACTATAATCCTATACCAATAATCGTTCCACTCTCTTTCGATGATTGACATTGAATTGATTCTGATCTTATAGCTCAAGATGTATTGGCATTTGGCAGTAATCGTAGGAGGATTTTATGCTACACTGATCATGACTTTGAAATTGTTTTTTTTTTTTATGTTATATTTTCCCAACACAAGATGAGCTGCCGCCTTTCAATTCAACGATTTCTCTAGCATGTCTAGAAAAATTGTTGCAACGGTTTTCTGTATCGTGAACTAAGGTGCTTGTAATGCTGTCCTGATTGCATATTAAACTCACGTCAGTTATGTTTTGCAGACGTTTGCTCAAAAATTGCGTCCCAACCAAAGATCATATGTATATGGTTGAAGAATGGCTGGTTTATGGGTGTCCATCATCTTCGGCTTTTTTACACAAAAGGCCAATTGTATTTTCAATTTTTTTTTGTTTTTGCTTCTGTAAATCTGTGTTTTTTCTTCAACCCTAAATAATAAATATAAAAGCCCTTTGAAGTGATTGGCGAAGAACATCTATCTCAGGTGTATCTGCCCACCTTCAGAATCTCATCAGACAGCACGTCATAAAAACTGACCCTTCAATGCTGTTCACCCCGACGACTCTCCTTTTTTACAATGAAACTTCTACTGAAGGCTACCACAACTGTATGAATCAAAATCAAAAAAAAAAAAAAAAGAAGCAAAAATGATCTTTGAAAAAAAAAATAAACAACCTTGTGTCCGTCCACAGATGAATGACACAAGATCAGTGAGAACAACACTTTTGAAATTAGCAAAACTGGCCAAATGGCATCTCGACGACTCTGCGAGTATAATTAACGCAACATAAGCATCGATATTCCTAGGCAGGAACTGTCAATCAACGCTCATGGCCTCCACTCCGTACAGAAGATGTTGGCCACGGTCAAGTAGAGTATTGCCTTTATTTATTATTGTTTTTTGTTGTTGTTAAACTTTTTATCGTTACCATTTTAACGCCTGTAGCCGTCTTGTTTCAATTTGTTTTTGCTTACAGGTAAGACGCAACTCTTCTCCTTTGATCTGCTCCTTAACGTCTTGGGGGAACGACTACAGGATTTCATGTAATAAAAACACGTCCCACACCAAACTGTTCCAAACCAAGTGAATATCACTTATATACGTTTTTTTTTTTCATGCCAACATTAAAGGACTCTGTGAATGAAGATCGTTGAACAGCTGCCATCCGATTAGAAATTCATTCCCACGATCCCACTGAACCTCTTTCGCGAGAAGTAGTAGCATTTAATCAATTTCATAGCAAGCAAAATTGTGGGTACATATAACGATAATTTGCACAGTTTTACAACAGGACCTCTCCTGAGCAGTATCCTGAGAGTTTGATCGTTAATTTTTTTTTATTTACCACTACTGGATATGTTGCGGATTTATAACTGATCAGATTGGTACCTTTTGGGTTTTTCCTTTTACGTCCACTTTTTGCCGTCAAAAATTTGAGAAGATCAGACTATGTCTTGGCCCACCATGTAGCATTGAAGCCGTCGCCCGTGATGTCTTCAATTTTTATTATTTGCTTCTATGTTTTGTTAAAATTTTATGGCGAACACGGTTGTTTTGTGTCTCTGAATACGTCAGTGATCATCGGGACCAGTTTGACAAGTTGAGAAATCCAATGTGGCACATGCCAGGAAAAAGGATGGGCTTGATTTGGTAATTTGATATTATTCACAAGGATGAATTTCGAGTACGAATGGGGATAAAAAATTATATGCTTAGATTTGTCAAAGAAACTGATGATCTTCAATTGATCATGTGTGTTATAATTCTTGTGAATTCGATCCCTCTTTCATTCAAGTAACATTTGTCATTTAGATCTAAAAAAAAATGTGCTGCAGTAATTTTAATGAACAACATACAGAATTCATTAACAAGAATGTGGAAGAAATCTAGAACATGAATTTGTGTTCCACAAATCATCAATCGATCGCGATCCAATCCACTCCAATTCGGTGTCGTACAAAGGGATTCTGGACTCAACTGCATTTGCGCACTTTCAATGTTCTTCATATATACTATATAGTGTTCAGAAATAATTACGATAAAGAGTGCACGCAATTCAGTTAGCAACTGACAGCAACACAAGAAACGGTAGACATTTACTCGGCGGGTGCGCCACAGCATGTCTACAACTATGGTTGAGTGAATTTTTAACTGGATTTGGCGGTATTTTTCCATACCGTGCAACAGTTTTGTGCACGCAAATTATCGTTTGATGGTAGAAAATTACCAAAGAACACGATAAGTGATAGCAGACAGCCTTGTGGTACCTGGTGCGGTTGTCTTATATATACTATACTATCATGATGACCAGATCAAAATTGAAAGTTTTTTTATTTTTTGCTCCAGTAGAAATTGTAAAAGAAATTGTGCTCGGAAGAGCGAAGAATTTTTATTTTATTTTCCTTTTTTGAAAATCAACCATGTTTTTCATCTCCTTTTGATAAAAAGCGAACAGAAAACATTAGTATTGAATTGAGATACAAATGTGAATACTTTTATGTGAACAGAATTTCAAAATACGATAATTTTCTGTGGTTTCCTAGTTATTGGGTGAATAAAGTTTTCATTTTCTGTTGTACATATTATTTATTATTACTTTGTTTTTATTTTTGCACCTAAATCAATTTCCATCGCCATTAGATCCATTACAGAGTCGGCAGGAAGGCAAACCGATTAAACATCACCGTATGACTTAATTAAGATGCCAAAAGTACCATTATTTGCCCGTCCGTGAGGCTTTAGGACGACGTAATTACAACTAATCGTCTATATTAAATTTTATCTAAACATCTCCGAACGTATTAGTCGGATACGTGTTCGAAAAGTGGCAGACCCTCGGTATGGTGGGATTGGCAATTTTTGTTTACCTGTACCCGGCCCCTGATCTGATCAAATTGCAAATTACAGTGTACAGTGATTGGCTGGGGGCCGGCAACGCTAGACGACGATTGTAATATGAAGAAAATTAAATAACGAAACAAAATCGGGGCAAGGAGGAATTTTGTATGAATCGTAGCGCATTTGATGACCACCTGTATCAGACGATGAGCTTCAGTTCCTTGTCTAATTGCGCATGTGAACAAGTGTGGTTTGTACACATTTCATTGATATCTTCCTTATATTAGCCGGCATAGTGGTCCATTCCGTGATGATCTTGTCGAAGGTGGATGTCGATCTGGCGGAGCTTAGACAAAAGAAGTGATCGTGTAACGAGATGATCTTTGCTCCTTTCTCACTGCTGTTCGGTGCAGCCCCATCATGATATTTATTGATATCAGATTCGGTTTTCTGGGACTTGATCGGGACACGGGGTCTGTGTCGTGACATTATGCGATTTGTATCGGACACGATTGTATTGTACCCTGTCATGGATCTCAAGTGATCCCTCAATCACTTCCGTAGAACAGGGAGGAACGCATCTTGGTAAAATCCTCACAATGATGTAGGCGGTGTCTTCCTTGCTGTGCCGAACAGCTCTTTCAATGAAGATCATCTACTTTTTTTTTTTATTTTCTTCGTTTTCAATGCATAATTGCTGGCACTTTCACGCTTTGATTTAATCGTTTAAAAATCACAGTTCCGAAAAGGTTCAACCTCTTGGAAAAAATTACTTCAGATGCATAAAAAAAAAAGGTCTAAGAATTTGCATTGAAAGGAAGATTCGTAGGATGTTGTTCGAAGAAAAACGAAATGTTTCTCAATCTTCTCATCAACTTCTCTGCAACACGTCCAAAAATAATATTTTGTTTGTTTTGTTTAATATATCTTGAGGCAAATTTTGGTTTTGATATGCAAATGTGATCACCAAAATTACGTTCCACAGCTCTCAGAATCGCTTCATTGCATTGCAAATTTTTAGGCGGAAATTTTCCGTTTCGATATCATCTCATGATGGAATTATTACTTTTTTCTTGTTTGACTGTTGGGATACGAAAAAGTAATTATCGATGGCATCAGTAATCTTGCATTTAATTTTATATAAGACATTTCATTTCCAGTTTAAATTCATGACAAGATCAAGATCAAAAAAAAAAAAAAAAACTTACTCCTTTTTGGTAAGATGTTTGTATTAAAAAAGGAACAATATATTATGAGGTCCTGCAAACCAGAATTCTACTTCATTGGTATAAAGCATAATACTTTTGAGCAGTTCGGTGTGCTTAATGAATAGCTTGCGGTGAGCCATTTGTATCCGAATTACGCGCAGAGGAATCTGAAAACCGTTCAGTATTCGTTTGTAAGCTTTGTAGTGTACAGAAGCTGAAAGTTTTAAAACAAAAAAATGTCCGACAATTTTCACGCTCTGTCAAAATGGCACCATCAACTATTTGACCACTGTCGATCATTTTTGATCGTAAATCACTTCATGACGACTCACGTGCGCAAAAGGTCGTTACACTAAGTTCATTACCGACTTACGTGTTTGAAATTTCTAATTTGCAACTGCCAAAATATCGACAAAAATTACATTTTGCGATATTATCATGGCCGAGGGCGATTGATGGCATTCCATCAGAACGTTGACTTGTTTCCGGACCGAGTCTTGTGTTCACTTGAATGAACCGCCTTCAGATATACCGCGATCGTGGCAAGTCGTTTTGTAAAATTGTGACGTTAATAAATTTCATGAAAAGCCTCCCTTTGCCCAAAAACCGCACGGACACCACATCAATGGGAACGTGACACGATGAGAATCTAATTCGAGTAAAGAATATACCTGGAAGGTTGATGGTTGTTCAATTGAACACTCACGATCAATGACCGTCAGCATAGTCGCTTTAAAGATCTTGCCTTGTGGTGCATTTTAATTGAAAAATACTTCTTGACCGATCTTCCTCTTTTCTACTACAGAAAGAAGCCAGAACAGTGGAGCGGTCTTATCTTTTTGGCGGTCTCAGAATACATAAAACAATTTCCTTATGACATGTTTATTACCCTGGACCGCCGATGATCCAAAACGATGCACGGGTTCGATCCAGGACTGAGTCGGACAGACCGCATAGGAATGATCTTGTTGCTCTTAAATACACAACCCAAAAGGACTGGATTCTTTTCACTCTTGATTTTTGTTTTTTGAATGCGAAAGTAAGTTGAATTAAAAAGTTGAAGATATTTTTTTTATCTTATTTTCTATTTTTGCTAATCGGCCATCATATCAGCATTCGAGGACCATCGGATATTGCGAAGAAACGATTAATTATATTTGCGAACAGGAATCAAAATTTCCATCTTTTCGAGAATTTTTGACCAATGAATCGTGAAATGCAATTCGTAAAGAAGAATTGATATGATTGGTTTCCTTGTTTAACGAAATACACGAACAGTTTGAGGTTATCGCACGAAATGTATCTTCAAAAGATTTGTCAGAGACAATTTTATTGTTTGTCTTATAGTTTTTGACTTCGATCGTTCAACCGAATTTTTATATACTTTTTATAGGCCGGAACGAAAGAGAGATCTCAACAAATTTTTCTTTTTTCAAGAACCACGAAGAAAAAATTCGAAATTTAATATTTCGATATTAAGCATCTTTTAATAGTAAGTATCTATATCTGAATTTCCAAAATTTTAGAACTTTCAATTGATTATATTATGATTTTTTGATACAAGGGTCAGCCCCAAAATTGGAACTTTATTTAGCGCGATATTTCTGGTAATTGTAAGTCCAATGTCATCTTCGGTTTTTCTTCTTTTGATTTGTTTGAAAATCATTTTCAATCACTCGATGAAGTGTGAAACCACAGACCTTTCAACGGAAATAGAACAGTATTTCTCCACGGTCACACTTTCATTTTCAATAATCGTCCGAAAGTGTCACTTTCCATTGTCAACCAGTAAAAAGACATCGTGACGAAATCCCTTGGATTCATTTTTGATAAACTGTTGTCATGTGGCGTTGAGTCTATGGTCCAGAGCTACTCAACCATCATCTTGCAAAAAAAAAATGAACTCGAAAATAAATTTGTTTTCGTTATTTTTTTCGGCTAAAAGGAAGTAACCAAGTAGATACCTGGTATACCTATGTTATTTTTATGGAAAAAAAACATACATCTTTACACACCATTCGTCTTATTGTTAGCTGAAAAACATGATACACTTTCGACGCATTAATAAATCATAACAAGATCAGATTAGTTCAAAACGTGCGTCCGGAATGCGATTATCCCGGGGGGTATAAACAAGTGGCTTGGCAAGACGAGAGGTAGAATGAAGAATTTTTTTTTTTTTTTTGGGTTACAAGAAAAACTGTTCATTCCATCCAATCCTTTGCGAATCGCTCATCTTCATGTTCTTTTCCTTTTTGTATATACTTAAGTCACTCACGCAATTTTTCGTGGGCCATGGACTTTTAAACGTTCAAAAAATTTATTTCGTATGCAAAAACCCTTTTGAAGTCATCTTCTTGGAACTGTTTTACTTTTCCTTTTTTGTATTGTAAATATCTATATATATATATATATATATATATATATATATATATATTGTATATATATATGTGCTTCCATGCCTCCCCATTTGAGTGCACTTTGCCACGGTTGAAATTCATTTTGCAGATTGGACTGGAGAAGAAGAAGATGATGATCGTGCGAGGGATTTTCTCCTTCGAAAAACCTCGAGTTCAAATGGGTTCAAGTGCGAATCGACTGATATCGGTATAGTCGTGAGGAATTTCGTCGATAAAAGATTTGGTTCTTTTTAGTTTATACAGTTTTGCTTCTATTTTTCCTCTTCTTGTGTACCATTTTTGTTTAAAGATCAAGAAAATTTTTTGTGTTTCTTTGGGTTTTTTTTCGAATAAAATCACTTACGTTCCCTTCTTCATTTCTCCCACGCGCGCATGTACTTAAATGTCTGCTGCTTTTTTTGTAAACTTCTGGTACACTTAAAATCTCGATATGCAACTGATGCAAACAATTGTGTTTGGTGGCTTCTGATACTTAGGGAAATATCTTACGACTTTTCTTTTAATGATAAGCTATACAAAAAGGAGAGTGGAAGCTGGAGGGGAAATGTGTCACCTTAAAATTATCCAATGGTCTTTTGTTGTTTTAATTTTCAAAAGTTCTTGATGCATTTACAGGATGTCACCGAAGAAGGATTTTGTCACGACTTTTGTTTTGAGAAAAGATATCATCGTCGGGTAATGGAAAACCGAAAACATACATTTTAATGAATTATCTTGTTCTGTATTCTGCCTAAATGATGAACAACTGCAACATATATACTACAACAAACTATATGTAATCCTTGTTACTAATTTTACTAATTACCTAATAGACATAAAATCGAATTAAGTAACATAAAAGTCGAGGCAATATTGTAGAAGAACCATTACATAAAAATGGTGTGGCAAAAGGTGTTTTGCAATTAACTTTTATAGCCATTCTTTTTACAATTAACAATTATATTAGTCATAACTGGAATGTAGGTGGAAAATAGACTATGGTTTTTGTTGACAATGCAATAATCTGAAATAAAATGATAAGACTAAATTTTTATTTTTTTCCCCCCGAAATGGACAATATTTTGATCTAATATTTTATATAAAAGTTGTACAATTTTCAAAATGATATCACTTCAGATATCGAATTTTTATTCCCTAAAAATCTTCAACGTATCGTTTAGTTAATAACCGTAAATTAATATTCCACATAAATGTCGACATTCCAATAGTCGTCATCCTCTTCAGTCTTCGTTTCCCCACAAGAAAACACTGCAAAGTCTTTAGCTTTACATATGAGCTTATATTATTCCGGACTGGAGACCTGAGTGAAGCGACCCACAAATCCTGAACATTAGTGCTCAAACGGGGCGGGTCGCCGAGAGTCAGTAAATAAACAAGACTATTACTGACTTAGTGATCCCGGTTTCTACACATTTTGTTTTTGAAATTTAAAAAAAAAAAAAAAAAATTGTTTTTAAAAAAAAAAATTTCATTTTTTTAAAACAAAATTTAATATATTTTTTTTAATTTTTGTTCTTTAATTTTTCACTGTTCATTCAAAATCGAATTCAAATTCGATCTTCTCACCCTAGAAAACATAAAAAACATACTCCCCATGCTTAAGTTCCCAAAAACTTAAAATTTTTTAGAATTTTACACACCTTTTTCATCCCTAAAGCCCCTGGAAGTCTGCCGATCAAGCTGCCGAGCTTAGGGATACAACTAGGGCGCCAATGTAGCCTATACGTACGAAAGATTGATTTTTTCGACCGGAAATTAGTAGATATCGCTAACACGGCGAACGGACATTGCATTTTTGGACTCTACGCATCTTGAAACGTAAAAGAAAAAAATTTGAGGGGGTGTTAACAAAACATTTTTCCGAACCAATTAGCAATTACAAAAGTGTATGTATTATTCAGAGAATAATAAACCAAAAGCCGTCCAGTAAAAATATAAAACCGCACATAGAAGTTAAAAAAACGCAAGTTAAGATCCTAAGCTTTCCTAATCAACGCGCTTCACTATTTTGTGCTCATTTCTGATTCTTCGTGTTTAACATTATTAAATTAAGAATTTTGCAGAGACGTCCAATTAAGGGCATGCAAAACACATTATATTTCGCTGGGAGAGATGTGTAATTAAACCGAATATTTACTCATCTCGACCACGCCCTGTTTGCACCTATTGCAGCAACTGTGTTACGCACGAAAGAGCCCCATCGCCTGTTTCTGATTCTTAGGACACTGGACACGTCAGAGACGGCAGAGCGCGCGCGCATGCGCCAATTGCTTAGTGAAATTTAATAAATCAAAAAAAATTATGCCGATATACCGCAAAATACAAACATTGTGTGGCAGGTTATTAATTAATGAAATTAAAGGAAATTGGTTTTCTTAAGGGTTTTCTGCTCAACCTCAACTCAAGTTCGCGGTAAACTCAATTATCGGCCGATTAAATTACCGGCTGGGGACTATGTGGGGAAGCAGTTGTCATTATTAAAACAGGTTCGTTTCGGGGATTCCCGGTGTGGTTTGAAGTTCAATCGATGCTGCCGAAAGTTAAGATGATATGGAGGATCTTGGAATTACATTATATAGTAAAACCTTGGAGTGCATTATCGAGTCGGATACAAGATTGGAATATGAATTTACGGAAGGAGTTAACATTGAAAGCAAAATTTAGAGCCCAAAAACGCAATTTTCTTCATGGAAATAAATCTTAACTTCCTGCCGCTGCTGTTGGTACAGTTGGATGCTGGTGCTTCATGCTCAGTAAGGAATAATTAGATGTCTGTCTTGTTTGCATAACCATTATACGTGCCCTAGTCGAGAAGATAAACGTGCAATTTCCATCCGTACTCGATAATGACTTTAAGTAATGCTCTCAGGTTTTTTAGCAGTAGCCTATCGTTTACTTAAGAAGTTTAAAGGTTCCATTTGCATAGATTTTTCCAGCTTCCTGGGACTACCGGAATTTTATTGATCGATTTCGGCGAAGGTATGCTATTTATATTTTTTTATTCTGTTGTAACAATACTTTTCCTAAGCCAGTCACATAAAGTTATCTGCAGACCTAACTTTGAATAATATTGTAGGATGAGGAGGTGGAATTTGCAAGTAATCCTTGATGCCGTTGACCTGTGATGAGATTGATGGACCGCAGTCTGCAATGAAGATACGCCTGGATTCTTGAATTTTATTACCATTGCTGTGGTCGATAGGTAGGTATCTATGGATATTCCACAGTAGACCATCTATATCGTATATAGACGGGCAGCGAAAGTATAACTCATGTCTGCTCACGTTCAGTCGTAATAACTTAATCGTAATTTGATTTACGCAAATCCCAACATCCAGAGGAGCCTTTCAGATATGCCATCAGCGAAAGCAGCAGCAGGAGAAGTACCACAACCACCACTACCAACAGCAGCAATTGCTGGAACATCAGCATCATCAAAGCTTCAAATGATGCCATGTTTACCATCCCATGCCTCCTGTCTCTCCATGCTATAGAACACCTCCTGCTACAGAACTCTAACAAGGGATCATAGGCGATCTTGTCCTGCTCCTCAAAAGATAAACTCAGAAAGAGTTCCACCGCCAGGAGGCATTCGCAAATAGGAATTAGTGGCTATTAATGTCATGCCAGGGAGGAGTTTTATTGTGTAGTAAATATTGAATAAGGCTCCAATCTACGTCGTTTTTCTATGTTTTATGTTTTATCGTACCGTTTATGGTCCCAGACGGCCAATTTTATTTTATGAGTGAATAAACTTTTGTATCGAATTAATTCGATTTGAATTTTTTTTAAAATGTACTGAACCTCTTTTTTTGTGTCAAATATACTATCAGCTGTATGCGGGTGTAGTTTTAGGTAAATAAAGCTATTTTTTAACTATAACGATCTAGTATAGATACTAGGATCACATCGCTGTACTTATAAAGTATGATATACCTATAATATCGATTTGCTTTTGTAGTACATATTTCTTAACGGTTTATCAGACTATCTTAAATTGTTATGGATCTCTTAAATTGCTGTAAATTGTGGAAATTCGAGAATACAATAATCTGATGGTGTGCTCAAAGAAATAAAAGCTAATTAAGGAAAATAAAAATTAATAAGATTTCAGTTCCAGTTAAAAAAAAACCAAACACTCTCATTGCAACATGAGCTCAAAGCAGTATTGGTTATACAACAATTTCATAATTTCATAAATAATTGCAATTATATTCGACGAATTGCATCCGGAATGTTTATTGTGCACATGCAATAAAATCTTAAGAAATAAAATCTGAGCATGTCCAAGAAGCGGATAATACCATAAATTATGTTTTGCCACAATCAAGATCGCTTTCTTAGTGTGGTTCGCTGACCAGAACAGAAGCTTCAACAAATGTAATCAATGCGAAAAGTAACAACACTTTTCCTGTGTCTTATCAAACAAAATCTTGACACTGAATGCGCGTGCGCAAGAGCCTTAACAGTCTTAAATCAAGTGATATACCAGTCGTAATACAATGGCTTAAGTTGTACAGTGATTGCTTCATGTGAGTCCTGTTTCGACGGCGTAAAAGGAGCATGTCTAATATTCTTAAGAATAAAGAACATAAAGTGGATTGCGCATGCGTGCATTCATAAGTCACACATAAAAATGAAATTGGCAATAGACCACCCCCAGTTATTGCAGGTATCTGAATACGTTCCATTGTACCTAACCTCTGGCGGATATTTAACAACTCAACGGATCAGAATTTTCGTCACAACTTCAATAATATCAACGTTGAAGGAAAATTGATGAGTTGCGCATGTCATTATCCAGACCAACGTTGTCTGCCATTCTCTTTCCACATCGGTGCCAGTTGGTGCGTGCTGATCGGTTTGATTTAAATTAGAGCTGCCCTCCCCTCAGCGCCCCCTGTCCCCTTTTCGAATGATGATAATGGGCAAGGTGGGCGCGAATCGGCTGATTTAAGGTGTCCCAACCTTCCAGGAAGTTGTTTTACACTTGAAGGTTGGTTGCCTCTACAACTGCCGTTAAGTCGGATTATTGCCGGTTCCTGTGAGATACGTGATGCAATCTCTTATTGTTTTTT
Source organism: Leptogaster cylindrica (assembly GCA_963082835.1). Lineage (NCBI taxonomy): Eukaryota > Metazoa > Arthropoda > Insecta > Diptera > Asilidae > Leptogaster > Leptogaster cylindrica. The sequence continues at coordinate 31,648,955 of OY720107.1, forward strand.
TTTTTTTTTTTACTAGATTTGAACACCGTGAAAAGTCGCATAGAAATTGCAAGCACGGCCAAGTGCCAGAAGTGAAGAGATATGCACTTTGTTTGAGGATGGACGATTCTATTATTTTGGGATTAAGCATTGGTGAATACATTCAACTGTTGCTAATATTTTGATCAGAGTGTATTATCAGCGAGAAATGTTGAACCTTGAACAACGGTTGGTCAGGAGTGTTTATTCCCGTCTAAGGTAAATTACATAGTGAAGAAAATTGTAATCAAACCTTTTGAGATTCATGGATCGTGACTGGTTGTGTTTGTGTCCGCATAAAATACCAGCCACCAGCAAGGATCTCTTTATAGCCTGTAACTGAAGTGTGTAAATGTTCTTTTTCCTCCATAAAAATATAAAACATTCACATATACAATTTTCTGTTAAATGACTTTTGACCCAACCAACTTAGAAATTGTGACCAGATAGAACGATGAAGATTATCACAGTATGGTGACAATGTTTACGGTTGTGATAAATCTTGTTTTATGGCCAATTCCTGGTGGAATTACCAGAGAATACGTTATACTTTGGTTGTATAGCAATTAGCAATGCAACACCAACACAGATGATTATTGTGGAGTTCTATGTTTGGACGTTGTAAAAAACAATCTACAGAAAGTTGTTTGATGGCAGATCATCTCAATCAAGACACAAGGATATCATTCAATTCCCCAGAATGTAAATAAAACAATAAATAATCCAATGAATAAACAATATCATAAAAACCTTTCTTGTAAATTACACTTTGAACATCAAAAACAAATGTTACTTAAATATCATTACGTTTTTTTTTTGTTTTATAGAACAAAATTGATGAAAAAACTAATATTGCTGTTTGAAATTTTTTAATATTGTTCAAAAAATTGAATAGAAATCCAACAAATCGTATGTGAACTAATAGCGGTTAATGGTTATCAATGTTTAGGGAATGCAATATGTACATTGTACTTGTACCTTCTAAATGGTTCGATCACGTCTTATGGGACTATATATTAAGCATCCTCGTTTGGTACGCCTTATGGGCAAATAAAACATAAATCATATTGTACTGGTAATATGAAACTTCCAGAAGGTGAAAACCGATTGCTTTGCCACCAACCTCCAACTTTTTCTTACTCTCACCTTCTTGCTAGTGATTAACTAGTGGAATCACTTTCTGTTTCCGTGTGCGCCAGGAATGAATAGAGCCTCTGCACATCGTAGGATTGTGAAGAAAATCAGGTAGAAAACATACGTATGCAGAAACAAAGAATAAAAAACCAGTAGAAATTTGTTAGAGTAGTAGATTTATACGTACATATTTGCAGATGTTCGAGAGGAGTCACGTACTTTAGCCATAGAGCAATAAAGGAGTGCGTCTGATACCTGGCGATCACTTTCAAATTGGAATACCACAGCATGAGATCAATTATGATTCCAAAGATGATTGCGTTCATATACTTGTACGAACGTAGCCCCTGAATTGTTGTTGCACGTTAGCTGACGGCTGCCGCTTCATAATCACTAAAAAAAACAAAAGCAGGTGCACAGGATTATGTTAAACGATGATCGTGGCCAGCGATCGTGCTACTGTTGTTAATGTGTTCTAGCTACCATTTCGTCGGTGGCTTGGATAAGTTATATATCTTCCATAGTTCTAATTATTATTCAAATGTGTTGTCCACAGTGAAGGAAATTGATGATTACAAGAAAACTAGATGACATACGATCGGTCCAGTTTGGTACGTTCAACCATTTTATATGTAGGTATAGTTAGTGAATAGTTATTCCAGATCTAGAGGACGAGAATTGCATTATATGCGATTAAGTTGTCAATGATGGAGTATTTCCGGATGGAAATTTGCTATTTTATGACAGGATAAGAAGATAAGATTTATTCTGGCCCTTATATAGATGACTTGAAAGCTTCCGTCAGGTGGGGCAGAGATGATTTAGAGGTCATTAATCTACATATGGATTTGATCTGAGCTCATCAGATTCTCATGGTATTTAATACTATACAAATATCTGTAGTGTTGCAACATGCCAGGAACCAGCAGGTGAATGGAAAATAGTGTAAAGAAATATACAAATCGTTATTCAAATATTATGCTTTATAAAGAAATCATCTTGAACTCTGATGTTTTTTATAATAATTTCCATCTTGTTCTTTTGCCGCGTCGTCGTTGCAGTTTGGATTTTTATTTTTAATTCATATATGAATTCATCTATTCATATATTTTTAATTCATCGCTGTTATAGTGCAGCTTTACAATAAAAGCAACTTCTCAATTCTGAAAAGGCCAATTCCAATTCAATTTCCAAAGACGGTGATTTTGACTGGCCACCGATTTTGCTCGATTTGATGTCACCGGACTTTTTCCTGTGAAGTTTTTTGAAGTTCAAATTCTATGTCTACAAGCCAAGGACGCTAGACGACCTGAAGACCAACATCCGCCAGGAAATAGTCGCAATATCGGCCGCAACATTGGCAAATACGACGGAAAATGCCGAAAAACGGGCTCATTACGCCATTCAAGCTCAGGGGCCCAGGGCATTTTCAAAAAGTGATGTAATCAATTCTCCTTAAACCAAGTTAAATGATTTTTCACTTGAACAGCCAAAAAGATGTTTTTTAATGTTTTTTTTTTTTTTTTTTTAAATAAATGGGTCCACCTAATATGGCCAACCCTGTACATATAGATCAATTTTAGTAAAAACCATTGTTTTTACAGGTTTGTTTTTTCTTATTTATGCTAGGCTTCCGGAATGAGTGCTTAAATTTAGTCTTTGTTTAAATTAGTATGCATACTAAATAGTTATGGTAATGCATTCAATTGTCGCCACATGAATGAACAGTTCTTTGAATTCCATGGTAAACCAAAAAATAAAGAACGATGGAAAAAGAACCTGCAAACAATAAAATGAGACAATTCATTCTACATAAAGCCTATAAACCACAACTGTAAAAACCCTTTGGAAATGTTCAAGTAATTAATGCCATCTAAGGTGATCAAACAAAAGTCCAGAGGACGTTTCAGCCGTATGGCCATGTCTGGAACTAACTGCAATTTTAACACGTTTCACCAGTTCAATGACACCCACGCAACAATTGTAATATATTCTGAAGCAGTTAAAACCACACTTAAATCGCAATTGTAAAATGCTTTAAATGGTTAGCGATTCGTTTAATGTAACAACACCTTGTAGACTTGTGTATGTATTATCAATAAACGTAAATGAAGGACATGAAGCGATAACCTTTACTGCACTTTTAACATTGCATCGCAAATTTGTGGAACAAAAGATCCTTCAGCTGTAACGTGATCAACAGGAGTTAAGAGTCTATATATCTCTTAGTAAGAGATATGGAATAATGGAGTATATAACAAAAGCGATATCTGACGAAGGTTTATCCAACTGAAAGTGTTAAGAATATCCAGGAGAAGGGGATTGAGAAAAATTCCAGAATTCCGAGGGACCGCCACTGTATCGCGAATGCTGTCAATTGCAAAGTGTAATTGGCGTGGTTTGCTTCCTTGTTCGCTGTTGCTGACCAACCGTTGAAATTAGAACCTTTCCACGACTCATTATGTCTTGCCATTTATTCGTTCAGTTAGTTTTTGTTCAGCTTATTTATTGTTTGTGTTTTTTTTTTATCATCAGTAAGCCACAAGGTGCGACCTCTGTTATGGGTTGATCTCGAATTTACATTGGCTCCGTACTTTAATTTGTAATTACCGTGAAAATGATTTAGCACATTCACACCTGAATTGTGGTTAAATATAATTAGCTACTGTTTAATTACATTTTGTATGATTGATGATTTATGATTCGTTTATTTTAAAAATACACTATAGTATTATTCGAAAGATTTTTGCGGTTAATTTTCTTTTATCGAACAACAACAAAGGAAATGAACTCGATGTATTGTGTTGTATTCTGTACTGTAAACACTAATTATTACGTTTTGAATGCTACCTTTTAAAAGTTATTCTGCTGAGGTATTACTGTTCTTAATCTAATTCATCAAAATGAAAACGAAATCTTGTTCAATAAATAATAATGCAAGAAGTTTAACTAATTAAAACTATTATACAAAAAAAATTGTTTAAATTCGACGTGGAAAAATTTTAAGATTTATATGTTTCTACATTCGTTAAAGGAATTTCAATTCAATGTTTTCTTATTCATACTTAAATATGTAATAAAATGACAATAAATTTCTACAATCGGCCATTTTGGCAATTAAACATTGATTTTAACATTGCAAATACTTAACGAATTCAAATTCGATATAATAACACTTCGATATGTACGATCATAAATCGATTTTCTCGACAGCATAAAATTGTTTCTTGGCCATAACTTAACGGTGTAGTAATTAACCAACGATGACAAACGGAAGCAATTTGCCAATACACCGGTTCAACTCCTTCTACTCCTTCCCCACAGATCCCAACGATGACTACATACGCTCAATGGTATTCACGATGTGGACCTCCATGGCAAAGGAAAATAACTGAAAACGCGACATCGTTAGACATCCTCCCCACAAGGTGCTATCGGATCCGTAGCTATCGTTACCAACGTTGGCAATAACTGTTCTTAATTGAAATCGGTGTTGAAACTCTTGTACTATCGTCTCTACCGTCTCAGACACTTCTTGACCTCGGCATAGTAGTCAATAGCAGTTGTCTGACCAGTTTGCATCTAACGTCTGGCATTGAGATAAATCGAGCAAACGCATGAGAAGACAAAAAAGCAGGAGATATAATAAAACAACAATATCATACCACTTTTCCTGCTGCACTCCAGGGAAATTGCAATTTCAAGAATTGCCAGTCTTCTTATGTTATAATTTTTTTTTTTTTTTTCGTTCTGAATTGTTGCATAACACGACGAAGATGCTTTTATAATTTTACTGCAATTTTCGCTCCTTAAGTGAATGTTTTATAGTTTCAGGAGCAAATGAATAGAAAAGTGAACGGAAGTAATCTCAACAGACTTTTAAGTGCTTTTCGGTTCGGGAAAAAACAAAAGACTTAAGCGCGAAACTCTATTTTGCGTTATGAGCAGGTTAACAGTGTAGATACTTAAACTTTAAACTATTTTTCACATAGTTATAATTATTATTGTTGTTGTTTTTCTACTCAACAATTTCACGTTATTTAGAGCGATTGACTGAAATTTCTTTAAACAAACGGAATTATTTTACCTATATCTTTTTATCGGCATTTATACCCTAGATGTAGGGTACCTATATTAGTTTTGAGCGAACGTTTGTAACGTCAAGATATAATCGTGACAAAAGAAAAGAACTATATATTCATGATTGGGAAGTGAAAAGAAATCGTTTTTTGCATGTCCGTCTGTTTGTCCAGCCGACAACGTGAGAACGCTTGTAGCTAGAGACTTGATATTTAGTACAATAATATTTCATTCAAATTGCAAGATCAAGTTCGAAGATGAGCATAGTCAGGCAACTCCTTCTTAGTGTTGCCATATAAGCCTGAATCGTTTTTAAACTAAAATTTTGATTTTGTTTACTGAATGTTTACATTTTGAATTTTTTTCGTTAAATATTGTTATAAATCGGGATGATTATAATTAATTATTTGTCAGAATGTTTTTTACACGGTATTTTTTACACCATATTAAGATTATAGAAATGTGAGAAAACTTCGGCAGTTTTAGGGTCATAAACGTAAATGGATTTACATGCGGTTTTTTGATTTAGAATGGCATTTTGGCATTTTGGCATTTCGGCAAATGGCATTTTGTTTCTTCAAATGTCTTTCTTCTAGTACGTCCAGATTTTTCTATAGAATGAGTACCTATAGTTTTCTACATCTAGGGTATCACGTATGACGTAATTGGTAAATAAATTAATTTTAACATAGCAAAGGCTTTTCATATCATTTCATTGATAAATGGTTTATTTATTTTCATAAAGGGATTTATTTTCTTAAATTTATTATGTACAGTTTAAAAAATTATTTATATATTCAAAACTTACAAGACTAATTAATGAAAATCTTCATTGATATTCATTTATTGATTTTAATTTGAGTAAATATTTTAAAAATAATCTTATCAAATTGTTTTTTTTTACAAATTATGAATATAATTATTAAATTGCGGATTTCATTTACAAAATCCACATGACATTTTATTTCTAAAACATGAGAGATAAAGAAAAGTCTCCAATTGGTACTAATTGCACTCCGTGGGAGTATTATAAATGTTTAAAAACTTAAAGTTGTAAAATTCGTGTATTTGTTTTTTACTTAATTAATATTGCTGTAACAATTTTTCTTAGCTTTAGCTTAATCACATGTAGAAAGCTTCGTGTTTTTATAAAAATTTAAAAATATATTGTTCAAGAACTTCGCCTGTCCTTAAATTTTAATGATTTTTTATTTTGTTTATCAATTGTTTTTTCAGTACATCATTCCAGGATGAACTCCGCCACTTCGTTGGAAGTAAACATTGGGATTACTACTTAAAGTTGGCTCCAAAGTTGTATACAAATTCGTTTCATCTGGTCGCATGAAGAGACCTTCCGAATAAAAACAAACTCGTCATAATATGTTAATAACTAACGTGCCTTTTAGTCGAAAATTGTAAAACGTATAAAGCAAAATATGTAGGTACTCTACTTCGTACAACAAAAAGTGTTAATAATAATAATAATTTTAAAAGCAGAAAACATAGGACAAACAGTAGTATCATTGGTCATAGGATTCTTGGAAATAAATGAAAGAAAAGTTTCAACTAAACGAAAAGTTTTTTATGATTCTATAGAGATTCTAAAATTCAAAAAATTATTTAAAAAGGAACATAAGCCATAAAAAGTGAAACGAAATAAACTTAAAAAAAATATCAAGAGAAGTATTTTTAGAAATACGCAAGTTTTAGTGTAAGTGTATTATATATAGGTGTATACCTATAGGTATAATATGTGTATCAGTGTATCTACATATATCACTATTCAGTTCTAATGGTTTTAACATTACAAAAGTACAGAATAATATGCTGTACAAATACAAAATATTACAAAGAAAATTTACTATTTACAACCTCCGTACAGTCCCAAAAAAGAAAACTCAGAATATAATATAAGTCCTACCTGGATACCTTATGGTTTGTGCTAATTGTGCTGGTGTTGGTGTTTGTTGGCTTCCGATTGTCTTAAGCGGTGATAGCGGAGGTGAAAGTGGTGGTGGCGGCGGTGTTGGATAAAAACAAAATGGATGTGTCATGTGTGCTGGAAAGTAATGGTACATACGTGTATAGCTTGGTGGGGCAGCTGCAACAAGAGCCACACGATCTGCATCCATAAATCCAAAAAAAAAAATAATAAAAATAATAGATGGATGAAGACAAGAGAGATTAAATAATATATTTACAGAGAAACAAAAAAAAAATAATACAGATGTTAGAAAAAAAGAGTAATTTATTTATAGTGGATAATGAAAGGCCAGTATGCCATAAAAATAAACCATAAAGTGTGGATTAACATTGAGGTCATTGGAGTAAAGACCAAGTGCAAATGATGTTTGTGTGCAATTTATGCGTTACCCAATTATGAACGGTGAAATCCAGTGGCACAGGCAATGATGATTACACGACCAATGTTGATAATGATGATTGTGACGTGAATAATGGTGATTACAGTGTTTGCAAAAATGATGAATGAATGTGATGAATTGAATGTGATTACCGCCCGGTGATGAATGATTGGGTGATGTAAGTTAATGTGTGTGTTTCCGCAGATGATGATCAGTTTGATGAAATGTGTTTCACCATAAATCATGTGCAAATATATGGAGGATATCAAAAAACAAAATAAAAAACAATAATTTAGGTAAGAAATCATAATCTTTTTGATATTATTATGATATATTATTATATATATTTTGGATGATATTGTAAAGTTCCTTCTGTAATATAATAGTTAATCTGATTAAATAAAACTTCGAATTCTCAGTGAACATATTTGAATTGAAATTGATCGTAAATTGATGTAATCTAGTTTGGTTAACCAATAAAAGGCTATTGACCTGAAAATTTTACTTGAAAAGGGTTCAATGGAACATTACAAATAATTAAAAGAGACTCGATATCATAATTCTTCACATTTGACATATCTTCAATTAATCTGTGATCGAATTATTTTATTTTTGATATTCCTTATAACGGAATAAGACTTTATCGCTGCAGTTACTTTATTGACATTTAACTAATTTTTTGTTATAGATATAATTATAAGAATACTTTTGCAAAACTCATTTAAGGACCTCATCCTTATACCGTGTCATTTACGATGAGTAATAAAGTTTAATGAAGACATTATAATCAAAAAACGAAACCAGAAAATCTCCATTGAAATTATAAGTCCTGTTCTTGATAAATAAAATACGAGCATAAAGTGCTCAAAATTACTATAAAACATCGCAACGGTAAATGGAGCATATCATTACATGTCAAGTGAGATCATTCAAGCCAGATCACTGAGGTATGCCAGCTGAGTATTTAAATATAAAAAACAAAGCTACAACTTAACTTATCAAGAAGTCCAGTGTCGCAAAAAGCAATGAAGGCCTCAAAATTTAACTCTGATCGCGTGTCCGAAATATCTTTTTTAGTTGAGCTTTTAATACTAAATAAAAGGGTACAGAATCGCAACAAATTACCATAACAGTTAAGTAATTTTTCTCGCGTTTTTCTGAATATACAATTTTGCTTTTTTGTCGAAATTATTATGTGTTGCGGTCTTTTTTTTTTCATTTGAGTTATTTTAATTTAAATAAGATTAAGTGAAGTTGGTAAATCTGCTAAAGACATGTCTCTTTCTTGGCTACTTACGCGGATCGCATCAAAACCCCTGATCGTCATCTGTAGCATCTTCTGGACACGTTCGGACAGGGTAAAAAAATTACGCGATCAGTATAATAAATTAAGCGAAATCACTAAAAAAAAATTCGTCAGAAATATTCAAAAGGCAAGATCATGATCATTGTTTTTTATACTTCAAAAAAAAAAAAAAAAGGTGGAGTTTATGAAATTTTTTTTATAGATATTAAATAATGCTTTGCTTTCATGTTCAGTGACTTCTCATATCTATGACAATTTCAACCACATATTTTTGATATTAATGGGTATGTGTATTGCGCATGCTTAACCAAAATTTGTATCTCTTAATTTTTTCGTCGCAGGGCTGATTATGTCTGTCAATGCCAAATGTATTATTTAAAATTTTCAATTCGTTTAATTTATATTAATATCCTAACAAAAAAATTATAATGTTATCTGTTAATGTGATATATAATATTTGAAGTAATATTTTTCATAGTTCCACACGTATTCTTTGCTACTGAAAATTTGACAAAATAAATGTTGTACGATTACAGAAATATTTCTTCCATGAAATTTTTACTTGATGGAAAAAATTGTTTAACTACTTCATATTAGTGCAAATCATAAAAATGATTGACATTCACCATTTCCTCTACTGCACTTAGAAGTAATTTCATACGGAAGCTTCACTCTGGCATAAAGACGTTAAAAAAAAAAAAAAAATTAAAAACCAAAGACTAAACAATAAGAAACTAAAGGTAAGCGCAAATAGTTTCGCTAGAAAAGCGTGCACAATTTCATTGGAAAATCCCATAAAAAATATACCCACACATACAAAAGGACAACAAAACGTTTCCCCTCACACGTGTTTCGCACCATAATCAAAGATCATTGATCCTGTTGGAGATATGCAAGAACGAGCAATTTCGTTTGATATTATGCAATAACGCAGACGCGATAAGCACAAGATTGGTGTGGCCCTCGGGGTCAAAGGAGTAAATTGCATGGAAATGCATCTGATTGCTGACGATCATTGCCAGTTGTCGGGAGGTCGATGTCAGGGGAATATGGACTGCCCTCTCCTCTTGGCCTGCGGCTGATGCAGGCGAATGACATAATAAGATCTAGAGGTCTATCAAATTACCTCACCAAGGCAACCACCTTTGTCTTTAGATTGAACTGAAATAAATATATAGAGGTATATTAGATAAAAAAAAAAATACAGCATTCCAGTCAAGACGGTATCGGAAAGTAAATTGTTTGGAGAGCACGATCATTACCTTGTGGCATGAATACCCTTCACTGGAAAATGGCATAACATGATCGTCGTTTCAGTTTTCTTTTGCGTTTGCAAAAATATTCTACACTCGCGATTCTACTGTTTTCTTTCTTTTTCGTAATAGTATTATTTTTTTTTCGATACGATCACGTGGCACAAGTGTAGCCTGTGCAATGTTTGGCAGACATTAGTTTTTAGTTTGTTATACTATTGAGTGGACCTAATACGAGTATGTGTACAAAAGCGGATCACACAATACATAAGCCTAATTGGGCACGCTTCAGGGTTCATGGATCGAGTCACGAAGCGTGACTAAAACAAGGTGATCGAAATTTTGTTGTTTTTCCTTTTTAGTATAATTTTTTTCTTTTTTCTTTATTTTTTTCTAGTACAATTGCAACCAACGTTGGATGTGCTTTGTGTTTGAGAATCTTTTAAAAAAAAAATAGTTACAAGCTGTGAACACGGATGACGTTCTTTAGCCGAGAAAAATTTCCTTAAACCTGCCAAGATTGGATCAGATATGGTTAAAGAAAACCACGAACGACAGTCTACACTTTTGTTTCATGATCCTTCTTACAATTTTTGTTCAAGACGAGACAGTTTCCATTGAAGTTCTACATCAGATGGGGTTAAAGGGCATAAAACATTCAGCAGCCACAGCAGGAGTACAGTCGATGCCCTCTTATTTACCCACTGTCCTTTAAAAAAAAACATGGTTTTTGCAACTTCCAAAGATTCTTACTGTGTAAACGAAGTAAAAAAAAAAAATATACATAAAATAGGAGAAGCAAACAAAGAAAAAGTAACCCCTTTCGTGGTGGAAAACCATTAAAGCCAGCGGGGTAAGCCACGGGCAAGGCACTTACTTAAGTAATTGTTTATACCACAAGATCGGTATAAAGGTGCACTTTATCTGCCTGTACTCAAAGCACGAGGAACACCTCAAATATTTACAAGGCATTTGCATTCAGGCGAAATGCATTTTTATCGTATCCCTTAAACTGTGCTTGATGGTGTTCAGCCTTTATACATTTTTTTTTTAAAATTTTGTTTATTTTTACTTCTTTTTTGATTGCCACTGAATGGTCGTGATGAAAAATAATGTGGTTAAAGGTTTGTCTTCTTAAGAAATCTGACTTTGTACCTTAAGTAGCATTGTTGGTATTAAAAATGATTAAACAGGGAAAATTCAGTGACTATAACAATATTGGTGTGAAAATATTTAAAGTGAATGAAAAAACAGCAGAAAAAGTCAATGTTTTTGCAGAAAAAAAGGATCTGAAAAAGAATTCATAAAACCATAATATACTATATAGATATAGTTCGGTTACTTGTCTCTTTCTTTTTTTAATCACATCTTGTACTTAAAATTGCGATAATATAGTTATTGCATTACCCTTTTGAGATAACAAGACACCGAAAACTTGTTTTTTTTATAACAACTCCTGACCACACTCGGTAAACTAAACAGTGGTACAATTTTTGCATTCACGATAGCATAAATATTTCGATGTCTCAATAAAAGCTATCCACTAAATACGAAATGGCAGACATGAAATTATCATTCCTAAGGAACTAATCATAATCAAATATCTTTATTTTTTAGCGTCTATACCACTCTTGATTGTGATTGGTTAAGCAACGTAGTCATATGGAAAACCTTCTCAATGAGACCGTGAATATCATCAAGTTTTAATTTAAATCTTGAGTTAAATTGAATGGAGTAATTAAAAAAAAGTACCTGCAATAATATCATTGACTGATCAAACCTGAATACAGGTAATATCAGCCATCGAAGTTGTGCTCACATTTTATGGCTCATTCATGCATTCTGTATCCCATAAAATTTATTTCCGTCTTAATTCCTGTTCGTGCATTAATCTACAATATTTTAATATTTTAATGCAAAAACCAATTGTGAAGAAATATATATTGTTGCCAACATCTTGCGATCTTCAATGTACTTCGCCAGTCTGTAAAAAAAACCAGTTACTAAAATGATTCGCGGCATTTTAATCAGTCATTAACCGGCACAAATATCACGGCAGCTAGTCTATATTTGTGAGCAGTCGCAATTGTTTTAAAAGTGAATCAGACTATCACCTAGCAACATACTGAACCAGTAGCGTAGATATGTTGAGGGATTTTTTTTTTTTCATTTATGGTTATAGAGAATGTGGAGCATTGAACACCTCGGATATGCGACCAATATGAAGGCCGGATTATCGTTCGCATTAAATAATGAGCATACACTTGAGGAAATCTAAAGAAATGAAAATAAAGAACATGACATGTTCTACATTTCGAATAGACTTTCGATGATTGAGCACGGTTTCGATTTTGATTTCAGTGGTAAAATGCAACTGTCACCATTCAGATTTAGAATAAAAATCAGTACGGCTTTTAGTAGGTATATAATAACGTTCAGTACATTGACCCTTTATTTAACTATGTTCGCAATAACTTTCCGTAAGTGAATTGAAATTCTTACGTGAGTGCAAATTATCATTCAACTTAACTATAATCATGTAAATTCACTAAGTTCAATGCCTTATTTAAAAAAAAAAAATCCCGTTTGGTTTTATTCAAAATCAGCCAGCTGCCAACTGTCAAATCAAGAGCATAGCCATTATGTTGATTTAATTAAGCAATAAACAAATGAAATTTACCTAAAACCAGAACCTTGATTTTTTTGAATTAATTTTTAAGTATATCTCTAAAGAGAGAAGAAGAAAATAGGCGGAAATGTAAACAATTCTCGTGAGCAATGTTTCTTCAACCGGTAGTTTGGTTGAACTGAAAATAAACAAACAAACGGAAAATTATACCAAAATAAGCACAAAAATATCCGTAAGGTTAATTTATTCGAATTGCATTCGATTTATGGTTGCGTTACTCGCAATTCATGCCACTTTTACCGGCACTCGATGGGGACCAGTTCCAGTCATAAAGCACAAGAAAATCAAAATTAACCCAAATGAACAATTTTCTGTGATCAATTCGAGGAAATTTTGAACAGTTTTACAGTAATGAAAAACGCAAATCAAAATTAACCCAAATGAACAATTTTCTGTGATCAATTCGAGGAAATTTTGAACAGTTTTACAGTAATGAAAAACGCAACGGTCTCAACTTTAAATATTTTTTACGTGAAAACAAACAAAACAAACATAAAATTATGTTTTTCGCACAAAATAACTCTCATTGCTTAGTCTCACAGAAAATGTCTACCATTGAAAATTGAACAATATCAAAATTCCTGAAGTAGAAAACTCCAAAGAAAACAGACATAATCATTAAGGGAAAAGCGTAACTTCCTTAAATATAGAACATTACCGTATTTTATTGGATTTCCGTGATCAAAAATTCATTTTTGCGTAACGCAAAAATTGCAATCCACCTTCCTCTTGCACGATTATAGATCATGTTGCACTCGTCTGCAATGTGCATCGCAAAAGGAAATTGCTAAAGTGAAAATTCAGGAGTCGTCAATCACGTTCAAGAAAATCCAACTACCGAGCTACTTGCGCCTGCGCTACACCGCCTCACAAAAGAAATGAAGCAATAAATTTCTTATAACGAGCAGGAAAAATACTCGTTTTCTAGCGAAAACTTTAACAAGAAAAAACGTACAAATGCGGCACTTCAGAAATTTTTAAAGGCTTTCAGCAGTTGATCCTGGACCGAGGAAGAAAGATTACAGAAGATCATTTGTTTTATTCTCTGACAGAAGCTTGCAGGTGGTTTTTAACTTCCACACAACTATGGGGATGGATAAAGTTATGATTTGTTTTTATTATTATTCTTTACCGCAGAACTAAACAGAGTATACAGAAGTCGTTACTATAAACATTTCGTTTGTTTTTTTTTTAAAAAAAAGGATCTCATAAAAATAAGAGATAAATTACATTTGAGGTTTTATGATTTAGAAGAAGGTGTTACGAAATAGATTTTCATCTTGTATTAAATAATTTCAGAATGTTTTTCAAACTATAAATTCAAAAGTGTTTTATGTTTAAATGCCAAAGTTCTATGGAACAACACATATAAAATATATTCTATTTAAAAGAGATATTTTTAAATAGTTTATGGAAATTTATTCGGTATACAATAGTTGAATCATAGCCTTAGTTAAGGTTTTATGGCATCCCATTTACTCTGATCACTGCCTGAGGAAATTGACCCGAGAAGGTTCAACGTTGATACAGTGTTTAGCTTCAGTTCAAATTTATAGTAAAAATGTGACAATATTTTCAAATTTCTCAAACAAAAGATCTAATCAAAATTTTGTCACAACTTAAATCAATCAATAAGTTATTCTTTATACTTAATATTCCCATAAGAGATTATTGTTGCATATTAATACAATATTAAACAAAAGTATCCGGGAGAACCTACAAGTCCATCCATCTTGTTGGCGGATGGTCGTGTTCGTGTAGCATTGGGGCGGCATTATTCTCGTGGCAAAACAAACGATCTGAATTCAAAATTGCGAAGTACCAAAGTACGCCGAAGATGCAGATCGAATTTATAATGATTGTTGGACTGGTAATCGTTGCAGCTGGTGATGACCAAGAATGTTGGGAAATACCAATAGTTTTTTCCTTCATAATTTTTATCTACTTATGTTTTTCTATTTTTATTTTCGTGAATCAATTTCATAGTACCTACAATTCCAAAGTCATAGACATGATTTATGTCTTTCTATTGTATGCGGACCACCTCTAACCTTAATTCTGCCACTGAAGTCTGCGAATTGTTTGAATTATTATTTCAAAAGATACTTCCACCGCCTGTTCCCCTTTTCAGAGCACAATGCATCATTGACTACAACCTTTTGTTTTGCTATGTACGGAAATAATTAAACGGAGTCAATGTACCTACGTAAATATAAAAATAACAAATATAGTTTAAAAACATTAGAAATTGTTCGTAGAATTGAACAATATAATGAAA
Organism: Leptogaster cylindrica; assembly: GCA_963082835.1. Lineage (NCBI taxonomy): Eukaryota > Metazoa > Arthropoda > Insecta > Diptera > Asilidae > Leptogaster > Leptogaster cylindrica. The sequence continues at coordinate 31,664,076 of OY720107.1, forward strand.
TGAGTTAATAAATTCAATAGCTATGAATCAAAAAATTATTCATGCAGAAATTACAATACCATGTGATTGTCAAAATTTCATTAAAATTCCCGTAAAAATTTTATTTAATAAACAAATAATGTTCGATCATTGTTCGATATTGTATTGAAAAGTGATCTTTAATTATAGTGAAAAGCATTCCAGAATTGAAATCTGGGTTAGCAGCCCATGATACCGATTTCCACATCGCTTGTTTTCTGGGAAAGTGTGATGTTTTGTGCACAACATTCGACCATGGCAACTGATCATGTCTAAAGATCGGCAGTTCGAAGGATCAATGACTCTTCTGTCTACCGTGTCATTAAGAAGTCATTAAAATTATCACAGTATTCCTTGTAATGTAACATATGCAGTTTGAAGGCTTTTCTAAACCCATCTCTCACAATCGATTGGAATAATAAAACAAAACGGAATTTGTTGTGACCAATCAACAATAACGGTCAGGAAGTGATCTTTTGGACCTTAACAGTGTTCAGTTTACTTCCAGTTTTTCGAAATCGATATATATCATGAACTTAATTGAATGGTGTTGTTGGGGAGCTATTAATTATTCCGAAAGCAGTGTAAACTGGGAAGGTTTATGCCATGTCTGAGCTGAGGCTTGGTCTTGATTTTATGGGAGTTGCCCCGAAGCTGGCCTGGGAATTGTCTTTCTGGACACAGTTTAGCGTAGAATATTTTATCGCCTCTTAAACATTGAATAATTTTTTTTTTTGTTTATGCATACAGTCTCCTTTAGCACACGAAGCGATTACATGAGTCGACAAAGTCAACTATAAATTAGCGGTCATTATCACATTTGCATAGTTACCATCCTACGTGAATGGACCAAAGGCGACCTGAGCTTTTATGTTGGCGTTCCCGTTTATTGCAAGACTGTAATTCTTTTTTAGTTGCAAATGTGTAAACCATTGACTTGCTAACAAATCTAGAAATCGAATAATTGAATCAACAATATTCGAGTTGTTTAAATCATTTGCACGTGTGAAATTAAGGAATTTATAGACGATGGGTAATATTAGTATTTTGTAAATAATTAGCATGCCTCAGCACATCCAAAGCCTATAGATTTTTCACATGATTATTTCGAATATTGTATGCTGGTATATTATATCGTATGGAAACAAAAAAATTAAAATGATCGACGAATGTTCACTGAGTGTTCGAATTATTTTATCAAAATCAATAAAAAACATATGTCAGTTTTCTATTGCTCTATGCACCTTGACAGTGTCAAAAATCGATCTGGAATTCTACCGTTAAAATCATAATCGTCTTTATCGCTCTTATAAGACGTTCATCTACTATTACTATTTTTATTTACCGGCATTTCAAACCTAATACTCATAAATCAAATTTTTGTTTTTCAAATATCCTTAAACAAAATAATATATACAACATGCAAAAATGATATTAATCATGACCTTTAATATATCATACAACAAGAATTCAATTGATCGCTTTCACAATCGACACCAAAACTATAATTACAATAAAAGGACGCACCTCCTCCGAGAGTTGTTGCCTGTTTTGAACTTGTCCCATTTCCTGTGTTGGCTGTTGAATTTGGTACACCGCCCATAACACCATATTTAATTGGCTTAAAATGGAAGAATGACGGTGAATATCCAGATCCAGCACGACTAAGTGAACTGAATTGTTCTTCGCGATCTTCAACATATAGTCCTTCTTTGCCCATTGCTGCCAGCTGCCTCCCTTTAGGCATGAACATGACAAGAAACACTGTCGCTGATGTAGCAACTAATCCAAATGCTAGGCAAGCATCTTTGTGTCGATCAGTAACCGCCAAGCCGCACAGAGCCCATCCGAGCCAGATGGGAATTGCACCGCCGATCGCCAATCCAATGTAAGTGGCTTCTCGATAATTGTCCCTGATACCGCGCGATTTTATGGCTAATATTGCAACGAATATTATTAGAAAAATCACGTAAATCAATGATAATAGAATTTCAGAAAATTGGGTTTTACATAATGTGATAACAGTTGATCCATGCAATCGTGTAATATCCGTGGAAGTGATTAACATTGAAAATTTTCCACCCAATTCTGGTTGAATTGGTATTGACATAGTTTGAATATCTGGAGGTTGTGTCACTAACCACTGTGCACCGACAGCAACTTGTATAAGAACTGCAAACAGCAAAAGCAGTCCTTGATATGGAGCTGGCAAATACACACCCCCATTAAGACTAATTAGAAACACACACTTCACTAATAGGGCTGCAAAAATCAATGCATAAGCAACACCAACCCCAAACCGTACTGTAGCGCAAGACCCTATTGTTGGGGTTACAGTTAATACAGCACCAAGTCCTGCACAAGCAAATAATCCTAGCAGTAGCATTTGCCCGAGAAATAAATGTCTTCTTGACGGTGATGTTCTCCATGCCTTGAAAAGGACGAAGATCTCGAATGCGGCCATCATGATCATGCACAATGATGCAAGAACTAAAACTGGTATAACCCAAGGCTCCTTTCTGAGTCCACCCAATTGAGAAAGATTTATGAGAGATGGCGGGGTAACAGTTATATTTGGGGCTGATGTCCTTGGGGCAAGGACCAATACTGATCTGGGAGTTGATAAACGATGATGATTAAGTACACGTTGTTGGTCAGCCTCAATTGGACCAGCCCCTGTTGAAGATGGTACGATAAAAAATTCTGTGGACATTTCAATTAAACGATCGGCCTTGGATACATTCACATTATCAACAAGACCATGATCAATTTCGATGCCATAATCGTTTCGACGCACTTTCTGTTGCAGCTGATCGGGATGCTGAATAACCGGTATAACAGCATTATCAGCTATAGACGATAGATCATTACTTTTACTACTATCCGGTATTTCAACATAACTTTGTTTCACATTCTGCAAATCACTGAAATCACTTAGATTCTGCAGATTATTGCTAACACCATTAATGTGATCGACACTGAATTCTAGATATTGAATATTATCGGTAACTGTTGATGCTACAATCTTATCACTATTATCATTGCTATTATTAACGCTAATTTCTGATATTCTATTTACACTAGAACTAATCGAACTATTTGTCTGACTTGGACCGATTTGTCTATGACGCGGCAATATACGATCACCGAATTTCGGTTGTACACTAGTTATGTTACTCTCATTCAATATAACATTTGTAATACTGTTATTCGATTCAACAGTTGATACACATAGAATAACTGTTATCACAAGTCCGCATGCTTTGCTTATCCTAGACGTCAGCGCAAAAGCCGACCGCTTTGGCTGACGGGCCATGCCGAACTGATTCAAATTGCTTGCCACGGTCGCCATACAACTTCTTCTTCGACGAAACATTGGAGGACACCATCAAGATGGTATCCACGATCAAGGTGCGCTCTCTTAAGGTAAGTCTTTGACTCTCTTAAGTCAATCGATCATTCCAACAATGACGAAGCTTAGTCGATTTGCTATGATCATTTTGATCGTGCCAGAATCAATATCCACTCCACACGATTCAACGTCATTGATTAAAAAGTTGAAGAAAACTATTATTGATAATCGATTCGCGGTTTTTTTTTGTAAATATTTTAATTTACGGTTTCACTGTGCATGAAGATGATCTAGACAAAAATAACCAAGTGATCTTCTAGTTGCAATTTAATTTAAAAGATCACATGGATTAGAAATATTGATCTTATTCTTATAACGAATTTCTTCCTCATAAACTCCTGCAAATCATTTGCGGTCTATAAAATGGTTTTACATTTAGGTTGGAGTAATGGAGTTGGTCACCGTCGTTGTCGTCAGCAGCGCTCATGCCGCTTTTCCTTCATCATTTGATAGATGACTAGCCGTGCGGAATACATGTTCAAATACAGTTGGTACTTAGATAGACCGATGGCAATGCGATCTCGTCATTACTTCATTATGGGTCTCGGCTATTTCACGCTTAAATGATGAATCCTGTGTGTGGGTATGTGTTGTCTCATGTGATCTTGTTTCGCGATCACATTCCGTTCGAGGTTTTTTGTTCGAAATGATGTATTTAAGACGAATCCAAAACTGGATTTTCCACAGGGTAGAGACTTATCGAAATAAGAAGATTTAGTTGACTTTTCTAGCTGTTTTTATGCATGACATAACAGTAATTGAGAGATAATATAATTGAAGGAGATTAGATCCAAGGTGTTTGAATGCTTGAGCCCTGAGCAACTGTCCTAAGTGATTTGCAGTATAGACTAGAAGAGTGTTAACCGATCTAATGCGGAAGGCATAAAAAGGGGTATTTACTTATGGTACCATCGAATTGAGTTATTAAGGCGGTAGAAATATTTTATAGTCCGTAAAAGGTCTGTTTACTTACAGTAAGTATAATCAATCGAGCAAGGATTAATTGAAAGTAATCATCACTTTAGTTGGAAGTTAACGTGTTGCGTAATTACTATGTCAGTGTTTGTTTTGTGCGAATCATCAGACATCCATGGAACTCATAATGGCAGTCAATGTGATTTTAATTCTTCCTGTTATTTTCCCGTTAATTTTATGTGCAATTACTTGCACTGGAATTTGCCAAGTTAATGAGATTTTGATGATTGCAAAAAGATGTGATTGTATGCATTTTTGTATGGGGAACTCAATTGTTGTGATATTGAAAAAAAAGTTGTTCTACAATGTGGTAAAATTTTTGTAAGTACAACATGAAAATAATGCATTTACAATGTTATTTAGGTTTTATTGCAGTTTTGTATTAAAAATAATTCAGATCATATTATTTCATTGGATGAAAATTATTCGCATAATATAATCGATTGAGGATATATTCCAAACATTAATTCTAATAAGTAATAGGTATCAAATAATTTTTCAAACATGTTAGTGTCAATAGCTAAATAAAATTTTTTATCTCAACCACTCCAAACTACCTTCTGAATGTCAACAAATAAATAATCTCAAATGATGAATGGAGAAATTTTTCTAATCAATATTGATTCAATTAAACTTTCTAAATTAACCGTTATTGCATCACTTAACTTGCATTTTGTTCAGAAGAAAAACAAACCAACAATTTCAAATCCTGGTGCACATTGCGCGGCTATATTAATCATACGTCCATTTTTGTGTGTGACAAAGCTGCCACTATCAAAAAAAAAAAAAAAAAAAAAACATCAAGCACAAAAAGTAGTGAACAACAAGAAAGTCTCCCAAGTCCCAGCCTCCGTATAGATGGATCACGATAGCCCACAATCGTCATCTTGCATTAGCTGAAGTTTCTCAATATTTATGACTAAGAAAAATCGCACCCAGTCTCTCCTTGATTCCTCGCACTCTTCGCAAATCTTTTATAAAAGGGAAATTTGTTTCGGGTGAAAAATGAATTCATTTACGTCGATTGCGTAACTAATTTTAAAATGCCTACAATTGATCGCGTGCAGAAAATTGTGTACATTCATAGACCGATGGTTTAGGATCGTGTGTTCTTCTTCTTTGGTTTTCATCTTCATTTTTTCAATTGATCATTTGATAGTAATCCAAAGCGAAAAACTTTCATATATTCCACAGCAAAAGAAATTCATGTGTTCAATTGCAATAAAACGGATGCGCACGAATTGATGTAACTTTACGGAATCTTAATCACTTCAAGTGCCGCTTTTGTGCCTGTTTTAATCGATTTAAATCTCTGGAAAAAGTGCAGTGGAAAATTATAATAAAACCACAACAAAATTTTGCACTTTCTTCTATAAAATTCACGCATTGTTAGCACAAATTGATTATTGCAAGAAAACTGCACATTTCTCTGGAAGTGTGACAATAAGTGGGAGGAATTTAATTAAGTGTAGGTTTCTGTGTGAAAATATTTTTAAATACGGAAGAATTTATAAATAACAACCGATAACTGTTGGTTTACATATATAATACGGAAATTAAACCGATTTTAGTTCCAGGTGAATGTGATTAGTGCATAATGGCACACTGAATGAGAATCATTGGTGCATTTCCAGAAAACTTTTGCCGTCTGACTGCGTTCGGTTCATTTTTCTATTGGTGTCATTTTCCGGCTAAAACTTATTCCTTTTGCTCCGTTAAAATCGATCCAAAATAAATGGCTAGAAGAATCAACGAAAATAGAAAAATTTAAGCAGAAAGGAACATCGCCAAACACCAACAATATCAGGAAATTCCACTGGATGTTTTATATAAGATGCACTCTATCCCCTATGTTTGATAAAAACAAAAACAAATGAAAATGAATTCACATGATATTCGCACGAACTAATGATGGCAATGTACCCTGGTATTTCAGTGGGTGTTTGTAAATGAAGTTAGCACCTTTAAATAAATGGTGGTCTTCATTGCACCCACACACAACTATTTGCTAAAACCACAATGAATAAATGTCTTCTTTTTCAAGCTATATATTTTCTTCCAAAAGGAAAATGCACCAAAACCAGGTTAGAATCATTTTTACTTGAGTGCAAGTCAGTGAAGCTCAGCCCAACGTTGCCACAAAACAAACTCAAGAAAGACGGACAGCAGAGAAAATTGAATTCATTACGGTAGGAGGAAGAAAAAAAAAAAAAAACTTAATAAACAAACCAAGAAAAAAATATGAAGAAGAACTAGCAATGATTTCCAGAACACACGGACATTAAGGCAAATTAGATTTTCGTATTCGTGTTGAGCTGATTCGCAGATATGCTAAATTGTAGGATCTTGTAGGACAGTGAAGTCAGGATTAGTGGTAGACGGATCAGCGATGCGATGCGTTGGTCAAAGATCATATCAATTGGGATGGGTAATTTTCGAAATTCCAACTGACCACCTTAGTTAATTCAAACCTCAACAAATCTGCCGCTGTACAGCGATATTTTTCCAATGATAGAGAGGATTTTGAAAAACATTTTACCGTTTCAATAAACTCTAAAAAGAAAAAGAAAACAGTATCTATTTAATTAAATTGCGCATGAGCAGAAGTTTGCACAGACTATAAAAAGAACTGAAGAAAATAAAAATTTTCTATGTCTAGTGCAATCAGTCTTTATAGGTTGCAATCGATGCTAGAATCGTGTGGATCTATCACAAAGAACACGGCAAGCAAACAGAAACAGTCAACTTAAATGTGCGCTCAGAAGTGTTCTTAATGATGTTGATGATCGCAGCAGAGAAGATTCCTCTCTCCTGGTGTGCATCTCATTGGTATCAGTGTTCCACACCAAATCAGACTGATCTCAAGTGATGACGATAATGATGGTCATGCGATGCTGTGTTGATGATGATGGAATGAATGATGAATTGATTATGGCGTTTAAAGTGTTTTTATACAAAAATAATAATAATATTAATAAAAAACCAATAAGTATTTTGTTATATAAACTACATTCATGTTGTGAATTTCCAGTCCTAAAGACTTGCAGAGACAGAGGCATGCTGAGCTAAAGTTTAAAGCGATTCACAATCCATAGACACGATCAGTTGGCAGTTTATTTTTATGGTCGACAAGGTAAAATTGATTTTATAACTTGTAGAGATCGACGTTTATAGTCCTGAAAAACTGAATTTCTGGACAAGTGGCCGGTGAGTTATGGACCGCATTTATCTTCTAACCGCGTATTCACCACGATCACTTATAATACTCGTACTTGGTCTATATGTTGAATAAGAACCGTCAACATGTTTTCAAGATTTTTAATGGAATCTTAAAAGTTTTGCGATAAATATTTTACGTTTCAAAAAAGTTTCAAAAAACATTTGTTTTATTGTATGAAACTAAAGTAAAATTTACTGATTTATTATAACAGGTTGTTTAGGGTAAAAAAAAACATTTATAACTGAAAAAAATATTAATTACATACCTATATTTAATTTTAAAACAAATTTACAAAAAAAAATTTCTAGATTTTTTTGTTTTTTATGGTTGATACAACAAGATGCGTGTGCAAGCCAATGCGCATTACGATTACATGCATACAAAGCGACAAAAAAATAGAATATTTCCTATCGCATAGACTTTACTGAACATCTGAGACTGAGGATAATTCTTTTATAGCATTTTCCCCCGCCATGAATGCGTTGTTCTATCTAGCGTCTCGGCATGTTTATCTGCATAATTTGATGAATGACCTGTGAACAGGCCTGGAAGGGTCTACGCAGCTTCACGCTTTAAGTGAGGTCTTTGTCTTTAAAAAAAGAACAGATTGTGAGTTTTTTTTTTATTATTATTTTGATGATGAAAATGATAATGGAGGAGTGACGACTTTTGCTGATGTGGACGTGTGAAATCCAAGGGACGTGAGATAATTTTTTGATTAGAATAGCCAGATGTTTTGAATTTGATAAGAAGGAACTTCTAATAAGTATTCATGATGTTGTTTTACTACCTTTTACCGTGCCTTATTGAGTTTTAAGTGACTTACAGTGCCTGAATGATGGTTGTCTAAAATTAAATGGCTACTGGATTTGTTGGCTAAAATTCATTGTAATTAATTGAATTTTGTATCAGCTTATATTTCACTCTAACCAATAAATTATTGAATCAAATTCAATAAGTACAACAAAACATCATATCTGGTATGAATAATTCATAAATCTAATCCGGTAAAAACTTACAAATGATCTATCTAATACAAAAGATCTAGTACAAACTGACTCTAACGGTTTCTTCTGTCATGCCATAAACTTGAGAATCAATCAAATTTCAAGAGGATTATTCGAAGAAAATGAAAATCTCAGGCACATCTCGAAGGCAATAATTTAATATCCCATGGATTGCAATTAATATTTGTCCATACCACCATGATTTTGAATTGGAATTGCTGAAAGAAGTCTTGCAGAAAAACCATCCATGTCAGATACAAGAACACAAGCGGAAAAGGATAAACAGACGATTTGAAAACATGACAAATTAATTCTCATTGAACTTAGAGTGAAATTAATTGCGGCACCAATACTATTATAGGGTTAACGTTTATCTGAATTTTATACAGCAAAAGTGTAATTAATGCCCCCTCCCTTTTTGCTGCAGTTGCAGTCGTCTGGTTGCGGAGGTGGTACCGAGATCTATGCACCGAGTGAAAACGTGCAGACGCACTAAGATGAATATCTGTGCATAAGACGATGCGATTTATGTTGTTTTGCGATTCTTTGGGCTTAAAAAACATTTGTGCAATAAAAAAAATAACAAACTAAAACAAACGACGAGTGAAATAAAATGAAAAGATAATAAGCAACTGTTTTTTTTACAAATTAATGTTGATCAGGAAGAAATTCATTGGAACATAAAATATTTGTAGAAGAATTCTAGGGACGCCTTGAGGTAATTATTTTAACGTTAAGTTACTAATTGCTTTGATTTCTCTTTTTGAACATGTTTCTTTTACTCGGAGATCAGAAACACCAAAGCAAAAATTAAATTATCAAAATAATCTCCTCGCATTAATTGTGAGGAAACATTTGTCTATATCACTATTAGAGATTTCCGCATTACTTTTATTTTATTTGTTTTCTAACTAATTAATTACCTCAATCTTTTACGCATGAACGTAATTATATTTAATACAGAAGTTTTTTAATAACCAAACTAAAAACTAAGGACAATTTTCAAATATAAACTGGAAACAAAACCGAAAACGCCGCAAAAGAAAAACGAAAACGCGGTAAACTCGATTTTATTAATACTGAGAAATTTTGCGTTAGACTAAAATTAATCAAGTTATATTAACAATTATCTTAAGTCGAAAAGAAAAATGGTAACCATCATTTTCAGCTAAATACACTGGCATACAACCGCACCAACAGCAAAAACTATCTCGTGTTAATGATTTAATTATAAGCTTAAGTTTAAGTCTTAATTCTCAATCAATCGAAAAAAAAATACCCAAAACATTACATTCCAACAAATTTCGTAATAAATGCAAATTCAAAATCATAAATCATTTAAGGAGACCATACAAAAAACCTCTCCCCGTTTAATCACCAGTTAACTTCCTGTTCGAAATAAGATTTATTATTTCACGTTTACTTAATCAAAAATTCATAACAGACCAACTTGACCGGTACTTAAAATTTCAGTCTGACAAATTAATAACAAAAGATGGCAGCAAATTCACGCCATTCGTTCAGCGATTACCATGAAAATTCGTTCGAGCTGTTGGACCTTGTTAGCTTTCGGCATTTGGGATAAATTGTAATTCTGTCGAGCATAAATCATTGTCGAGAGATCGAAAAACATATAAATTCACCTACTGCTATCGTTAAGAAAATTTGCGTAATTTTAGGTTACAATTAATATGGATTGAATTTATTTTTGAGAAGTATGGAGCAGTCAAAAAATCCACACAGCCAACAAAAAATTATTGTTCTGGAAATTATTTCCGTGTGCTACACAAAATGTAAAGCAGTCTGACGAATGAACCGATTCGTACCACAGTTTGAAGGTCCAAGTGAATTTGTATAGCAGCACATCTGGTTTTTGCGGTGCTATCATACAAATCTGCTTATGCTTTCAAACCCTGATTCGTAAAAAGACAGTTTTCCTATGTAAAGCACTCCTATACTATATGGAGAACGACAAATTGTTCCGCTTGTAGCCTTCTTGCGGTCTAACCTTCTACAGTATAAGTCTTTAGTGTGTAAAGTTGATGAAAAACTAATAAAATTACTGAAGAAAAATTAATTGTTATACTTATTTCTACCAATAAATTACAATTTCTATTTCACACGTCAGTGAAAATAAGAACACCTTTTAAATGTTGACGAATGTAGCTGACGATTTCTGGGCCGTTTAATTAAACACTAATAAACCGAAAATTGTTGCTATTGCTGTTAGTTAGCTCATTGTGTGCCAGACTTGAAGTAGAATACATCACAAGCCAAAGAAATTTGTTCAACAAAATGAACATATTATGTTATGCTTATGTCCCCCCCACATTCTACCCCCTGCCGTATATATATATTGTATAAGCACTTGGAGGACTTGGGTAAGTAAAATGGTGACTCCCACAATTTATATTTAAATTTTACAGGCCCCCGTCGAGATTCATTTAATGCCTTATCTAATAAAAACTGATTTATTATTGAGTCGTGAATATAACGTATGCCATTATTATAACATTGGTGCGATAAAATTACTACCGCCTGGGGAACTAAGCATCACCGTTAAGACCTCCCCATAACTGAAATCCAATAATCAAAAACAATTTCTGTCCCTTAAAATGTTTACTACTTCTACACGGCTCCCTACTTGCATCGTTTTGCATATTCTATAAACTGAAGGAAACTAAAAAACGAACAAAATACATTGATAGAAACGAAAACAAACAAATTGCGAAACCATTGGAGAAAAATATGAACATACTTACGATGGACAACGACAGCCCATCATTGTGTCTCTGCGGTCGCTTGCAGTTTTCCATGACTTTTATGTCTATCGAAGATGTCTAAGGTGGATACGAGGACTGTCTGGACCAAGATGGGAATCTGTTCGTCTGGCGCTGCTATTTGTATCGTCCATTAGGCATCTTTGTCAATCGTTACATGTTACGAGATATTTTTTTTCGTTGATTAATGCAGCCTTTTTTGAACCTTATTAGGATTGCAATTTAAACTAGCGTGAATAGCATCGAATTCTTTTCTAATCTAATTGTAAGGGGTATGTAAACATGGGCAATTGAATAAAATTAGAAGAAACAAATTGAACTTGTGAAAGGAGAACGAACAAGAAAAATCAAAAGACTTAAGCGACGAACTTGATTTTCTTCGTCACACCTCCAAAAGGGCATAATTTAAACTCGTCCATTGATAATGGTTCTTAATTCAACTTTTTTTAAATTGACTTTACCCCGTTGTTACTGCAGCATATATAGATTTCTACTTTCAAATTGTTCTCATGATGAGTTTCACTGAATCCACGTGATTTTACAAATCTACAACCTGTACAGACGTATAGTGGTACAATCCATATAATCTGCGCTAGTTCCCACAAACCCACCTAGTTCGACTTCATTTCTTTTCAATTACCTTCTTTCACAGTGAAAACCAACAAATCCATCAACCGATGAGCTGTTTACCTTCACTGGCATGTTGCCCATGAGACAAATTCCATTCTGTACATCTCAATTCATCTAACGTTGTTATGTATGGCGATATCCACTTCCTGGCTAATTAAAACGCCGGTAAAAACAAAATAAATAAGAAACAAAAAAAAGCAGCTAGCGAGCTACAAAAACAAAACAAAAGTACATGCGATCATAATTTTTCTTAATGTTGCAGAATATTGCTCTTGTAAAGAAGTCCGTATCTGGTTTTCTCAAACTCATTACTCAGCGGTTCGTCAGGAACGTTGAGGTCGCCGACAAAAATTTTTATTAGTATGCAAGAAGGGTTGGCAAAGTTCCCTAACGCACTATACGCATTGCATTGCAAAAGGATGGCACAATATGTCAATGTCACTTCCTGCTTTTTGTGCACCGGGCCGCTGTTGCACCTCGTCAAACGTGTTCGGATGCAAGTTGCGTTTATGTTGCACAATTTGCTGTGGTCGAAAACGGATAGAAGGGCTTTCAGTTTGCCATCGCCGCCGCCGCCGCCGACAATCTTCCTCAAAAGAGAGGGAGCCGAGAAGGGTAGGTGATCTTGTGTTTGGGGCACACAAATGAAGCCCCCATTGTGCCCCCGTGACGCTGAGACTATTTCTTTCCTGTACACGGCCGCCGCTTCCTTTTGTAAAGAGATTATTTTAAGAAAGTTGCAACCAAGTTCGATGTTGTGTTGCTCCTATTCGCCAATCTTCTTCGTGGGCAGCGCAATCATTCAAAGTGAATGTTTACAAATTATCAGAAATGTTGACTTGGGCATATCTAGCAAACGGTTGACTAATTGTTTAACATGCGGGAGATGTGCAGGTAAATGTCCTCTGGACGAATAATGCAATTGATATCCCTTGTGAGTTGTGGTGATAGTTTGGCTGGGGAACCACATGTTTCAGCAATAAGAAGAAGAAGAAGATAATTCACATGCGAGAAGATAAATAATTGTAGACAAGTAAACATCGACTGACAGTGGGGTGGAGGGAAACTTTGAAATGCGTGCCATCATGTGTTGAATTAATCAAATTTATACATTTATATTTAATATGCTGGCGCCATTTTTTACAGCTCATGTCTAATGGGAAGAGAGAGATATACAGAGACAGAGAAACCTAAGATTGTGATTATGTGATAAGAAAAAGCGTCAGTACTAAATATATTATTCGTTGTATAGAGGTCTACCGTCTACGAACAGAACCACATCGATATTAATTCAATGGCCATTTTGATGGCTATACAAGAATTCCGTTGAGGCTTGTGCAATTTCATTTCCGATTTGCATACAAATTGTCTGTAAATCATCGGACAACAAATCGATATCGAAATGTCAAAATAAATCACTTGAAAGTGGATAACAATCACTAGATAAACAGGGCAAATATGCACCTAGAAATTCAGTTCAATTTAGCTGAAATCGAAATAGACATACATATAGTAGTTCTTAAAGCAATTGCTGATCACCAACAATTTTTAACAGCTATTTAAATTGTGTGATCTTTCTGTTATTAAGTTGGACTTATAGAAAACAGAACATTGTACTCATAATTTTTTTTTTCTACAGAACAGCAAAAAACCACTCATACCTCTTTGTTCATTCTTCGTGCAAACAGGAATCTGACATTAACATAAGTTGCAAAAGCATCGACACAATAGCAACAAATTAGAAGATACGTTGTCAGTTGCAAAATTGTATTCATCAGTGGGTAAACTTTGTGCATTGCTACAGATCAGTGATCTCTCTGTTCTCTCTATAACCCTTTTTTCAATAGCATTGTGGATGAAAGGACCGATGATTGCCAGTCATACACACCAGTTTCCCAATGAAAGCAATAATTCTGTTTCAGGTGGAATAAATTGACGGACAGGCGAAGTTGGGTACTTGAACTCACCGACCTCAACTGAAGAACACTTTTCTGCGATCTGCTGCCTTCCATCTTTACTGTCGATCGTTCCACCCATGTTGCGGATCCCACGATAGGCATCTACCCAAGATTTGTCAAGACATCTCGACTTAATGCATCTTCGTCAAGTTACCTATCAGACCCTGATGAATTGCTGTCATCTTTGAGTAACTGTCCTTGCCAGCTTTTGATCTTTGTCAGACATCTAAAGGCATTTTCATTTTGTTTATGTTTTCAATAGATTCTAACTGTTGATGCTAGTTCAAAACAAAATAGTTGGTCTGGTCCAGATTGGTTGACTGATGATTCTATTCTTTTTGCATTTATAATGAATGCTGAAGAGAATTGAAATTTTTTGAAACTCATTGGTGTGATCCACCAAACAGAAAATCACCATATTCTCAATCTTAGCATGGGAAAAAACACGTGTGGGAAATGTTAAACTACAAATGAAATCAACGAAATGAACGGATGAAACAAACACAAAAAATAACACAAATGGGAAAATAAAATAATAACAAAGATAAAAATGCTGAACTCGTGTTGCGGTTTGAGCTCCATTAATAGAAACCCAGAAACTGATGATAGTGCTAAACGCCCGATTCAGAAAAAGGGGAAAAACATAAAAAGAGGACTTCTTATCAACAAGCTCCGACTCCAGTCTAGAATAGTTTAATTACATACCAGACGCAATTGCCCTGCACTTATTCGTTTAATGAAGACCATTTTTTTTCCTTTGTTTTTCTTATGTTTTTTTACGATATATGCTTGGAACAATGACGTCAGGAAGGGTCAGGTGCGATCAATGTGGATTTTTCTTGGCGATCGTATTTAATTTGTTTTTGTGGGATTCAGAAATTACACTGCGGTCAGCAAGACAATTGCGTGGTTAAAGCAATAAGGACTGCTTAAAGAAATAATGCTTCAATTAATTTTAAAGTAGAGTTAAAAGAATGCAAGATGTTTATTATTTTTATTTTTGTATGCTTCAGATTGTCTTGCATTGTAAAATTCTCAAACCATTAAATCAAGTCTAAAGATAACAAATTCAAATCATCAACATAATCTTATCAGATCATTTACATAATTTCTGCAAGAGATCTAGTGAGAACGTTTGAAAATTTCATGAAATGGCTCATGATAACTTTTTCCACACTCCAACAGTGTTCGGCACGTGAAATATTTTAAATAAAAAATAAAGAAAGAAAGAAATCATTTACAAGGCTCATACATATTTTTGCCGACGATGAATTATAATTATGAAATACAATACAGACCTTTGGACGCCTTTTTCATTGGTTCATGTTTCGCAAATTGCAAATAATCCAGGCTTGATTGCATTTCATTCATTACAATTGCAAAGTGTCAAGAGCGAACAAGTTAACAAAACAAAGACAAAAACAAACAATGTCATCAGTAAAGTAAAGGGTTTTAATTTATTCTCACCTGAAAAAGCACACAACGAGACTCATTTAAATCGCTGACATTCAGATTTCTTTAGTTACACAAAATACAAAAACTATATGTATAAAAAATCTAAAAAAAAAAAAAAAAAAATCAAAGAAGTCTCACCAGAGAATTGGAAATTGGAACTGAAACTGTTAAGACTTAGCAGTGGGTGAATTCTGGGGACACGGAACATGTCTGGAGGGAAAAGTTCACCCGACTTTTCATATCGGTTTTTTCTCTTTGTAATTTATTTTTTTGTTTTTATAAAGAGTTGAATTATCCTCCACCGTATCATCACGTTCTTGACTACTAAAAGCATGAACATCTAGCGGCTCAGATTCACTTCTAATTTGTGATTATTTTCAGCTCGAGTGCAATTCTGGTAGCACGAAGCCTGGTATTTGTTTATCCATTATATTGTTTTCAAAATAAGAAAACTGCATCGTGAAATTCAGTGAATTTGAGGACATTATTTTATTAAATAGGTACGTTCTAATAATATTAACAAAGAAAATTAATTCGCATCTACGAACATATTTTAGGAGCCATGTAATTTGAAAAAGTATTCTTGCGGATCATACACGACTGAACTGAACATTAAACAAAATACGTCTGAATTCTGTTTAGCGAAAAGCAATTCTTTCAGAAGACCTAATGTTTTGCTTGGGATAAAAACAATAGGGCTAAATAAATAACAACATACGAAAAGCAGTCGATTTCCATTGTAAAAGCAGTCAAATTTGCATTAACTCTTTTAGAAGTTCTCACAAAACTGTTTGATGTTTTTCGAATCCCTCCAAACATGGTTTTGCATTGAATTTCCGATTCATTGAAAGCAAAAGTGCTGTCGGTTGTCATAAATTTCAATTTGCAGTTGTCTGCAGATATTCGTCTACTCTAGAGATTCGAGAGTCCGGTGCCTTCTCCCTCCTTCATCGAACTGGATTGTTGCCCATAGTGTTGGACATATTTATAGGTCCATTGCACCCCTTTGCATATTTCCAGTTAATGCTGCTCGTTCAGCAGACACATATACACAATATACTACTCGTACATACAATTTGCAATATATGCAATTTTGCAAAATCATTTGTTTGGTTAAAGACATAAGTCTGGAGCCATGTGGTCCACCCAGATAACCACTAGCCCATTGCGCGGATGATTAAGCAAGATATTAGGTGGGTGTTTGCAGCCAAAGGAGCTAATACCTTGAATCCTGTTCGTTAAAAGATCATAACTAGATCATGAAATTTTCTTTTTTTCGGATTTTCTTTGATGATTGCAAATTTAAGTAAAATTAAGAATATGGAAAAATTTAATTCGATCCTATCCCAATATATCACTATTATAGGAATATCTTATGATTTTTCGTCCAATCCATGGAACATGATTGCTCATTAAAAAAAAAAAACATGTTTGCACACATAATATGAATCCCGATATCCGAAGCCAATTGCGCCTGTGCAAACAAACCATTGCGGTAATTGGACCAGAGAGCAGCCAGCCATTGGCCATTTATCTGCATCCAAGCCAAACAACAATTTTCAGTCAAGTAAAGATCAGCAAAAATAACAAAAAAGTCATATAGAGAAAAAAAATTCTTCAACAAGTTAAGCTCTAATAACGTTTTAAAATGCCTGAAATTTGTAGCGCAAGATCATAACGATAATGCCGAAGCGTATTCTTCGCACCATTTTCGCACCAACTCGCCAGGTGAGGCCAGACAGAAGTCCATGGATAAAAAGTAGTGCTAAACGATCCAAAGAAAATTTCAGTAGATCTTCTATTGTTGGGTTGTTCGGCAAGAAAAAATCATTGGCAAGAATCGCGGCATTACAAGCCTTGATCATCATCAGCAGCATCAACATTACTTCTGTCCGCCTAAAATGGATGAGGCGCACGGATGATCTTCACTCTGGGTTCAGACGTACATCGCCAATTCATCTCTTAATTGCTCGTTGATACACTCACTAGGTCTCTTTGAGTGATTAGTGATCAGACGCAAAAAGATCTTCAATTGCACTCACTTAAAGTCGCAAAAAAGAATCTTGTTGCGCACCTATTGATCATCGCCAGTACGTATTGTTCTTTTGTTTATTATTATTCAGTTATTTTTTTTTTTTTTTTTATTTAGTCCTAATCGACATATTGCCGCGCCAACGTTTTTGTATACCATATTATAGCACGGTACTGAATTGTAGAATCTCTAGGGTATGTAGAGTCTTGATCGTTCGGAGTTTTTGGTGATTGATCTTGTAATTTTTCATTTTGGTTGTGTTGTTTTGAAACCTGATCCCGTTGATGGAATCAAAACACGTCAAAGCACCGCAAATGAACTGCAAGATTGCTGCTGAATGCTGATGCTGCTTATGGGAATTTTTTTCTATATACAATTATATATCTTATATTTATAGATATTATTTTGCTTGATTTCGTTTAGAATTCTCATTCGTTTTAATGCTATTGGATACTGTTTCTGTTGCTTCAAATGATTAATGAAGGCCGGTAGACGTACTGACGATGATGGAAGTACTGTAGAGTGGAGAGACACCACTTGTCAGCAATGATCCATGTTACATTTACTTTTGGTGTTTTTCATTTTTCACTACTGTGGATCGGATAGAAACGATTTCAGTTACAATTAAAACTAGTTTCAGTTACCAAATACCAATCAACATATTATAATCGCATGCTGTTCGTTGAATAACAAATATATGATCGACAATGATCGACAAATTTTATGGAATTAACATAAATCGTAGTAACAAGAGAAAACATATTCTTCTATAATACTTATATTTTTACTTAACACTTAGATAAAACAAAAGGATCAACCATGTTGCTGGAGGGGTCATTGCCATGATCAAGATCGTGGACGGTGATTTGTTACGACACATCAATCAGTCACAAGTCACATATTACTCTTGATGCCCATAATTGAGGCCAGTTTGCAAGATTGCTGCTCCGCATTTGGGGGTATGCGTATGACTGTGATTTATGTCCGTGCATCGATCGTCGATCTGCCAGTGATCTATTATTGAATTTGCATAATCCTCAAGCATCGTAGCACAGCGAAATTGTTGAACTTTAAGAGATTTCTTGTGCAAACACAAGATACCATACTTTAGGTAGTTTGCTTCATTTGAAAATTTGCATATTTGACTGATCCTAATATGGTGTAATTCGGTAACATTAACGGTGGATAAGATGCCTATTGGTAATATACATAGTAAAGAAACGTACGAGTATGAAGAAAACAGAAAAATCATGGCCCAAAAAAAACACTGATGCAATAGAAATGGGTGCTGGATTGTCGTGAACATTGGTTCCGAATGAGCTCAATTCAGCGGTTGTTAATCTTATCACCTGAGCACATCTGGCGAACGAGATCGGTCCGTGGTTGAGGATCTTCCCTGTTGACCATTGTACCGGACTGTGGCTTGTCCACCGACCAGTGTATGTATAATCAAAGATACAAGATCACGAAGAAATCATCAATAGCGCATGAAGGCAAGAAGAATGTCATTCTACGGACCAAGGACAACCATTTGGGTATGGTACATGGGGAGCCCCATCTCTGGAGGGACACAGTAACCGATTTTAAATTTATTAGTCACTGATCACGAGACACTGATTGTTGGTGACTTCGTTGGATTCATTTTTTTATTATTATTTTTTATTTGGTTAAGAGCAGTGCCGTGCAATTTTTACCTTTTCGGTCTTTAGGTTTTTTAAACCTTGTTTGGTCATCGAGTAACTTTGTACATTCAGTTTTGGTTCAAGGACTGGTCACTAGCTGCAAGCAAACTGCAAGATTACCTTTTCTTATTCTAACTTCGTCACCTATTTTAATTTTAATCCACAATTGACTACAAATTCTTCAACTATTCAATTCCAATAACATTTCTCATTGTTAATGTCTTTCTTAAATCGTTTTCAAGAATTTCTACACCATAAAATTTATTTAAAATTGTATATAATCTAACGATACACTATACAATACTATATAATCAAATCAGGTACGTATTGCATAACAATTAATTTTACCGGATCAATGGAATTCCTGAGAAAATCGAAAGTACATACAACAACAGCACCAATCTAGCCTCTGTCTGGTAGAACAGGATTTGTGCTAATGGTGCACAATGAAACAAAAGGAAAATCATAAAACATTTTATCTTGTTTGGAAGCCGTTTGTTCTCTATGAAATGCAGAAATGCAAGTTAATCGGATTCCAGGTGGGCGTTAAAAACCGACAAGAAAACTCATACAAAAGTCATATGTTATCGAGTTCTAGAAAATGGTACAGTGACATCTATGATTGTCAAGTGAAATATGTGTCTGGAGGCATTTTAGCAGCCTCTACTGGCTCCTGTTGTTATCTGATATACATAGTTGCAGTCCTTTAGAGGTTTTTATTTATTTTATATTTTTTGGCTTTGTTTTTCATTTAAGCAAAAATTATTTTACATGTCGTAAGAAGTTTGAAGTATAACTGAGATCACTTAAGATTAAATAGTTATTGAAATGGTAATCTAACATCGATTTGTAAAATTATTGGAATAGTTTTATGGGGTCTTGAATGCGAATCCTGTTGTAAGAAGAATTACGAATATAGCTTTTTATTTGAAAAAGTTTTTAGCTGATTAAATTAATGTTTAATGTTAATTATATAAATCTAATCGATACAATTTTACGCTATAGTTATGGCACAAAATAATTCCTAACATAATAAATGAATTTTCAGCAAAAATTTAACCCAATTTTCTATAATTAGATTTCGAAACTGTACAATTTCACGGATTATGCAATAAAATTTACAGTGTAATCCGCATTCAAGCAGTAAACTGAGAAAATTATCTGCAAAATCATATCTTGAAATTGCTGAGCTGAATTTCGGTGAACCATCTTCTGTGATATTTTACGATCTTTATGATCGCAGAGTTCTGAAGTTGATCACTAAACCAGGGAAACGATTAAACAGCTTCTGAATTTAAAAATGAACATGCTGCACATAATTGGATACCTACACACCGCTACACATATTTGTTTTACTTTTATTTGAAAAATTGCCAAGAATCCACTTTTCGTCTCACGCCGAACAAGCAAAGAAAAATCCAATGACGATGAGGTCGAATTAGCAGAATAGTCTTAAGTCGATTCATAAGAACTTTGCAAAAAAAAAATAGCAGCTAATATTTTTTTAACATTCGAAGGCCAAAAATGGTTGCCCAAGTTTTTGGTTGTTTTGGTTACCTAATTATAATTTAGCATTTAGCACTCAACTAGTAAACGAAACAAGAGGCAAACATACTATGATGAGCCCAATTAAACACTTTAACCACTGTGGGGGGTTGTGACTAGAGGCAAATCGCAAAATATAAATAAATAATACGCAAAAAACACTTTTTAACGACACTCGTGTTAGCGTTTAATTGCCAACATTATTTTAAGAATAAAATTAATGGAATCATCGTCACTCACAGAAAGGTGAAGCAGGTGCAAAATTGAAGATAGTCAAGGAAAATGAAGCCGGCTGGTTTAGGCACTCATTTTTGCTATAAAACAATTGAATTTTATTCGTACGCATAACGCAAGTAAATTGCCGTAAATTGCCTTAAATTAGAAACAAAAGAATTTTGTTCGTTGGATATCGTAAAAATCATAACAAAAAAATTACTAAAATAAGAGGAAACAATTGTTTTTGATGAACAAACTAATAGTAATGTTGTATTATTACTTGTTCACAAATGATGAAAATAGAAAACTGTTCACCATTTGACACTATTTGAAAAAAACATAATAAGTCCTACTGAATCCAAATTAAAACGAACTAAAACAAATTAAGCGAGTTGCGCATGCGCAAAATAAAACCGAAACGAATGTTAACCATTGCGAAGTCGTCGCTTCGGTAATAGATGCCATCGAAGGTGAAGTTGAGGGATTTTGAGGTGCAAGGTCTAGTAGTGAGACGTGATCATTTGATGCAGAATTCTTTCACCCGTCCAGCAGGAGGTGCAGAAGTTGGTGGGTGTAGGGGAAGATAGGAAAAATCGTCTCACGTGAAATATACATTGACCCCCGTTCACAATAACTCTGTTGCCGTAGAGCAGATATGTTTTAAGGCGCCTGGAGAATGCACCTTGAAAGTCAATAAACTGCTGCATCGGGTGCAATAAAGATGTCATGGATGGCACTTTGGTTTTCAGTCTTCCTTCTTCGACGTATAGAGTTTTGAATCTTTGCATTCAGCTGTTTTTTTTTTTTTTTTTTTGATTGGTCGAAGAGAAAAGCATTCAATTGAAAACGCATGCACACGTAACTTGAAGATTTGTTAGTATCGTGTCGTTGAATTTTTTTGTTTGGTTTTTGTTCTTCTCTTATATATAAATAAGCATATATTGTACCTACAATTATTTTTTTTCCTATTCACCAGGTGATCCATGATCTTTTGGTCGGCAAGAATTGCCAACGTTTAGATACATCACTTGAACTATTCAGGAATACCAAGAGATAAGTTCAATGGCCAATAAATACAAGTAACACTCTCTCAAATGGACTTTACCCAGTGAAGGAAATTTGCATTACGGCGATATTCTTTCACAATTATTGTACTTACGGTCTTCAATGAAATTATGCTAATAAGTCCTCCTTCTTTATATTGGCAAAAATATATAACTATTTGAAACTTGAATTCATGATTGTGGAAAACGTCAACTTAATTGCGGTTTTTCCCCCATTTGGACTTTTAAGAAAGTTTCTTACTTTCTTGTAGCATGCAAAACTTTTTCTTTAGGATTTAACATCGAACCATAAAATTTCATTATTATGTAAAGTATATTACATTTCATACTTGTTTTATTGCACTTTGTACACGTTTCGGGTCACGGTCAAGTTGATAAATGGTTTGTCTAGGTAGAGAATTAATGTCACCCATTAAGCACCAACAACATTTTAAGTAACTGTAAGCATATCTTTCTTATTCCTCTCTATCTGAACTTCATCAACAAGTATTAGCAACATACCTACGGATGACAAAAATTAGCCCATAATAATAATAAAAATGAATATATGATCAAGATAAAAACTAATGCAGAAGGTTCGTTACTATATCATTTGCACCATGGACACCTTGGACCACCTCAACATCAGTAATTTATGGTTGAGATCAGAATTAGCCACTCCTCGCCGTTGTTACTCGATAGTTAAGAAATGATCAAGAAGATCGTTATGTGACAATAAAATGTTGGCATTCGCAGCTAATGGACCAAAAAATACCTCAGTGGGAGAGAACCGTTATGGGGTTATCTGTTGGAGCCAATCTGTATCTGGATCAGAAGCATTCATCATTCGCATTATCTTTTTATGGGTGTAACTACACTAAGCCAACAATTCGCCCTGAAGATAGATTAATAAATGTTGTCATCACAGTATCTGATGAAGTTCACTTCTACAGATCCCCGCCTTCCTTCCTCTTCAGTCTTCTACATTGCTTGAGATTATTATTTTTTATATTCCGATTTATTTTAGAACATCCATTAAAATTTACAAATTAAAGACAATCGTTCACACCCTGGTCCCTGGCTCGATCGGTGCAGGCTCACAATCAGTACCACTTGGCAGCACTTTTAATAGCATTGTCATGGGAAAACTGGTGACGGTTTACTTGTTTCAACGGTGAACTGCTTTCCTTCATTTTATCTTGTTCCATGCATGCAATTTAACACGCGATAAATCTATTTTGCATGCGCAATTAGATAATCTCTCAGATGTCATGTCAAGTTATGTCATCCACAAACTGATCGTGTAGACTGTAGACGTATGAACTGTGAACGTCGATACGGGCAATGAGGCCCTTCGTTGTGATCGTCGTCTTTCGTCGTCTCTGATGGGATAATGTCCGTTGATGATGATGCTACATTGTTGACCACAAAAGCATTCCCATCTCCCAGGTTCATTTATGCCATGATGCTAATGTTTGGTCCCAGGATAATGAACTTTAAGTTGTTAATTAAGTGCATAAATTAAATAGTAATTTTATTTCATATCACTTTTCTAGATGGGCACATACGTATTTGCTTGAAAATTATCGTTAATTATGGATCAATAAGTTTATTCCTTAAGGGCTTATTTTTATGCAGTTGTGTGCAACAAATTTTCAATTATTGGCATAGCATGATACTAATAAGAGTGCTTATAAAATATACCTACCGCGTCGTACATTTACGCAGTTGTTATGTATAAATGTGTCTTGCACGCACGCTTAATTTTTCGATTCTTTATTTAGCTGCACGGAAAAAATATTAAAAATGCATTCTATCTAAATGACTTATAATAAGTATAAATATACCTTGAACAACAACAGTGCTTGATAGGGTAAACTAAACATAGTAAGCAATTTTGATTTATTGCAAAAAGAAAATCAAACTACTAACAATAAGATTATATTTTAGCGAAAATTGTCTAATTCAGAGTTGTCAAATTCCCAAATAATGTCGAACGGCTCAACAAAATCCGTTGCTCAATTATGTCAACATGTCGGCGATATTTCATCCTCTAGTAAAACTTTAGTATTTGGACAGAAATACTTTTATCCAAAAGAATTATTTGATGAAACTTTGATAAATGTACTGTCAAAACCAATCCCCAAGGAACCAAGAACACTTGTTGAAGTTGAACAATTATCAACAGAACAGAAATTAGAAATTGAAAGATGTTACCAAAAATGGAAGAAAGACGAGTTCTCATACAAATATGCGAATTGGAAGGAAATTCAAATGAAATTGAAAAAGAAAAATATAGAGAAAAAACTAAGTTTGAAAAAGTTTCGGAATTTTGATATTCCTTGGTACACATCTGAACTGAAACCCCGAAATAGAGATCATCCGAATTGGTTCTACAATTACCCAAAAATATGCATAAAACTTCCTTTTCAAGGTGTAAAGCGTCGGCATATTTTAAAGTATATTGGTAAATTAGCAATTGCGAATTTTTAACCAAATTCATAGAAATTTATTTCTCCTAGAAAACCGAATCAATGTGTTCTGGATTGATCTTCGTTTTGGAAAGCGAAAAATGCACGAAAAACTTTTAAAATCAATTAAACGAGCTTTGGTGTTGGTAAAACGATTCAGTTCGGAAGAAGCCTTGATTGGTTTAGGATTCAAAATATCTGATCAAAGGTTAAGGACGGGATTGGTGAAGCATAATCGGGATGTGTTTCTTGAAAGAGATTCCCAAGTAATATTAACAACGAATCGCGATTATAGTCATCGATGCAGTCATACTGTAATATACTGCAACATGGAATCACGTTTGAAGCGATTGAACACTGATCAAATCATCCGAATTGGATACCATATAAAATTGAGAATTCAAAAAGTGTGTCGAAATAGTTTAAAATGTCTGGTTATAGTTGAGGGTCTTTTGACCTCCAAAATGGATGTTTTCTTACCTATTAATGAAACATTAATTGATGAACCTCTTGCAAAAGAAGCCATTGATGACATTTTATTTGCTATGAATAACGATTGTGATTTCATTATTTGTCCATTTGTATTGAAACAAAAATTGGTGAAGAATTTGAAGGAAATTGTAGCTTCGTATCAGAGACCTGCTCTCATTTTAGGACAAATCAATACAAAATTTGCATTTGAACAATACGACATTGATACAGTTATGGAAAAATTCCATGCATTTTGGTTGACGGGAAATATCTCCAGTGAGACGCGCTGGTTAAATGATTTTATATTGAAGTGTGCAATGAATAAAAAGCTTTTAGTTTGCGATATAAAACAAATTCCATCTGACAATTGGAGTTTCAAAAATACTGAAGACAAGAAGATTACTCTTTTGCATCCAGATAGTCTCGCTGTTCCAGCCTTAGCAGATCCTATTCTAGTTCAACAGATGATCCAAACCTCATATCCAGAAATGAATCAGGACACATTTAGTTTGTTGTCCATACGCCTTACATCACTCCGCAATTGTGTACACGATCGTCTACACCGTTATATAGTAGTTAATGCCATTTTGAATGAAGCTACCTGCATTATAATTATTCATGATTCCGGTGAAACGGTGCTTTCAGTGGCTACAAAACGTCCAATGATACCAATAATCGCTAAATTCACGGATAAAAAATATGCTCGAAGATTTTTGTTATTCAAAAATGTGTATGTGTTAGCAACGAACCCGATCGTAACACCACTAGGACAAAACAAAGTAACGCAACATATTCTCCATGGTATTCAGTTCGCCAAGAGCTGCGAATTCATTGTACACTCTCGTCCCTTTGTGGTTTGTTATAGTACTAATAGAAGATATTGCGATACTTACAAAATTATGTATTTATAAAATAAAATATAAACAATAAACAATTGCAACAAACTTGTTCAGAAAGTGTTTATGACTTATAGAAAACCACCGTATAAATCAAATCATGTTTTCATCATTTTCCCGTTTTTATATTTTGTTTATATATATTTCTAATTTCACGGTGTGTTGGTATTGCCATAGTAAGCATAGCTTTGGCTTTCGTCCGTATTTTGAAAGTTTTTTAAAAATATTTTCCTTGCATTACAAAAATTCGGTTTTACAATGGAGTTTACTATTAACGGACTGGAAAATGCCAAGGATACGTTTATGCAGTCTGGGTCCGACACAAAATTGTTGTTTGCGAATTCATCTTTTTACGCTCCCCAAAATAATGCAAAGCATGCAACACCATATTCGGCAAATTCTGTAAAATCAATTCAAACTGTATTCAATGCTTCAGCAATGGAAAGAAGAACAGTGTTGCCAAAGGATGGTGATTTTGATGATGAAAAATTTAAACGACGATTGAAGACTACAGGAATCACGTGGCAATGCAATATGGATATTAAAAGTATAGAAACGAAAGAATATGATGGAAATAAATTTCAGAATATTATAGTTGGTCTAAATGTGGAACAAAATGTGGACAGTATATATCAGAAAATGGGTAAATATCTCTACTTCGTAAATTCCGTCAAACCTCAATGTTATTTTGTTGTAGGAAGATTTGTGAAGAGTTTCATGATAAACTTACACTCTGGCTCTATAAAGCAGTTTCAAAATCTTATGGAAAAAATTGAGGAATGCAAAACAAACACATCTTTTTTACTGGATATTCCATTTGATTGTAGTATTGTGGCAGTAATGCATCCAAGAGGAACAATCACTGGAAGATTGCGAAAGAACCTGAAAGAAATTAAGCTCAACTTAAACGACAGATTCATTGTAACATGTGACAGAGAATATGCGATAAGAGGATCAAAGAATGTTGTGTACGTGAATTGTGAATTCATTATCGGAGGGATCAAACCAAATGAATACATCCACATCGAAGACATCATATTAAGGGTCATAAGGCAGGTGAAAATGTCAGTTGAATGTGTTATTGTCCAGGACGGTATTCTACGACCTGAACAAAGAGTGATATTTTCCAGTCATCGGTCTTTGAATGAAATCTCTGCTGAAGAACTGCACGACATTACATTTGCCAAATCTGCGGGGATCTACGTAATGGCAACACCAACCCCTGGATGCAATAGTTATTTCAACAGCATTCGTTCAACAATTCAATTAATTGAATACAATTCTGTTAGACTTCTGGCAACAGTTTCTCAATGTGTCCTGTGCACAGAGGAGTATGCCAAATGGATTGCCGATACTTACGATGGTATTATTCTGATAGTCGAAGACGATGCAAGACCACAACAGATTCTTAAGTTGTCCCCAATCGCGAGATACTTAATTGAATGTTGTTACAAACTGAAGAAATTGATCCTTGTAACTGGTTTCCTGATAAAAGATAATTGCCAAGAACAAATTGTTATAGTTGGTCCAGAATCGGAAAAACATTTTTTCTACTATCCGGATGGATACATTTTGCAAGAGGATGAAAGGGGAAGTGTTCATACATCGGCATTGGCCGGTGTTCTGGACGATGTCCAAGCAAGGATTGAGCGCTTCGCATTGGATGATCTTAGTAATATCTTCATTGATACCTCATTAACCGGAAGTGATAGTGTAGCTAGAGCTGTTGTACGAAATGCATACGATATAAACGCAGCCGCAATTCTAGTATGCACAGTGAGCGGTCGAATGGCAGTTAAACTATCTCATTTTCGACCAAGTTGCCCAATAATAGCGCTATCCAAAAGCAAAACTGTTGCAAAAATGTTATCACTTTATCAAAACATTAGTGTGGCATTTTATAAAGAAGATACTCAAAAAGCAATGGACAAAGTATCAAAGGGTAACCTGAATTTTAAAAAGCTAAAATATGCTTTGTTATATGGTATGACGCATAAAATGATTCCACCAAATCGATTAATTATTTTTGGATTCCGAACTATTGATAATTTTGGATACCCAAATAAATTTACCGCATTTCGGCCGAGTTCATTTTTTCGCGACGAATTACTAAATGATTCAAACAAATTTGTTAAAATAATAAATTTAAATGAATAATACATATTTAATACCTAGAAAAAAAAAACTGAATTACATACTCCTAATGAATGTGAAACGATAAATAATATGTAAATATGTAATGTAGATGAAAACATTTTCTGTTTTACGTGCATAATTCCTGCACCATTTTTCCTATATTATTATTTATTTATAAGTATCGAAGAAGCATAGTATACTCCGTTCGCAGTACGCACTGAGCCATAATTAAATGATTTTGGCTGTTTCGGTAATTTTGATGCAGATCACGAAGGAAATTAGGTTGATTTCCCATACATTGAGATGATTTGCAAATTACAAATTACCTCAAATTAGGGGATTTTGGGAAAATTCTGCAGCATAACTACGGCTTACTACGTAGTTGACTACAGTATAGTTTTTGAACACGCTCACAATCATCTAATATTGAGCTTAGTGCAGCGTACGGACTTGTAACATAAATCAAAAAGTGATATTAATTTTTTATAATTGATTTAACATAAAGCGGCTCTTACACGGTTAAAATGAAGAACTGCATGCAATATATTGAACCTTTCACAATTATTATTATTTTGAATTTTTCATATTCAGCATTTTGTTATTAACAACTTTAAAGCTTTTTTACGCGAAAGAAAAAGAGAAGATGCTGTCACATCATCACATGATCCAAAAACATAAGGTAAAGTACATCTGACTAGTACTTCTACCATCTTGCGTGTCACTGACGTGACCTGAAACGTCACACTTTGGTCTGTCAATATCATTGTTTACATATTTTAGAGAACCAAAAAGTGATTTTAGGTTTAATAATTACGGAGAAAACAACGTTTTATAATGGTGAAGTGCATGAATTTAATGAGAATTACTTATTTCTGTTCACATCTGATACAAGCAAACCATTTTTGATTTCTTGAGAAGTCTTCTACAGTTGAATCCTAGGATTTAATAACGGCTGCAAAGCAATTCTTCAAATTAAATAGCTAAGTTTTCCTAATCGACTTTTCTGCTAGTTCTAAGTGCAATTTACTTGATGTTTAGATTTATTTGTAATGTCAAAAATGTTGAAGTTTCAGGCCAGTGACGTCACAGGAGGCAGTTGTCAAATGTGTACTTTACCTTTAGTTCTTTGTATCATGATGCTGTCAGATTGACAGATCTGACAGATCAGACAAGTATGTGGCGCTGCTACAAATTTGTGATTTCGGTTTTGCTTATCTTTTTGTGCATTGTGTAAACAAATAGGCTCTTCTTATTTTTGGAGTTAGCATTCGGTAAGGCGATATAAAACACGTCCACAGCAGGTCCTTTGTGCAACATAAAACTATTTTCAGATTCATAATGACGTCACTTTAGCCAGTGCCAGACGAAGGAATGTTATAAATATGCGCATAAATTAATTTAGGCAATCATAACAAAACAATGTGCGATAGAGATTATGTCATTCAAGTAGAAGGCCAAAGTACAAGTGATGGAAAACTTTTCGGAACGGCAATGGATGTTGCTCTAAGGGCAGCAGCCTCTTCTCGTCGCACTTCGAGCAGTTCCCAAAACTCAATGCCGCAATGCACATCACCAAATTATGATTCCGGCAATTTTTCTTGCTCGAATACCAGCGACATCAGTAACCATCCAATCGGTGACATCTCGTCCGCGGAGGATGACGGATCGGACTATTTGCCTGAATTCAATTTTTCAGAGCTCACAGATGACGTGAAACAGCTACAGAAGGATCTTCGCGAGAAGGATCAAATGCTGCTGCTGACACTGGAGGAGAATAGACGCGTAAAAAGCGAACTAGAACGGTTGAATAAGTCGGAGCGATGGTACAAGAACGAGTTGAAGTCACAGAAGCGATCCCGATTGGATATTTTAGAAAAATTGTACCTAAACGAGAGAAAATTTGTGGAGGAGAATCAAAAATTGAAATCAGATTGCACTAATTTGGCGTCCATTTGCAGTGATTTGGAGAAGAAGGCAATAAACGAAAAGAACTCGCTGTTGAAGCAAATACAGGAACTGCAGAGACTCTTTGAAACAACCAAAGTCGGTGATGGCAATTTAGCTGCACAAAAACTAATTGATGAGCTAAAATTTGATCTGCAAAAGCAGAGAGAAAATGTCCACGACAAGGAAACATTGATTGATGTCTTGAAGAAACAGAAACAAAGTCTATTGCGTGATCTCAGCAACTACACATCGCAGCGGGACAGTAAAATTCTGAATTTGGAAGCAAGTGCTTTTACGTTGGAGCAGGAAAATAGGAAAATTACAAAAAATTGTATTATTTTAGTAGAAGAGAAACGAAACTTGGAAAAGGAGTTGAGGAAGCAGGAAAAGATGTTAGACGATACAAAATCTTTGCTTCGGGAACGTGAACTGAATATCGAAATGATGAATGATCGGCAAAAGAAGCAGATTAAAGAACTGGAGGCTCACAGGGATGAAATCAATGGACTTACAGTTCTTACAAGCAATCTACAGCAGCAAATTGAGCACGGATCATGCAGAAATAATGAGAAGACGCAGCTGTTTGAAAACTATGCCCAAGAACTAGAGAACAAACATGGGGAAATAGTTCAACTGCAATCCCAGCGAGTTGTAGACAACAACACAATTTCCCAACTCCAAATGGAACTCCAGAATTTGAAGAGCATCCACGAAATAGCGAAGCATGAACTAGAGCAGTTGAAGCTCGAGCTGCAGGACAAAGATCATGACTTGATGAATTTGAAGAGTCTGCAATTAATGCAGAGAAGTCAAATCGACGACTTTCAGGAGAAGCTAGCGGAGTACAAGAAATTGAAAGAAAACTTCGATCGGTACGTTTCACTGTTGCAGGCCAAAAACGAAACTTTGGAGACCAGAGAGGATGAAATCGAACGTTTGAAAACTGACAATGAGGAACTGCGAAATCACGTGAATGAGTTAGATTTCGAAATCGAGACCTTGCGACTGGTTGTCCGGGGACAAAAGGCGCAAATAAAACGGTTCAACTGTAAGTGCGCGGAAAACGAGGAAATTCGCCGGAAATTCGAGGAAGCCAGCAATCTACTACGTGTAGATAAGGAAGTTTTTGAAAACGAGACCTGCGAACTGGAACATCTTCGGGGCGTGGCGCTGAGGCAAGCTGAGAAAATTTACAAATTGCTGGAACAAGTGGAGCCCCACACTGTGCATCCAGAACAGGGTGTTGAACCCTGTGAGAAAATTAATGTACGTGAAATGTCCTTTCAAAGTTTTCACTCGCACGAATTGGAGGAAAAAGCTCTCAAGATTGAGAGGATGCGATCACTTCTAGAGAAGAAGTCAGACAGGATATCACAGTTGAACTGCGAAACAGATCAGTGGATTGAATTGTTGACGAATTTAAGGATTTCCAAATCGAGCAGTGGAACAAGTACTCCACAGACGAATGTGGTGACTAATTGCGTAAAAAATACAGACAGCACTTCCGCAAAAACTGAAAAGGATGGACCCTCTTCTGAATTTATTTCGCTCAGCAACATATGCAACTATCAGGAATCCAATGTTATTGTCCACCCTCCGGAGCAGAACCTGGAAAACGATACACACTCCGAAGTGGACTCCCAACGAATATTCACAAGTCCTGACCTTGATTACACCAAAGATGAAGATCGCGACTGGCGAATTTTGAATAATGTTATTCAATCGGAACATAAGAAAAAAATGTTAAGATACGAAATTCATATGCGGACTTTATTGGACCACATCAAGGCCTACAAAAAGAAGGTTGCAGCGATTGAGAGGAAGTATGCGAAATGCTTAGGTCGATTCAGGGAACTGGAGGACCGTCTCAAGTCCTCTGAACAGGAGAAGGAAATGATGAAATCTTCCTACGAGACGGAAATGAATCATTTAATGACTGCCAAAATAAAGGAAATCCAGGAGGCTGTTCGAAGGTCCAGTGAGAGTGAGGAGAAGATGCTTGAAGTGAGCAGGAAGTATGAAAAGAGCCAAAAGATCACTAATGTAAGTACAATAAAAATTAGATGACCTCTAAGACAAGTTTTGTAATAATTGGAATCTTTTTTAGAGTCTCAAACGGCAGCTGGAAATTGCACGAAGACAGTTCCTAGAAATGGACGACTATAAACGGATTAGCGTTGAACTTAAGTTGAATTTGAATCATTTCATGGATGATTACAAGAAGGTGAGATGGTTTGGAAGAACACCCAAACATATTAGAATGATTTTCCTTTTTCTCTACAGTTGCTCAATCCTAAAGATTCGTACAAGAGCAGCATAGCCACAGACGAGATCTACGACTTGATCAACAGGAGCAATAATTTCGTGCCAAATTTTGATAATCTAGCCAATTCCATAGACGCTTTAAAGGGTGACCTCAAAAAATATTCTCCAACGGCTGTAGTCGGTTTCAGCCCCTTGCGAAAATTTTCTTTGATGGACGAGCTCAGAGCCGCGGATCCCTACCAGTTTTCATAGCCCCAAAGACTTCCTTCTTCTTCGGGTACTTAAACCCAAAAATGCTTTATCCTAGTGTGATTTGTGATGTGTAAATTGTGTTTCTATTTATTTCAGATTGTTGTAAATATTTCTTGTTTTAATTTATTACGAATTATTGTTGTCTTTCTTTATTAATTTGTTTTTGTTTTTCTGCTTAAAATTATTTTATTGTAATTTTATTTCAAGGAAACATATGAATAAAAGCTATGAAGACAGAATTCAAATAGTTGTGTTGCGTATTTTCCTGTTATCTAAACGCAGTATGTAATATCTTATATCTAGTAACTTTATGAATAAGATTTTCGTAATTTCCATTAATACATTTCTTTACCAAAGATAAGCAGAGTATGAAATTGTTAATATTTTCGACCAGATGTTTGGATTCCAAGGGAGAAATCATTGCTCAAGGTGAAGACACTATATCGAATTCAAATCCAAATCTTACTATGAATGACTACATTTCATCCGGAAGTCAGAGTCAAAGTTCCCAAAATATGGGCAATGCAATGCTAGAAACGCGGTCACATACCTATTTGAGGCACTTAACGAAACGATGCACACAGGCGTATTTGACCCAAAAACATGGACAAAAATAAAAATTTCAACTTTGCTCAATAGGGTTAAAATTGATACCATCGGCCAGGTAACTAAATAGCGCATCTGAAAGCATCTATTTTAGTGATCTGAATCACACTTGGCCCAACCTACAGCCAATTGAACATCAGACATCCGTTAAACAGGACGTTTGTTCTTTGCATTTTTCTTACATTTTGTAGTTGCATAAAAGTATTTTTAGTTTCACCGTGGATTAGCGGATTTCATTCAAAATCCAGAAATGTGTTGTCAGAGGTATGTTCTTCGATTCCATATTTCTTTTTTAGTTATATAATATTAATTTGGCCCTTTAAAAAAATTACTTTATTGAAAAAACAGGAGAAATTTTAAGTTTTATTTCTTATATTTGAATTTCGAAGAGCTTTATGAACCGTTGTCGCGCTATGAAAATTATGCCGTTATAAGCCTTACATAACTATCATTTCTGAAATAAAAATTTCCGCCTTTCACTCCCATTTTGTTTTAGGGCAAATCAAAAATTAATGCTGACGAAGAAAATAATAGAACATTATGACTGCCTGCCGGTCTAGACGATAACTCGAGAACGCTTATAGCTACAGAATTGAAATTCAAAATCGGGCAACTCCTTCTTGGTGTTGCCACATAAGCCTTAATTATTTTTGCCAAAATTTTGATTTCCCTAACTGAATATTAGCATTTTTAATTGGTTTCGATAATTAATTATTGTTATAAATACGTATTACAATTATAAATTATTTAAACAGAACTATTTTTACAAGGTTTTGAAGGGTTTGTCCCGGAAGCCAAAGAAAAAGTAAAAATTTGCTTATCCTGTGACTCGATGTCACAAAAGTATTTGCTTATAAATTTCAAAATTTTCCTATCGTCTGACTCCGCCTTTGACAAACAGATTAGTTCTTAGAAGGAATATTTATTGCAATATTTGTTACAGCCTTCAAGAGCTTTATTGTATAACTTAAGTTATTTTGTATATATTTTGTAATACATAAATGGCAACTTTTGCAAATCCATATTAATAAACGTTTAGATAACTTTGAAATATTGAAATATTTTAATAAAGATACAAATACATATTGTGAAAATGTTTTAGTAAAAATACATTGTTTCCACAAATTACAAATATTTGAAGCTTATTTCCGCTATGGACTTCGTTCTTCACGAATGACTAAGGACGAAAAATGCTTTATCTTAGTGTGATCAATTTAATGCATTTGTTGATTCTTTTTCTATTTGTTTCAGTTTATAAATATTTCTTGTTTTAATTTGTTACAAAATTTTTGTAATATATACCTATCGCTTTATTAATTTGTTTTTGTTTTTTCTGTTTAATAATTTTACTGCAATGTAATATGTATAAAAAGCTATATAATAATAATAAAGACAGAATCCCAATATTTGTATTGGCTTTTGATTTTCCCGTTATCTAAACGGATTACGGAGCACATAGTAGCGCGCAGGGGCAAAGTTTACGTAATTGATAATTCCCATTACTGTATTCCTTTGCAAATGATAAGCAGAGCAAGAATTTATTTTCAAAAAATTAGTTTCTTGATTTCTTCCAGCGTGAGAAGTTGCAATGCAGATTATTACTCTTGTAGTTTTGGCCATCGCTTGCATTGCCAGAGTTTCGTCCAGAGCCACTAGTGTTACACAAATTGGCGATGATAAGGTTTACGACGATGGTGGTGAGTTTTAGTGGATCTAAGCAACACCTAAGTCGCTTTTAAAACGACAATAACGCCGTTTTGTAATGCTGTTATTGTAGAATTCTTACATTGCGGCACTCTTCTGTGTCAGGGAAAAGATCTGATTTGTATAATCGGCAAGAAGACAAACGAAAATAATGGAACTCAGATCATTGATTGTACCATGTGTGTTTATTCGGAGGAGCAAATCGTTGCTGAAGATAAACATTGTGAAGGTAATTCAAATAGAAATGAAAATGTGACTTACTACATATATAGTCCTTCCGGAAATGGAAGCTACGAGGTCACGAGCTTTAATTTGAAGGCTTTTGCGGAAGCAGTCGCTAAAATTGGCAAGGCAGTCAACGAATTATTCAATAACTTCTAAACAATTATAATTTTTTCACAATAAAGAATATTTACGCGGAGAAATGCGAGTTGTTTTCCTAGTTCTTTAATCTTCTTTAAATTGCTAAAATATTTAAATAGTAATAAAACAAACTTACATTGCGAATTGGGATCTTTTGACGGAATTTGCAGACCCAAAAGAAGTTTTTCAACAATTTTTCTTTTATTCACTTTCACATCATACTTTTTTTCAAATGATTTTTTACGCTTTCTAAGAGAAGAAAAAACAACACTGTACAACCAACTGCAAAAAAAAAACAATTACACATAAAAAAAAACCGTTAGTAACCATCAGTAACCATCCAATCGGTGACATCTCGTCCGCGGAGGATGACGGATCGGACTATTTGCCTGAGTTCAATTTTTCAGAGCTCACAGATGACGTGAAACAGCTACAGAAGGATCTTCGAGAGAAGGATCAAATGCTGCTGCTGACACTGGAGGAGAATAGACGGGTTAAAAGCGAACTAGAACGTTTGAATAAGTCCGAGCGATGGTACAAGAACGAGTTGAAGTCACAGAAGAGATCCCGATTGGATATTTTAGAAAAATTATACCTAAACGAGAGAAAATTTGTGGAGGAGAATCAAAAATTGAAATCAGATTGCACTAATTTGGCGTCCATTTGCAGTTTAAGTTGAATTTGAATCATTTCATGGATGATTACAAGAAGGTGAGATGGTTTGGAAGAACACCCAAACATATTAGAATGATTTTCCTTTTTCTCTACAGTTGCTCAATCCTAAAGATTCGTACAAGAGCAGCATAGCCACAGACGAGATCTACGAGTTGATCAACAGGAGCAATAATTTCGTGCCAAATTTTGATAATCTAGCCAATTCCATAGACGCTTTAAAGGGTGACCTCAAAAAATATTCTCCAACGGCTGTAGTCGGTTTCAGCCCCTTGCGAAAATTTTCTTTGATGGACGAGCTCAGAGCCGCGGATCCCTACCAGTTTTCATAGCCCCAAAGACTTCCTTCTTCTTCGGGTACTTAAACCCAAAAATGCTTTATCCTAGTGTGATTTGTGATGTGTAAATTGTGTTTCTATTTATTTCAGATTGTTGTAAATATTTCTTGTTTTAATTTATTACGAATTATTGTTGTCTTTCTTTATTAATTTGTTTTTGTTTTTCTGCTTAAAATTATTTTATTGTAATTTTATTTCAAGGAAACATATGAATAAAAGCTATGAAGACAGAATTCAAATAGTTGTGTTGCGTATTTTCCTGTTATCTAAACGCAGTATGTAATATCTTATATCTAGTAACTTTATGAATAAGATTTTCGTAATTTCCATTAATACATTTCTTTACCAAAGATAAGCAGAGTATGAAATTGTTAATATTTTCGACCAGATGTTTGGATTCCAAGGGAGAAATCATTGCTCAAGGTGAAGACACTATATCGAATTCAAATCCAAATCTTACTATGAATGACTACATTTCATCCGGAAGTCAGAGTCAAAGTTCCCAAAATATGGGCAATGCAATGCTAGAAACGCGGTCACATACCTATTTGAGGCACTTAACGAAACGATGCACACAGGCGTATTTGACCCAAAAACATGGACAAAAATAAAAATTTCAACTTTGCTCAATAGGGTTAAAATTGATACCATCGGCCAGGTAACTAAATAGCGCATCTGAAAGCATCTATTTTAGTGATCTGAATCACACTTGGCCCAACCTACAGCCAATTGAACATCAGACATCCGTTAAACAGGACGTTTGTTCTTTGCATTTTTCTTACATTTTGTAGTTGCATAAAAGTATTTTTAGTTTCACCGTGGATTAGCGGATTTCATTCAAAATCCAGAAATGTGTTGTCAGAGGTATGTTCTTCGATTCCATATTTCTTTTTTAGTTATATAATATTAATTTGGCCCTTTAAAAAAATTACTTTATTGAAAAAACAGGAGAAATTTTAAGTTTTATTTCTTATATTTGAATTTCGAAGAGCTTTATGAACCGTTGTCGCGCTATGAAAATTATGCCGTTATAAGCCTTACATAACTATCATTTCTGAAATAAAAATTTCCGCCTTTCACTCCCATTTTGTTTTAGGGCAAATCAAAAATTAATGCTGACGAAGAAAATAATAGAACATTATGACTGCCTGCCGGTCTAGACGATAACTCGAGAACGCTTATAGCTACAGAATTGAAATTCAAAATCGGGCAACTCCTTCTTGGTGTTGCCACATAAGCCTTAATTATTTTTGCCAAAATTTTGATTTCCCTAACTGAATATTAGCATTTTTAATTGGTTTCGATAATTAATTATTGTTATAAATACGTATTACAATTATAAATTATTTAAACAGAACTATTTTTACAAGGTTTTGAAGGGTTTGTCCCGGAAGCCAAAGAAAAAGTAAAAATTTGCTTATCCTGTGACTCGATGTCACAAAAGTATTTGCTTATAAATTTCAAAATTTTCCTATCGTCTGACTCCGCCTTTGACAAACAGATTAGTTCTTAGAAGGAATATTTATTGCAATATTTGTTACAGCCTTCAAGAGCTTTATTGTATAACTTAAGTTATTTTGTATATATTTTGTAATACATAAATGGCAACTTTTGCAAATCCATATTAATAAACGTTTAGATAACTTTGAAATATTGAAATATTTTAATAAAGATACAAATACATATTGTGAAAATGTTTTAGTAAAAATACATTGTTTCCACAAATTACAAATATTTGAAGCTTATTTCCGCTATGGACTTCGTTCTTCACGAAGGACTAAGGACGAAAAATGCTTTATCTTAGTGTGATCAATTTAATGCCTTTGTTGATTCTTTTTCTATTTGTTTCAGCTTGTAAATATTTCTTGTTTTAATTTGTTACAAAATTTTTGTAATATATACCTATCGCTTTATTAATTTGTTTTTGTTTTTTCTGTTTAATAATTTTACTGCAATGTAATATGTATAAAAGCTATATAATAATAATAAAGACAGAATCCCAATATTTGTATTGGCTTTTGAATTTCCCTTATCTAAACGGAGCAAACAGTGGCGCGCAGGGGCAAAGTTTACGTAATTGATAATTCCCATTACTGCATTCCTGTGCAAAAGATAAGCAGAGCAAGAATTTATTTTCAAAAAATTAGTTTCTTGATTTCTTCCAGCGTGAGAAGTTGCAATGCAGATTATTACTCTTGTAGTTTTGGCCATCGCTTGCATTGCCAGAGTTTCGTCCAGAGCCACTAGTGTTACACAAATTGGCGATGATAAGGTTTACGACGATGGTGGTGAGTTTTAGTGGATCTAAGCAACACCTAAGTCGCTTTTAAAACGACAATAACGCCGTTTTGTAATGCTGTTATTGTAGAATTCTTACATTGCGGCACTCTTCTGTGTCAGGGAAAAGATCTGATTTGTATAATCGGCAAGAAGACAAACGAAAATAATGGAACTCAGTTCATTGATTGTACCATGTGTGTTTATTCGGAGGAGCAAATCGTTGCTGAAGATAAACATTGTGAAGGTAATTCAAATAGAAATGAAAATGTGACTTACTACATATACAGTCCTTCCGGAAATGGAAGCTACGAGGTCACGAGCTTTAATTTGAAGGCTTTTGCGGAAGCAGTCGCTAAAATTGGCAAGGCAGTCAACGAATTATTCAATAACTTCTAAACAATTATAATTTTTTCACAATAAAGAATATTTACGCGGAGAAATGCGAGTTGTTTTCCTAGTTCTTTAATCTTCTTTAAATTGCTAAAATATTTAAATAGTAATAAAACAAACTTACATTGCGAATTGGGATCTTTTGACGGAATTTGCAGACCCAAAAGAAGTTTTTCAACAATTTTTCTTTTATTCACTTTCACATCATACTTTTTTTCAAATGATTTTTTACGCTTTCTAAGAGAAGAAAAAACAACACTGTACAACCAACTGCAAAAAAAAAACAATTACACATAAAAAAAACCGTTAGTAACCATCAGTAACCATCCAATCGGTGACATCTCGTCCGCGGAGGATGACGGATCGGACTATTTGCCTAAGTTCAATTTTTCAGAGCTCACAGATGACGTGAAACAGCTACAGAAGGATCTTCGCGAGAAGGATCAAATGCTGCTGCTGACACTGGAGGAGAATAGACGCGTAAAAAGCGAACTAGAACGGTTGAATAAGTCGGAGCGATGGTACAAGAACGAGTTGAAGTCACAGAAGAGATCCCGACTGGATATTTTAGAAAAATTATACCTAAACGAGAGAAAATTTATGGAGAATCAAAAATTGAAATCAGATTGCACTAATTTGGCGTCCATTTGCAGTTTAAGTTGAATTTGAATCATTTCATGG
Source organism: Leptogaster cylindrica (assembly GCA_963082835.1). Classification (NCBI taxonomy): domain Eukaryota; kingdom Metazoa; phylum Arthropoda; class Insecta; order Diptera; family Asilidae; genus Leptogaster; species Leptogaster cylindrica. The sequence continues at coordinate 31,703,521 of OY720107.1, forward strand.
ATGATTACAAGAAGGTGAGATGGTTTGGAAGAACACCCAAACATATTAGAATGATTTTCCTTTTTCTCTACAGTTGCTCAATCCTAAAGATTCGTACAAGAGCAGCATAGCCAGAGACGAGATCTACGGCTTGATCAACAGGAGCAATAATTTCGTGCCAAATTTTGATAATCTAGCCAATTCCATAGACGCTTTAAAGGGTGACCTCAAAAAATATTCTCCAGCGGCTGTAGTCGGTTTCAGCCCCTTGCGAAAATTTTCTTTGATGGATGAGCTCAGAGCCGCGGATCCCTACCAGTTTTCATAGCCTTGGGAAATCCACAGTAGACAAATAGTTCACTGAATATCTCAGAGAAGTATTTATGATTCTTCTCGTCTCTCGAGGTAAATTTCAATTGCTTAGAACTCTTAGAATATCGAAATGGGATAAGTAAGCGAAATGTACAAAAAAAAAGTCCGCCATATTGGATCCACCATCTTGAATTTTGAAAATCTCATTTCTGATTCGGAAACCCCCGAAAACTGATAGATGAGTGAACTCGACGATAAGGATGTGGAAAATTGAATTTCCTGCATGTATTCAATAGCATTTAACATATTATACCAAAAAAAATAAAATATGTATTTTCAGGGATAATATGGCATAGTCTCAGGATGGAACGTGTGAAGTTTGGTGGAGATCGATACCTCCAAGGGGGTAAAAAAAAGGGATGAAAGTTTCTATGAAAAACCGTCATTTAAAGTAAAAAAAAAAAAAAAAAAAAAAAAAAAAAAAAAAAAAAAAAAAAAAAAAAAAAAATTGGTATTTGGGCTTTTGTTACAAATAAAGGAACACGTGTATCACGATTTTTGGAAATTCGACCCCTAAGGGGGTAAAACAGGGGATGAACGTTTCTATGAAATTTCGCATTTTTGAAGTTAAAAATTCATAAAAATTGGTAATTGGCGTTTTGGAAATGAAGACACGTGTACCAGAATTTTTGAAAATATCACCCTCCAAACTTGGGCAAAATAGGAGATAAAACGCTATCCCTATTTATTTTGTTTTAAGTTCTCGGAATTTTCCTAGGACTGATCATTCTTGCACCTTTAGATAAAGCATAATGAGAACTAGCAACACTATCCTGATTCAAACCTCCATAAGGCCAGAACCACCCTTAACTGAAAACAAACTAACACTCTATTATTGTAACCCGACCTATGGGAAACGGTTCTATGTAATATACCTACGTTGTGTTTGCGGGTAGTTTTTTTCTATCAAGGGTGGTGCTCTGCAAACTATACAACAGTGCACCCTTACACAAGAACACAGAGAATAATTGCAAACGGCCATTTTTAGATGCAACACTGACTAAATGCCAAGAATAATATAATTTCAAATAGAAAGCGTACGAACGTAGGCGCGGAAGGGCGTAGCAACGCACCCTGGGTCCCGCTAGTATTTTAATAAAAATGCAAATCTATATAATAATCTATATATATAAAATTCAAATACCACTCATTGATTCACTGATTACAATATCTCAAGAACGACAAAACGTATAATGAACTTGAAACTTTGCATGGTGTTTCCACTAAAGCTCTAGATGTGCAATAAGAAGGGATTTTTTGAAATTCCTCCCCTAAGGGGGTGAAAAGGGGTGAAAAAGGTTTCTCCGAAACCACTCAACCGATTTCAATGAAATTTTGTATACTTCTTCAACTTGCCTCTCAGGTTATCGCTGAAGAGCAGTTTTTTTAAAATTCAACCCTTAAGGGGGTGAAAACGGTTACTTCGGAAGCGCTGAACCGATTTCCACGAAATTTTGCATACTGATTCAACTTATCTCATAGGTGCTCACTAAGAACCGGTTTGTGAAATTCCACCCCTAAGAGTTTAGAATAGGGGATGAAAATTTTTATGAAAATCCGCTATTTTGAAAGCAAAACATTCCTAAATACTGTTTTTTGGCCTTTTGTTTAAAATAAAGAAACATTGTTATTGAGTCAACCATTTTCACAGACTGTGGTGCGGGAGAAACAGTTTTTCTACCTAGAACCCCCTTGATTCCATCTGACTACCACTTTAAGTTTAAACGGCTGCAGTTTCCTATTAAGGTATGTTTCGCCATAACAATAAACAAAGCGCAAGGTCAATCTTTGAAAGTGGCAGGAGTGGATTTACGGAATGAGTGTTCCTCCCTCGGCCAATTGTATGTTGCCTGTTCACGGGTAAGCTCTCCTGACAATCTGGTTAAATTACAGTCAGAGGGGCGAACAAAAAACATTGTTTATCAGGAAGTTTTATGAAACTCTGTCTTTTTTTATCCAGCAGTTCACTATCGGAAGTCTCATGTTCCTACCGGTGTTAGTCAAAGTATTATTTCATCTCCTCAACCCACAAAAAAGTTATTGTCACACACGTAATTTGTGCGCGATTTTCACAGTAGCGAAGTACAGGTATTTTCAGATATACCTTAAGCTATTTTATATTCGCCTAAAATATAGGGTTTCAAAAAGGAGAACGAAAGATGTCAACCAACAAATTACAACATCAACGAGTTGTCACGAAAATTTGTATCTGGGCGTTTTCGTAGATATTGATTGCGAATTAATTTTCGACATTTTTTTCAAAATTTAACGAATTTGGGGAAATATAGTAAAAGCTCAAGGTATTTTGAATTTCCTGATTTCGAAACCACTATTAAATTTGGCAATATCAAAATCGCAAGCATAAATAGTGTATTTAGAAAGAATCAAAAGACTGCGAAAAAAATTTTCAAAAATTAAAATAATATTGCTACAATACACAGGACGGAAGGTCGGAAGCTATGCATGAATTAAATCAAAATCAAAAACGAATTTATCGTGCGACAGTAATCAGATTCATGAATCAATGCCAACGAATACCAATCGTCCCATCGACCGAGTGTAACCGAGTAGACCAGCTAGTACTATATAAAATTATATAGGGGAGTGGCGTACAATGTGCCTATAGTTTTGAGTTTAGAGCTCTTAAGGGTATTTAAAGGAAGTTTAGATCAGGAGTGAAGGCATGAGTTGAAAGGAAATTTACTAAGCTTTGTTATTACAGAAGCAATCATTATTCAGTTGTAGATATTTTCGGAGATATAACTCGAAAGCTGCAAGGACCTCTTGCAGCACTATTAAAAGTGTAATATCTGCGTGGAAAAAAAAAGTAAATACAATAGATTTCGATACTTTTCAAAAATTTATTAGAATAATAGGTTAAGTATGTGAACAAATTGCAAAATTCTTGATCGGCTTAATCATTATAGTCGATATCGCAATGAATGTAAATATAGAAACCAGTGGATATATTAGCACATTCCAAGTGTTTTTTCAATTTTTCCTCGGCACTAGAAGGAAGGTCAAAATATTTTGTAGCTAAAGGGGCAATAAAACATTTAAAAACCATAACATCTTTGTCATTGAACAAACCTAATTAATGCGCAACTTTGTACGAACCGCGTGCGCCACATTGGAATTTTTCTGTTATTTTGAAAAATGATCGAAGTTATCAGAAAAATTGAAGATAATCCAAAATCAATTATGATGCTGAAAAGAGGATATCACAGTGAGTCTTTGTATATAAAGTTTTCATAAATATCTTAAAAATTCTAGATGTTGTGAAGGAATGAAAAAAATTAAAAAACACTTGGAAAATGGGGTTTTTTGATTTTTTTCACAAGACCTATTAAATGCGCGCTTGATCGCACCTGTTACTTAGACAAAGTTGGGTTCCTAACTAACCCACTTATGACACTGGACAGATTTCATCTACCAATTGCTATAATACCCAAAAAGGCTCTGCGCCACATTGTACACCGCCGCTTCCCTACATATTGCGAAAATATTTTAGTAACAATACATTTTTTGTGTTTCCGGAAATGACAAATATTTGAAGCTTATTTGCGCTACAGACCTCGTTCGTCACGAAGGACTAAGGACGAAAAATGCTTTATCCTGGTGTGATCAATTTAATGCCTTTGTTGATTCTTTTTCTATTTGTTTCAGCTTGTAAATATTTCTTGTTTTAATTTGTTACAAAGTTTTTTTAATATATACCTATCGCTTTATTAATTTGTTTTTGTTTTTCTATTTAACATATTTTATTGTAATATGTATAAAAAGCTACATAATAATAATAAAGACAGAATCCCAATATTTGTATTGGCTTTTGAATTTCCGTTATCTAAACGGAGCAACAAACAGTGGCGCGCAGGGGCAAAGTTTACGTAATTGATAATTCCCATTAGTACAAAAGATAAGCTGAGCAAGAATTTATTAATATTTTCAAAAAATTAGTTTCTTGTTTTCTTTCAGCGTGAGAAGTTGCAATGCAGATTACTCTTGTAGTTTTGACCATCGCTTGCATTGCCAGAGTTTCGTCCAGAGCCACTAGTGTTACACAAATTGGCGATGATAAGGTTTACGACGATGGTGGTGAGTTTTAGTGGATCTAAGCAACACCTAAGTCGCTTTTAAAACGACAATAATGCCGTTTTGTAATGCTGTTATTGTAGAATTCTTACATTGCGGCACTCTTCTGTGTCAGGGAAAAGATCTGATTTGTATAATCGGCAAGAAGACAAACGAAAATAATGGTACTCAGATCATTGATTGTACCATGTGTGTGGATTCGGAGAGGCAAATCGTTGCTGCAGATAAACAATGTGTAGTTAACTCAAATAGAAAAGAAAATGTGACTTACTACATTTACATTCCTTCCGGAAATGGAAGTTACGAGGTCATGAGCATAAATTTGAACGCTTTTGTGGACGGAGTCGGTAAAATGTTCAAGGCACTCAGCGAAATTATAAGAAAACTCATCTCGGATAGTGTGCTGACTTCGATCAGCTGAATTATTCAATAACTTCTAAACAATTATAATTTTTTCACAATAAAGAATATTTACGCGGAGAAATGCGAGTTGTTTTCCTAGTCCTTTAATCTTCTTTAAATTGCTAAAAGATTTAAATAGTAATAAAACAAACTTACATTGCGAATTGGGATCTTTTGACGGAATTTGCAGACCCAAAAGAAGTTTTTCAACAATTTTTCTTTTATTCACTTTCACATCATACTTTTTTTCAAATGATTTTTTACGCTTTTTAAGAGAAGAAAAAACAACACTGTACAACCAACTGCAAAAAAAAAACAATTACACATAAAAAAAACCGTTAGTAACCATCAGTAACCATCCAATCGGTGACATCTCGTCCGCGGAGGATGACGGATCGGACTATTTGCCTGAGTTCAATTTTTCAGAGCTCACAGATGACGTGAAACAGCTACAGAAGGATCTTCGCGGGAAGGATCAAATGCTGCTGCTGACACTGGAGGAGAATAGACGCGTAAAAAGCGAACTAGAACGGTTGAATAAGTCGGAGCGATGGTACAAGAACGAGTTGAATTCACAGAAGCGATCCCGATTGGATATTTTAGAAAAATTATACCTAAACGAGAGAAAATTTGTGGAGGAGAATAAAAAATTGAAATCAGATTGCACTAATTTGGCGTCCATTAGCAGTTTAAGTTGAATTTGAATCATTTCATGGATGATTACAAGAAGGTGAGATGGTTTAGAAGAACACCCAAACATTTTAGAATGATTTTCCTTTTTCTCTACAGTTGCTCAATCCTAAAGATTCGTACAAGAGCAGCATAGCCAGAGACGAGATCTACGGCTTGATCAACAGGAGCAATAATTTCGTGCCAAATTTTGATAATCTAGCCAATTCCATAGACGCTTTAAACGGTGACCTCAAAAAATATTCTGCTGTAGTCGGTTTCAGCCCCTTGCGAAAATTTCTTTGATGGATGAGCTCAGAGCCGCGGATCCCTACCAGTTTTCATAGCCTTGGGAAATCCACAGTAGACAAATAGTTCACTGAATATCTCAGAGAAGTATTTATGATTATTCTCGACTCTCGAGCTAAATTTCAATTGCTTAGAACTCTTAGAATATCGAAATGAGATAAGTAAGCGAAATTTACAAAAAAAAGTTCGCCATATTGGATCCACCATCTTGAATTTTGAAAATCTGATTACTGATTCTATAATAATAATAAAGACAGAATCCCAATATTTGTATTGGCTTTTGATTTTCCCGTTATCTAAACGGAGCACACAGTGGCGCGCAGGGGCAAAGTTTACGTAATTGATAATTCGCATTAATGCATTCCTTTGCAAAAGATAAGCAGGGCAAGAATTTATTTTCAAAAAATTAGTTTCTTGTTTTCTTCCAGCGTGAGAAGTTGCAATGCAGATTATTACTCTTGTAGTTTTGGCCATCGCTTGCATTGCCAGAGTTTCGTCCAGAGCCACTAGTGTTACACAAATCGGCGATGTTAAGGTTTACGACGATGGTGGTGAGTTGTACTGGATCTAAGCAACACCTAAGTCACTTTAAAAACGACAATAATGCAATGTTGTTTTTGTAGAATTCTTACATTGCGGCACTCTTCTGTGTCAGGGAAAAGATCTGACTTGTATAATCAGCAAGAAGACAAACGAAAATGATGCAACTCTGATCATTAATTGGACCAGGTGTGTGAATTCGAAGGGGCAAATCGTTGCTGAAGATAAACAATCTGTAGTTAATTCAAATCCAAATGAAAATGTGAATTACTACATTTCTTCCGGAAGTGGAAGTTACAAGAATGCGGACGATGCTGTGGACGTAGTCAATGAAATCTTCAAAGCACTCAACGAAACTATGAGTGAACTCGGTGACGTGAAGACTTGGCTCGCCTGAATTATTCAATAACTTCTAAACAATTAAATAATTTTTTCACAATAAACAATATTTATGCGGAGAAACGCGAGTTGTTTTCCTAGTCCTTTAATCTTCTTTAAATTGCTAAAATATTTAAATAGTAATAAAACAAACTTACTTTGCGAATTCGATCCTTTAATGGAAATTGCTGGAATTTATGATGAAAGAAGTTTCCTTTTATTCACTTTCACAACATAAATTTTTTTTTAAAAGGATTCCACAAAAATTTCACACTAATAATTAACAGAAGAAAAACACTGCACACACATTCGAACAACCAACTGCAATAAACAACTTATGAAAAACCGTTAAAGTCCTTCGACAAGAAATGCCGTTGAGGCCGGTCACTTACGCTCTCCATCAACCAACACTACACACAACCTTTATATCGAATCAAATCAAATGTAATAAATACCAATAATTTCGATAGATATCGATCAGTGAACTTACTAAGCAAGTGCAATACTGTGATCAGTCGAGTTAAACCCGCATCGCCCAAACAAAATTATTTTACAAAACACATTGTAAATGGGATTCGGCAAAGATGCTGATTTACAAATGAATAAGAATTACACAAATCAAATTAATTACACAATCAAATTACACAAAAAGTTTCAAGCAACTTTCGGATTCCGACTAAGTATCGAAAAAAAGTATCGATGCAATGATCTATTACTGCTCCAGGAACTATAGCCGAAAGGAAGAAATTCAGGGCCAAGTAAAACATGACAAAAGTTAAAAGTTTTGTGTACTGCCTCATGAGTGATGATAGTTTGACATTTATCCGACCAAGAGGAAGACGTCTTAATTGTCAAATTCCCAAAGCAGCTTGATTCCAAGGAAAAATTTATTTTGATAAAATTTGACCATAATCCATATTTGTTTAGCAAATTAAAAACTGACAGCATGTTTCGAATGCCTATACAAGTTGATCCCGCCGAGGAAAGAAGAAAGATAAGAGAGAATGTCAGAAGTAATATCATTTCATTTTTTGTGCTCTGTGCCGCAATTAGAATAAGTAATTCGGGTAAATTGTTAAAAGTTTCAACTAATTTATATAAACTATTTTAGCACCAATTCTGCTTGGAAAAATTGGAATGGACTAGGAAAATCATATCCACATGTTAACCATGTTTGATTGCAGTTTCGTTATTCAAAAGCGACTACCAATTTATAATTGTATAAATTATATTATAGAAATAAGACTTTGATCACTTTAAGTTTGAATAAAAAGTCAATTGAAAATGGAAGGAGTTTCAAAATAGTTCCCAACACAAAATGCCCTTCACCAGATCCCTTAATTAAAATCCCTTGGAAATAAATAAAACCAAAATTCTGTTGTAAAAATTAATTTAGCGTAGTTTAATAAGGAAATTTCATACAATGTGTATTTATTCATTTTCCTGGGACCGCAAGCGTCCATTTGGATTGGTTACCCTGATAGACAGTTGCTTTGCCCGCTCAACAATGTCCTTACGCTTCTTCGAGGACACACCATGTGCAATTTCGGCGCAGTATACACGATTTTGCATCATTAGCACTTCCAGTTCCCGAACATTGTGGACAAGAAACTTCTTGAATCCTGTTGGCAGCATATGAAGGGTGCGTTTGTTGGATCCATAACCAATGTTTGGCATCAAGTATTGACCCTTAAAACGACGTCGGACACGATTGTCAATACCTTTCGGTTTCCTCCAGTTGGGCTACAAGAAAAGCAATTCATACACTTCGGAGAGGACAAGTGGCTTTAAAATTACCTTTAGTTTCGCATATCGGTCTGATTGATGCCGAATAAAACGCTTTGTGCGTTTCTTCACAATTTTAGGTCGGTACGCTGGCCTGATAGTCATCGTTAAACTGAAACAATAAAATTCGATATTACAAAATTGTTACTCCGATGTCAACAAACTATTTGAGTACATGCAGCAAAATCCTGTCAATTAATTAACCATTTTATCATCTTCTTCGACTGTGCAATTATTCATCGTGTATCTTTAATTCATTTTGTTCATATTAAAGCAAGGATGATTAATATTTTTTAAGATTTTTACAAAACACCTACCTTTTCTATCGAGTGCACGTCAAAAAGAGACCAATTATTTTAAGTTGGCAGGCATGTGCGATGTGACAGTCGGTAAAGAGCGTGTTCATAAACTTTACTATAGTTAACTACAGTTCAACACTGTACTCAGTTCGCAACTGCGGTTACCACGTACTAAACTACATTATTGTTGTTAAAAAGCGCTCTTAGTGTTTTCAATAATAAAAAATTAATATTAATTTTATTCAATATCAATTATAAGGGAATTGCGATCACAGAATTGATCCATTTCAAACATTTGAACACGTAAAATTTTAATACAATAATTTGAATTGCACTTGTTTAGTGAAGTTCACTGATCGATATCTATCGAAATTATTGGTATTGGTATTAAATTTGATTTGATTTTATATAAAGCTTGTGTGTAGTGTTGGTTGTAAGTGACCCAACGGCATTTTTTGTCGAAGGACTCTAACGGTTTTTTTATAAGTTTTTTTTGCAGTTGGTGGTTCGAGTGTGTGTGCAGTGTTGTTTTTTCCTGTTGATTATGTTAGTGTGATACTATTGGGGAATCCTCTGAAAAAAAATTTATGATCTTCTTGTAGCAGCAGTTCCAGCAACTTCCATCAAAAGATCGAATTCGCAATCTAAATTTGTTAATTGTTTTATTACTATATAAATATTTTAGCAATTTAAAGAAGATTAATAGACTAGGAAAACAACTTGCATTTCTCCGCGTATATGTATTGTTTATTGTGACCAAATGAGGATTGTTTACATTTTTTGAATACTTAATATAATTCTTACAATTTTAGTCTCGAAGCAAAAAAACATTAGGTATATTATTAGGTGTTGTCTCTTGTTTACAAATTACGTATACAATGAATTTAAAAAATTTCCAATATATTTTGTTTGTAAATTAAATTACAAAAATTTTTAATTAACCATTAAATAAACGGAGAAAAAAATGTTTATGAATAAATTTTTATTGTATATAAATTCTGCTAAAAAAAAGTTGGTTTACAAAATTGAACTAGACTGGATTGAATGTTTTTTTTTTTTCTGTTTTAATATTTACTTTAGTATTCGGCTTTCGTTTTTAATTATTTAATATTAAAGAGGTTATCGTGGATTCAACAGATATTATGAATAAAGGAAATTTAAAACAAAAAAGAAAATAATAATCACGCTCACAATTTGCTTAAAACATGAAAACAGATATTTTTATCTAATCTAGACACGAATTTGAAATTTTGAAGAATGTTCATGATCATGATAATAATAAAGAAGATTAAAAACGTGAAAACATATTTTTTTTTTTACTTTTTTTTTTTTTTTTTAATTTTACTGCATTGATTTGTGAGCGCTGACCAGGAAAAGGAGGACGATTTCCTCCTGATTAATATTTTTAAAATATTTTTGAAGTTGTTAAAAAATGTTGTCACAATTCCTTATGTATCATTCGCGTTCTCTAATATCAGAAATTGCAAGAACATTTTTAACTTCATTAGCTTAGATATACTTTTGCATATTTCCTTCACTTTCTCACATTTTTTAATTTGTATTGAATTGAAACAAAAAATTACTTTGCATAATGGGAACCGATATTATCTTTTTCTTACTGTATATATCTGTCTCTTTTTCAAAACCAGGACATACAATATTAATGAAATTTTAATGAGGAAAACAATCTCGAAAATTCGCAATAAATTTCGAAAACATATTTTTTTTCTCTTTTTCCGGGTTTTTCTTTGAATTTAGAAGGGTATTCAATCTTCATCTTCGGATTCGGCTTGCTCGAGCCAAGTCAGCCAATTGTTCACCTGGAAGAGAGCAACACCTTTGCCAGGATATTCATCGCGAATCTCTTCTTTCCATCGCAAAAATGCATCCTCTTCGATTACATTGGCATCGTAAAGTTTGTCAAACCATCGATATAGCATTCCTAATGAACAGGAGGAAGATATGAGTACAATAAAAAGAGAATTATATTCCACTCACCTTTTGGGAATTCATAATTGTAGCAAAACAATTGCAGCGCGTACAGAGCAACTAGTTGAAGATCGTTGCTACCGTTTAGGAACGCCTCCAGGATATGGCAATATTGGTGCAATAAGTTCTTCTCCTTCTCGACAACAGGTGGCTCAGGCACCTTCTTCGGATCGGCTCCTTCGCATAAGCTTGTCTCCTGGAAGGTGGAAAATGAGATCATGAAAAACTTCCCTCCTGGATGAATCAAAAAACAAACCTGTGTGATATATTTCAGAATGACGGTAGTCAGTGCCATTATGAATCCTGGATCAGCGTAGTACTTTGAGTCAACGTTCGTCTTGATCCATTTGTAAAATACCTGCGGATTGGGATCAGTCTGAATTTGTCGCAACAGTTCACCCTGCAGTTTGAGCAACGGATACAAGAAGCTTAGACTCCGGTCATCCAAAATTTCTGCCATGCGTTCCTTGTTCCGGTCGGCCTCCGGCAGACTGTTCATCAAATTCACTTTGCTCTCAATGAACGCCTCGGTGAGGGCCTCCTTCCCCATGGTCTTATGCAATTGTTGCAGCATCAAAAGGAAGAGTGGATAATGTTGACCATTCTCGGTGTACTGGGCAATGTCAGACAATTTGCACAATTTCACGCGCACAGCTCGCGCCAGTAGTGACGCCACCAATGTCGTTATTCGCGGTATGGTCGCCTCCTTCTCGCTCATTTTGTTCACTATCTGCTTGAACCCCTCCAACAGGGCGTTCGCCGTCACCTTGTTGTCTTTCCTCAGCTGCTGCAGAAATCCGATGCAACGTTCGATCTGCTGTTCGGATTTGTCGATGATCTCGTTGAGGATGCAGACACAGGTGTCCTTCATAAACTTGTCAGGCACTTTCAGCTCGATGAAATTAGCAACAATGTCGTCGATATTCTTATCATCGGAATCGATTTTGTCGTTGATAAGATTCTCGGCCAGGAATGTTAGAACACGCTTCAACATCTCCTCTTTATTCGGACCTTTATCCTTTTTACCCTGTTTGGACGGCTTCTCAATCGATCCCTGCTTGTTGTTGATGATTGGTGTTTCTTTGTTGGAAGCACTATTTGTGGTATTCGGATTCAAACTCTTTGCGGAATTCTGAGAAACTGAATTCAATTGTTGATGATTTTGTTGATGTGTATTCAGATTTTGATGTTGATGAGCTTGAGGCTGTTGTTGTTGTTGATGATGCTGCTGCTGCTGTTGTTGTTGTTGTTGATGATGCTGTGACAAATGTTGATTATTATCCGAATGTTGTTGAGAATAATTCCGAGAATTCTGATTATTATTCATATTGTTATTTATGACAGAATTTGTTGATGAATTAACATGTGCTGATGATGGTGATGAATTTAATGATGATGAACTTGTTGGTGGCGGTGTTGATATTGGCAACATTGGCGGTGTCTTATAATTCATATTCGCTTTAAATAGTAAACTATTTGCAGCTGGACGCATTTGTAAATTTTCAACCGGATCTTGTGTTGTTGATATTAAATTTCGTTTAAATCTCGGCGCTAAGTCTTTATTATTAATCATATTCGTGTATGATGAATTATTGTGCGAACTGTTGTTATGCTGATTGTTGTGCTTATTAAATCGATTATTGTAATTGTTTTGATTATTACGCTGATTGTGATGCCGATTGTTGTTGTAACCACTGAAATAGCATTAAGAAATTTAACAAGAAACATTGCAAAGAATTTTAGGATATAACTTACGGTGACATGATTGGTGATGAACCTGTTACACTAAGTCCGCTAAACATATCATTGTAGCCTGGTTGAAGATTCAGCGAGAATCGATTCATCCAACTGTCACTATCGCGTTCATTTCTCATATCTCGATTGCTGTATAATGGAATTTGTTCATTTTAATATTTCTTTTATATTTTTTAGAAATAGTATTACCGATTCATATACGATGGTCGTATGATGTTGTCATCGTCGTTGCGTATCTGTCTAATTGGGATTGGACCTTCAGCGGTAGACACTTTTCGAGGTACCCAATTGTTATTACGCAATTCAATAATATCACGTAACATGAAACGAATTCTTGGCGGATATTTTGGAGATTTTGATCTTTTTTCCATTACTCCAAAATATTGATTCATCAACCCTTTGCCCTATTGAAAATATTTCATTTAATAAAAATAAAAAAAAATATAATAATACAATATATTTACCTGTTCTGTATCCAAGTTCTTTCCGCAAGTTCTAACAAGTTGGGAGAGGCACTCCATGTCCTCGCACCAATCCTGTACAGTCGTTCCTGTAGAATGTTTCCGATCCAAAAGCTCCTGTATGCATTTATGTAGAACATTTTCGGATACCATTTCCAATTTATATAATTCACCGATGAATTTAAGATTACCAAGCATACGCTGTTTGGCAATATGCCTTTTCTCTTCTTCTTCAAGTATAATAGACTCATCATTATAACAATTATCACTATTTTGTTTTGAAGTTGAACGATTTTCGAATTTATCACGACAAACGTTTATTAGTAAACGTAAAAATGTGCACGTATTATAATCTGGATAATCAGGGGGATCAAAATTTGGTGCCTCGTTTGATAGTCTCTTGCACAATTGTGCATACATAGACGAATACTTTGGCTCATCTAAAGCTTTGTCAAATATCAATAAAATTACACCATTCAATATCACCGTTGAATTTAAATCAATTTTAAGTAAATCAGAACTTAGCTCTTGAAATTTTTCCGGTGTGAGTTTGTTGAGAATACCACGAACCTAAAACCAAAAAAATAATTAAATTGTTAATTGTTTTTCTTTTCTTTTTTAAAAAAAAAAAAAAAAAACATGTACCTTTCGAAATATGACATCATTCTTATCCTTTTCAGTGAGTCCATGTTGTGGTCGCAATGATGGTGGGACCCAGCGTCTAGATGCGGGGGGGACAGAATTTTCCCTCCCCGGTTCACGAGACTCTGGCCCCGATTGCCTGGGGGCTTCCGTTTTGAGTGGTGCAGTTTGACCACGCTCTAAGTAAGCGTTATCTTCTCCCACTCCAATACCAGATTCACCGTTTCTTTGACGTTCAACACTATCACCAATTTTTTGTTTAAATTTTTGTTCACGTGAATTTCTTCCGTTATAATATGATGATGTCGATTGTGTATATTCACCAAATCCGTTGTTGACGCCGTTGTTGCGACTATTATTACCAAAACGTGATTGATTATTACCGTTATTATTGCCACTAATATGGCGTCGCTGATATGGCGGCGTTTGTGGTAATGATTGTGATATAACAGTATTTTGTTGTTGCTGATATTTACTGAATGAATCTGGGGGTGTTGCACTACGATAATAATTCAATTGATAATTGCGTCCACCTCCTCCTTCCTCACCACCGGAGGGTACGCTACGTCCGTTGTTGTCACCAATTATTCGACCTTGACCAATACCGTCACTTTTGTTATAGTAACGCGACGACGAATCGTTTTGATACGGTCGCCGTGGTCGAGGGCTCACGTCTGAATCGTGTTGACGAATTTTGGCGAAATTTTTATTATAAATTCCCAAAAAATTACTATTGAAGTTCTTATTACTATTATTTTGCTGATGCCGCTGTTGTTGCGTCAGCAAAGTAATATTTTTTGATGGTTGTTTAATAGACGAATTAACGGTTGTATTTTGAGTTGTTGTTTCGGCAGCTGATGCAGCTATTGAGTCTCCTCTTTGATTAGCCGTATTTGCAGTATTTTCTGTACTATCGAATTACAGAGAAACCAAATTTAACTCTTTCACTTTCCCGCCCCTTCCTCTCGACAACACACAATACCACTCAAAATTCGTCAAAAAAAAATAATAATAAATGTTTTTCTTTTTTTTATCCCCTAAATGTGGAATGGTTTTTTTTGCTTGATTAGGGATTTTTATTTTATTTTGAAGACTATCGAGTTAAAGTGTTGTCCAATTTTTTAATAATACTTTTTTTTTCTGTTTTCCTCGGTTCCTAGTTATGACGAAAAAAAGCAGTATTCACTGTCGACAATTATTCTCCCTTTATTTTTTTTTTATTTCTTTCCTTTCTTCTAATTGTAGCTAAACTAAAAGAACAATAATATTAGTTCTTCTTTTTTTAAGTATTAAAAACTAAGAAAGTGGAGAGATTTGTTGTTGTATTTTCGTGTTACACAAATTTCCCGTTTGGTTGTTATTCCTTTTTTGGGGAGGCTGTGTTCCTTAAGAAATATGTGATCGGCCCCTAAGTTTTTAAACTGTAACGAAAAAAAATAAATTAAAGTTAAAAACGATGTTAGATATTATTGTAATATTAATAAACAATTTTCATGAAAAATATTAGATTAATAAACTTTTTTTTGGGTTTAGATGTTGTACTCTTTGGAAATTATATTTTGTTCAATGAACTGGAAAAACGTTTTCTTGATTATTTCGGTTATTTCTAAAAATAGTGGCAACAAAAAAAAAAAACCTTTAATGACATCCGTAAATTGTTTAAACGTTCAACAAGAATAGTTTGTGGTTGAGCCGTCATCATTACTACATCGAGGTCTCATTGGGGATTTCCTGCTTATCAATTTGATCCCATCACCCCCACTTACAACCGACACACCACCACCACCATTGAGCTATCGATGGTATGCACTCTCATTTGTGTCCGGCTCGCGGTGTTTGTACTCAAAGTTTGAATTGAGTTGTGCCGTGAGGAAACATGATTTCGTGGATTGCATAATCTTAATAATAAATATATAAAAGAGGATGTGGTTTTTTTGTTCCCTGTAGACTACTACTAAACCATTTAACTGAATTTAATGAAATTTTTAGGGAAAATGTAGCATAGTCTCGGGATGGATCGTGTGAAGTTTGGTGGAGATCGACACCCCCAAGGGGGTAAAAAAAAGGATGAAAGTTTCTATGAAAATTCGCCATTTTTGAAATTAAAAATTCATAAAAATTAGTAATTGCAGGCTTTTTGGTTAGAAATAGTATATCGGAATTTTGTGAAAATTTCACCCTCAAGCGGGTGGAAAATAGGGAATGAAACACTATCCCTACTTATTTTAACTTTCTAGGAGTTTTTCTAGGAGTGACGATTCTTGCACCTTTAGATAAAGGCATAAAGCATAATGAGAACTAGCTTAAGGGAAAAGTTCGTTTATAACATTGTTTTGCTAGAAAAATCAATCACCACACATTCCCTGCTTCCCCTCTCCCAGATTTTCGATAATAAGTTGAAAATATGTATTACTTCATCCAACTTTCTGTTACTTGCAAATGCTCCAAATTCATTAATGCTACCGTTAACTACCCCTACCGTTAACTGCCCACCACCATCTCCAGTCTGCTGTACTATTCACTCATGCAGTTCTCAGATTCACTCCCCTCCCCTCTCGACCCTAGATGACATTCGTCGACACCGCCGCTAGTCACACAGCTAGACTAGGCGGAATGTTTTTTGCGCTGAAATATCCGCTGCAAACACACGATTGAGGTCAAGATTTTTGTGTGACCCACATTTTGTTGCGTTCTTGTTAAGTTCTTCGTATTTTTCATAGAAAATTTCTTTGACTAAATTAGTAAATTTGTTCCGGATTTCGGTAGTTGTAATTATTAATTAAACGAACAAAACAAAAACACCAACATGCACCTGATTGTTTTTAAAGGTAAAATGAATTATTTTCTGCTGCAATTGCAATTGGTATTGAGAGCAAACAAAATGACCTCAATAACAATTATTAAAGTTTATCGCAAAACACAATATTGACACGAGTTTTTTTTTGCTACGTCTTTATTTCCAATTGAACCGAAAGCGGCCACGATACCGTTAACTGCGGCAAATAAAATTTTTGACTTTCTCCGAAGGATTCTGAGTCCGTTGATCACGATGATTTTGTTAAATTACAAAAAATTTCAAAACTATCATAGAGGGCAGGATCATCACCTAGGAGAGAATAAATTCGAATGAACCGAAATGACAGTTGAACAAAATTTGTTTTGAAACTGTTAATTAGGGAGGCTGATGAACTCCGATGAACCGAATCTTTTACGAAGGATATCTCGTAAACGGTTCATCTAGGATTTTTTAAATTATTTTTCCCGTAATCAGTGACCCAAAATCCTTCGGAAAAAATATAAAATTTTAATTCTCCGTAGAGTTATCGGTATCTCCCCCGAAACGGTAAGTTACGGCAGCCATTTTCCAAATTCTAG
Organism: Leptogaster cylindrica; assembly: GCA_963082835.1. Taxonomy (NCBI): domain Eukaryota; kingdom Metazoa; phylum Arthropoda; class Insecta; order Diptera; family Asilidae; genus Leptogaster; species Leptogaster cylindrica. The sequence goes on from OY720107.1 coordinate 31,720,568, forward strand.
TCCAAAATTAAAAACAAATTTCCTTTAATCAAGCTAAAAACTTTTTTTTTTAATAGCTCACCCAAAATTGTTGCTCGGTTATTGACCGTACATTTCGAATGTTTCCATGGAAAACAACAATACTTAAATGAATTTTTTCAAGCAATTTGAAAAATTCAATTATCACGCAAAAAAAGAAAAGAAAAATCATTACCAAAATCACGGATGATGTGTACTCATGTAATTACGTTTAATTCCAGAAAGTCAGGCACACAAATATGTTTACTATTGACGTTCATCTATTAATAAAACATGTTTATTCATTTTCTCTCCTATTTCCCCTCCTCTCCCCTCTTCATAATTCAAAGTGTGCAAGACGGAAATCAGTCACTTGTTACATGAAACTTTCAGACAGTTTAAAAAAAATGAATTAAATTCTATTACGGCTGATGTCGGAACAGGTAAAATTATTGTTAAATTTTTTTTAATTGACTTTCATTCACCATTATAAAAAATATATATGTGTAGGTATACAAAAACGTGGGATAAATCGTTTACGATAAAATAACTGGCCTTAGAAAATGTCCGTGACCCTTACTCGATTATTTTTAATTCACCCGCCAAAAGTCGAAAAGCTTTTTTTTATTACTTCTTCTTATTTAAGGGGTGAAGTGGCAGAAGAGGCACTCCGCGGCCAGATATATGCAGATTGAGGTCATTGACGGCATTGAGTCAAGTGCGCACAGCAACAACTACAATGAATCGTGTCTCTTTATGAAGTGGAAAGAATCTTGTGTTTTTCCGTTTCAACTTTTCGACGTGTGATTCACTTTCTTTTATTTTATTCTCAATACTATTATTACTTTTTACTTTTTCTTTTTGTTATCGTTGCTGTTACGATATTGAAATATTTTTAAAGTAAATCAGAAATGCGACGTTGTCGGTGATATCTAGATAAAACGGCCGAATAAAATGTCGTTGCTGGTCGCATCTTCATCGCGATTCGCGCAATTTTTCTCTCTTTGTCTCTCATTTAACGCGAATGGCGTTATAAATTCTAGATCCTCATCGGCAATCGACAGGCGGGGAAGGACTTAGGGAAACAAAATTAGCCGCCCCAAGTTCATTTGGAGGCGTATAGGTAAAAAAAAATATTGTAGAAATCATGGGCAAAAAGAAGTAATGACCTTCAGTGTTATATCGCCCTTTTCTCGGAATGCGATTCGTCATCTCTCCTGTGTCCTCTCCACTCCACCCCCACCATTGTGGAATCCGGTGCTCCTCCTCATTTCAATCTCTTTTTCCCTCACACAGGGTATTGAACCCGAAAATGTGACTGCACGAAAGAAGGTGATAAATGACGTCGCTACCAATGCAAGGAAAACAACAAAAGAAAATAAAACAAAGGAAACAAACAGCTACGACAAAACAGTTTTCTTTGTTTCAAATTAAATTCAAAATTTAAAATCAAAAATTCAACAATTCACATTCAACGTTAATTATTATCTGTCATTCAACATTTGTATGATAATTCCGGTATTTATAATTATTTGCAATGCAGGCACGTTTTGTTGCAATGTGACAGCAGCTGACAAACATTAAATTCACTTTAATCGGAAATTGTAAGAGTGTTGAAAGTATGGAAAACCGCACACAACGTTGATTTGCAATGAGGAAACAATATAAACAAATTTGTGTTATGTTTGTGATGTGATTTTGCATTTTAAATATTGATTGCAAACTTTTTAATGGGATTTCGAGATGATGTCAAACTGACAAGTTTTTGTTTTAGGTAATCAAATCAGGAAAATAAGTGATTTTTAATTCATCTATATTAACTTCGCGAAAACTTGCTTGTTAGTGTATTTGTGCCGTTTTAAAGAAAACCTTTCGACGGCTAATTAACACACTTCCCGTCATCCAATCGAGCTAAAACTTAATAGATAGACTCGTTGTCGATGACAATGCATTCTATCAAATTTTTATCTCGTTATCACAGAATGAACGGATAAAATCTTTAATAATAATGCAAAAATGACAGCGTTCTGTACTGTCCATAAAAAAAATTATCATAAAATCAAGGCATATTTTCTTCTTTTTAATTAATTTTAAAAAAATTAGCATAAAATCAAGCCCTCTTTCCTTTCTTTTTAATTAATTTTAATTGGCACAATTTTGAAAATACTATATAGATGAAATATAGTAAAAAAAACATTGTTTTTACGGGTTGTTTTTTCTTATTCAAGGTATGACTTAAATAAATTTTAATAGCTAATTATTATTATTAATTTGAGGAGTTTTGTTCATGTTCGACGAATTGGCTGGCTAGATAAAAAAAAATTTCTTTCAGAATTTTTGGTTTGTTTTTCTTTTTTTATAATTAATATTATAAATGCAAACCCTCAAGCAGTTTCTACTGAATACAAACACAGTACACAAAAATTCCATATTTCACAATACATATGAATATGATGTTGACATTGTTACTAGGTCAGTGGGGTGAGAGAATCGGGGAAGATATATAAATTGTTTTTTTGCTTTTTGAGCAGTTGATTTTCTGTTTCCCGGCAACGTATTCGATTTAATATTTTAAAAAAATAATGAAAACAATGTAAAAAAGCCATTGATTTCTATTGTTGTCTGCGAATTGAAGGATATTACACTTAATTAAAGTTATGTTTGCCTGATTCGATACATCGAATATTTCCTTACATCATACGTCACATTTAAATGACCTATGACTTCTGTCAAATCGATATTATAATAATAGTATAGAGGATGTTTAAAAAAGACACGGTAATATTTAAGGGGGTGATTTCTCAGTTCACATAAACATAAACATAAGTCCGGAAATGCATGGTTTCCAAGATACAGGGTGTTTAACTTTTTTTTTAAATACAGTTTTTTTAAAAATATATTATGTGAAATATATTGGGGATATATTGGGGATTTTTTTGAAATTTTGCAGCATTGTCTGTAGTAATAAGGAGCTAATTTCACCCTAACTACACTAAGGTTATTAAGTTCAGTGGCGTGCGTGGGGGCACTTTAATCAATATTATTGACAAAAAATGTGTGCGTCACTGACTTTTTTTCTAATTTTGATATTTTTTTTTTAGATAAATCGAGCAAAAATACAACTTTTCTGTCTCTTGAATTTTTGACGTATCTTCCTTCGTTTACGAGATAAAAAGCAAAAACCATTTTATTGCATGTACATTTACCAAACAAAAATATTTAAGAAAAATTTTAACTTGTTTTCACATGTAGTGCGAAACAAAGCAAATTGGAATAACATACTAAATCAAAATTATTTTGTTTCGTTATTTGAGATTCATCCGACGAGGAGAAATTGGTTCGACCATGTAATCCTCTCGAAAGAAAGTGCAGTCACTCCACCGCGCCTGCAGCCACCCTTTTTAATTAAATCTTCAAAAAAAATTTGCATAAACATTCGTGATTAGTGGACCAAAAATGACTTTTTGTTTCAATACGTTATCTCTCAGAGATTCGTTTTTATAAGCTCCCGAAAATCATTACGATTATCGTCCGTTAGAGTGATGTTACCCCTTAAATATTGCCCTGTATTTTTTAAACACCCTGTATTATTCAATGTCATATCGAATTTTACGAGACTAAGTTTAAATTTGCAATCCATTAACAAATCGACAAATTGTAAAAAAAAAAAGTACTTTTTCTACAAAAGTTTTAGGTTCTTGAATGTTGTTTCCAATCTTATTAAATAACGCTGTAAGAACAAACAAAAATTAAATAAAATAAAAACAATATTTTGGCGTCATCTTTTCTGTCTCTCCGTTCGACAACCTTGCCATGATATTTCTCGAAATAAAAACAATATTAAACTCCCACGCGAGCTCCCCCCTCGAAATTAGGTCATCATTTTTCAGATCAACCTCCAACGAATGTGCGCCATCCATAGATGTATTATAGATTGCCATCTGAGAATTGCGCTGAAAAAGCTTTCCTAATTTATAAGCAGCCGTCTCTAAAGGAAGAGCAGCACGAGGCGCACGTGACTGGCATAATATCTGTTTCCTATAAACAATCTTGACGTTTTTACTGGTTCCTGGTGTAAATATTTTCGCTTTCTCGAATAAATATAAATCTATTAATGAAGTTAATTATAATAATAATTATAATTTTCTCCTGAAATATAGTCCCGTTATATATTGATTTGAGTCCAAGGAATATAAATTAAATTCTATAAAATGTCGCAGATTTCTTAGTAACGAAATGCGCCATTTTGTTCTTCAAACCGTTTTTCTACCCCCTAATCCATTTTCTCCTCCTTTCCTTTGCGATGGGATATTTGGGTTTTTCCCCTTTAGGATTTCCCCCAACTAAACCGTATTAGTTAAGAAACGTGAAAAATTAACGAGAGTAAGGAACTTCGACTCAAGTGCGGCTAGACTGCAAAATTCGATTTTTTGACGTGTTGTAACTAATTTTCTCGGCTTAAGTGCGTAACACGAAATGCACCCTCTCAATTTCTTACAATCCCTCCTCCTCTGGCCAAAAAGAAAGAGCACCACGTCTTTTAACTTCGTAAATTTTTGTAGTCGATTAAACGCAAAAAAAAATTACAAAAACAAAAGAAATTTATTTCTCTAAAAATGACGCGTTAAAGGTGAAGAACCTAAAGTGCTTGCTTGCTTGCTGTCGATTTAATAAAAATTTCATTGCCCCTATCCGCTGTTGCTACGGTTTTATTACGGTTAATTGTTTTATTATTATGAGCAGGAGGAGCAGGGAAGAGAAATTCAGGCCGGAGAATTTCGCACCAATCTAATTAAAATTGATTTCAAGTACATACTTTTATTTTTGTTGTACTAGAACATTGTTCTTGATATATTTGGTAAGACATTTTTGGTATTTGATTCCAAGAAAAACGCTTAAGTGCACGTGCACTTGCCCCAAGTCACTTCTTAAATAAAAACGATTTCCAAAAATAAATGGTGCATTGCAACTAGGACAAACTCTGCAGTTGGCATGCACAACAGCAGTAAAATTGACTCACGCTGAGGACTCAGGAGTTCAGGACGTTATTAATCGATATAATTTATTACAATACTACAAACAATCGACCTTGAAATTCTAATGTTCGAGATTATGGATTACATTTTTAATTGTATCATCCCACTCCCAAGTAGACTTGAATTGTTTTACTTAAACCTTTTTGTAATCTTGAAAAGTTATATCATTGTTTTTTATATTATTATTTTCGCATCCTTGTCGAGATATTCGTGATTAAGACAAGGTCGAAAAGAAACTAGAATCAGATTTCTTCTCTTTTTTGCAATCATGCAAGAAATTCAGACAAATCGATTTTTACTCTTTGTTCAATATGATAATATACATATAAAATTTGATATTCATCCTTGCTCCAAATGCTTTAAGTTTGAAACTACTCGAATTGAATTTTAATGCTTTCATAGGCGTAAATGATAGGTGGGTTTTTTTAATGACCTGCAGATGTCGATCATTAAAAAAACAGGAAGGGGAAATTTACGAAATATTAAATCGTAGCTATGTTCACATTGTTCAGTGCTCTCAAGTGTCAGACTACGAAGTGTCAAATCCGTATAAATAAAACTGTAATGGGTAATTAGTTTGTCCGGACATCACTGCAAAACGGCTGGATCGATTTTCATGAAATTTTCTACATTATTTTATATACTGCCAAATTGATGTCAACGCTACTTTTTATCAGCCTGCAGTCCTGTTAATATATAGCTCCAGTACAAAATTTCTTCAAATTATTAAATTTCCCATCTGGGGAATTATCAGGGAATTTTGAAAGCACATTAGATGTTCGGTTCTGACTTTCGATAGTTAGAATTATTATGGTGAAAAGTTTTTCTATTTGAAATGGTTCTTATCTTAGAATTTTATTTACCTATATATTTTGTGTACATAAATTATTTGACCATGCGCCACTGACTATTATCCCATTCGCAGATAAACAATTTATTATGGTATACCATTATGATGCGCATGGTAAAATTTGTTTACATTTTTCATTTTAAGTTCTCAGCTTTTTGTTTCTATATTTGCTTTTTTCACTATGCGCGTGTTTTAAATAAAATATGTTTTGTAAAAATAAAAAATCGCCATGACTGACAGGGTAAAATAGGGGATGAAAGTTTCAATGAAAATCCGCCATTTTTTAAGTAGAAAAGTCAATAAAATTGGTATTTCGCCTTTTTAGTTAGACAATGAGAGCTACCAACCTTTATCCTAATTCAACCCCCAAAACTACCCTCCATTGAAAAAATTAACCAACTTTTATTGAAACCCGACCTACGGGATTTTCACCGCCCTAGTAATATAATAATTTATAATAGTGGAATTTTATGTGAGTTGAAAAAATTAATTGTCAATGAATGTTTATTACAAAATTATGTTTGCATGAATTTTTTGAAGACGATTTTCACCAAAGTTCACAATAGTGACAGTTTATAAAATACACCCTGAAGTTGCTCACAATCCCAACGATGGGAATTTTATAAATTTCCCATGATCTGTATAGTGGTCTTAATAGAAAGGAGGATTAGCGCTTTGTATGGAGATCTGAATAGGTCATTAAAAAAACGCACCTAATATTCACAGTTGGTTGAAAAAAAAAGTTGCAATGGATTATTATTAAAAAATATTTAATTTTCTACTAAAATTGTAATTTCTTTGTAAAAAAAACGCTGTTTTTTAATTTTGCTATACACCTTGGTGTCACTAAAGATATTTTACACAATTTATTCAGCTGGTACAAAGATCAGAAATTCTAAAGTTCATCAACGACAGACACAATCATTAAAAACGCAGAAGACAATTTAAATGGATCTCGTACATTATAGTTTTATTTTTTCGTTGTACTTTTATTGTTGCGTATTCTTTATAAATGAAAGATTACTACTTTAATTTGGGTAGAAAAAGGGATTTTTGTGGAAAGAAAGCTCTTCTAATCAAAGTAGGTCACGTTAAAAAAATATTTGCACTTTATTTGGTGGTCTTCCGCAACAATATGAAACCGGTATTTTCACGTGTACATTGGAAGACTTTCATCATATTATATACACAAAAATTAGAACATCAAATGGGGTGCCTGACCTCGTTTGCAAAAAGAATCAAGGCTGAGAAAAGAGAAGTGGAAGAAAAAACGAAGAAATTACTCGTTAAAATTCCTCGGAAAAATTTCGTCTTTCAGCAAATTTTTGTTAAAAAGAAAGTTTTGCTAAAATAATTTTAATATTGTAGTGGTGTAATTTTTTTGTTTTTTGCCAAAAACAATTATTCATGGTTTAGGAAATGTTAAAAAAAAAAACGGTTTCATAACGTCGAAGTCCATCTCGGTAGATGTTGACTCATTCTTTATGTTCCAGGAACGATTTTTAACATAATATGGTCAATAAGAGATCGAAGACTAAAAGAACTTGACCACTAAACAAACTATGGTTCCATCCACGTTTCATATGAAGACGCGATCTATCCTCGGTATTTCATTGGTTATTGGTGCTTTTGTTAAAGAAAAGGAGTAAAGCATATTACGATTGAAGACAAATTTTAACCGCGATTTTCGTATATAATTTTCAATCAAAATAAGATTGTAATTAATTATTAAGACCGTTAACCGCTATCCGATTTTGAGAAGGCAGAACAGGAAATATAATCAATAGCACGTTTTGTGAATCACAGTTTTTTCTTGCTCTTAAGTTTTCGTAGATTGGTAGCACTGACTCACATTAATGCAACACAACCGAACACGCACACTTGTCCCCTAACCACAGGTACATTCCACATACACATTCGTATTTTTCCATCGAGTTCCTTGTTCTTCTGCGCCTAACAAAGTATACTAGTCACAAAAAACTAGTTCTCGCCATACAAATACAAGACGAGTAATGGAAAAAAAATGATTTACATAAGCCTCCTTGCCGTCGTCTTCCGCTGCATCATTCGATACCGCATAAAACAACAGAATTTTAAACAGATGTTTTCCGCTCAATTAATTCTATCAGAAAATTCACTCTTTGCTGATTAATCGGATTAACTGGCAGCATCCACCAACACAGCTTCAACAAAATGGGTTACTCTTTCTTTTTTCATTCTCAATTTCTTTGTACTTCGTGAGTATATAAAGAATGTCTTGAATTTTAGTGATCATGCGCAAAGATCATTTGGATGTGTGTGTCTTTGGACACACACATCTCGACATATATAGCTGTAAAGTTATACGAATGACTGAATTTCGTATAGTTGCGTGTGTAACATATATATATTCCTATATATACAATATAAAGATCCGCAAAGGGGTGAGAGGGTGGCAGAACTGAAGAAAAGAAAAATTCCCCACCCATGTACTGCTTGTAACCCCTTCAAGTAAGCTAAATCTTTATTTCCTTCCAACATGGTGAATATTATCTTAAATTCAGCGTTTCAATGAAGCACGCAAACTACAAGCAGAAAAATTCTTGTCCAACACACGACATTGAATTTCCAAAGTAGGCCTTCACAATGAACTCCTTTCTCCAATTTTGCAAATCTTTCGAGAAAAATCTTAAGTCTCAAATTGTAAATGATTCATACAAAATTTGCTACACGAAGAAACCCAAAAAAGAAAACTTATTCACGATTTTTGAAAAAGAAACACTTTCCTACATAAAAAGAAATTCTGCAAACAAAGCCCAAAAAAAAAGAGTAATCGCTGCACTTGTTTAATTATTATTACTTAATCTTACTACTTACGACTACTTTGTAAGTATATTTGTATTTAATTGAGATTATAAAGAAAATAACTTCCAAAGAGCACACCACTTTACCATACAACGAAAAAAAACTTCTTCACAAAAAAGGGGTTTTTGATTCACTTTTACGCCAATCCCGATTGATTTTCGATTTAATGAGAAATAATTAAGTAAATTCCGGAAAATTCGATTTCTCTTTACGATCACAAATGAGAATTTAACAAGTTATTTGTATTACAAAATGAAATTTTTTTTGTCTTAAAGGAGAATTAAAGGAACTTCTTACTTTAAAAAAAGATCACACTTACAGGCCGATGCTAAATTAATATATGAGGCATGGAAATTTCTGAGCATTTGCAAGCACACAAAGTTGTAAGCAGAAGTGCTGAATTACTTCCCGGGTCAAATTGATTGTATTTGACGTTGACCTGCCAAACACCGAAAGAGGTTGCTAAAATTGTAAGATTGTAAAATGAGTTTTTAGAGAACAGATTGGAAATATGTAGTGTAATAATAAAAAGAATTGACTTTTTCTATAAAGTTTTCAAGACTGCATATGTGGCTACTAGATGGCGTTAGATGTTTGAATTTTCTAGAAAGGCGCGTTCTCAATTATAAAGGCCCAACCGTTCAAAAACTTTATGGCCTACCAGCTGAGGTAGATTTTGAAGTGTTTTTGATTGAATTTGTTGGAGTAATTTATTTTAAAATCGAGAATCTAGTTATTGATTTATAAATAACTCTTCAAGAGTTCCACACAACTCCACACAAGCCGTGAATCTTTGGTGACACTGTTAAGTTTCATAGGGAGCACTATAATTTATGCAAACAAAGTTTCCCTCTAAACTTTAGAGGATCAAAAATATGATTAAATAAAAAACCCTCATGATCTGCGAATTAGAGAGACTAAGAGCTCTAAATACAACTTAATTTTCATATAAGTACCGACGCTTTTTTATTATATTATCACAAAAAATTCAAAATGAAATTGGGGGAAAACCCCAAAATGTTTCAAATAAAAAGAATGTAGAAAAACTAGAACCCCACTACGGTTTTAACTGCCTATTCAAAAGTTATAAACAAGGCTTTTAGTAACTGCTAATTAGACCTCTATTAGTAAAAATGAAGTAGTCACACGTTTTATCTCAATTCAGATAATTATTAATGTAGTTATAACTTCTGTTCCGAACACGATAGAGGCGTAAACAAGAAGTCAATAAAAAATACACATTATGGCCTTTCCAACAGTGTCTCACACGTCCCGATCCGTCGCCAAATGTGGCAAATATGAATATTCAAAATTAAAATTTTGATTAAAAATTTACATTTTTATACTTCGTCCTTAAACATTTTCTTCATAACTAGGATATATATGTTATATATATTTTTTAAACATGTATCCTTAAGATATCTTTCAAATAAAAAAGGAATCATGCCAATATCTTTAGTAGATCAAGAGTTATTAAAATTTTTGTGGAGACGTTATCAACATTTTGTGGGCTCAGTTGAAGCAGTGTCTGCCCGGAATATATTCTGCAAGATTTTCTTTTCAAATTAATTATTCCACTGACATTAATTTAATTATTAATTTTTATTACTTTAATGTCAATTTCTTACGTTGCGTTACATTTATTTTTACCTAAATTTTGATTGGACATTGGTGAATGAATTTTTAAACAAGTTGTGTCAAAATCAAACAATCAAAATAATTTTTCGTTTTCGTTACAAAATATTAAATTGAAAAATTCAACTTACCATGAATCGGGTAATGAAATAAACAATTTCGTCTGTTCTTTACGTTTTTAGCTCAAAAATATATGTTTGCTAACGTTTTCAAATTATTTCAATTTAAATCAAAAGAATCTGAAAAAATATAATATTGCAATGAAAAGAAAAGAATAAACACTTTTAGTCATACAATTGTAAAGTAAATTCTTGATTCAAAAAATGTAAAAAATATACAAAATATGTTATTGTTCAACGAGGTAGTTTATTTTTTATTTGTAAGTCTTGTATTTAGGTAAACGGAAATCTTTGGTGGGAAACAGAATTACTAAAAATTAAAGTTATTTTGGACAGCAAAAACAAAGTATTTATGTTCTTTTTTTTTTTGGGTATATTAAACACGGACGGTGTTTTTTCATTCTGTTTTCGGATTTCTAAAACGAGCTTCGAGAAAAACAAACCATTCGCTAAGATATTGACGAAATATTGAAGACATTTTATTTTATTCATTATAGACAACAAACTAATTAAGCATCAAGTTTTAGCAATAATTTCCATTTAAATGTTCATATTTTTGTGATAACGATCAAATAGAAAATCATGTTCAACTTGTTGTCTTATCAAATTAACCTTCACCATTATGCAGAATTCGAATTGGTTGTTATAAAATATATTCTTAGTCGATTTTATTATAAAAAAAAGGGTGACCGCAACTGAAATGAAAAGGGGAAAGGTTGAAGTCGAATTCCTTTGTATTATTACCGCTTGGCAACGTAAAAATTGCTTAGGCATAAATTTTTTTTAGAGAAAAAACACACTTGTAAAACTTTTAACAACAAAATTTATTTTATTTTCGCCCTATCGAGGCATCATCAGGCTATCGACTAACTACTCCTACCGGTTAACAAATTTTTGGGGTTTAATAACGGGCTATTATTTTGAAAATGTAAATGGTCGTTATCATAATATTTTGTCCAATATATTTTGCCTTTTTTATTTCAAAAATTTCAGCTTTTGTCAGGACTTCTCCTCCGTCTATATTTCGTAATAATTTAATGTTATTGGGACCTATATTATATGGTTGAATTCCTTTAAATGCTTGGAAATAGCCGACTGTGGCCTCACACTTCGCGCACCAGCCATATATTCCGTCCGTCTAGTTTTTAAGGTTCTTTTTGTCTTGCCTTGTTAAATTTTATGTTCTCATCTAGTTTATTCAATACCATATATTATGAAAACTATCCAATTGTCGTTCTGAACCCGTCCAAATGCAAAAAATATCATCCACATATCTAAACCAAACAGCAACATATTTTAACAAATGACTAGATGATGATGAAAGGAGTCTACTCTCAAGAAGATAAGAAGGGACATCAAATAGTTCGCAAAGAATGGAGACGCATGGTTTCTCATTGCTCTTTGTTAAAATAAAATAAATTTTGTTGTTATAAGTTTTACAAGTGTGTTTTTTCTCTAAAATAAGGAAAATTTCAAGCAGGTGCCTTCTAAAAAATCTATCAATAAATCTTTTTCTTTATAAAAATATAAAACAATTTCATACAACAAATAACTACGTTTACGTAATAAAAAGTAGTGTCTAATAACAAAACTATAGTAGTTTAGGAATGATTGCTCGTCTTTCCTTCGGGTAGTCTTTGAAATTTTCTTTGTACCATTGCTGGGTGAAATTTGCAGTTATACACTGTTGGTAAAACAACTGCTATTAACGGAATTATAGCTTAAAATAATTTAGAAAAAAAATACCTGATTCATTATCACCCAAACCGTGATTATGATCCACGTTAAGTTCCATTCCAGGATTCCAGTCATCGCGATGTACATGCCTATTTCGAAAAACATGTGCGGGGATGTGATTTTCTCGAAGTATCCCCCTCGGGGCAGTAAATGTTTTTTCGTTACAACTTTACCAGTGGAATTTTTCCGCAAATTCGCCAATATCACGTTCGATTGCCACTGATGATAGTAACTGTAGACGAACACTAGAATCCAGAACATTTGAGACAGTTTCAGACTCCAGATGTTGAATTCTGTTGCTTTGGTTTCTATAGGGAAATGAAGCAATTGTCGAGTTATCGAGGGTTGAGAACAAAAGGTGCTTCTTCACTCACCTGGAACAAATCCTTCACTTTCCAGAAACACGGCTGCAACTGCCCCGAAATAATGCAAATATGCGATAGCATAGTGACCAATATGTATTGTATTTTTCTCTGAAAACACCTGTATCCACTGGGTTTCGTAAAATCGTCTCCAGCACTGCAGGGTGAAAAGAACGCAAGCAACAAAAGTCGAAGTCGAATTGATTATATGCGATGATTTTTTATTCATTCGTAATATATTCAAAAATTGTGCAACAATTTCCGGGCAAACTCCATCAACAAAATTGCATTTCACGGCAATTACCAGCCAAATTACTGACCAAACAGCTGCAAACACGTAGAAATGTTTGAAATATGACTTTGGAACACTAGTAATTGAATATTTTGTTTGATTTTGGTCCAGATGTTTGCCAAATCGTACTAATCGAATGATGAAATTTGGCAAATACGATTCCATTATTTTCACTAATGTACTCAGAATTAAAAAAGATAAGAACATAATTGCAAAAATCAATATTAATACGTTAATTTCCATATTATCGCGACTGTTGCCATTTACTTGTCGCAGATAACTTTCAATTCCAAACTGGAGACTATCAAAAATTCTAACCGGTCTTTATACAAAATTACACAACACATTTGACACATGGCTGTGACTTCACTGCCCAAGAGAGCTGTCAAATATAATTCAACATGTGCCCAATCTATTACTGAATTGCTATAAATTTTAATTGTATTCAGTACGATGCAACGAATTGCTTTAAATAACTGCTTATACCTACTTACCTTTGTAACTAATCGGAAATTATTTTTTAGCAACTCCATAACCAGTAAAGCGCCACTTATCACATTCACAACACATTTTTATATAAAATTATAAACATTCAAAACAAAATTGTACCAGCGATGAGCGAATACACTTTCAGGTGTGTGTCTGAACTATATGTCAAGGAATGAATTTAAATTTGAATTTATTTGTGAGAATCAGCATGTAAGTAGGAACTCCAGTTAATTCGGATTTTCGGATTGAATTCGGAATTTGGGAAATTTACCCTCGGAACCTCGCGACCATAGAATTTCATATTTTTGATACAATTCCAAGAAGGATTCATTATCTGAAGGGTTTATGTGACTGTTCTCGAGATATTAATTTACTTGGAATTGTGGACCTCCCTTATGAGTTCTTGAGGTCCTATAAATATTTGGAGAAAAAACCAATTTGATTTGATCATCTGATTTTGCAGAATTCGCTGCGTTAGAACGGAGTCTGTGGGGAAAGAGGAGAGCGATTACCAGTACTTGAAATTCCTCTGTAGCCCAGTGAGAACAACGATAATAGAATATTTATTGCTCTAGGTAAATGTTCCACTTTCAGCCTTCTTCGACGCACTTGAATCCAATACCAATTATTTTACCGACGACCGACGACAATGTTCCGGATTACGAATTTTGTACAGAGAGACGTGAACGAGGAGGAGAGTTTTAGTAGAGATATGGACCGGAAGTTAATGCAGATTTTAACAGTTAAGGAAATCAGTTAGTCACACGTTGGGGGGACATTGCGGAGGGAACTGGACTACCTGCCCCTGACAACGCTCGTTATTCTCGCTGCAGTAGCCCTTCACAATTTGTGTTGATTTTGGTGAAAATTTCATTTATTATGATGGAATTTGAATTTGTTGTATTAAAAACTGCCGAAAACTATTAATTATACATTAAGGATTACAATTTCGTTTAAATCTTGCAAGGAATTTAGGTGCGAAAGAGGTAAAAATAGATAGAAACCCGTATTTATCTTAATTTTTCTTACTAAACGTTTTCCATAAAAGAAAAAAACACAGTGTACTCCCATCCAGAGGAGGCAGCATCCCCACACATTTATGATCAATTCGGCTACTTGAATAGGAAGCTGTAATTTTAATTGAAATAGAGTTATTTTTGGAACGTTTCAGACATTTTTACCTGTACGGATATCCCTGAGCCTTCAATCTGAACACGGACAACAGGGACGAGAAGAATATTGCTAGAAGAAATATGCCAACAATTGCCATTGTTTTTCCTCGTCTTGGCTCTGTCTGGCATCCAGATTCAGTTAACAGGATCATACCCAAAACAATCATAGCATCTACAAAATATAAACAATACAATAAGGCAAATAACAAAGTTGTTGACTTACTGAGGAACATTACAATATAAGTTTCAAAAACTAATTGGCCTTGTGACGAGCCATGAATATATGCAACTCCGCCGGCAGAGTTTTTGTGTAGAAACGGTGGTCCACGAATATGATTCCACATTTGTCCAGAGACCATTGCAAAACAGAACAGGACCGCCAATGAGCCCCATAAATTCTTATTGTACAGGAATTCTAAATTATTTCGTCTCAGGTACAAAAATCCACCGAGTAATGCCCCCAAGGTAATCACTGTAAGTGTTCCAGAGTAATTTGGTGGCCGGAAGATACGGATTTGCTGGTCTGTGCGTTCATGAACGAATTTTGCAATAGCTTCTGCTGCAAAACCAATCCGATGAATATCCATTGTGTCGATTGGTTTCGGTTTTCCTTTTGCTGGGAAATGCATGAAGACGGGTGCGGTATTCAGACGCAGCATTTGGAACACATCGGAGCCCTCATCAAAGTCCACCATTGCGAAGAAGAGTTTGTTCGAGAACCCGGGCGAGTATCTGTAAGAGTTGGCAACAATTGTGTACTCGTCATGGGCATGCCGACAAATCGCGCATTGCCGATTAGGTGCCATTGCTGTGAGCATAACAATCATCGAGTAATTTCGCGGTGATTGCTTAACATATTCTCGGAATTTGTGCCCATTCAATTTTAGGATAGATTTTTTTCCACTCATTTCCACCAGATTGTGGACCTTTTCGCTAAGAGTTAAACCCTAAAAGAAAATAATCATAAATATTCAAGGAGAAATACAATGGATTAAATAAAATTCGTCAATCGTCACACATTAAGTTCATTTTTTAAGTGACGTGTCCTGTCGGCGGCATAGCCGGATTTGTTTACCTTTTGTTTCCCTTGTGCGTTTGCCACAATTAAAATAGCAAACGCTATTATTGCTAAAATGCTGATTTTGTTCATTACTTTCATTTTGACATCAACTTGTATTTTTTCTAATTAACCGAAAATCAGTTTTCCGGAAATATAGAAAAACCGCTAAGAAATTATCTCAGCACTGTCGGAACTGTCAATTATCTGTCATTAATTTCCCTTGTCATTGAATTTTACCTACCAATCTGAAAAAATGGAAATTTCCCGAACTTCGGATTTTCGAGGAAAGGGAAATGCCGAAAGATCTCCCAACACTGATTCCCTCAGTCTCAGTAAATATGTTTTTTTTAATTATTTATTAGTGAAAGTTGAAGGGAAGAATGAAAATAAAACCTTATATAATTCCAAACTATGTTATGATTGGAGCATGCATATTTTGTAACATGCCGTTGGTGCCTGCACTAATGAGCAGGCAGGGACTAACACCTGGAGGCTGTTCCTTACGGCCGCCAGATGACAGTCCCGTCAAGACAGCTGTTGCCAGGAAGCGCCCGGCTAAAGAGCTTCCCCCTGTCGGCAATGGGACGCGCACGAGCTTGACGGCTAGCATGGCGGTAGGTGTGGGGGGGTTGGCCCAAAAACGTCCGCGCCGACCAGGGTCTTGACCCGCATAACGAAGGGTCTCGTGCTTCATGGGAACGAACCACCGAGGTTCGCGACGGGGGTACCTGGAAAAAATGACGACGACGGGGGAAAACATGGTCGGACCTACCTGCACTGAGGGGGGACGAAGATGTTGATGTCCCCTTGGACTGCCCCTAACCTCCCTCTATTCCCTTCCATGTCCCTAATTGGGAAGGGAATCCTATTGGTGTCAACCCCCTCTGAAAATTAAAGTTTATATAGGCATGCGGCAACAAGAGGGGAGAGAGAAACTCAAAAACAGACTTTTACTCCATATTGTCCTCCTTTATTTTTACAAAAGATAATTCACGTTTTTACACCCTATATCTCTACCTTGAAATACCAAAAAAAAAAACTCCTCCTTTACATCATCAGTGCTCAAAAAGACTATCAAAATGTGAAGGGCGGACTCAGCCGCTTACATCTCCTCCCAAGCAAACACGCTTAATTGCCTCCGAATTCGACGTCGCAGAAAAGTTATTGACAAAACTAATTTAAAACGTAAGGGGCCGAAGTGTGATCACATTTCGTCGTTACGCATTTCGTGTGAAAATTATCGTGCACTTTAAGGAAAATTTGTCGTCGCCAATTTGGGGGGAGATTGATCCCTTGACCGCGTCTGGGGATGGGGTTTTGTAGGCGGATCACGCCAGATCACCCATTCGCGGGGGGAGTTTGGCGCACCGCAAGTGTCACCACTTCACTCACAATTGCTTGTACAGTTAATTTACAGCGTCACTTATTGATTCCGGAATTCAATTATGATCAGATATGCACATATATATAGAGATAACAACTAGCTTGACTAAACAGAGGAAGCGACTCAAACTCTAGGAGGAGCAAGAAAATTTGAGAAACTATTCTACAAAAAGCAACTACTGAAATTAGATAAATAGAGGAGGACTTGCCGGTTTTCCCTCGTTGACTCCGATGGGGGGGGGGGTTTGGGGCCAAAAAGAAAGAGGGGCTGCTTGCTGGTCCTCGCGGTGGCGCTTCCCTTCAGGAATTTCCTCTTCCTTCCTTGCTCTCCCTCAGGGTGAAACTATCGCACTGTTTTTTTTTTTTTTTTTTTTTTTTTTTTTTTTTTTTCGATGCAAAACAACAATTGGAACAATAGTACTTTGGAATTTCCTGCAGGACACTCTGTTCAACGTTCTTCGCTCCGCAAACCACTGTTCTACTATAATCAAATATTATTCACCTAATTGCGTTTATTTTTTTTTTTTCTTTTTTTTTTTTTTTTCGACTAAAATAACAAATTTGAGTTGTAGTTGGACTTTTGTTTAATCAATTCACTTGTGTGAAGCTGTTACAAACTGTTTACGTGAACAGGTTTCAGGAACTTAAATTTTGTAAGTCTGTGTTTAATATTAATTAATTTTCAATATTTCATAAAATTCACTGCACTTAAAAAAACTGCCTTCGGCTGCAATCTTTCCCCGGCGATTCGATCGTAATTCCCTTTCAAAACAACCGTCCATTCCGCAAGTCTAGCACTGACTCTCCTCTACCCAGACTCGCCGGTGCCCGTTTCCCCACGCAGTCGCATCAGCCTTTCTTCTTCTCTCCCGCATGCGCATCGGATCGAACATTCTCGAATTGGAATGTCAGTCCCGGTTCGCTACCAGTCAGGCCACATTTGGCCAATAGGGATCGCCCAGATCATGGCCGCCGAGCTGGGACTGCTTCCCCTCTCTCGACTGTCATGCCGGTGTTGTCAACTGTCGGAGGAGAAATCCTGCACGTGGGTAGCTGATTTGGGAGGTTAGCTTATTCAGCCACCGATGACCGTGAAATTTTCCCGTAGACTTGTTAATCAGC
Organism: Leptogaster cylindrica; assembly: GCA_963082835.1. Taxonomy (NCBI): domain Eukaryota; kingdom Metazoa; phylum Arthropoda; class Insecta; order Diptera; family Asilidae; genus Leptogaster; species Leptogaster cylindrica. Next base: position 31,738,666 of record OY720107.1, read on the forward strand.
TGACAGTGGTTCAGCTGTCAGGTGCAGGAAGGTTCTCCTCCGTCACACCGATCACAACAACTATAATAATCAATACAATTTTAACAACTGCAAAATTAACTAAACAAATATGAAAAGCGTGCTTTGCGCCTCTAGAGACGGGAAATCGAAGCTCAATTGTTTGGGCCGTGCACAGAATGTAATAAACGAATTTTGTCAGATGAGCGCTGTGTAGTTTGTACTAGAAACTGTGTGTGGTGTTTGCGGATTGTGAAGTGCGAAATTTTCCTTAAATCACCTAAAACTTGTCGACAATTTCACTAAAAAAGCATCCAGTGAAAAGTATGTAAATAAAACTGTCTAGTAAAGTGAATTGATAAGTAATTAATCAATTGCAAAGAAAAACAATGTAAAGTTTTTCCTGAAATTCAAAGTGAAAAAAACCAAGAAGAGCGGAGAACACTTTAAGAGACAAGAGGGGAAAAAAGTACGTTTGTGTCTGTACGTCACTGACTTCCTCCGGTTCGGGACTTTGGGTACTTTTTTGAATTAACTTCAGTTGTTTTTTTGCCGCTATTACTTTTCACCTTTTACGGGTCGAATTACCAATTAAAATATATTTTCGAAAACTGTTAACACGTGAAAGAAGGGAGAGAGGTGCATTTCACCTGCTAAAATCGGCTGTGAATATTTTTTTGAGCCGGTGAGTTCTATTTCATCTGATCGGCGGCGTTTTATGTGTCTCGTAAGGCTTTGTTCCAATTGTGCATCACAGTGAAAGGCTAAAGGCAACAAACTACAACTCGACCGGCATCTATTGCATAGAAAACGTCTGTTCTTCCCGATTTGTAGAAATTGGCGAAGGTAAAAATATTTCCTATTGAGTCTTTGCAAGGCACAGAAAATGAATGTGCGATTGCCGGAGTATTTGCGGGACACCGTCGACTGGCTGATGGGGTGAGTAAAAAATATACTTTTTGTTGTTGCCCGGTTTGTCCTAATTTCGCAATTGCAGAGGGAATATTCTAGAAAATAACGAAATAATTTTGGCAAAGTTTCAAAATTTCGTTCCTCAAGGAGGGAGGGGATACTGTCACTGACCACTTTGGTGGTGGTAGTGCAGTTACTTGCAGTGTGAAGGAGTGTGTGTAAAGCTAGCAGCTACTAAATTGAACGGGAGAACATTTCGTTTATTTACCTCCTAGAATAAGAGAGAAATCTGAAAGCAGTGAGAGCAGTGCTTTTTTCATAATTATGCACATGACTGCAATTGCAGAGCACCGGAATTAAGATTTCAATATTTGCAAATTGGTGTAAATAAACAACGATTTCCTTTGCATCAATAATGTTTTCCGTAGTTTTGTTTTCTTCCGTTATTTTTTCATATACCTACCTAAAGCTATTAGTTCTTTCATTTTGCGTGTTTTGTAGAGAATTTTTATCGATTGACGGGAAGAATCAAAATAAATACAATAAAAATCTCCTCGGTTGCGTACATCTGTCTCACTCTTGCTTTCACACATGGTGCGGCGAACTGTCATCCGAAATATGAGTGCATTCGTTTTCCTTTTGCTGTTCGATTTTTTACACTTGTTTTTTCCAATTTGTTTGTGGAACACGTGTATATTGGATTTTGGTACCCATAACACATTATATATTATTTTTTGTGATGTATCCCTAAAATAATATAAAATATCCCTATATTTTTATATTATTTTTTATATTTAATCAAATAGGGCAGTTGTCGATAATAAATTTATATTTAATGAATTTTGTAATTAATTATTTATGGAATACGATTCTTTAAAAAATTCAAATAATTGATTTTTGCATTTAACTATTTAAGATAATTATTAATGCTGCTTTTAAATTAGTTCTCTATTTCGAAATCGACAATAACTCCCCCGAATGTGCCACAAATTCCATCTCTTTTTTTTTTGCGCAGCGCTCTATTGGTAAACATATTGGAAAAAACTTCAGGTGGCGAGATCTCGTTGATGATCTCTATTAAATACTTTGCAAAAGTTGGTTGCTTTTTCGTGCCGGAATTCTTAATTTTGGAGGGAAATTTTCTGTAAAAAATAGCAAAATAATTATCATGAAAAATTTCGTAATAATAAGTTTTTGGGTTTTACTCGCGTTTTTGGTATTTACATTTGTTAATCCACAACGAATTCAGAAGGTAAAGCAATTTTCACTGAAATCATAAGACACGTCATTAAAAAAAAAAAAAAAAAATATGTAGGGAAAGTTGTAATAAGAACAAAATTGCTTTTCTCCCAGAGCTCAACGCTTGAGGAAAAGGTCCAAAAATTGGTGGCTTGGAGAGCGAGAAAATCGATTATAAAAATACAGCGGGACCAATTCATGGAATATGTTATGAAATCACCACGTAATTACTCCGTAATTGTGTTATTCACAGCAATAAGTCCCGGACGACAGTGTCGTTATTGTTCAGTTGCCATAGAAAACTACAAAATCTTGGTGAACTCCTTCAAGGTGTCGTCGGTGTTTTCTAATAAACTGTTTTTTGCATGGATGGATTATGACGATGGCGGCCAAGATATTTTTACGAAACTCAAAATACACAATGCACCGATTTTCATGCATTTTCCAGTCAATGGAAAACTAGATAAAAACGATGTTATGAATATTGAAAGATTTGGAATGTCTCCAGATGCATTGGCATATTTCGTCCGGCAACAAACCAACATCCGAATTCCAATTGTTCATCCCAAAAATGTTTCTGAAATTGTTGCAGTTGTCGGCTTCGGGCTGTTGTCTTGTGGTATTTTGTACATGATGCGATCCTATTTGAAATTAATGCTCTTAAACAGAAATGTTTTGGCATGTTTTGTCTTGTTGTTTTGCATTTTTATGATATCCGGACAAATGTGGAATCAAATAACTGGGGGAGCGCGGCAAAAAGGACACTCCTGGATTCATACCTCTTCCAGGGAACAATATCTCAATGAATCATATTTGATCATGACTTTGTGTGAGTTTAAACGAATTATTTCTATGAAACCGTTATTGTTTCTTTTCTAAATTATTATTGCTCTTTAGATATTCTTATTGTTTTGGGAATGATACTCATGATTGAAGCTGGACATCAACGACGATCATTGAAAGCTAATGGAATGTCTATCGTCGGGATTTTGCTATTCGTGATTACGTTCTCGACGTTTTTATATGTTTTTAGTCTAAAGTTACGAGGATATGGTTTTAGGTAAACAAGTATTTTTAATTAATAATAATTTCATGTACAGCATTGATGCGTTTTTAGGCTGTTGTTTTGAAAATCGCGACCGAATGTCGCCAGACAGCAACCAAAATGGCAGCCGAATTCCGATTCTGAGAGAGCAAAATATATAATTAATTCTAAATTTTTAATTTTTTACTTTTAATTTTATTTAGTTTCTTGGTTCATGATTTTTGTAACTTCAATATTTCGCACCCAAATTGAACAGGATTAAGATAAAATAAAATATTTCTATTCGCTGTTAAAAATCCATAAAATCTATTTGAAAAATTATAATTTTAATTTTAAAAAATTTTTAAAAATAATCTGGGAAATATCAGTCTTCCTTTCGCTTTCTTGATACCGAAATTTATGATTTTGTTTTTCGATCACCCCTTTGATTTTGAAAAATGTGTAAGTATGAGTATTAGCAAAGAATTTTTCAATTTATATAATATATAATCATTAAATAATTTCACGTGTACCAAGAATTTTCTCTTTAGTCCATTCTAATATTTATTTTTTCTCTATCGCAATTTGTATTTTTTCCGCCTCAAATAAGAAAAATAAAAAACACCCAACAAGTTTAAAATCCTTGACATTTAATTCAATTAGTTTTTTCTACGTAATAGTTTGTTTTCGTACCCTTTAAAGAAAAATAGTAAAACACGTTCCCACCCACTATTTTGCTAGCGGAATGAGATTCGGGGTGGAAGAACTGAAAATCATTAGACATCGAACAATTCTTGTTGCACCCATTGCTAGTCATCAATTGGATTTGTCGACGAAACGGAAGAAAAATTCACAGTTCCCGTTAGACGTTTGAGGGTTGTGTATATTTTTTTTTGAGTTGTTTTCTTTCAATATGTGTTAAAAAATTGATTGTTTAATAAAATTATTGTGAGCTTGTTAATTTAAAATTATTAAATATGATGTGGGCTATTTCGAATTTAACCGGTAACAATCGAGTGACAAAAGCATTGGCTGTACGCTATTCAGCGATACCGTTAGACGCTGGAAATAATGCCTCAACTCCGACAGGACGACGACACCATCCCCAAATCATTCTACCATTGGACGTGGAGGAAACAGTCACTTGTTTTTGTCGGTAGGACTTACCATTCATCCTTGTTGCTCAATTCTTTCTAAGATTTTTGCTGGTGGACATTTAACGACACTTTTAACCTTACAACCTAGACTATTATCCACAATAATCTTCCGTAATTTCTCTGAAAAACTGTTCAGTGTAAACTGTTCTTAAGTGCATGGCTTGTGATACATTTTTGGGTAGTCCCCGTTTTTTCAACTTGTCACGTTCCTCTGTATATTGGGAGATATAATTTTACTGACCTCAGTTGTTGCAATGTAAAAGGTTACACAATGCACGATTGTGATTATCTTTTATTCTTATTTTATTCAGTTAAAGGGGAACTTAAAGCTGCTGCTAAAATGGAATTATGGAATTGGGGAAACTTCCAGTGAAAATTACCATGGTATCACCATGGATTCTTTTCTCTATTACATACTGAGGGAAGTGAAAGCACCCTTATTGTGGAATGTTTTTTCTTAGAACATCTTTAAAGTCTTTATTTTATATAATACAATCTTTTGTTAAAAAATTATTTTAATTTCTTTTGTACATAAAATTTAAAGCAGAATAAAATAAATCAATCAAACTACGTAAGCAGAATGTAAATTTTTTAATAAAAATTTCTTCAATAACAAACTTCTGCAACGACACTGAAATAACAATCGACAAAATGGCGGTGAAATTGAAAAATTGGATTGATATTGATTTTAACTTGAACCTAAACCTAGATCTTGACTTTATGATGCAATTCTTTTAATCAGAAAGTGATGACACAGAAACATTTAAATTACACGATGAATTTGAGAGCATTTGTTAATAAACATTTGTTTAATATCCTAAATGAATCAAACTTCCAAAAACATGGGTTTTTGTTAAACAGTTAAACGCTGAACGCAAGCAAACGAAAAACGACTTAAAAGAAAATGTTGAAAAAGATATAGTGAGGACATTAGCCTGAGAGTTCATTTTGCATGGATCATTAAAGATGGCAAATGACTTGAGCATAATGGCGTGTCCGACATTTTGGCGATGGACTCCATCCGTCGAAAAATCAGTTTAAATATCATGGAACATTCCTGTGGAGCCATGCATATTACCAGAAGATTGAGAGGTTCTCCATAAGAAAGGGCAACAAAGTTTTCTTGTTGTTTATTTATCTGTAAAAAGGGAATTGTGTGAAAAGATTTTCAGAACGAATTTGAAATGGAAAATTCAATAAAATGCGATTCACTAAAATAAAATTCTGTTTCATAAAATCCAAAATGCGAAATTGATAATTGTACTTAGTGTTTGCGTGCGGTTAGATATTGTCACCTCTTTTGTCCTTATTGGTCGGTTTATTTGTAGGAAGCGGGATGGGCCAAAGGACTTTTCAAATATTTACTGAGCAATTTGAACATCATACATTCATCATTTGATGCCACAATATTCAACAACATTCTCCCGAAATCCTTGAAAATCCTTCTAAGGATGAATTTTCCCATCTTCTGAAAAAGCAGCGGTGTCGGTTGCGACATCAATAAAAATAAAAAAAATAAGCCAACGTAGCACTTTTAAACACAAACTGTCGCCATCATCAATGATTTGTGGAACCTTGTTTTACACTTTATTTTTCTTTATAAAGTAAAGTTGTTTAAGCAAAACAAACTCCCGTCGGCAGTGTGCACATCTCCCCGCCATTCACAGTTAACATCTCTGACGTAAAACGTACAGTAGAACTCGTCCACCAACCCCATCCTCCTCCCAATTTGGCTTGTGAAAGGGCTAAGGCGATTCAGTTGCTGGAATCTCGAGTCACCTAATGGAATGTTTAAGTAGCTTAAGGCAAACTAATAAATGTTTTCCACATAAACACAATCGCTTGAAAGGAGTCCTTGGAGGAGTCCTCCCATGGCGGATGACCTTTAGCTTTATTCACAAACAAAATTATTAAGGGTGGGAGGGTTAGAACAAAAACAAAAAATTGGATTTTCATTCAAGTTTCTGACCAAATTGGACATTTTGTTGTTTTGGTCAGTCCAAGGACCTTTCTAGAGACAGAAGGGTTCATATACAGGAAAACATGATCCTAGCAGTTTTACGTGATTCAACTTATTCCATTGATTACTGTTTTCCTTCTATATTCTGGATTGCTGCGAAGTCACGTGCTGCAAGAAGGAAATTTCCGAACTCATCTAATTGGTAAAATTTATTAAAAACATTCAGGCAAAAGTCACGATGATCAGGAGAGGGAAGACGAAGGACCTTCAGATTCAGTTTGGTGAAAATCGTGTGAATTTTTGTTTTTCATTCGGAAGAGCCAATACTCAAGGATAAAGTTCTAATTGATTTTTTCTACTCGACCAACTTTTATTATTAGAGAATGTAGGAAGTTTGGTTATAACTGGATTAAAGTTTACTTGAAGTGTTTGTCATCTGGTAGCGGCTTGCAAAACTTCATAAACATTCACAAAACCGTTATTCGCTGACTGCGTTTTAATTAATAATACGAAGGGAGGTCAAAAAGTTCGCTGAATGTAAGGGTTGTAAATAAAATAAAAATTCGTAAATTTTTATTAGACCTTAAATTAATTATTAGATCTTAAAATTAATTTGTCTAGACCATCAAAAAAATATTTTTTTTCTCTTTGCCATCAAAATGGGCCGTAATAGCCTCTTTGCCGTCATTGTTGTTTGAAATTTGTTTCCCTTGGCTCTTTTTTTCAAATTTTTAAACAAATAATAATCGCTTTAAGGGTCAACTCTGGACAGTAGGGTGCGTGAATTAAAAATTCGAGCCCATATTTGTGTAGAGCAGTCATCGCAACTCTGCTCTTGTGAATCGGCCCCTTGTCTTGCAGGAGCATGCATACGCCTGGTCAATTTTCCTCTTATTTTTTCCTTTAACTTTTCTAATATTGAAGCATATAGTACTCTCCAGTGATTGTAGTACCCTTTTCTTTGTAGTCTATACTAAAAAAATTCCTTCGCAATCTTAAAACACTGTAGACATCAACTTTCCAGGCGATTTCGACACCCTAAACTTCATAGGGGGTGCTGCACCTATTTCATGCCATTGCATCGATTCTTGTTTGGATTCGGGACTGAAGTGATGAACCCAGGTTTCATCTCCAGTAATAATCCTCTCCAAAATCAGTGTAGGTTCGTCCCCAAACAGTTTTAAAAAGTGCTTAGATCACGGCACAGAGTTCAATTTTGTCCACTGTTTTTTTGCAGTTTTCTTCCGACTTTGACTTGTTCGAATGGCGATTACTCATTAACGACTAAGCTCATGCACTTAAAATTTGACACCTCCTATACTAATGATGAGTCCCAAATTAATGATGTGTTAAGTGAGCAACCCTACCCCCGGCCATTCCTCATCATTCGGCGAACTTTTTGACCTTCCCTCATAATTATAAGGCAACTTGTCGATGTTTTCTTTAGGTACGTTTTTTATTTATTTGTTAGTGCTTTGGAATTTTGTTTTTGGCATAATTATAAATTTTAGTTGGAATTCATTTTGAAGGCGATGAATTTTTCCGTTATTTCTTGGATGTTTTTGAAATTGTTGAACTTAATGCAGTCAGCTTTCGTTGTGATTACATTAACATTGACACTAATTTTTCCTAATTAAGAAATCCACTGTTGTAATTACTCTTGAGTGTTGGCATCCACAAATTCAGCTCTTATCATTTACTCACACTCGTGTTACCGCTACATTCATAATTACTTTTTCCTTGACTCATCTAATTTCCAATGAATAAAAAAAAACAATGCATAAAAGCATCATTCACATTTTGAATATTTATCAACTTTAAATGACTAGCGTGATTTGTGATTCCATCGTCAATGATTCAAATCACGTTTCGACTCCTTATACCATTGAATATTGAATCAGCTGTTTTAGAAGCCGTTAACACCTCACACGTTCGTTGCTCTTTTGTTGTTTAGCTTTAATGAGCTCGCATAATTAGGTAAACCGGCTGAAAGTGCGGGTAATTAACAGGGCAAGGCCTCTGAGTTCTTCCTTAGAGCACATATTATACAAAACATTTGAGTCTGCTCTGTGGTATTTGGCCGCAGAATGCAAATGGAACTGCATTTTTCCGCATTTACCACACTCCGATGAGAGACACTTTTGATCCTTTGACGTGACATGACACGAGCTCATTAATTATTCCCGAGTTGGTTATGTTCAGGAATCATTCACTTTTCGACAGAATTCTTCTCTTGGCTCGTTACTTTGTTAGATCGTTTTTTTCGGACATGATATCGCGTGCACTGCGCACTCACGGAAGTTCATTGTCTCTTCCTGTTCAAGAAGCAAACTGAAGAAATTCGTGGCAAAATGCTAATTTAAAACAATTATTGTCCATTCAGATGATGTTCATCTCCTGGCCAGTCTTTTTCTTGAAATTCTACGGCGTATGCTCACTGAACTTATGTTCGTCCTAGAATCTGTTGAATTTTATTGCGTAATATTTTTTTATACGTTTCAAATAAAGCAAGCAATTTGCGAAAATATTCTCTCTTGAATGCACGCGATTATCTGTTTGACATTTTTTTTTTTTAAATTTTAAGATAAATGTTTCTTTCAAAAGCAAATTACAGTCTCCAATTGTTGCTTTTCCCGGCCGAAGCTCCATGACAAGCCCAAATGAATATCGCAAAAAAAAAGCAAATAAAATATTTAATATGGAAATTTTTTTATTGAATTCAAAACTTTTATAGGTTTTTTTCTTTGGGTAAATAAATTGCGTAGAAAACAAATGCCTAAATTGCTTTATCAACTGAAAAGGAGATGAGGAATTTGTACAGACACAATTGCCGTTCTTCGATCAATCTTCTATCTGCAAATTTCCTGAAAACAATTCACAATCCATCAAAGTATTCCCAAAAGATATGGTTCCCCAGCTGCAGAAAAATTGCTCCATTTTGCAAATACATACATATATGTAAGCTATACGGTGTTGTGTTTCGGATTCATTAATCGGTTTCTGAAATCAATTTAGGTGTAAATTAAAGATTTCAGTGATTGATTCCAGAAGATGTGGCAGATTTTTGAAAACAACTCCAAACAAAAAATATCAAAATTACGTAAAGAAATTCATCTCCAAAGCAATTCAAAAGAATTGAGGTATATAAAGAAAGACTTATTAAAATTTGCAAATTTTTGTAAAAATTTTCATTTCAAAAATTTATTTTAAAATTTAAATTTTTAGTCATAGATTTTATCATTGAATAATGAATGTCGCATTAGTGTTTGTATTTTTAGCAGCAAAATATTTTGGCAATTTGACAAAAATTCAATGAACTTTTTCTTCTTTTTTTGTGAAATTACTGATAACAAAATTTTGTTATTTCGCAATAATTTTAAACGCATATTTTTGCATTCTTTTATTATTGATAAAAGATGTTTAATTTATTTTGTTCTGCAGAATTTGAACACAAAAAATGGGAATTAATTTTATATATTTCATTGTTGTGAATATTTAATATAAATTCGAAAATATGCGAATTCGGCGAGAAAATCAAATTCTCACATTCTCATTGCCATCATTGCGTGTTCCCTTGGTGAAGGATGTTTCAGCGAAAATAACACGTCATCACCTTCTTGACGACTACTAGAATTAGTAGGAGGAACATCACCAGCCCCTCTCACACCTCCTTCATTTGTCATCGCACTTTTGTTTTACCCATTATCGAAAAAAATACCTGAACAGAGTCTGCCATTTACAAAAGGGTTCCGAGATTCATGAAGAGTATCTTGCTTCTTTAATTCACTTTTTTCCTTTATTCTGTTGTTGTGGAGCTCCCAGAAATTTTGTTCTCCGTACAACTCAAAAAATACTCCAAGAAATGAGGACAAAGTTCACGTAGTTTTTTTTTTCGTCAAAAATCTTCCTCACTTACAAAGGGAATCTTGCCGTTTTTTGTCTTTTAATTGAGAGTACTCCTGACCGTCCTGTATTGTACAAAGGAAGTAGTTGCAGCCCCCTAATCCCACATTTCTTGTCAAACGATTGTACATCCAAAAAAAAAGAAGACTTTTTTTTGGTGTGTAGAACATCTCTTGTAAGCTTAGAAAATCAAAAAAAAATACAAAAAAAGGTTTTAATGAATGAAAGTTGTTTAGGTACCTATGCAACAAATAAATTTTTGTAGAAATACTTTCCATGAAATAATTACCTAATATAATTAATCGGATGCAATGGAAGACACAAAAATATAATTAAAACTTCATCTACCAAATTGTGACGAGAATCCACAATTCATGCTTGACGATTTTTGAAACATTGATAACAATTAATTAATCTTTATAAGCAAAGCAAAAGATCTCAAAATTACATGATTTCTGAGAATTTAACCAATTTACGCAGCCAAATTCCGTAATCGCTATTTTTGAAAGGACATATGGCATTATTTTTGTATTTGACTATCTCTTATATTTTCCGCGCTAAAATTCGACAGCAACTGAAAACATTCACTGAAAGATATTAAAAAATGATTTATTACGGTTATTTGAAATCGTCTTAACTTTTTTGGCAGCTCACTCGCAGCGAAAAGAATGGCGAATTTATGGAACGTCCATTTTCGATTACCGAAGGACATTTTCGAAGTCAGGTGTCTCAATTGTTCTTCTGTTAACAATTGACCTTTACTTTGAAGAACAAATTCTATTTCTTGGTTTTCGTTGTTTAGTAATGTTTAATATATTAAGAATAATGAATTGAAAAATTTAATTGCTTTTAATTTAATGTAAATTTTTGTACACTTTGAGAGTACAAAGTTCTTGACTGTTTGCCCTAATTCACGTAATTATTTACTCCTTGTTTTCTTCCCACCATCGAATTCATTATAAACATTGTGATAATTCACAACAAGTTTTTCTTTTTGTTTGTTGTTGTCTACAGTAATAATTGTGTATATGCAGTAATTACGAATGAAATTCACAGTTACGTTCAACACTTGATTTATACGATTTTCTTGTGTTGTTTTCGTTTTGTCGCTTCCGTAAAATGCAAGGTATTTTTTTTTCAATATTTTTCCATGTGTTGTAAAATTTATTCAGTGAAAATTATGTGGATTCCTTTGAAATGTTCTCTGGCATTTTCTAGGCGAATGAAAGGGTTTCAAGTGACTGGTATTAATCTTCCATCATTAACACAATTTCTAAGTAACAAAGGTAACCACGGATGATAGCAATTTAGACTTTTTTTTTGGTGGTTCTTTTTCTATCGTCAATTCTTTTTCTTTTTTAATTAACTATAATGGAATGAGCGAGTGATAATTGAGGCCTTTTTATGAGTTACTTGTGTAAGTTTCACATGGAAAACAGGCAAACAAGATGAAATTGCAATTGAGAATTGTGCAACCAAGTAATCAAAGGCCTTGAAGGTACTTCCTTGAGGGTTTTAAGATAACCTTGCTCCGGTGAAGACATTGCACAAACTTTGCAATTCGTATGAGCCACAAATTGCTCACAAAATTGTTGAAAATAACAACAATCTTTGCATCGATTACAATTCACGAGTTATTCACAACCCAATTCCTTCTCTTCCATTGTGCAGTGAAGACAGATGTCTTGACTACTTCCACAATTAGTCAAGGAAACACGAAATTAGAAAGATTCGTTCTGGGCTGTTGGCCACGGTGTAAAACCTCCAAAGATGATCATCCAACCAGCACCGAAAATTTCTGTAATTAATGAAATGCTCAAACTTTGGCAAATATGAAACACAAAAACGTGAAATTAAAAAAAAAAAAAACTAGGCAAAAATTCGAAGAAATCACTTCACATGAGTTGGTTGCGGTTGCGCAATGAATTCTTTTCGATTGGTGCAAAATTTTGCGTGAATAATTTCCGTGCTGTAATAGCGTTGCATGCAAAGGAAAATCGAATTTTAAAATCTGTGAACAACTCAACAATACCACACCAGGTGGCAGCAGGTGTACTGAACTGTCAGTTGAAAAAATAGTTAGTGCACCATGCAATAAATTGCCTGGAACCGTTTGCCATCTCTGTGTCAACTAGTATTCCCGGTTTGAATGGGATTCCAGGATGCTGAGCTGAGCACCCAACTCTTGTCTAACCACAGCAGGGGGGTTACTCCATTTTTACAATCCGGGTCTCGCAACAACTAGAAATAATAGTCGTGATCGGGATTTTCCGGATTCCTTCCCTCTTCTTTTTCCTTTGGATATTCGAATTTTGCTGATTTGTGCAGTTAACTCTTTCCTTGTTGATTCAAAAAAATTTTTCGAAATATATTTCTCTATACTTCTTGTTCTATGTGTTGCTAGTAATAAAATTGAGAAAATAAGATTTTATAACTTGCTTTATTTTATATTAGAGGAGCTTAGTTAATTTGCATTTGATCATCTCACTAATCAGTTTTTTCTTCTTCTTTCCAGGTGAGTAAATTATCACCATTTTCTTCTATGACTGAATTTAATGTTTTTAATAAAAGAACTTAGCCACAATTTATGGTAAGAATAAAAAATAAAATATTTCTCAATATTGTTACACTAACAAATATTATATTATTACTTATTGTTAGATAAAGTTTAGATTTCAAAATGGCTAATGTGAGTTACGTGCAATGATAATTTATTAATTTTATAATAATTAAATTAAGATTGCAAATTTGCAAATCCATGTAGTCGATGGCAACACTAAACTTTCCCTTCAAAAGCTTTTTATTCCATTTCATAATCCCCCCCATATAAATGTACTCCATCGTCCACGATTCCTATTTTTCTCTTCTCTCAAGAAAAATGAGAACCATTTGACTTTTATTATTATTATTTTTTTTTTTTGCCAAATTGCTATTGGATATGAATCAGCTGTTTTTCATGCAACATAAACATCTGCTCTAATTCTCTCAAGATTCATGATGCTGCTCACTTCGGAATATATTTTATGTTTCGTCAACATAGCACACAGTTACATTCGGAACCAGTTTCAGGTACATACACATGTCCCCCACATTTGCATGATATATGCAAATATATATAGCAAATCAGCATTTTGTGAATGTAGAGAATATCACGAGAGCAAATTAGTTTTTTTTTTCGCCAGTTGGTTTTTTTTCTGTAACCGGGGCAGCAAGTTTCGCTGCTGTCGCAACATTGCGGCCAGTTCAGAATTTGCTGTTGCCCAGAGTGCGTCGTCAACTGCGGAATCGGGACGTGTTCAGCAATTTGGAATATTTTTTTTCTTTATTTTCTCGCTGTGGATTAAGTCAATCTTTAGTTTCTTCTCAAGGTTTCTTGCTCGAAGCATTTTGCTGTACTTCCTCGTGAGTCGTGTTTTAATTTTTTTTTGTTAATTTATTATTTTCCTTTTTCATTTGATTCACTAATTTTCTAGTTATATTTTTTTGCATACGTTTCTGGTGAAATTGTGCTGTGCAATTAAAATAATAATAACAAATTTATTGATGATAAAATTGTATTAATTATGAAATATACTGTCCGATAATTCAACCAAAAGTGATTTTGAAAGTTTTGATGGTTTGCTTGGTCTTTTTGAAATAAAAAGTTGGAGTGTTTCACAAAGAAAATTTCGTGAAGAAGATGATGAAAATTATGTTCCTAAAAAAGTGAGATCTTTTTAAGTTTATTTAAAATAATAACAAATGCAAAACAAAAAAAATTACCTGTAACAAAACGGTAAAAAAAGAAAACGAAAAAAAAATATATAAAACGAGAGAGAGCTGCGAGGAGAAACACCGCATTGTGGCCAAGGAAACTACGTCACCCGGAACAAGGAAGTGGAAGGATTATTCCTCCGCATCGTTTGGAAATTCTCGACGACGCAAATAACGCCAGTGGATATTGTGTAAAGGTAGCAGTCAGGACGGGGGGTCGATGGGAGGAACACCCTCGACATCGTATCAGCTGCTCAGTGGTTTCTTAATGTAATTTTCCCAATTCGAGATTCTATTTTTTTTTTTTTATTGTTTTTATATTACTTGTGTCATTATTATTGCTCTAGTTTCATTTTGTTGTTGCTAAACAGCCATTGCAGGTATTTTCTTTGACTTCAGACGCTCCTCTCCTGCACCTTCTTCCTTATTTTTATTGTATTTTGTGGAACATATAGTTGTAAAACGAGTGCTCAGCCGGCCAACATAATTGTAGCGCAGTTGTAGTGCCGCACAGAGCTTTCATTACATAATGGTATCAGCTGATTTTCGTTATCCTCGGTCATTTGTCAAGGATACTGTCCCTATCCTTTTCTGTTCTCCTTAGTGCTGTTTTTTTTCTCATAACACGAAATTGGAATTGTTGCTTGCAAGCAGTTGTTAAATAGATTTTCTCATATTTCCCTGTTTCAACAAAATAATTGTGCTGTCACAAAATCTGCAAAAAGCAGAAGTCGTGTTGTCTTTAGAATGCGTTCTTGGTTACAAAAATGTGACTCATGCGGAGGAGGTCCTCACACCATACATACTATTTTTCCCTTCATTTCTAATAATTTTTGCTGCAAATGATGAACAAAAAATGCAACACGAATTGTAATAGATTTGAGATAGAAATGAGAAATATAATGCGTTCTTCAAAACTGCCTTCTTGATTTGTACTAGATTTTGAAAAATCACAACACGTAATGTCCAGATAAATTGGTGTCATTCGGGAGAAACTGCTTGTGTCCTTCCCACCCCGTCGAGCACCGATTCGACAAAAATGGGATGTGAACAGCCTGCCTAACGAAGATATCTGTGAATCTGCTGTTGATTGCTGATGGTGGTGCTTTTTCCTCCGTTGTTCTCATCGTTTTTATTCGTGCTGTGAATACGAAACCAACAACAGACTAAACAAAATACGATCAACTTTGACTTTAGCATGTTTTACTGGCAAATAAATTGCTATTTGCTAACTTTGCTAATTTTGATCCCATTCTATTAGTACAGTCTGAATTAATTCCCGTTCAATATTATATCTTTTGATTTGTGGATCCTGGACCTCAGCATATTCATTGACGAACGTTGAATAGTGTGTTTATTATCGAAGTATATACCAACAATCTGAGTAGAACCCCGAATAGAGGTCGCTGTTGCACTGCATATGAAAGGGTAAAGGGTTAGTTATTGTTAACAAATCCATTAGATTTCGAATTTGCTTGATATTCTTCTTCTTCATTGATAATGTTCAAAATACTCCCTTCGTATATCAAAAATACAAATTTTGTAATTCTGATTTTAGTGTTACAAAATACGCTACAAAGAAAATTTACATAAATTAGGTATAGTATAAAATTTAAAATTCATGAGATATTTGGAAAAATTATGTTGAATACATATTTAAATATTTGAAAATTGCATTATTACAAAACTTTTCTATTTTTACATCTTTTGTTACTAAAATCGGTTTCTATTTTATGGAATGATCTATTGCAATTCTGTTGTTGTTGTTGTTTTAAAAAGATATTGCAAGAAAAAGGGGTTTGAATAATAGAAATGCCAATTTTGTATGACATTACTATTTTTTGTTATTAATATCCATTTTCAAAAGCAGTAGTTTTTTTTTTAGCAGTAAATTTTTAGTTAGGAGTAAATCACCAAATCTGAAGTCATCCAGGCGAGAGCATATCCAAGAGTCATGCAAATTCGATCCCATAAATTCCCGAACACCAAAAATTGGAGTCCAGGGATCAATGAAACTCGTTGCGACATTTCCAACCAGGCCAGATGTTCTCAGAGTGCTTCTAAAATCGACTTTTCGGGTAAATGAGCAATTTTTTCGTTGCACTTGTCTCGAATTTTGTTCGTTCATTACGATCTCGAATTGTAGATGTTGAACCACTTTAACCTGGGACCTCTGCAATCCTCCTTAAAGTGGTTCTCTTGCGCAATCGCCCCAGTGCACTTCAGCACATGCCACATAAGCACTGAACGATGCCAAAGGATGCAAGATGATAATGACGATGGATTATTTTTGGACAAAATATATATTATACGTATTCAATTTTAATCACCCTCAATTATGTGAGCACAACAAATTTAACGGCCGAAAGCGAATTCGCATAGTACAGATGCCATTATTTGTTTGATGAATTGAAAATGTTCCACTAAATTAACCCGTTCAATGCAATTCATTTTGAAATTCATACATAATATTGTAATAGTATATAGATACATACCACGATAAAAGTGGTATATACTGTTAATTACGAGTAAATGTAATGATGGTGGGGAGAATCGGTTTTCGTGATTCTTGATCAGGATTGGAATCGTGTTATAGATGTTGAAATTGTTGTTTGGCGGCTTACAAAAACAAACACCAATAGTTTTCATTGGTGTTCAGGTTTCGTGAGTTTTGTTGTTGTTGTTGATTCTTTGCATATATCAAACATCGATCCGCGGATTAAGAAAGCTTAAATGGATACCGCTAAATTCAGGTACTAAGTCAACGTATGTCAAGGTGGCACCGACATTTCGGCCGAATTAAAAAAAAATTTATGGTGAATTTGTCGCTAATTATTCGCTAATTAATTTCTCTATTTTTGATTTTTTTGCTCCACCCATTGTTGAAAAAATGCGAATCTGGTCAGCTTGACGTCAAGCTGACCAGATTCGCATTTTTTCAACAATGGGTGGAGCGAAAAAATCAAAAATGGAGGAAATTATTAGCAAATAATTAGCAAATAAATCCTATATCTTCATTTTTTAAAAACAAATTGAGTTCAATGATGTTGGTGCCAGCTTGACATCAAGCTGACCAGATTCGCATTTTTTCAACAATGGGTGGAGCAAAAAAATCAAAAATAGAGCAATTAATTAGCGAATAATTAGCGACAAATTCACCGTATATTTTTTTTCATTTCGGCCAAAATGTCGGTGCCACCTTGACATACGTACTAAGTCAGCGGGTTTAAGTCCTAAACTTTTCGCTTTCCGGTTCCTTTTTGAGTACATCAAACACCACTCGTGGAACTCGAGCTATTCATCGTTGATACACCGCAAAAGTGTATCAAGAATTTCGACGGCTACTGTTTGAATTGCCAACGGCCCTATTCAGTGGGAGGGAATACAATATATATAAACTATTATTTCTACTTTCATGTTCCTTCTTTCTAGTTTTTGTTTGTTTCTTTTTTGCTACAAATTTCAATGGAAAATCTCAAGAAGATAAGGAAAATTGACGAGTTCTGTTCAATGTTCGCCTCTAGGGATGGGAAATGCGGGCAAACATTGAGGTCAGTTGATATTTTCCTGCCATAATTATTGTTTACTTCAAATGTTTGTAACCTAAAACGTGACTTTCACAACAATATTTATTTATATTTTGTTGTTAAATGGGACCACCAGAGACATACAACCGAAATTCCCTTGAGGATATCGTTCCGATTGCAACGTTTCCACTTAAAGTTTATAGGATGATTGATAACTCCTTGGGGTGCTGTTTTTTTTAAGGCAGAATAGATAACAATTTTGATGTTAATTTCTCATTTTCAAATGCTGTTCGGAAGTTTATTTCTCTCAATTAAGTCTGCTCGAGCGTTTGGTGAGGACTGAGGGGATCAGCGAGTGAAAATTTTACCTACATAAAAAAACACGATAGATTAATATATAAATTACTACAAATTCTATTACTGATTTTAATTAACTGTTAACAATTCATTTTTATTACAACGCTAAAAATAAAAGTTTTCATATTAATTTTTGGAGAGTGATGGTCAACGATTACATGGGGAACTGCATTTTTGGACATTTTTGAATATTGATTCACCACCTTCCAAGGCTGTTTCCATTTTTCATGTCTTAACAGCATTATGCAGTAAAGTAATTCTGTAATCTGCAACTAACGTTTTGCACTTCCATAATTTCACTTTAAGTCTTCCTCACAATTTGGAAATGAGAATGATTTTTTTTATTTATCTTGCTTATCATAGTTGAGGAAAAAGGTAAATAAAAACATAAGAAAATTCACTTAACTTTTGGACCAAAGTTCTTTGTGCATTTTTTAACTGTTATTCACTCCCCCTCAAGACAAGAAAAATTGCCCCGAAAAAACTGGAGCAGTACTTTGACACAGAAAACGATATTCGGATTTCCATCGTTGGGAACAATAGCGTGAAAGTTTCACACCGAGAATGAGGTCGTAGAACCTCTCTACTAACATCACTACCCCTTTCAATCTACCTCTCTCCCCTTGTCTGGGGATTAGAAATCAGCCACAGCTGACTCAAAGTCAAACTACTATTGGAAAATTTGAATCACCCAGCGGCGTTCAATCACGCGATTCAAAAGTGGCCGCTGTGTGGCTTGCATTAAAAGTAATCAATAAAATGAGGAAAACTGAAAAAATCGTGCTCGATCCACTCCGAATTGGTTTTCGAGAATGAGTGCGGTGGAATAAACCACCGACCCTTCCCCGTCGCGGGTAGTAATTAAAATTACTTACAACAATGCACTGAAGTAAGTCTTTGGGTCAGTGCCCACTTATCGAGTAATTACAACGGGCAGGGAAAAGGGCCGGTTGGATTATCTGAAGATGGTTTTTTGGACGAATCGTAAATGTTTATAGGAGGGGAAAAGTTCTACGACGAGGTCAGATAAGATCAACCCTTTCCCTCCGCTCTTAGCCAGAAACTGGGTTAATGGGGTGTTGGGCTGGGTCTGGGGAACACATTCAGAAGGACGGAGGAGTCAGAGGGTGACAGCGTGACTCAGGAATAAAGGAGTCACTTTAACCAAATCGATTGCTTATTCTTCAGTGTATAAGATAAGTGTGAAGGAATTCTTTGATCAGAATGTGTGAATTATGCTTAGAATCCATATCAGAATAAACATCAATTGATATTAATCTAGGGCACTTTTCTTTCCAATTTCATTTTTTAATTTTTTTTGCATTTAAGTGGTTTCCACTTCGTTTTTACTCGTGATATTATTAAGAAGAAAACATTCAACATTGTCGTGCAATTGACGGCACTCATAGTCTGCCCCAACCTAATCTGACCAACGAAAGACACGCATTTACGACATCTCGTTTAACAACTCTTAAGATAATAAGAACAAGATTAGCGCTGGTAATTAATTGAAAATAAATGGACATCATTATTTATTAAAAGAAAGTCAGACAAATGAAATTATCTTTATATACATAAAACACTCATACTACAATACCATTACGCTTAGGAGTTAGGGCTATGTTGGATGGGCTTTCTAGTGGAGGGTAGGGGGTTAACCGCACCACAGGAAAGGATTTTCGTATTAAGAAATTGATTTTTAGTAAATTGGATTTAAAGCAAAAACAGAGAGTGGAAAATAATGAAAATCCACGAAAGTTCACAACGTGATATGGTGGATGTTTTTTTTTCGGTTGGTGTATTAACTTTTTGACCTCATTCAATGATTTCCGATGTCTTCCAGTTTAGAATGTAAATAAGGAAGTGGATAATTGGGATTGCTTGAGGATTTCCGATTATTTTAGTTAAAAGTCAAAAAGATTCAACAAACAAGAAACATTTGTGGACCATTAAATTTTAAAATATTGTGTTGTGCAATGAACTTTCTAAGTATTGTAATTGTATAATCGATTTGTTCATTTCCTCAATCAAGGCAGAAGTTACAAAACCGATGTAATTTTTCTTCCTGAAATACCTGCAAAAATCATTGTGAGTTGAATAAATAGCTCAATTCCCGCCATTAGACCAAAAAAGTTTTCACAATAAATTGGCTCCAAAAAAAGACCGCAAAAAATATCAAAAGCAATAGGGAAAAGCTATCAGCACCCGGAAGCGTTAGATTCTGTAGGCGCAACTACAATATTAGCCTCCTACAAAAACCTTTCCTTGGACCTTATAACCTCGCACTCAGCAACCAACGAGGAATCAATGCGAACAAAAGAAACTACTCGAGCTGAACGAAACAATTCATCCCATTAAGATAAAAATAAAACGCCGCCAAAACTATTTTATCGCTTCGTTAACACGCCGCTGCCATTACAACGTCGTCGTTGTCGGAACTTCCCAGAATATGGTTGAAGTTGTACGAGGGGAATCCTCCAATCATAGACGGGGGAGTGCGTCCAGAAGAACATTACGGTGCTACTAAATGGATAAGCCGAAATCAAAGTTATCGTGCGATGTGAAACTAAAACCGCGAAAGGCAATAACCAAATTGGGAATCTTCAAAAATGGTTGGTCGATTGAAATAATTTCGTTACGTTTATAACAAATGTCGAATTTCACTAAATAATTGGCAGGAAGTTGCGCTTGAGTGAAATACACTTAGGTTTTTCTGTATCATTCTACATCACGGAAAAACTTGAAGTTTGGCAATTAATCAATGACGGGAAAGCATTTTCTACACCCCTTTTGATTACTGGTTGCGATATGATGGCAAATTGATTGAAAAATGATTGAAGCGACTTAAATTATGGCAGTTTCTATTTTGTATTTAGACATATTTCTATTAACACTTTTCAACGAATTTTTATTTAAATTCTTAAAAAAGTTCTTTGATATGGAAAACAAAATTTCTTTAACACCCTTCAACTAAAGTAAAATAAATTAATCAGCTAATAAAATCTATTCATTATTATCATTGAGATTGTTTGGCTGTTTTTTAAATACATTGAACAATTTTTCTTTTGACTCAAGGCGTCTGGAAAATTATTATCTTCGACCAACATTTTATTACGTAATCCGAAAAGATTTTCCCAGTAAATTTTGATGTCCTATATAAAAGATCTGCTCAACATGGCGGCATTTCTTTGCACTTTCGTTTCCGCTTTCTCATCCGATGTTGTGGAGTTCCACCGTCTCGAATCGGCATTACACTGAATCCGAGGAGATCAATTTAAGTTGAACTGGAAACAACTTTTCCTGGATTTCCTCCCGAGTCCCGAGTGCATAAATTCAACCGGGGTTTGGATGGAGCAAAATGGAATAGAATGAAAAGGGGGACAAGGCAGAAAGCATGCCAGGTGGAAAAATCGAAACTACTTCCTTACGTTGTCGTAATTGCGACAAGTATCGTCGTCAATCAGATGCCGTTACATATCTTCAAGAAAATCCTGACGAATCCAAGATGAACGAAAGATTCAAATCGTCGTGTTTTCGCAGTATTGTCTTTCCACTCAGTTCCCCTTTCTTCTCCCCGAGGCTATGAAGGTTTTTGCATATTTTTAACGCCTATGAACTTTCAACATTATTTTCCTCAATCACACAATGATTCGTTTCATTTCAACAAAGTGGCAATGATCCGAATGTATCTTGTTGTGAAATTTTGTTTCTTTGCAATTTTGCATCTCCTCCCGGGAAAATGAAGACGCTGCTGCTGTCTTCAGCATTCCAAATAGGTACATACTATCTGACGAGAAATTGAAATTTAATTATTTCCGATTAAGAGTATTCAACATTTGGCCATTATTAACGCATTTTGTGCCTTTTCAATTTTCGCTTAATGCTCTTCAATTTTGCAATTCTTTATCATCTCTCGTTATTGTGCAATTGTGAGCTGCTTTTTTATTGCTTCTTTTTCACCACTCAGTGCCACATTATTTCTTTCGAAAGCGTGTCAAACCTTGGATTTTGATTTTTCATAATTTGATTACACGATTTTTTCATTCTTTTTGCTTTGTGAAAATTTTCAATAGCCACAACCAGTTTTGTTTTGTTGTTCAGGAAAGGATTGTCTTTCGTAATTGAAGCTTATTTTTTAATGAACCAATTCATTTGTTCACGTTTTTGAAATTTGTTTTGGAAGTATTTCGTGTGTACAAGACTAGTAGAAATTTTTGAGAATCGGAGTTAATTTTCTTCTTACTTTGTATTCTGCCGATTAGCAGTAAGATGACAGGATAGTGTCATATGATTTTCGCAATAGTTCATCATATAGTTGTGATGGTTTCTTTCATTTAAAAAGGATACCGTTTAAATTTTTGATATAAAATGTGTTTGATATCTGAAACTATGTAAACAATCTTTTAATGGTTGCATTTATACTACTGCATTTTAAAAAACGTTCTACTCATGCAAATAAGAAACCCTAACATGAATTTCACATCTCCCAAAAAACTCCTTTTTTTCTACTATAAATATAATAGAATTTTCAACAACGTGTTTCTCCTTTTTTTACATTTTAAGAGAAAGTCTCTTAAATACTCCTATATCAAAAAGAACAAACCATCCAAATGGAGTAGGTATGTTCCGTAAGTAATTGAAAAATTCAAAGAAAATCCCTGTGCGGCTTAATTAATTCCACAAGTAAGGCTGACTGAAATTTGTTTTTTGTTATTTTTTTCCCACAGGAAAATTACGGGAAAACAAACAGGAATATCAAAAAAAGTCTGAATTTTTTTACTTAAAAAGGAAACAAAGAAGAAGACTCTTAAAAGTGTACTTTATTTGTATCCCCGAAGGCGTTCCTTTCACCTACTCGTGACGTAGAAAAACGAAAATAAACCAACAAAAACGGAAATATTTATATGTGCAAAAACAACGGAGGAGAATCAAAGTCACACGGCGAACACGTCACATTATTATTGATGAGATCCTTGATTGAGTTGCGGTCACTGGTACTTTATGGGAATCCTTCTATACCCCAAGGAACAATAAAATAAGGTGCACGTAAATTGAATTTAGTGAACCGCAAGATTTGTTTAAAAGAAATATTTTCGTTTTTCATACCTTTACTGAAAATCGATAAAATTTTCAAGTGACAAAATTAAATTGCGAACTTAAAGACAGAGAAAAAATAGACGACTTTGTTAAAGACAATAATTACTTAACCAACAGTCAAAGTGGACGGAGATAAAAACGGAAATATAGTGGAAGTATTGCTTCTTCTATGTAAAAAGATGTTGCGATCTCCCACACATCTTGTGGGTGGCCATGGACCAACATCACCACCAAAAAATTCACATCATTCTGGGGTGACTGTTAATGGTCGCGGTACCAATCGTACTAATTTTATGGCAAATGGTAATGCAACTTCTGGTGCTGCAGGTACACGATCGCCAGGATCGTCGTCACACAGTTCAACTGGCGCAACAACAACAACTAGATCGTCCTTGTTCGATTCATGTCACAGGAAAATTCGTCTAATTGGCGGTGGACCAGTTGCCTTTCTTGGTGGACTTGTTGCGTAAGTTTCCACAATTATTGTATTTTTTTAAAAACATTTTCTTTTATAAAATATGCACGAATTTGTATAAACTTTATCCTTCCACTTTTCTTATCTTTTTTTTAAACTGCTTCCATGTTCTTTCTTTGTGGAACCGTTGGGTGTCGTATCTCTTGTAAAAAAAGAGAGCAACACACCTTTTTCATATCCTGGGAAGAGCAACTCTTTCTTCAAGTTAAAGGCATTTAAAGTGTTAGGCGAAGCAAAATCACAGTCTCTTTATCAAAACTAAGTTTCAAAATTTGTCTACTAAAACATTTTCCCTTATTTATTGTTAGAAGTATTTTATTTTTTGAATGACACTACCAAACCAAATTTCACTTTTGTACAAAAATAAAAATCATTCATAACTTTTTTCCTATTTTTGTAAAGCAGACATTTCAAAAATAAGCACTTAACGATTTACAGCTGTAATCTTTTAACTTTAACGACACAACATTCGAGCTTTCAAAATGGCCGTTTGTTGAAGATTTATAAACATAGAGATGAACAAAATAGATCTAATATGACATAAGCTTGAATGGAATTGTTAATGAATCATTTGTTGTTATTTATCTGTTCAACAAACGTAAACGTTTATATATGTTTTTTTAAATGTCACGGTCAACAGCTACTTTTCAGTTTTGAATTGATTTTTTTTGGTTGTTTAGATAAAATTAAACCCAATTTATGAAATATTATTTTTCTTGTTTCAAATTTAACTGATCCGATTAAAATTGATAGAGAATTTTGTATACATATACGAGTATTTTTGACAATGAGATCTTATTTCAAGGCTTTAGGTGTTTCGACATCTGCAGTTTTATGTTGAGACTTGAACTTGAGATGATTAATGTTGACTGATTTTGCATCGTTTATTGTAAAAAACAAATTCAATATGATTGTGAAATTGCAGACAGGTATATTAGTCATCTATTTGGCAAAATTGCACTTCGGTTATTTAAACAATTATTTATGTAAGCAGTAAGACCAATTGTTTTGCTTCGATTACAAATCGAACCCCTTATGGAATCGTGTCAATGTCGATTTCGATATTGTTGCAATTTAATTTGGCAAACGAACAAAAAATTTTGGACCACAATCGTGCAAAGCACGTTCAACGGTTGACTTTCAAAATAAGTGATTAATTTCCAATTCTCTATTTTCTTTTTATGGAATTTGTCAACACCTCTATTTCTATAACTCTCATGGTGCAGACCAGTTGCCGCAAGTGAAAAGTTTAGAATTTTCGCGGTCACCAAATGACAACATTTCGCTTTTCTTTTTTCTTTTCTTTTTTTGTAAAATCATTTTTTCTTTTGGTGCATGGCGCATGCCGCGATGGAATCGCAATGTATTTCTTCTTACTTAAAATCATTCCTGAATCGCGCTCACCAATGATTCAATATTAGAATTACAATTTTGAGCACTTTTGTTGGTGTTTTTCTGTTTCTTCTTTGGAACGGAAACGATTTTTTTTACTATCGATGACCCACGGATTGTAAAAAGTCCCCAGAGGCTCAGAGTAACAAATTTATTATAATAAAACAAGGCAAAAAAAAAAAAAAAAGAATTACTAGTCGGGTGAGTTGTATTTTTTTATGGCTGGTCTTTTTTAATTGTTGCCTAGTCGATTTCCGTGTTCCTTCTTGTGTGTGATTTGCTGAAAATGAAAGTTGAACTCGTCTCCAATTTTGGATGCGAAATAATAAATGTGGGTCTAAAAAATTTGGACAGTGTAACAGTAACAAAAATCAGTTATAGTCAACTTTTTAACCCTTCTTTTTCGTTTACTTTTTTATTTGGATACTAGCGAAAGGCAATACTCTTATTTTTATTTATTTTTGTTGCTTTATTCGAAAGTGCTGACACAATTTTATTTTGTTCTCAATTTTAAATCAGTAATATATGTATTTGTGAATATGTACTTTTGTGTATTTGTTCAAGGCATGTGTCGAGCTGATTTTTATTGAATGATATTGATTGTCCAGAAAAATAGCACGCGTTTATTGATTTGCAAAATTATTTGGATGGAAATTTTTTTATTTTTAGCACATGCTTGACACATGTTCAAGTATTACGTAATTTTAAAAGCTAAAGTGCGTCACAGTTGTTTTTGTGCTGTTGTTAAATGGCGCTTTCAAATTCTTATTAAGTGTTTAAATGAAATACTTAACAAAACTCATATTATTATATTAATTGCTATCATTTCTATTCAATTCACACTTTCTCTGTGCAAATAAAAGAAAGTAAATAATAAAAATTTCAATAAAAAGAGCTAAAAATAGAAACACACCAAAAATAGTCATCTCCGGAAATGGCATCTTTTTGCCATTAAATCGACAGATTAAATGGTCACAAATTATTATTATCTTGTCCGAATTCAACTCTTTTGTTGGTTTTTTTAAACCTTTCGTTTTCTTCACACTTGAAGATTTGGTTTTGTGTTCTTTCTCTTTTGTTGCTGATGTTGTTGTACATTGAAGAATCTTTCGAACTTTTTCAACAGCATATTCCGGTTCATATCCATTTAAAATGGTTTTGATTTTCTTTTCATTTGGCATCGGTGTTATTGCATCCGTTTTTCTATTTGATGACTTTTTTTTAGGACACCCCCAGCCCCACCCCTTGTGAAAACTACTTGAAACCTTCTTGGAGCATGATCCGTGTCGTTACTGGTTGCTCAGTTACAAAACACATTCGACAATATGTATGTACCTACCTACTCTTAAACAATGTGGCATTGTTTTTTTGCTGACATGACAGCGAAATTATCTGCAAATTAAAAGTTAGACGGAAAAAATTAAGAATGGAAAAAAATGCAAGAAAATTGGAATTGCTAGTAGATTTGATAAAGGGATGTTCGGAAGAAGGGACTCACCCCATTGACGGACGTTGTACAGTTTCCATTTCCAAGAAGTAGTTCAGGTAAATTTCTTCAGTGTACAAATTATGGAATGGAAAGTTCTATTAGATGAGGCATTCTTCTTCTAAACAATTGTTGCAATTGCAGGCATGGCAGAAGTGTAATAACCACGATATTGTGTTGTGTGCGAAAAACTCCACTTTGTGGACATTGTTTGATTTCGTCTTCGTTCATTTTAGTTTCGAATTCTAGTTGTTGTTTTAGTGTTATGTGTTTGTTTTTTGTTAGAGTACACTTTTGCAATTTGTTGGACTTTGAATAAAGTCATTATTTCGGCGAGGGAATTGTGGATGGCAGCAACTCTCTCAGTACTCGAGGGAATTCTAATGAATCTGTCTAGTACAAGGTCTTATGGCATTTTCTTTGCGCCAACTTCACATAAACGTTGTCTCAATTGTTGTGTGCTGGCACAGCAAAGCAACAAAAAACTATCGCTATGGCTGTTTTGTTTTTCCACTCTTGTTTCAAACTTTTCTAGGGCATGAAGTCTAGTAATATGTAGTATATGAAATGATTGCGTCAATAAAACACTGCAGAGAGATTTATGTGTATTGATTTTAAAATTCTTTATTGATGTGTGTTACATGGTCCGGATTCCGGAAGCAATGGATTCCTTGTTGTTGATGATCTGGAATTGTCCAAATTCAGCATCCAATACTAATTTATTAGTATATATTATATAATATAATACAATATAATAATTTCTCATTCCCATGCACAAAATGATATCTTGAGAAGTTGTTGATATAAATTTTTCAACATTTTTTTTTGTTTTTTCCTACCACATCATGTTTCTGTCGGAAAACTTAAAGTATATATGTAAAAATTTACCATTTATGTGAATACTTTTTCAAGGAATAGATTTTTTTTTCATTTTTCATTCGGAAGGTGTAAATAAGACGTCATGAAACCAATCGAGGAAAAACTTTTGCGTTTCTTCTATGGTACACCCTCAACCGAATCTTTACATTTCCCAAAAGATGTGTCAAGGTTGGATACATTTTCCAGAATTCATCCATTCTGCCACCTTTATTTGACGAATGTTATAAAAACTTGAACGGGAAATGGAGAAAACGAAAGAAGACGTTTCGGTGGATAGAACTTTACACAGATAACACATTTTCTTGACAATTGAAGTTTTCATTTGTAATTTTCATTCTCAAAAAAAGTTTATATTCATTCTCTCTGTCACTTTTGCTAAGCACCAAAAAATTGGTTGGAGATAAAAAGAGATTCTTAAGAAGTGTTCGTGAACACTTTCGAAAAGTTTTTTGGTTTTTAATTTTCATTGAAAAACTTGACGTCAAAT
Source organism: Leptogaster cylindrica (assembly GCA_963082835.1). Lineage (NCBI taxonomy): Eukaryota > Metazoa > Arthropoda > Insecta > Diptera > Asilidae > Leptogaster > Leptogaster cylindrica. Next base: position 31,766,311 of record OY720107.1, read on the forward strand.
GATTTCAATGGTGGATCTGTTGCAGTTATTGCTTCGATAAAAAAATATAGAAGTTTCACTGATATTTTTAAATATATTGAAAACTGCAGAATTCAATTTACCACCGATATTTGAAACGGACCACCAACGTTGTTTTAGTTCAATCGGAGTGTAACGATTTTCAAGGTAACACCGAAATCAAAGGCAAACAGAAATCCTGACTCATTTCACATATGAAGTTCCATTAGGGATGGACTTTTTCTGCCTAGTAATTTCTTTTACGAAAAACTGGAATGATACAAAAAAAACAGAAGTGAAGCCTTTGATGGTAGTCGCTCTGGACTTGCCTGAGGTCCTTCATTGTGCAGCTCGTGCCAGGCCACATGAAGTTCTTTTTGATGTGCCAGGGACCAATGCTAAAAGAGGTAGAACTCTTCGAAATGCTTTACTTCAGACTTTAACCGACATCAGTTGGTCGTAGATTACTCGAAAATATTAAGGACATTCTTTTTGCTCCCAAGGGCTAATGAATTTTTCCCACAGGAAAAAATTTCAGGTGAACAAAAAAAAATGATTTTTTTAATTGAACTAAGTTCTTGATTGTAAGGTTTTGTTTCATCCTTGAACTTTTTTGTTTTTAATTTGGAGGAGGAAGAACTAATTTTGCAATTAATTTAACACCAGGCAAAATCTGTTAATCTGTTTTCAATTCGAGCTCGTACAGATGTTGTTGATGTAAAAGGATTATCCGGTATGTTAAACGTTGTTGAACAGGGTTGAAGCATTCATCAAGTTGTTTGAGGAGAGTAAAGACTTATACAGTATTAGAATAAAATTTTAATTGGTTACAAAAATGTCGAAAAATATTTAATTAATCCCCGAAAATTATTTGTGCATAAACAACTTTACATAACCTTTCCGTTTTGCTTTAGACTACTTCTTTATGTCCACAAATAAATCTGCTTTATATAAACATAATATATCACAATTTGTAATGCTTTCATGAATATTTTTCATGAGTTATACGTCTGCATTTTGGACTTTGTCATAACCCTTTAATTGACATCATTCTGTAATTATTTAGTTTTATATTCATTCAAAAATTTCATTCGAGAAAACAAATTCATTTATTTATCTTGTCTTCTGTGAAAATAAACTTTTAATCTTAAGATCTATTTAAGAAAGCACGCGTCAACAACAACACCAATACTGAAGAAGAAAAAGAATTTTTGTTTACATTTATCAACAGTGTAAATTTGCTGATGCCATAAATTCTAATTTGTGCGACATTCATTAATTTTGCGCTTCGTGGCGTCAATGTATCTTTTTTTTTTGGTTTATTTTATTTCTACTAATAGTTAAATGAGGCCAATTTTTGTTTAGTGGTGATAAAAGAAAATCTGAAGACGAACAATGGTAAATTTCTTGTTGCTCCATCGAATCTTAAACATATTGGCGCAGCAAGGGGAAGATTGTTGAACTCCCAAATGGAGTGTCGTTCGATTAATTTATGAAAAGTTGCTCATGTGTAATACAAAGTTCTAAACATGATATTTTTTTGGTCATCGAAAGACCCTCATGAGGAGGAACCACTTTACGATGAATCAGGGTGGTCTCAGTGTCCAACGTTGTTTGGACTGTTCGGCGCCGTGATATGAGCAGTTTTATAACCCGTTCATGTTCAAGGAAAGAGGATGAACAAAGAACAAAGACCGTGATCTTGTGTGATCATTTCTTAGAAACAGCAGCGATCAACAGCACAGAGGATAATGGCGGAGGGAGAGATCGAGGTGAACTTCAATTGTCCAATGCAACTTGCAATATCAGCAGAACCCTCCGGCGATCCAAGTCAATTCAATTTACATCAATGAACGGACAATCGGGGACAAAGGAAAGGTGAACTGCCTTTCTGATCACTGATTGTACGCGTATGGTCTGTTGCAGTTGCAGCTCGCCCACCTGTCCACCATGGTCAAGCGGAACAGGGGGCAGGATGGGAAGGTGAATGATTTGTTGAAAAATGACTACCAACATTGAATCGGAAGTGCAGGAACAAGAAGAGCATCTGTTCCCCGGCATTATCTGGTAACTACTTCCGCTTTTTGATATTTTCACGTCAAACAAATTCGAAGTTCCGGTATTTACTGAAGGATACCCAAGGATACCTATCAACACAAATTTAGTTCACAAGTTGAGTGGGTGCTCTACCGCAGATGCGAAATCGATAATGTCACGGCTAAATGTGTTCTAGGTGCGGCAATTGTGCAGGAAACGGGGAGAAATGAATGCACTAAACTTTGTCATTTCTGTTCGGAGGACATAAAAGCCCTCGGAAGGCAACGTTTAAGCAGGAGCGGCCCTAGTGAGTGGTTGTCTCATCTCTGCTTATGCTTACTGCATAACCTTGAAGTTCATTCATTAAGTCAAGGACAGCCGTTCCCACATACCGAGGCAAATTCTAATTCAGTCGCTCAAGTAAAGGGAAAAGCCACCCCCCCCTCCCCCCCACACATTTGTCGGGACTCATATCAGGAGAAGAAGGAATACACCTTGACAGGCAAAATTAAAATTGTCATCACATGATGTGGAGTTTATGAACGACTCTTAAAATGTCTCGCGCAAAATGACAAATAACAATGAAATTTTTTGAGGTAATATGAAAATTCTTAATGACTCTCGAAATTCTACAGAAATATGAGAGCGAAAAAAACTATTTTCACTAATTGGATGCGTTGTTTATAACGGAGGAAAATTGAAATTGGGATAAAAATAAATTGCCGATATCATCGACATTTTATTGCGGGAAAGTTTCACAACAAATTACCTACAAAGTTTTCTCTATGATTTTTTTTTCGTTGCCCTCTATGATACAGAACTCAATTTTTCATTCCCGCCACCATAAAATATAAGAATTTTTATTTGTCCAAACTTACATCCATAAAGTACATAACTTTGGTCCAAATTTTTATACCCTAGATGTTGGGTATATTAGTTCTGAGCGAACATTTGCATCGCCAACAAATAATGGTGATAGAAAAAAAAGAATTATACTTATTATATTCATGATTGGGAAGTAAAAGAAACCGTTCTATGCATTTCCGTCTGTTTGTCTGTTTGTCCGTCTGTCCAGACGATAACTCGAGAACGGTTGTAGCTAGAGGATTGGCATTTGATACAATAATATTTTGTTAAAATTGTGAGGTCAAGTTCGAAAATGAGTAAAATCGCGCAACTCCTTAGTGTTGTCATACAAGCCTGAATCGTTTTTATGCAAAAATGTTGATTTCGAATTTCTTTCGTTAAACATTGTTATAAATGTCAAGTATAAGTATTACAATTGATTATTTGCGAGAAATTTTGTTTACACGGTTTCTTTCTACACGATATTAAAATTATAGAAATGGAAGAAAACTTCGGCAGTTTTAGAGTAATAAAAGTGGACAGGGTGTTTTTTTTTTTTATTTAGAATGAGTGAATGGGAATCTTTCCGCTACGGTAAATTTTTTTACGTTTTTGGGGGTTGTGGTGGGCAGTAACCGTCTGCTTTGGGGTCGTTCATATTAGTTTCTTCATCTAGAGTATCACGTAATTGGTGTGACCAATTGCTTCCTTACTAGTTTTTAAATCAATAAATAATTATCAATTTTATAAAAAAAAAAGAAATGGATTTTTTCATTTTTAATTAGTTGAACGAACTTTAATTACTTCGATATCGCAAAACATAATTAAAACGCGAACATTTTTTCAAAATGGGCATGGTTCGCCTTGAACTTGAAAATTATAATTAACTTATACTGCACAAAGAGTTAAGCTGCTTAAATTCTATAACAAATTAGAAAAATTTAATCAGATAGAAAATGACGAAAATTTAAGAAAAACTCTGTTATTTATAACACTGTGTGTTGTTTCAGATTCTTCAGTATATTTTGGATAACTTTTGTGGTACACCTTGATCTTCTGAGGGTGTAGATTTCATTCCTCTAAAGTGCACTGCCGTGATATTATGATTTCACCCTCTTTGAATAGAATTCTCTCAGATTGCTGCAGTTTGTTTTCTTATATTTCAACTTCTGGTTTCTCAACCATTTTAGTATTTGGGAGAAGAAGATTTTGTGGGTTAAAAGAAATCAGCCCACGGCTATCGAGAGTTGTCTTCTCCGGAAGTTTCAGAACAACTTAAGTTGTGCCCCATTCCGGTTGGTATCCGCGCACAAGGACTATACGGCATTCAGAAATTGTTCGGATGCATAAACTTTTGTACAATGCAAAAGAGGTCAGGATCACAGCACCACTTGCACTGGCAGCATCCGCGGGACGGTGACAAAAGGATGAAAGGGAGAACGTGACATTGCAAAACTTCAAACTTCCTGCTGGCTTGTTTTTTTTTCTTTTTTTATATAAAAATATATAGGTACATTTTTTTATGGAGACGCGCTTCGTGTTGCCACCCGTTAAGTGTTTCTCTTCTGTTTGTCCTCCATTCACGTCGCGGTAGGTAAGATAAACAAGGATAAAGTATTGAGGGCGGATGCCTTCCTATAGTATAGTCTCGGATCGCTCATTTTTATCCACATTTTTTCATATTTATTTATGCTTTTCGTATAATTTGTCGCTTTACTTCCTTAAAATAGAGAGGAAACGGATGCGCCGTCGAAGATTTTCACGGAAATTGCGAAGTGTAAGTGTATTAGCATTCATCCGGTTCTAGACCAGGTGAAAATCTTCCTACATCGGGGAGCGAGAAGGAGGGAGATAGACAATTGAGGAGGGCCTCAGGGGGTAATGTTGTGGGAAAAATGTTTTTTCATGTGCCTCTTGGTATTCCGGGATTTTTTCTTTATTTTATATATTATAATATATTTTTTATTTCTCTTTGTTTCTTTCCCACATTGAATAAACAATGAACGCTGAATCTACATTTTTCATAAACATTTTAGAAGGATGTTTCTACTTATAATTCTTTCAATAGCACCGAGTTTAAGATGATTCGGAAAAGGCAAACAGACTTCCGGTCGATGTTTATCATTTTTCCAACTTTAATTTATAATAAATAATCACTTTACTGCACTGAATTTTGTTATAATTTATTGTTGAATGAATTCCAGTGATAGGACTACTTTTGAATCTCCGTGATGCTGTTTAAAGTAACCAGTAGGATGTTTTCCCTTTTGCTCTCTTAAACTTTCCAATTGAGTGTCACAATCAAGATCGTGTTGAATTTCTCGAGTATCCTTTCCTTAATTCCTTATTATTAGTGCATAAAAATCTATATTGTGTGTTTGGATTCACCTACATAAAACGCACTTCATTAAATTTATTTTTTGCTTTTGTTTTTCATCTTGATTTTGCTACCGTTACTCGGGCAACTTTAAAATTATAATTAATTTTTTGTTGCTGTTGAATTGTTAGCCAATTCGAATCAATCCCACAAGGTCAATTGATCAATTTGTGGTCAATTAACTTCGAAATCGCGGGATACTGAGAATGTGCTCATCAATTATAATATTTCTGTGCATAAGTGCTCCACGGTTATAATTTTTTTCGTTTTCGTTGTTTTTTTCATACTTTTTAAGCAAGTGCAAAAGACGAAATAATTGTATGTAGGTACTTTGAAAAATTTCCTTTAATAATCTCCAGATTTGCCAGCAAATTTATAATATTTTTTTTTTTTTTATGTTCGGTTCACTGAATTTTGAGGTCTTCAACGAAATTTTATTTAACAAAGACAAAAGAATTTCTCTTGACCGGTGCTGCGTAACTGTTTTTTCATCTTCTTAGCTATCGAGGCGATTCATTCTACCTGTGCAATTTGTGAATTGTTTTAATGAAAATTATCTTTCACTTCTTGGAAATGAAATGGTCAAAATAAAAAAAAATTGAAAACCCCCACACAAACAACGAATGAAATACAATAAATGGTAATTTTATTATCCGTATAATTTTTGTTATTCTCGGGTTAGTAATGGATTACTTAAATAATATGAATTCAAAGTCTCTCAGCAGTTTCCACCGATTTAACCAAGCGTTGAGGAGTTTTACTGAAACAACAGTTCACATGCACCTGGAAGCAAGAAATTACCACGTAATGGAAGATATCTGTTTCGTGTTATAGTGAAATTATAATAGCGATGAGTCGCCATTTGACGTCTTATGAAAGTACAGTGAAATGCTTTTACGGAATGACAATAAAATTTCGACACAAGATTATTGCAATTTATCTGTTTACTGCTAGTTTATGATATTAAATCAATATTGATTAAGATATCTTTTAATTTGATTATAAATGATTAATTTTTGCAATTGTATTAAATTCTTGTTCATTTTTGTTTACAGGTAAGTGAGAATCTTTTCTTTGTTACGTTTTATAACGGTAAGATAAATTTTTTTCAAAAAGTAAAACTCTGAAAAAATAAACAAATTTCATTGCTTAAAATATTTGTAATTATACTGAAACAAAAAGATTCATTTTCTCCTTAAGTAATCGCCCGAGATTTCGGAAATGTAAATTCTGTGCTGTCCAAGAGAAAGTAGAAAGGAATTTGTTGATAATAAAAATAATCGTTTTATAAACACTCAATGAAGAGAATATGCTTGGGAAAAAACAATGTCGGTTAAATATTTCAATTGATTCAAGTGAAATCTAACAATAAACACTTTGTCGGGAAAGTTATGTTGTAAATATTGTTTATTTTATTGATTGCAATAAAATTTTTTTTTTCATATAAACAACTGTCTGAGAAACAATATTTAGGTAATGTTGCTGCCAGATTTAAAATCTCGTGATTTAAGAAATTTTACGTCATTCATTATTTGGTAGTTCCAAATGAAAAAAATATCGGTTTTTTATAAAGGGTGTTCGTATTTGAGGTATAATTAGAAATTTGGCGCCATTTTAATCTTTAACACCAGAGCTCACTGGTATGTTTGAAAGTAGTTACATTCCGGTTACTGAAAATGCATCCATCATGAACCGCAACTGATTTACATTAAAAATATTATGATACTTCAAGTAATTTATGTGGTTTAAGCCGGATTCAGATCATACCAAAAACGTCATATTTATAAACAATATTGAATATTTTCTATCGTGTGACTCGACGATATGCAATAAGGCATATCGCTTATAAATTTCCCAAAAATTTCGGAATATGTTCGGCACATCAAAGGAATTTGAGGGGTTCAAATTTCCCATTACATTTTGCAATGCGTGCGAAGGAGACACAAAATTTTATAAATAATCCGGCCGCAAAAGAAAAGTAGACATTTGCTTATCGTGTGACTCGCTGTGACAAAAATATTCCACAAAAATATTTGCATATAATTATGACGTTTTTGGTATGGTCTGACTGCGGCTTTATTCAAAATTTAAAATTATACATCAAACTTGAACACTCTTTGTATTATATGAAGCATAATAATTGGATATTATTTGGACATTTCCGAAAAAAACGTTCATATTGTACTTATCTACATATTTTTAGCTTAGTTTTTTTCTAAATTTAAGTTGACTTTGTGATTTCCATTATAATGAAATTTAACATTCCTACTTAACTGTTAATGTGTATTGTATGTTTAAGACAAATTTAGTTCTCAATATAACGCCTTTTATGATGAGGTCACGATTGTAGGAGCTTAAAAAAAGAATATTGAATATGTTTGCACAACTAAATATCATATTATAACTTTTCGAATTCGCACATGTTGATAAAGTGCCAACTGTTCAAGTACACATACGTTTTTCCTTCATTGTTCATATATATTCTTGATAAAAGGTAACGAGTTGTTGGAGGAAAAGAAAATGGTTGTAATTTCGCAGATAATTGGAAGTGTAGTTAACTGCTATTTGTGTTACTTTATTTGCAATTGTTCACGTTATATCGCTCCATTTTACCTGCTGCTTGACGGTGTTCTTCATGCATTTGTTCACATGCAGAAATTACGTATAGGAAGTAAGAACCCATAAAACTATTCTCCCTTATAAAACAAAAAAAGGCATATATTGTCTGGGTCAGCTGCATTTAACAAAGGAGTGTTGAATGTTTATAAGAAGTCCATTCATTACTGTAGCCACCATTCAACAAGAACAACAAAACTTTCTTTTAAAGGTACACAGTACACACGTGTTTTCCGAAATATGACTCAAATGGGAAAAGGTAAAAAAAGGTAGAAATTGATTCCTGTTTCGCAGGAAGTACATAATCAAAAATCTGCTGGCACCAGCAGATTCGAGCTCGAAGAATTTGGAGATCTACTTCTGAGTTAATTTTTGAGGCCGACCGCACAAATTAAAGGATCAATACATAAAAGGAAAAGGAAAACAATCAAGGAAGGTATCAACTTCCAAAAAATGGGACAACATTCAATAAAATAAATTTCAACACGGAGTTAACGAAATCACAGTTCAGAAGATCTAAGGACATGGAAACCGGATGTGAGTGGTACGTTCTGAGTGTTTCCGAGTGTAATCGGAATCGACGACATTATTTGTCGGTTTTTTGTAACAAGGACTCAAATCAGTAGGTTAAAATTTTCAGGTTTATTTAATTCTGATCAATTGCTAATGGATTTTGAGGATTTTTGTGCAATCCCTAATGCATGCAACTTTTAATATAGCCCAAGAAAATATACAAAATTATATTCAGAGAAAAGAATTTCTCATTATTTGCAAATTGCAATGACACAAAAGTAATAACTATTTATGTTATTCTTTTGTTATTTCTAAATTCAAACTCTCACGCTATGTCAAATTATTTGTAAAGTGCTTTTAAAATATAGAAAAATAAGTATATGTATCTGCTTTTTTTATCTTAAATTTTTTGATGCATTGAAAAGTTTAAAACACTTTCCCAATCGAAATATTTTCCACTTTCAATGGAGCACTTAAAGGGAACCCTTTTCATGAAAAGCTGGTCAATCCCGCGGGATTTTGTGTACTTCCCCGGCTTAATTTAGCACATGATTCGCCAACAGCATGCTAAGGGAATATGAAAAAAAAACCAAGAAAAATATCCACACGAGTCCATTGAACAGTAAATCGACCTCGAAGCAATTTTTGCAAAAAGTAAAAACAAGGAGTTTATTTTGATAAACGAACTTTGTGCTTTTGTAGGTCCAATAATGGTAGATTCCCTTGGGGGTTGTCCACGTGCGATCTGCACTAAAAATAAAGTATAACAGTGCATCTCTAGATTATTAAAATAACATGGAATTGAAGAAGCATTAATTAACTTGACTATTGGATAGGATTACAGTATTACACTATGTGTATGGAGTATATTTGAAAGTAGGTAAATGCAGATTTTAAAGTTGGTTGTTTATCCTAAAACTCCACTTGGCGTCACAATGCAATGGCGCCAGTAAAAAGTCTCTTGTCGCAGTTTTTACGCCAAATAGATCTAATGATAGAAATTAATTATAAAATCAGTTAAGGAATTTTTGTGTGACGTTTCCAGTTTGCCGTCTATTTCTCTTTCTTTATGAAACAATGGTTAATTTTCAAAAAATAAATCAATACTTGATTTTCTCAAGTGCGATAGCAAAAATCAAACTACATTCACAGACAAATGTACAGACTTGTTATGTACCCATAATTGCTCATTTCTTCGAAAGAGTATTGAAAAAGTAAAAATCCATTACCAGCATACGACCATGATTAGTTCATCTGTCGCAGTTTCCTTTTTCTTACATAATTTTTCTTCATTACATGACGAAAAAGTAACCAAACTCGTCTATACTTACCAAACAAGAATAAATTTTACTCTTTTCTTTCTCATCGTCTCCACTGAATACAAGGAAACCAAAAAAAATAATAAAAACAAAAATCAAAGTAATCTGAAAGCGTGTCGAAGTGTGCATCGTAAAAGTTTTTCAAGTAATTTCCCCGGCATCGAGGAAAGAAGTTTTCCATGCTTGACTTACGACAATACATCAAAACTCGAATTTTGACGACAACAAAGAGGAACAAACGTACAAGAAATAATTAATTTTCAGTAAAAATCTACGAAATGACTCCAGGCTAAGATACTATCGCACTTCATCCAACTGAATTTGAATTGAAAAGGCCGACAGGAGGAAAAGTTGAGACGCTAGATTGACTTAGTTCGAGATCAGCAGAGCAGGAGAATTCATGGCAGAAAGTGGCGTGTCAAAAATGCGGAACTGGTGCACACTCGCAAAACTTTAATATGAAAATTGTGGCGGCTTTTAAAGGCATTTGCACACGCGCACCTGTGTTGAAGACAATTATTTCCGCTCGGTTGGAATGAATCTAAACGGTCGGATGGTTCATCAAATCACGGTACCTCAACAAATCTTATGGACATGGATGAGATTTTTCTCAATTTTCTCAATTTTCCGGCTTCGATAAGACACAATTCTTGAACATTTAAGTGTCCTCTATAATTTTAGATTTGTAGATTAAATACGGTGAAAATGAATATCACAATTTTTTGGTTGGTCAATTTGATTAAAGGAGGAAAAAATCCTCGGGTTATTATTGTGAAAATTTTAGCAGAAACATTTGTTAAAATTTCTAAATTCTATAAGTTTTTCCGTTGTTTTTTTAAAAACTATTTTGTTTCGTTAAATGTTTTATACTAATTTTTCATTAATGTGCCATTTCCTAAACAGTCTTCCAACCTTTTTTATATGCAAAATGAAGTTTATCAATCATTTTTAAAAACACACCGGTCGCCATTTTTGTATTCTTGTAGTGTAATTTGCTGATTTTTGCATTTCAAACTTGCCCACGTGGGACACATTTTCGTCGTTGTTTTTTTTTTAGCTTTCAAAATGTTGTCAATTTTCGGCTTTGATTCCGGAATTCATGAAATGTTGTTCAAACACATGTCCTTGCAAAAAGGATTTCGCCAATAATTTATATTTCGATGTTTCGAATAAATAAAAGAGAATGCCAAATACAATGTTTTCCCAAAAACTTATCGATAATCCCTTTCGGCAGTATTTTATTTTTTTATTACACACAATTTTGATATCACTGGATATCAATCATTCGCCGGCTGACCTTTTTTTGTAATATTTATCTCTTACGTCATCTCCATGGAAGTTCTTTTGTGTTACGAGGTAATCTTTTTTGGGTGGGTGAAGGTCTGAAGGAGTATCATTCCATCTCGAGAAAATTCCTATATTTTACACAATTATTGAAATTGAAGGTAACGTAGATATTCTGTACCTGTTTTGTTTATCTTTTTTATGATTTAGATTGTTGAGAAAAGACGAAAGCTCCAGAGTTTGAAAAATCGATGAAACAAATATTTGGCATTTTATGTATGTATTTGCCCACTTCAAATAGATTAATTAATCCTAAAATATCCCGCATTTAATTCATCCTAATTCTGTGATGTTCCCGCATTGTTTAGGATCAGATTCTCGGCCATGAATCTGGATCAGATCACAATGATTAAGTGCTAGGACTTTGAAGCATTCATTTATTGGATCAGAAGACAAACAGGACCATTGAACATCTCTTTATTATGTCGAACACTCAAAGCTACAAGGGCAAGAAAAGTCCTTGAATTCTGAACATAATGACTTTCAGCATTTTTGAACATCTCGTTTTTGGAATTCACGTTTAACTGAATTTAAATATCCCCAATTTATTTGTTTTCTTTTTGTGTTTTCTGAATGGTTTGGAAATGTCCTTGACTGTCCTTAAAATACATAATACCTATATAATTGAAATATTATACCTTTAGAAAATTGAGACGGTTCTTCAGTTTGCAATTTAAATTGCAATTTATAATTTAAAACATCAATTTATTGATAATTTTCTATTTTTATCTCTCGACGGTTAATACTTGTGATATCCTTGAAGTTGTAATTTCGAAATGGATGCTAAATATTTCAACTTATGAGGCACAGAAATGAGTTCTGCTTTCACCCTTTCTTCTAGGATAGCTTAAATTTTATGTAATGTGAAGTGAAAATCGATTTTGTAGATGTTGTGGGGCAATTTGAGTTTCGTGCATTAATTAAAAAACGTAAGAAAATTAAAATTGTGGTATTGAATTCTCTGAAATCATTCAAATTGCAACAGGAACGTTTTATTCTTTTCTTTTTTTTTAATTTGTTTATAGCCTTAAGGGGAGCACTCCATATAGAATGTCATATCTTAGTAGATTTTCATGATTTTTTTTGGAGGATAAGGAATGCATACATCCTTTCAGGGTCCTAGGTTTTTTTTAGTACATAATTCTAGTTTTACAAACTATTTTTTTTGGTTAAAACAAATTCAAAATGGCGGAGATATAACCAGTCTCTGTTAGGTTGTTCGGAAAGGAGGCCGAAAGCGGTGTACACTCCTGTACATCGTAGGATTATTTGAAACAGCCAACACAAAAAACTTTATTAGTATATACAGGTGCTCACTCGATGAACCTATAATATTGGTAAAATAATGATAATTGGTTACAGGGGAGGCTTAAGAACCAAAAAGTAGATTTTTTCGGGAAAAATTTCATACTTTGACCCATCCAAAAACATGTTTGATTCGATAATTTTTAGTTGGTCTTAGGTTCATCAATTGTACAAAAGTGTTATCAAAACGTGTGGCAAATATGAACTTGATCGGTCAAATAGTTTTTGAGTAATCGTGTACACCGATTTTCAAGTCTCCTTTCCGAACAACCTAATGGACACTGGTTATATCTCCGCCATTTTCAATTTATTTTAACCAAAAAAAATATTTTGTAAAACTAGAATTATGTAGTAAAAAAAACCTAGGACCCTGAAAGAATGTATGCATTCCTTACCCTCCAAAAAAAAATCATGAAAATCGACTAAGATATGACATTCTATATGGAGTGCCCCCCTTAATTAATAGTTTCAATACACCCAAGAATTTGGCATTCTTCTTTATGTGGAAGTTCACTTAATTCGATGGTTAGCAAATTTAAAAGAAAATATTCTCAAACCTCCCCTTTATTCAACGTTCGTCTTTTTTATAGCTTACACTAAAAGACACTTTTCTCTTGTATGTGTTCTTTGTTTTATGCTCTACTGGATCCTAGTTTGGAGAGTTCATGCAATTTGCTCATCAATCTGAAAAAGTCCTGGTTATGATGGTGATAGCGGGGTGTGAGCCTGTGAGGGGTTGATCGGGACAACTTCAATTCCATTTCCTTGGGTGATGGAAAAGATTATATTTTATGATCGACAAAGGCAGATTGCTATAGTGATAACTGCTTCGTATTAATGTGAGATATATGTCTCCTGTGAGGGCGGATACATAATGGCACGTGACAAAATTTTATAACTGAGAAATGTCCTTTTTGGTATGAGGAACATAACTTCAGCAAAATCGATACGCACTTGTAAGTGTGACGCAACAATCTACTTAATTTTCATACTGCAATATTATTTTAGAAGATGAAGAATGATGGCTGCTGTTAAGAGCCAAGCAAGGAATTCGTCATGTTTGTTGCACTTTTATATTATTATTAGTATCATAAGCCTCTAACCCCAACTACATCAGCAAACTCTTCAAGATCTTAGTAACTGCACTGAAGCAGATCAACTGTAAATATATGCATAGTGTCAAGAACCCATTCGAGACAGCTAGTATGATGGGAGCGGAATATTAGTCTCTGAATTGTTTACGGAACAAGCTTAACTAATTAAATAAAATTGCAACAAAAATAACTTCATATATCATTTCAATATCCCTGCTCGACCAGGGTTGCAATATTTTGCTATATTTTCCAAAAGATTATTGTGTTTTCTTGTTGACAGTAATTAGAAATAATTTCAAAATCGCATCTTGTTTCAGGATCTTGAACTCACGCGACACGCACATATTCTGAATGTTTGTGACCATTTTTGCAATGTCACCAGTGTTAATAACGATGAATATCTTTGGAGAAACCTTAACTGGATACGAAGTGATTGTAAACAAAGTTAAATAAAACAATCAAACATTGTAAAAGGCAATTAAACTTTAAAGGTAAACAAGGCGACCATATTTGTTTGTATGCGTCTTTCAATCTCGATTTATTTTCTGGCCTTATCGCGTTTATTGCAAGCTTTCCTATTTGCTGACAATTACATCGCATTGGTTACTATTATTTATTTTTCTTTGCCTTCAACTTTGCACTTTATGGAGAGATTAATAAAAAATTAAATAATACGCTTTTTGCGTGATTCAGAAAAATTTCACAAGTTTACGCAAATTAAGCTGTTTCTGGTTTTCTTATCAGTGAATTGTTGAAATATGGAATTCTCTGTAATCAGTTATTAACAATTCCAATTCTTGGAAAAATTATATTTAATTATTGATGTTTCTATTGATATGAGTCAGAAAAATTTAGAGTATAGATAAAATTATTTCCAACCCTTAAGCAAAGGAACTATTTCAATAGATTTAAAAATGAAGTTTCGGATATGAAACTCAAAAACAAATTCCGAAAATTTTCAGTCAGTTTTGATTACTAAAATTCAATGTTCAAAGTAACCACGTACATCCTTATTATTGCTTCGTAATGGACTAATATAAGTTTTGCGATTAAGGGAACACTTGAATCAATGTGTTTCAGAGTGAATTTAAAAATCTGTAAATTATGTAAGTAGCACAAAACGTGAATTACGTGTTTAAAGAAAATTACTTAACCATATTTTAAAGATAAATTTGATAACGCATTGTTTTTTTGATTTTCAATTATGCGCATTTATGTATAACACGTGCCAAAATTATGATTTCTTTTGTTGCTGGAGAAATATCATTCGAAAATCTCTAAATTTTATGCGATTTCAGTTTGGAGCACTTCACAATGTCTTGCGTGGAAAAAGCATACCTAAGTTTGAGCAAAACTTTCTAAAAAGGGGTAAGCCCGGTAATGGTATAATGGGTGGGATAATGGCTTCTTTGTACTTTGAATAAAAGGAACCATTTTCACAAAATCTTATATCACATTTGAACAACTGGCGGCGTAGAACAATGGGTGAAAAAAAAAACAATCTTATAAATCCAACCAATTGTGATTCGGTTTTTAAATAAATTTAACTTGACTCAAAATTTCATCGTTTTACGACACATGTATGTTGAATGAATTGAATAAGAAGAAAAGCAGATTGTTTACTGTCCCCATCCCAAAAACACTTAAACCAAACTGAAAACAAACAAATTTATTGTTTCAGCTAAATGAACTGAAACGTTTTAATGATGTTACGCTAATCAAATTAACATAGAAACGATGGAGCTTTTTTCGGTGAGACATGTACGTGATCAGGGATAAGCACTGTTTGTCGGTTTATGGCGCATGCATCGGGAAGCAGGTCATTTTCGTAGACTCCAGGGCTTTCATAGCTGTAGATTAGATCAACTATCAAAGGAGTGTACACTGTACGCACCAATTCAATATGCACAAACGAAACCGCAAAATGTTGTTCGTGGCAAATTACCAAAACAATCAGTTGTAGCCAGAGCATAGGAAGAGTGAGAGATCGACAGTAGGTATAGTAAGCCAATGTATTATAGCATATGATAGATGGATGTCCAGTTTTCATCCTCTGTGATTGCGGCGATCATTGGCGGCGTCAAAATGAGATCATCGCGGTGTTGAGTGATCTGAATTTTCGCAACAGCGCAGCTCAGAGATCACATCTAAAGTGGTAGACTAGACACGACTGGATCAAATCAATGGCTGAATATTTTGTGTACTTTGACCAGAAACATTAATCGCTTGATTCCCTCCGCTTGATCGTGGGCGGTGAAGTTGCGGATGGCGCTAAGCGAATCGGAATTAGAACATGAATCGTGGATAATTAATAACACTAATTGAGAATAATCAACTGCGAGTGATCGTTGAAACAGTATTTGACCTAATTTGCCTCTGTTTCAGTCGCTTGTATTTACTTTTGTTGAATTCGAACGAGAGATCGCGATTTTCCTGTTATCATTATCATCATCAACATCTGTGCACCATTATTTATTAATGAAAGGTTAAAATAAAAGGTTTTCAGTTAGACGCTTTAAAACAACCTTCTTCTGTCGTCTATAAAGAGTTTTAAACGGTTATTTGGTTATAACAACTGACTTTTCTGGGTGAGGTTAATTGTTAATCACGATTTTTTGATCTAATGTGTGTCAAAAATTTTCAGTCTTTGATTTATGGCACAAAGAAAAACAGTAAAAAGGCAAAAAGTGCTCTAGACAAAGTATAAAAATTCAGTGACGTAGTTTCACCAGAGAAGGGAAACATTAAAAATTCTATAAATAAAAAATTATATATTTACGGAAACCGTTAAGTTTGCCATAAGAACAACTTTATTGAATCAATTACATCGTATTTGGACAGACAAGTTTATAAACTGGAGAATGTAAGCAAGCATAACATCTGAGAGAACGAAGAGAGGTGTCAACATTTTATTAAATTTTTGTTGTTTCCACTTCTGAAGTTCTGTTGATACTGTTTACTTTTTAATTGGTAACTGTTTAGAGTGGCAAAGAAAACCAGTTGAATTCCCATCAACAAAATACATATTGCGAAACGTCTTCCAAACACTTGAAGAAACAACAGTAATTACGTTTAAATTGCCGCCGCTTACCTTTGGTAATAGTTTGTAATAATTTATGACGGTAATACTTTGTCTGCGACCAAATCCGTTGAGTAATCAAAGAAAATTCTTATTACGTTTTTGCCATATAATGAATTTTGATATTTTTAGTTCAATAAACTATTCACCGTTGAATTTTCCATATTCAATGACTTCTTATTACTGAGAACACTTTCAACATCGGTTTTCATTTTGTTGGAAAGACAAACCGATCAAAACTGTCGAAATCGAAATTTGAATATTGATGAAGTTCATTGAGTTTGAACAGTTTAAATTTTCTAACAAATGAAAACTTATACTTTCAACTATATGTACCTACTGGTTTCTTATTTTTATTTGCATCTATGGAGTTTATGCTGTAGAAGGATGTGAATAACAACACGTTGAAACAACAAGGAAGCTTAACTGTGGAGACCAACAGGGATATTACAACATTCTGCTGGTGTTTATCTCCATTTATGTGAAAACATTCACCATCTGCTGACGGATATGTGGATGACGGGTTCCATGTTTTATTCATTGCCTTCGGCAGTGTTAATTTAGCTGAAGAGCAAGACAGGTTCGACATCACATTCGATTATGATCGCGATTAATTCAAATGTCGTCACAAATTCAATTTTGCATTAATTTAATGTGAAATTAAGGAAGCCGTGTCAACAGTAATGTCAATTTTTTGGTTAGTAATTTTTGGTTGACTACAGTTTAATGATCTTCATTAACAGTGATCGAGAAAGAAGATTTGATCAGGGAGAAAAAAAAGTTTTATGAAGAAAACGCATATGATGGTTGGGGTTTGATAGTTAAAACTAATGAACGACCGACATTTAGTGCAGCACCGTTGAAACTGTTATTAGATTTATGGACCAAAATTTAATGGACTCCAAACGCCTACCACACTCAATATGATGAAATCATTGCCATAAACGATGTGATTGCGATGCTGAGGAAAATTCATAATACTTCATCTTGATATTGATTTTATTATCATTTTTTGTTCATATGGTTTTATATGTACAAAGTACAATGTACATGAATAGAACAGAACATGACTTGACTTTAAAAAAATGCTCTTCATGAACATGCTTTTTCCGCCCACCTACATGAACCAGGAAGAGTGATGACGTGCCCGAATAGTTTAGATAATCAGTATTGGGAGCAGGGAAAAGATGAAAAATAAACAGACAAAAAGAAAAAAAAATACTGCATTCGAATATCCAATGGTTGCCAAAAAATCCTCTTTGGTCCAAATAAAAAAAATCATCGTTCTGAAATTTGTTCTCTTTCTTTTTAATATTTTTTTTTTAAAACACAGTTTGCCTGTACCTTTGGCTCATATTTTTCGTTTAGTTTGATTGCATTCCAATTGATTAAAAACAACATTCATATAATTCTTTCGAGTTCATGTTCGACTTCTACGGCATTATTTCAGTCTCGATTAAAATTTGGCACACGTCTTTGGGTCGTGTACGTTTTTCTTATTTTTAATCATTACTTGTATGCAAATGATGTCAGGTGCTCTTTATGCAATCATGCCAAACAAATAATTTAATGGACGAAGACAAAATGCGGTAAATGTTTTCAGAAATTATTTTTTACCGTTCCACTGACGTCATTCGTCATTCAGTTCATATAAAACACGGTTTCTTTTTTGTTGTTTGTTTGTTTAGGTTGTAATACACAGAAATATATTTTATTGAGAAATTCTACAATTTTCTTTGCATGATTGCATGTACACGTTGTTTTGATTAATACATTTTTCTATATTTACTTTTATTAAATTATATATATTTTTTTTTTTATTTTTTTTGTAAAAGAAAAGACAAGTTTTTTGCAGGTATTTTTAAATTTTGTTTCTGATCAACGAATGTTTCTGTCAAATGAAAAACGTTATGTCATTTTCATTGTTAATAATAAATATTTTTTTCAAAATTAAAATGAATTACATATAAAAAAAGCAAATTTAGTCACAGACAAAAATATAAATCAATTTGTAAGAAAATATTTAATAAATTCAATTCCAACTCAATTCTTTTAGCACTTCTTTGAAGTCTTAACGTATGTCCATTCTTATCTTTATGATTACATTTTTTAAAATGTTTGTTTATCCCCAAATAACTTTTTTACACAAATCAAGCACATAAATTTATCGAAAGTTTTCTGCAATTATCTAAAAATTGCGTGTTTATATTTTACACGTGTCATGGAATAGTGTAAGGCCATCATATTTTTTTTTTTATATATATAGTCATTTCCTGAAGTCCATCCCAAGTGGGTGTGGTCGATAACCTAAATATTGGACGCTGGCCAAAGAAAATCATTGATTGAAAATTAAACGGAAATTCTTTCTCGCATTTTTGGCTGCAATGAAGATTGCAAAATTCTAGTAAAATTTTAAAATAACCATGTTAATGTGTTTTTATTAACTTGAAAATGTTTTCGATAACTGACGATAATTAAAACAACTATCGAACAAATTATGGTCAATGTTTTACGATCGCCATTAAATTTAGTGGTTAGAAGTGAAAAAAAAAACATTTGAAAATTGATTAACTATTTTCAAAATTCAGCTGATTTTTAACAACATTTCATTATAAATTAATTTTACAAAAGGTTCCAATTCAATGTTGAAACTCTTTTGAGGCTTGTGAGAAATTATTGGTTGTCCATGAACCACACAACCGCATTATGACGACCGTAGTTGGGGCTGTGGGTCTGCACCATTGCTGCAGAGGTGTAAATCCAATTTTCTGGTTAATTTATGGGAAAAATCTTCCACTTCCTCACCTCATGCATTGCCATAATCACTGGTGGAATTCTTCCCTGTTGCCCTTTTCAACCTTTCCAACATCAATAGACTAGGTTAATTGAGAACACCTGGAAAAAATGAACACAATGAAACATTCCTTCCTCTCTTTCTCTCTCTCTCTCTCTCTTTCTCTGCACTCCATCGTCCTTTATCTACATAGTATCGATTCTCAGGTTTAGGAATTTATTACTCCTTCCTTCCCAACGACTTGTTTCACACTATTGTTTTTCCTTGCTTCTTGTGACTGTCATCGAACGAAAATAGGATCCAAGTATAGTGACCGATATCATTCTAACAATTACATAAAACAAGAAGAACACGAGTCGTATGGATGAAGGTTGTCCTTGCATGTATGAAGGTGGATGGGCGATGACTTCGAAGAATAACCCAAACTCGCAAAGGAAAGTACCAAATGAGGTGGCAATCTGCACGAGAAGGATTTTCCTGCTAATGATTGTCGTAAGGCAATGAAAATTGTGGAGCCTCAAGCAAGCCATGTTGACTTATACAAATGACAACAGAAACGTGCTTAATAGAAATAGAATTGATTTGATTAAGTTCCGGAGATGTGGACGCAACGTCGTCAATGGTGTAAAACGAGCTAGTAATTGTCCTGTGAGGAGCGTTTTTGACGCCTTCGTTTGTAGAAGGGACATTCCTTAACCTCTGTTGCCATCCCATTTAGAAGGTACATAACTTTAATGAAAAAAGTTTAGACCGACATATTGCAGTCATGTTGAAAGTTATTTACAAAACGTACTATCTTTCGTTAAGATGCTTATTTTGTAAGTCACATTTTGGCAAGCATTCATAAATATGAATGAAATTGTGATTTCTGCTTTCCTTTCTAAAATTCTAAAGTAAGTTTCTCTATCGCTTCACTTCTTCACGCTTATTCACGACTTATTTTTTGTTCACTTTTTATTTATAAAAATTACATAAACCCAGTGAGAGATGAATTTGCATCGAATCCACCACGTCGAAATCCGCCTATAATAATCCGCAATCTGCACACGGTTTTCGATGGTGTTCGTCTTTAGAATTGTGAGAACTCGGCGAACCAGTTCGAACAAGTCGAAAGCAGTCGAACACCGTCGATTTTAGTTGCGCGCGCAAGAATTAAATATTTCAATATATAAATGAAATCATTTGGGGCCAAAATTAGTGACTAAAGTTATGTCTGCTTGGCTCTACAATCAAACTTTGCACAATCATGACCACAATTACACAAGCAACTTTGTTTGATTCAATTGTTGCAGTTCGAAAATATTCCTTTAACATTTTATATAAAAACTAAAAGGTATCAAGAAATATTCTCTTCCAAAACAACTGAAAATTTGTTGATTAGAAAAGAAAAGCAATTCATTTTTTCAATTTAAAACTTGAACTTGAAAATCGCAAGTGCAGCTGCTTGTTTCTCATTAAATTCGCGGATTATCGATAAAGTTAATTGCGTTACAACATTCGTGGTAGTTCATTTGTGGAGAGGGGGAGGGAACGGAGGTAAGACTGGCAAGTGTGTAGAATTCAGAAACACAACAACAACTCTCTGTTCACCACAAGTGAGAGCAGCAGTTGGCGATTCCACTTCGACTTGTGACGGCATTTCACATTAATTGCTAAATTAGCAAACAACCCCACAGCTTCCTCGGTCAAGTCTCCCCACCACTATCTCTTTTAGTTGTTTAGTTGACAGTCCACTGGATGACATTGTACCAAACGTTTCATGTTAGAACCTCTCTGAACGACAACCATAAAATTTGCATTGAATATTCAATATTGAAATTGATTGTAATTAAATTTTTTTTTTTTTTTTTTGCTTTATATGTATATGAAATATGAAATTAAAGGAGACAGTGTTGTTGATCGACAGAGGGGGTCATTACCTGGTGCTGAAAGGTAATAGTAGTTCACAAACGGGTTAAAAGTATTGAAAAGATTTGAATGTCGATTAATAACGAGAAACGGAAATGAATGACCAAAAGCTTTTTCGTATTTTTGCTTTTATGAAGGAAAACAGAAAGGACAGGAACAATGCAAATTATTTCAATGGAATGTTTTCTAACAAGCAATAATTTCAAGTGGTTTGTATTATTATTGAGAACACAATATTAGTGTTTTCTTTGAATTTGTTTTTCATTGAAGTTTATATTCAAGATGTTATTTGAACATGAACATGTCTTATAAATGATGATGGATTCAAGAATATGGAAACAATATTGATAGTCGTTTACTATTCAGGCAGAAAAGCTTTTATTCTACTCTTTGTAGTCGTTTTCCTCGTCGAAAATCGATAACATCAACATGTTATCATTAATTGCTAATTAGACAATTTTCGGCTCACTCGCTTGTTCATTGTGCTTGACTTTGATGCCCTTCCAACTCGTCCTTGTTTTGAAAAGCACCTTGACCACAGGCAAGTCGTCGATATGTTCCATCCTCCAAACTATCTCACTCTAGTACTTTGCTTTTATGCTTGTTCTCGTATTGTCCATTTAATTTTTTTTTTAAATTTAATTAATTTAAATCGAAACCAATTTTCAAATCCGCCCCGTTTTTAATTTTTGTTCTCCTCCGGATCCCACCACTAGATTTTCACAGCCAATTGACGTCGATGAAGTTCATTTTTCAGTATCGCTCTAGATTCATTACGTTTTGGTTGATTTATTTTGTTGTTGAAGTTTAAAACTGCCATGAATTGCATTTTAAATACTTGTATTTAAGTGAATTTAATGAACTGTTCAGTGTTCGGTCTCCCAATCGCGCCCGTCCTAGTGCCATAGTTTTGATTCACGTCAGATTGCATCAGAGTGATGCATCTGTTGCTGCATTCACACGAATGTGGGTGACAACATCATGCGGATGCGATGTCATGCTCACGTTTTTGAAGATTGCTTCGGGTGATACAAATTTGCTGTTTTACTTCAGTTATTTAAATTCCATATGATTTTCTTACTTTGCTTGATTCAGTTAGATCATACGTTTAAATTATTCAAACACAAAAAAAGTGTAATTGCTCAATCGATTTTTTTAGTACTCTTTTGCTTAAATTGAACCTTGAAATTTTTCAAGTACTTCCTGTATAGTTCATGAGTATTATAAACAATAAACATCCAATAATATGTCGAATGGTGATTTAGATCACCGATTCCTTACTTGCTCAACGGTTGACGACAATCGACTTAATTGGTTGCTGTTAAAGGTTAAATGGATTTTATTTAATCGCAGAAAAATGTAAAGTAAATCTAACAAGTAAAAATAATAAACTAGAAGTGGAATTAAGCCATACAGTGTGCACTTTTTTTTCAGTTCAATAACTTCGAATCAAAGTGGAACGTTTTGATTTAATGCTAAATTGAAAAATTTTCGTGCCGTAACATGACGTAACAATAGTGTTTTCCTATGCAGGCACGTACGCGACACGTATCAATGTATAAAAATGGCGTCTTTTTTTAAATAAAAGTATTGTCGAGCAGGGTCCGTTCGCTGCACAGCTTCAATTGAAACTTTATTAATTTCTGCAATTTAATCTAGGTTTTAACCTTATTAATTCAGAAAACAACATAGTTGATTACAATTTACAAATATTTCTAAGATTATCACACACAACAATAACTTAAAACCTATTCAAAAGATATAATAAACATTTGTGTAAAATATTATCAATTCTTCAAGCAACCAATCGAGATTTAAGATTCGAAATTTTTCATATTATTCAATTCTATTTCTGTCAAATGATTAAAAAGTTTTAAATAACAAACTTTAGAACTTTGAATCACCTATTCCAAAATTAGTCAAAGTATTCAAAGTGATTGAAATTTATTTAACTAGGAAATACCAACATATAATGTCTTTTTCTTCACAAACTGCTAATAATTTCGTTGCGTTAATTGGCAAACGTATTTTCCAAATGTGATAAGAAACTTGAGATAAGACTTCTCCTTTATGTTCATATGATTCAAAAATTATTCTTATTTCCGGTGCCTTTTCTATTTGGTTCGTCGTTCAATTTGAATGTTATCAACATTGAATGATTTTGTTCCATATACCCACATTGGCCCACGTCACCGTTACCTTTATCATCTCGCCCGCGTTAGTATTCCATGAATCTTGATAAGGTATAGCGTAACTTTAATTATGCATTTTCCCATATATCAACATTGTGACACCAAATTCAAAACGAAACATTCACGTGTCGAAAAATTTCCAAATTTAATGAAATCCGCCATCTTTGTTTTTACCTAATAGCATCGCGTCAGCGGAAGTGAACTAAACTCTAGATAGTCCCAAATAACATTATGAGGGTGTGCGGGTAGTGGGTACAGGTTGTTTGTCAGTTTTGTTTTTTGTTTTAGACACCGGATGTAGAACGAGCACCCGAAAAGGTGTTAGCAATGTTATCATCAAGTTGTTATCAATAACTAGCGGGAAGTTTGACTTTATTCCCACACCGCAGCACCGTCAACAAATGCTTAAACAGAGAGGGGCCATTAAAATGGCATTTAATCACAGTAAAGTATACTTATGTTTTTTGCGATATCATTACCGTCCTCCCTCCTACTCCTTTATACACCTGTGGTCCGCTTGTATTGGTGCACCTACATCTAGCCGCTAGCGTCACCGTCACACGACACAAACCCAGGTGCAGATGGCGCACTTGAGCCTAACAGTTGAGGACGACTATCCGTCATCCGAACTCTGGGGGCAGCGAATATTTAAGTTGAATTGGAATTGTGTGAATTTCTGTGCTCTGCACGCGGATCATTATTAGCACAGGTGGCTCAGGTGAACACCGCGTTGCACTCGGGTGACAAATTTTCAATTTCAGTTCGGGGCTGATTGATTTCGAGCAACACTTGAGCAATATTGGCGATTAGCTAATCAACTGTTCTCCGAAAGGGGAAGTCGTTGCTCGATAAAGCGACACTATGCGCTTCGGGCGATGTCGAGATATTTCAATTGGTTTAGTCAGAATTTCGTCAACACGAACGGTAGAACATGTTTTAGACTTCCCCGATTATTTTCCTCTCTTGTCATTCTTCGTTAATTTTTTTGTTTGGTTTTAAGTCTGTCTTTTATGGTAATCAAGTCACAATAATTTGCTCAGGTAAAAATTTAGTGATCTCGTGAAATCTTTTCCGTTGTTACATGTTTTTTGTGTGATAAGTATTTGGAATGGACTCTAGAGGAAGTGTGATGTGCTTTTGGGATAGTGTTCGGTTAAAGGTGTTATAAATGACAGTCATACCTCGTTTCGGCATATTTAAATGCCTGCTTACACCGATCAACCACATGTGGCAGGTTACAACATTGCCTGAAAAAATTAGTGAGACATTTGGATCAATTGTTCGTTATGCTCAGAATACAGTCGATGTATTTTTATGCACAGCAGGGTGAGTTAATGTTTGCCGAGTTTTGTTTAATCAATACAACAGTGATCTCGCTGTTGTTTGCATATTCACTGGTTGGTGATCAGTCTGGTGTCATCATCTGAACATACAACATTGTGAAACACTGTGTATTATTTCCGGAAGAATATTCTTAGATAGAAATATTGTTTTGATTGCACTTGTACACCAAAAATAATGTTGTTGTAATCTTTAATTACTATAGCGATTTTTATTTTGTTAGGCAAGACAATTTGAAATTGCTACAAATTAATTTTTGTTATTGTGAAATGCCTTAGAAATCGGAAATCAGCATATCTCGTCTTTACAACTTTATAATACGTTTAAAAAAAAATAACCGAGATCTATATTTTTTTATGTGTTTATTTTTCAAAAGATAACGTTAAAAGATACTTTTTCCTATCGATGCTTTATCAGAAAAAATAAATTGAACAACAACTTAATACTATAAAAATTCTTAAGAATTGTTTGTTTTAAACTTTATTTTCAAATAAAATAAAATACAATAAATAAATAAGCTTCATTTGCTGAAATAATTATACAGGTGCTATTTCATGATGAAAAATTTAAACATAAAAAAATGCATTTCGGAATACTTACTTTCATTGCAAATATTTACGTTTATTTCAGGCTAATATTTGCGCTTCAGGATACTTTGTTATACATTTTTATTTGAAGTAACAAAACCTTCAGTTTTTAACATTTTAATTGGTTCACATAGATATTTGTGAAATGTTCGCAAACCGCGGCAACAATATTCAATTGAACTGTAGCGTAATTTTGCATTGACGTAATTATACAGAACGGTGTCGCCGGTAATGATTTAAGGTTTTCACATTTCCTTTCTTCCAAAATGATGCCCCATCATTACCTGTGACAATTAAAGTTTTGTTAATGCCCCCCAGATATTGCACAATGTACAGAAAGTAAAAAGGAAGCGAACTCTTTCAGTAACCGGCATTTTGCTTCCCAGACTCGACTTGGTTTAATCTCGAAATATATCTGCAAGTAGTAATTATCAGGGAACAGTAATGATTGTGTTTGCTTGTTTTTTGTTGATTATAAATATTTTTCCAAGCTTCCATCTAGTGTCGCGTTTAGTTCATAGCGAAGACAACTGGGCGACAACGTTTCCAGTGCAGATTTGATGTGGTTTATTTTCATTACAGATTGCCTTTTCGTATCTTTAATATGTACTTATCTTTTTTATTTATCGGCTCGCCAGAGCAACACCAAAGTGGTCAACTACTTCAGCCGTGGGAAAGTTTCATTTTGTAGTGGCGAATGATTTGCTCGTTTTGTTATGTTATCAACTGCTAGTGGCAAATAGTTTAAGTGAATAGAGATAAAATGGAGCGATTGATTTAAGGCCTCGCTTGTTTCCAAGCGGTTGAATTGGTGAACAATCAAGTCGACATTTTTTTCCCTTTGGCACGCTGTTTTAGAATTATGGTATGAGGTAATAATCTTTTTCTTTTGATTATATATACTTCATTAAACACTTCCTGTCGAGGCAAGCATTTGATAAAAAATAATTGAGTGATATAAACTTAAGCGAAAACAAATATTTACCGTCTATAATTAAAAAGAAAATTGCTAAGTAATTAACCTCTTCAAATAAATACAATTTTTATTCGGTATCGATCACAGATGACAATCCAACTTAACTCTTTTAGAACTTCTACGAATAAAAATCTATTTTTATCTGTTCAAATTAATGGCTTTAAGCTAAAACAAATAAAAATTTGGACAATAACGTCAGATAAACAAATGAATGTAATAAACTTCTTCGTGTTTTATCTATAACAGTGCAAAACTCAAATCCCATACAGTCTATAGTAATCACTTTGAAAACAATCGTAAAAACAACTATAGTGTTGTAATCGCCTGATAATCACACTTGTCTACATCTCATGATGCTATCGCACTTTCCAAACATAGTGAAGAAGTATTATTAAAATAATACGCAATAGATATAAAGCGAAGAAGAAAACTCTCATCTTACATTCTTACGCAATTTCATTCAGAAATTATTGTCCTGAAATACCGAAAATGAGAGTAATAAAATGGTTTTCTTTTGTTATTTCGTTCGCCCTGGCTTTGCGTTAATAAAAAATAAAAATAACGATGATTAAATAGTAATTAGTCTTCTGCGCAATTACCAATCGGAGGAAGTCATCACAATACAATCAATGATGAAATTCATTCAAGTTCGTTCATAAATTTGATTCGTGTGGGAAATTTTTGGGAGAAGTATTTGCATTTCATCTAGCAGAAAAACTTTTACAGAAAAGAAGAGAAGTCGTCTTTTAGTCAGAACAAAATCAGGGAACCCCCGCTACGGTTGCGTTCCACAGTCATGGCTCCATTTTGAGTCACGTAGTCCTTGTCTTGTAACAGATAAAAGAAAAATCACAGCAAATCGTGACCTAGCCAACTCTGGAACAATGGGGGGGGGGGGACTGAGTTTCTCTGCTGGTTTCCATGTCGCCCCTCTTCCCCGGCCACGCAGGATGAATCATGTTCCAGAGAACTGGGTGAAAGTTTGTAAGAAGAAATTGGATCATCCGAAGAATACGCAACTCCGTCAGATTGCGAACACGGCTGTCTCAACTTGACACCAGTTCGAAATACTGTGGCTTGATGGCACGCAAAAGTTCTATTTGTTTATTTACCCAATTGTAAACAACAATCGCGTGATTTTATATTATTCCATTGGCTTCTGTTTTTTTTGTTTTTATCTTACTGACACAATGCGGGGACATTTAGATTGCCTATGTCACGATGCCAGAGAGAATTTTGCTGTGGAAACTGGTTACGATTAAGTGAAATGTCACTTGTTCAAACACACTTGACGTGTCTACACAATACCGACTTTTTTGACTTTTGACAGATAAAATTATACCGCAAAGATAAAAATTTCTAATGTCGTTATGAAGTTGAGCCGCATGTTTTTTGTCCATGTTCACCGCAGCAGTAGTCGTACGAGGGCGAGGTCTTAAATTTCTTACCGATTCGTAAGTCAATGAACAACTCTCCTGGTAACCATGCTGACTAATCAAATGGCCGGCCATACAATCTTATTCATACAGATACAACTACCCTGTACATAAAGTTCTGTTTGCTCTACTACACCATTTATGCACGATAAATGAACTAAAAGACGACAAAAATGTTTAAATTACAGTCATACGTCACTCGCCATTCTTTGCTACCACTGCTACCAGTGATTTATAGCCAAACCGTCCTCGATATGAATCATTGGGAGTCGATGTTGAGGGAAACAACCTGGAACGATTGGTAACCGCAATTAATGTACGTGAGAAATTGTTTATGATTTTGTCACGTACAAACGTTGTTTAATGAATATTGTAAACTTTGCAGTAGACTGGAGAAGGTGTTATGCGATAGGTAATCGATCTGGAGCGTGTGAATTCCATACAAAAAATTGCGGAGGCCTGCGTTGAATGATCTTAAATATTATTAGCCGGTCGATAATTTGATTATTATCAGATTCATCTCCTTTTCTGTTTGCATTTACTGTGCGGTGGAGTTGATTTAGGTTACATTTTGCAGACAAAACAATCTATTGCGGATTCAGTTCATGTTTTGTCCAAGTCGTGTTGAAGGAGTGTTTCAAATGTTATTGGTTTTTCAGTTTTGAAAGTAGGTGAGGACATTTTGGACGTTGTTGAACCAAAAGAAATTAATTTTTGATGACAACTTTGAAAATTATACTCTTTCAAAAATTGTAACAATAATTAGTTTTGAATACACTCATATAATTAAAAATTCTAACTAGGTAAAAATTCTAATCTTTATGTGAACTACATTTCTAAACCATAATTTTGTTCTTTGGGAGTAAAATGGGCAAAAACAAATTTCCTAAACTTTTAAATGTCGTGTTTTCTTGGAAAAAGTTTTTAAATAGATTTCTAACGTTTCGAAACATTCTGTTTAATCGATTGTTGACATCTAAAGGAAGAAAAGCTAAAACTTTCCAAAATTCGATTAAATCAGAAAAAAGAGAAATTCAAATTTCTTCTAAATGTTGATGTCAAAAATAAGTTATAGAACTATAAAGTACTTTTTGTAATCAGTTGCTAATGATAGCACATATTTTAAAGTAGAATTTATTTTAACTTTTATAAACTCCATTGCAATGTACTAATTTATGGTTTTTTTTTTTCACAGAAAAGCCCGTCGCAAAGAACGTGATGGTGATCAAAGTTCCACAGATGCAAAACTTTACTTAGAGGAAAACGTCTTAGAACGTAAGCTACCCGATGCTGATCTCAAAGCCTTAGTTGATCTTCCAGCTGGTTTAGACTATAATGAATGGCTAGCGTCTCACAGTAAGTAGTTACGTAATTTCACAAGAATAAACATTATCATGATACATCACAATAAAATCAACAAAATAAAAAGTGTGAGGGAAAACTAACAAGAAAATTATAATACTTTTGAAATACCAAGAAAATTACAGTCGAACTTAATTTCGTCAGAGGCTTATTATATGAAAAAATAAAAAGGATAACAGAAAAATAAAGATTTCTCAATTTTTTTTTGAAAAAATACTCGTCAATTTACAACCACTAATTTGAAATCTCATTTACCAGCGAAGAGCACTTAACAAAATTTCATTTGTTTTGTTACCTAATGTTCCTTCTCATGAATTTAACAAAATTTTCTAATTTTCATACCCCAAGGATAATTTATTTAAAAAAAACTTTTCTTTTTTTCCGCCATCAACTCACTTTAATAAAGGATCGCTGTGACATTGACGGCAACAGTTAAGTGCCATTGATTTAAACAATTGCCGGCTTCGTTATTGCGGAAAGTATTCCAGGGGGAAGAAAATAGGTTACAAAGGCAGGTTAATTAATTGTAATCGAAGGGGTTACATGATGATAAAACATTCTAGACGTGAAATAACCATTCATGGGGATTGGGGAATCTAAAATCTTGTATAAAGAAGAGCGTAAAAAAGAATAGACAAAAGGGCAAAATTTAACAATTAATTAGTCCTTAATGAGAATTTACACTACCTTCTCATTGGTCACTATCGGGTAATAAATTGCTACCGATGGGGGCTGACCTGTTTTATATTTTTAAACACTATAGGATATCGTTGCTCTGGCAGGATACGAGAGGTCGAGAATGCCGCATGCCCTGATCCTTTATATTTACCTTGTCGACAATATTGCCATTTTATAAAACTGCTTTGTATTTGTTGTTTTACAATTCGAAATCTTTGCCTAGCTTTTCGTATTTTGTTACACGATTTCAGAACTTTCGATTATTATTTTAATTATATTTACCTATAAATATTCAGTTGTTTTTGGACAAAAAGCATATTTTCGAAGTTGATAATTGTTTAGAAAAACGCATCACTACCTTGCAAACTTTTTATTTCAAATAATATGTAAGTATGTGCTGATCACATTGATTAGCAAAAACTACTGTTTTTATGCAATTGTTATGATTTGTAGTAATTTTTGAATCACTTCTTCCTGATAGTGTCGTAAACATCAGTGCGACGTTGTTCTTGTAATGGAATTTGTCGCCTTTGTTTTTCCATAAGATTGAAATCTAAGAAAAATAATAAAAATTATCATCTTTGAATTGTTTAAACTAGATTAAACATTGCAAATTTACCAAGTTCCCCAACAATTACTTCTTCCTTTTCGGAAGCTTCAGCCAAGATTTGACCCCAAGGATCAATCAAAATCGAATGACCATAAAGAACGTAAGGATCAGTCAAATCCCGAGCAGAATGAGTTGCAACAACGAAAAATTGATTATCATTAGCTCGAGCCCTGAGGATGATATCCCAATGCAGTTTACCTTGCACTGGATCAAAAGCTGCTGGATAAATCATCACCTCGGCACCTAAATGAATAAATTTCTGTTGTAATTAAATTTTGTAATTGAATGATATGGATTTGCTCACCTTCATTTCTGTAGACTCTAGCGAATTCCGCCAGACGCATATCGTAGCAAATTGCAATTCCGAATTTCCTTCCCTCAATATCAACCATTGTTATATTATCCCCAGGTGTTAGGACGTCTGATTCACGGTATTGAACTTCATCCATTGTTATATCAAAGAGATGTACCTGTTCAATGTAGACTCACTTATTGACATAACCAAAATTATCCACAATGGTTGGTACCTTGCGATGTTTTGCTAACATATTCCCTTGAGGTCCAAAAACTGGACAAGTGTTGTAAATCTTGTCCCCAGCCTTCTCCATTAAGCCACCAATTACGTAAATGTTCAGCTCCTTGGCGACTTTTGCCATCTGCTGACAAGCATAACCTCCCGGGATGATCTCCGCGTGATCAGCGAACAATTGAGTTTCGTATGGTCCAGCAAAGCATTCGGGGAGCACCACAACTTTCGGTTTGTACTCGCGCACCACTTGCCGAATCTTCTCCATCGCATACTTCACATTTTGCTCCTTGTCCCTAGTTTTCAGGAGTTGAAGGAGTGCAATTTTGATTTCTAAATAAATCACAATTTAAACAATTCTAAGAATTTATGTTAAAACTTTTTGAAATTACTTTGAGCTGGTGCCATGGTAAACGAATAAACTTCTGTGAACACTGTAAGCAGAACTCTGAATTCTCCGCTGGAATAACACTGCATTTATAGGATCCCTAATCAAGTGAAAACCCATTTTTGGTTAATTAAGATACTTCTTAAATGATGTTATTCCTCTGCAGGTCATCGCAACTAGAGCCCTCATTTACATATATAGTTTTCCTGTATATTTTATCTTGTCAAAGTTCAGTGCCTGCCTTCTAGAGAAAATTGTATTAATTTTGTAATTGATAAGATATGGTTACTCGAGGTCATCTTTATTCACCATATCAAACTATAATGAGCAATTGTTGGCCCAATTATTGTTATCAAATATTTACGGATGAAATGTAATTGCATGAATCACAACAGCAATGCTACACGATTAGTATTATTGGAAACTAATTTTTTTATTCGTATTTACTAAAATATTTTAAATATTTTACACGCATTTAGAATAAATAAACCATCAATGTTGTTGTATAAGTCAAGCATTTTATTTTTATTTCAATTTATCAGGTTACATCTGTTTGAATTTTATGAAAATTCGAGGTTTTTTTTTTTTTTTTTTTTAAATCATTTACCCGTAAGATGTGGGAATTGGGCGGTATGTTTTACTTTATCTGGTAGGGACTCTTTTCTTGTTATTTTCGTTACTTAATTAATTTTATAGTACAAAGGGCAATCATTTTACAGGTTTTATTTGTTTTTTTTTTTTTCACTGTTTACAAAAATAAAAAAAAATAGAATGTATTTTACCACCCATGGGGGCAATTGGA
Source organism: Leptogaster cylindrica (assembly GCA_963082835.1). Taxonomy (NCBI): domain Eukaryota; kingdom Metazoa; phylum Arthropoda; class Insecta; order Diptera; family Asilidae; genus Leptogaster; species Leptogaster cylindrica. The sequence goes on from OY720107.1 coordinate 31,798,438, forward strand.
TGGTAGGTCAAAAATTAATAAATACTCAATGTTAAATATTTCGGGCCTTTTGGTGGTATGGAGGAAACTAAAAGAGTTCATTAATAGTATTAACAGAAAAATAAGTATTGATTCTTTTGTAATAAGGCAACATAATAAAGGATGGCCATACAACATTACTAATAATAGAATAATAGAAATTCCCAGAAAATTCTTTATATTTCAACCGGTCAAACAAATGTAATCGCTTAATTGTTTTTAGCAACCGTGTTTGAGTGCACGAACAAACTTGAGGGAAATATACCTGAAATATGTATGATCGTTTATTTATTACTAGAGGAACCCGGCGTGCGTTGCTACACCCTTCCGCGCCTACGTTACTAAGCTTTCTATTAGAAATTATATTATTCTTGGTATTTACTTAGTGTTTTCTTGTGTAAGGGACTAAGGGTGCACTGTTGTATAGTTTGCAGAGCACCACCCTTGACTGAAAAAAACTACCCGCAAACACAACGTAGGTATATTACATAGAACCGTTTCCCATAAGTAGGGTTACAATAATAGTATGTTAGTTTTCAGTTAAGGGTGGTTCTGGGGGTTGAATAAGGATAGTGTTGCTGAAGGTGCAAGAATTGTCACTCCTAGAAAAACTCCTAGAAGTTAAAAATAAGTAGGGATAGCGTTTCATCCCGTATTTTCCACCTTTAAGGGTGAAATTTTCAAATATTCTGGTACTCGTGTCTTTATTTCTATCTAAAAATGCCAATTACCAATTTTTATGAATTTTTTGACTTCAAAAATGGCGAATTTTCATAGAAACGTTCATCCCCTGTTTTACCCCCTTAAGGGTCAAATTTCCAAAAATCCTGATACACGTGTTCCTTTATTTTTAACAAAAGGTCAAATACCAATTTTTTTTATTTTTTTACTTCAAAAATGGCGGTTTTTCATAGAAACTATCGTCGTTTTTTTTAACCCCTTGGGGGTATCGATCTCCACCAAACTTTGCACGATCCACCCCGAGATTATGCTACATGATCCCTGAAAATTTCATTCAATTCGGTTAAGTGGTTTAGGAGTACTACATCTTTTTTTATTTATTATTTTTTTATTGACATTTTTCATGTAGTTCAATTTCAGAAGTCATTTTTAAGCCCAGCAACTCAATAATATAAATAGTTTTTCAAAATGGCGAGCGGAATTGAAAATTTAACCTATTTAATGATAAATGAAAAAAACATTTCATGCTTGACCAGGTTTCGGGTTTTATTTAAAAACAAAATAACACATCGTTGTCGGTTTTTGGGTAGCAACAATCGATAGCCGCGTTCTGACGGGAAAGCACTTGTCACTCAACTGTCAATATTTTCTTTTGCTATATTTTTTTTTTTTGTTCTCTTAAAACAAAAATCAGTAATCGATTAATATAAATTTCTGACATGTTTGTACTCCAATTGTTGGTGATGTTCCATGAAAGAAATATCTACTTTCGTATAACAATTTCTAGTTCCACTGATGAAGAGCAAGCATGCTCCAATTTGCAGCTAAGTAGAATTAATTAATTGCAAATGCAAGAGTTATATGATGTGCAAATCAAAAACAGAAGGGAAAAATTATACATTTGATTTAATTTCTGTAAACGGAAGTGTGGTAGGGGCTGAGGGGATACCAACGTGTGTTGCAATAAATCTCAGACATTAACAAGAATATTTTGTTTGGAAAATTGACAAAAATGAAATGAGGGCAATAACAAAATATCCGTCTTATGTAAAATGGGTTGCACAACAAACAGATGCAGAAGTGTGAATGAGTCTGCAAACTTTTGCAACATTAATCAGTGACCTTTGTTCACAGATGATTTTCTGAACGAGAAACACTTGCGGCATGAATTTCGTTTTCTTTTTCATCTCAGCTGTCGGGAGCTTCAACTGAATTTCGTAATAATGACGATGCAAGTGAAGATGCAACTAATTTTAGCCTAGGATTTCTTTTTCCCTTCCTCACCATTCACAGCTGGTGTTCATGCGTTGTTAGAAATGGTCGCAGCCACCTTGACTTTTCCGCATTAAGAAATATTCGCGGTTCTATTTTTAGTGGCGAGCAATATTTCACGGTCAAGTGTGCTTCGGCTTGGTGCGGTTACCGGGGATAACTGCAGGTGAGTGGACAAAATCTACGTTAATTTGTCAAAAATGTTCTCCCAAAAATAATCTTAAATTGTAGGGGGGCGGTGTACATAGTGGAGCAGAGCCTTTTTTGGTCTTACGAGTATAGCAATTGATAGATGAAATTTGTCCGGTGTCATAAGTGTGTTAGTAAACCCACTTTGTCTAAATAACAGGTGCGATTAAGCGCGCATTTAATAGGTCTTGTGAAAAAAAATCAAACCAACTCATTTTTCAAATTTTTTGTTAATTTGTTTCATTTCTTCACAACATTTAGTATTTTGAAGACATTTGTGAAAATGTTATATGCAAAGACTCACTTTGATATCCTCTTTTAGGCATCTCAATTGATTTTGCCTTATCTTCAATTTTTCTCATAATTTCAATCATTTTTCATAATAATAGGAAAATTTCAATGTGGCGCACGCGGTCCGAACAAAGTGGCGCATTAATTAGGTTTGTTAAATGACAAAGTTGTTATGGTTTTTAAATGTTTTGTTGCCCCTTTAGCTGCGACATATTTGTACTCCCTTCTAGTGCCCAGGAAAAACTGAAAAAGCACTTGAAATGTGCAAATATATCCACTGGAGAATTCCTACTACTCTAATAAATTTTTGAAAAGTATCGAATATTTATTGTATTTACTTAATTTTTTTTTATTACACTTTTAATAGTGCGCCACATTGTACGCACATGCATTGTACGAGGCCCATGCTGTTTTCGAGCTAAAATATCTTCAACTGAATAATGATTTTTTCAGTAATAACAAAGCTTAGTAAATCTCCTTTCGACTCATGCCTTCACTCCTGATCTAAACCTCCTTTAAATACCCTTAAGATCTCTAAATTCATTACTATAGGCACATTGTACGCCACTCCCCTACAGAATGTTAAACAATGTTATAAATTTCACCAATTAGATTTGCGTCTAGATAAGCACAGCACAACGATGTCCTGTGATGGCATTCGCCAGGACAAACGATTAAATAATGTGCAATATTTATTCTTCCAAGGTTTGCTGATTTCTGGTTTCACCTATAGTTTTGCGGTAAAGCCTTCAATCACTGCTCCCCCTACAGCATTTATTCGCAATTTATGGAATTTATGTGTACATACTTCACCAACAACGAGGATAACTCACGCAATATAATAAACTGCATTAGAGTTGGGTTTATGTGACCCAAAAATTGGTCCTTACATATTTTCTAAACAAGAACAAAGTTTACCAAGCGAAATTTGACTTCTCTTGTGATTTATGGCGACTGTAATAACTGTGGTTAATGGTAAATTTGCTTTATTCGCAAAATAAGGTATCCAAAAAGAAATCTGGGTTATTTTCCCGCTCTCCCGTTTTCACTTTAATAGATTCAATTGTTTTGATTTGGAACTAATAAAATGAACTAATTGCAATTAATTAACTAAATATAAATTGTATTGGGCATCGTGAAACTTAAATCTGAATCAAACTTTAGTCTAAAGTAAATATTTTGCACTTTTTATTTTAAAAACAGAATTCGTCCAAAACGTTAACCAAAAACATTTTCACTTCTGATTCAACAAAATGAAAGTAAATGTGTTGTTTATTCGTTTATAATAATAGCACAGATAGTAATAAATGTGTGATAATGGCAGATAAAACAAACTACCTACTAAAATGATGTAAGACATGTTTACGATTAATTAATTAATTGGCGCAGTTTTATTAACAGTTTCACAATAATTTGCAAATTAGGAAAATAAAAAATGATCCCTTCATAAGCCTCTAAAAAATTAACTTGCAAATTACCTGTTTTTTCAGTCTGTATTGACCTTGTTTCGTCGTGTTGCAATAATTCGCACGTTGTTGTTGTTGATATTGTTGTTATTGTTCCAAGTAAATGCGTACTGAAAATGGCCATGTTTAAAATGATAATTCCTTCGACGGTTCGCCACTTATTTAACCAGGGTCAGGTGAATATAAAATCACACGCGATTGAAATAGACCAAAACAAGTTTTAATTTTGCAGTTTAAAATGTTTCTAATTCATGGAATGTATTGCATTTTAAAATCTAATCTATTGAACTATTGGGAAATGTTCTTGTATAAACAAATTTCGATGACTTTAGGAAGAGCTGAAGAAACGAAAAACCATGGAATTATTTTGGAAGTAATTGGATTCATGAATTTCCAACGATTTGACCCATTTTCCTTGCCGAATTTGTTTGTTGTATGTTTTTTATTTTACCTTGAGTATTGAATTGCATTTAGATTAGTGGAAGAATTTTCACTTTTAGAATTTTAATCGCAGTACCTGTGGACCGAGCGTCTACGCATGGGACCTTGATTTTTTGTGTCACTTTGCTTTTATGAAGGTTCCCAGTTTAAATCTGAGCCAATGCACTTTTTGGATTTTCATGGACCATGAACCTAAAAAATAACCTCGGTTCGCATGTTTAATGTTTATATTTTTATAATATGTATATAACGCATTTTACAACGATCTTAGGGACACGATAACTGTCGCAATTTTGAAGATATTTGAACCAAATTTTATTATGTTATTTTTAGGGTTAATGACTCGGTTAAGCTTGTTAATGAGTAAAATCGGCCCATGGGGGTGGCCGGGGGAGGGGGTTGAAATTTAAAAAAAAATTATATCTGGGCCCCTATGGAATTTAGAGAGAAACTTTATTAGCATAAATTAAACTACTCTCTATGAAGTTAACGGTGACACCACCGAATTAGGGGTTCGTGCCTTTGTGGGGTACGCGTGGTGGTGGAGGTGGAAATTCGAATTTTTCGAAACCACGTCTTGTGGGGTATCGTTAAAAAGGTGTTGATGAGTAGTTTATAAATCCATAACTAGTTTCTCGATTTTGAAATAAAGTACCCCAATAAAGGCAATCAAAACACTTCGAAATCTACCTCAGCTTCTAGGCCTGCCGAAAAGGATTTGTTTTTCAATTAATTTTAATAGACACGATTTTTAAACCCACAACCGTAAACTGAAAGCAAATATTAAATGAAGAATTTTCAAATTTTTCGAGTCAATTTAGATTTGAATAGAAATAATCTGAATTTAATTAATGCACCTTTTAAAGTTTCAGAGAAGAAACTCATAAACTGTTTTTCTCCGCATTAAGCTCGCCGAATCCTTTTAATAACGATTTTTTCTTTGAATCTTAATTCCTGTCGAAAAAATGAGCAGCAATAAAACAGAAATCCTTTCAACCCACCATTTAGTTTGTAGGCATTCTGAAATCGATTTTTTCTTCATTTTTTATCAAATAAAAGCGAGAACTTTACTAAATTTAAAATCATATTTTGCTTGAAAAAAGTTTCCCCTCTCACAAGTTTCCATGCTCGAATCATAGTTTTTTGTTGTGTTTTTTTTTATGAAATTAATCTGCTCCAAAGCGGAATTACGGATCCACAATCCACACAAATGAAAAGTCCTTTAGACTTCATGGTTTTACAGTTTTCGCACTCCGCTAAAATCAATGATGAAGTGCCGCCGTCTGAGCACTCCTGTGTCTGTCATTCAATCACCATTGCGTTTTTTAATGACCTATACAGATCTTCTCCATACAAAGCGCTAATCCTTCTTTCTATCAAGATCACTATAGAGATCATGGGAAATTTGTAAAATTCCCATCGTTGGGATTGTGAGTAACTTCAGGGTGTATTTTATAAACTGTCACTTTTGTGAACTTTGTTGAAAATCGTCTTTAAAAAATTTCTGCAAACATAATATTTCAATAAACATTCATTGGCAATTACTTTTTTCAACTCACATAAAATTCCATTTATATAAAACATTCAATTTTATTATAAATTATTATATTGATCGCCACTTCGTAGTCTGACACTTGAGAGGACTGAACATAGTTACGATTTCATATTTCATAAATTTCCCCGGCCGTTTTTTTAATTGTTAAAAATCGCATCTTTAATCCTGTTCTTGTTTTTTTTAGCGTTAGCACTCTTCGAACACGTCAATTTAGTTTATGGAACGATTAGTGAATTTTGTACCACTTCCGGTTGTCAAGATATGACTGGGCCAGGTAACAGGTGAGTAAATCCAATTGAGATGCTGGAAATTTTATTGATTTTGAATTCCCTTTTTTTTGATTTTTAGAACGTACTTATGGTTTGACGAGAAGGGGAAAAAGACAAGAGTTGCAGCTCCCCAATACATCGACTATGTTATGACTTTCACCCAGAAGACGGTTAGCGACGAGTCGATATTCCCGACAAAGTACGCAAATGAGTTTCCTAGTTCGTTCGAGAGCATAGCCCGGAAAATTCTACGCTTGCAATTTCATGTGATAGCTCATCTTTATGCGGCGCATTTCCGCGAAATCGCCCTCTTAGGATTACATACGCATCTTAACTTAACCTTTGCCCACTTGACCGCCCTGCATAGACGCTTCAATTTAATAGATGAAAAGGAAACGGATGTTTTGCGCGACCTTGAAATAGCTCTACGTTTAACTGATGATGGCAGCACCAGTACACTACAGAGCGGTGAGGGCGGTGTTACTAGTGTAACTGGAGCAAATGAAGAAACGAGTCTGATAGATGGTGATGCTTCTGTTCAGCCCATTTGCACCCAACCGGAAGCCATGAAGGGCCTCAGCGATCAATCGGATATTCGTGGTGGAACTGGAGGCGGATGTCCCAGCGACTGTGATGGAGGCTACTGTGGCAACACCAGCGGCAGCACTCTTTGCTCTAACGCCGGTCTTACTAGCAGCCATATTGGCAGTGTTATGAATTTTAATAATAATAACAGTAACCATAGTAGCACACACCCAAATCTGTTACAATGCAATAGTAGTAATAGCAGTACTAGTAACAATTCACACACTAAAACAAATGCATAGTTTCGTTTCGTTTTTATTTTTTAATTATACATTTTTTTTTTTTTAGTTTATAACTGTATTTATTAGAGAAAGTGAAATTAAGATGTTAAAACAAAGAAAAGAATTTAAGTCACTAAACTTATCCTCTAAAAAAAAATTGTTAGGAAGATTTAAAAACTGAGAACTCTAATTGAGAAAAAAAAAAACTAAAAAAAAAAAAAGAAAAGTATTTCTTTAGCCTTATGTAACTTCAGTGAATACCAAATATCTCGACACATAAATATACGCTCACATATGTACAAAATGTACACACAGATGCTTCGTTTTTTTCTTTACGCTGTTCATGAAGTTTTATTTGTTGGACAAATTTTTTTTGTTATTTATTTAAAATTTTCTCCTAAATCCTTTCATTCCCGATCAATAAGCGTTTCATTTCCTTTTCAGATATTGTTTTTTTATTTGAGTCAATTATATATTTTTGATTGGGTGCCTTTCTTTCATGTACTTGAGATTGTATTTCACTTAATAGTGATTTATCACTGGCGAATTCTTTTATATATTGGTTATATAATATGTACAATATGAATAAATACAGATATGAAGTTTGAATAAAAAACGCAGTTAGTCACGGAAAATAGAAAAAATAAAAATTATTAATCATTTAAAAATACCTTTTAAAAATGCGTCCCTGAAGAAGTTAAATTTCATATTAAATGCTTTATTTATTATACGATTTAAATATTGTTGACTTCTAAAAAAAATTAGAATTTTAGTATTTCTTTGTGACGCAGTTTCCTGATCTCTGGGAAATGAGCATTAAGATTAAGTTATGGAATTAACGCCGGTGGAAGATCCTTAAATTTAAATGGAGTATGAAATTTCAACGAAAATCATAAAACAATTCGTAATCAAGTGAAATATTTGCATTGCATATGTTTACTTTACATTTAAATAAAATCAAGTACAGCGTCAATAATTGTTGTTGTTCCTCTTAATTTACAATTCTTTACATCAACCAAGAGGCACTTTTTAGCAACTAATCGATATTTAGAAACTGGCGTGGGAATAAACAAACCACATTGTTTATTGAATAAAAACACGAATAAATGCAATCCGTGGTGCATAATAACACACGTATTATTGTCTAAATTAATCTTATAAAACTAAAGAGAACGTCTACATACATATTTTCGCAAGAATCAAATAAGATAAAAAAATTTTACGAACAAGGAAAATTATGCAAGGAATAAACGAATAAGTGTATATTTAAAATATAAGAAATGCATAACCAATTTTAAAGAAATGTAGAATGGGAAATAAACTTGAATTTCTACCAAAGTTTAAAAGAAATATAAAAGAAACTAAAACAATAAACAGAGATCCTTTTACTAGAGTCATATAAAACAAAATGAATCAAAGAAATTTGTATAAAATGAAAATGTTAAATATATAAAATACCAGAGAAAGAAAAATGAGACAAAAATATGTTATGAATAAAAACCAGAGATTTAATTTAACATTCGCTAAATGCGATCATATGAATTATAGGGGTAGGATGAAAAAAAAATAAAACAAATTAAAGAAAATATAAAAATTGATTTTAAGAATATATAAATTGACGTTTATTTTTACGAGGTACATAATTTAAGTATAACTAGCGAGTTTGCTTGATCGTTGACTGTTTAATGATGAATATTTATGTAAATATATGAATTTAACTCGAGCCTTCTTATATTCAAAAAGGAAAAGGTCATCTCCTCTATTTTTTTAAGGCTTCCGATTTGATTTCACTGTTTTTCTTCATTTTCATTTCTGTAGTTTTCTTGTCTCCAGCATTTTTGTGATGTAATTAAAATATTTGAAAGAAATAATAAAAAAACAACAAAAATCAAAATTTGTAGGTTGTTTTTTGATACGCATAGCAAGCATTTGGGGTTTTTGTTCAACACTTTTCAGATGGAAAATGAACACGTGTTTTGATAAAAATTGTATAAAGGCAACTACTTCGCCACTGTTATCCGATAATTTTCAAAAAATTCAAAAGTAATATTTTAAAAATCAGTCGCCATTTTAAATTTCTTACTTGCACCTGTTCGTTAAAAAGCACTGCATTGTCATCACATTTGAAGTGAGCAGCATTTCAAATTTTATTTCTCCGAACAACTTCATAAGTAAAGTAAAGTGACGTGACGTAAGGAATTGAACGAACGGAAGTTTAGCCATGTCAAAAAACCGTAAAATCGAAAAAGTGCCCGAAATTAAAACGAAATGTACAAGTACGTAAAAGAATCTGTCATCCATGTGTAAATTTTTGATGCATTTGCAATAGGTTTGTTGATATCTGTGTTAATTTAGTTAAAATATGGAAGGTTTGAGCGATTTGGCAGATACTAATGATATCTTCTTTCGTAAAGAGAAAATTACTTTTCCCAAAAAAAAGTCAAACATAAGTAGTTGGGTTCTTACGGAACGATACGTACTTAGCGAACTGAAATTTGACATTTCCGACTTGACGAACGTCGACTTACGTTTTTAAGAATTTTGGTTGGGCCTTTTGACATTTCATGAGCACCAGCACAAACTTTTACAATCAGGCAAGGTGATTTTGCTTACCATTGTTCTGTTTTTTAACGGCAGAGCAAAAGACGAAACTAACGAGTTAAACATTAAAACGGTATAATACGAATTTATCAGGGTTAAGTGTAACGCGGTGAAGTAGAAAGTAAGCTAGAAACGGCCTTAATCGACTGAAAAATCACTTCGAAAATGCTCATCGAAGGGATTTCATGAGGAACGCACACAGTGGAAAATTTTTTAATTATTATTTTTATATTTTTTTCTTATTCGTGAGCAGTTGTGCACGATAATTGTTGTCGATCAAACCCTTTTTTATGTTATTTATTGGAAAAGGGGTGTGAAATGTGAAAAAAATATTCCAAAGTCTGCTGTTTACAGTGTTTCGATAGTTCACTGCGGGAAAAGCAGACGACGTCTAGGTGTTTTAAATGAGCAAGTTGTTATTTATTATTTAGATACGTCAATATAATTAAATTAATATGGATGAAATTAGTGGTGGAGAATTTAGTAGAAAATCATGTACATCAAGAAAAACGGAAGTAAATGGTATCGGGAATGCTGCCAGGAATGTTGATAAATGTTGTGATATTGGAAGAGGTCAGGGTGAGAAATGTAATTTGCAAGAAGGGGACAGAACGAAAATATGTGTACAGGAATTATCTAATCCTAATGTGTCTAGCAACATTGCAGAATGTCAAGGCAGTTCCACTGTTGAAGATGATTTTTATGAAAAAGAAAAAACAGATGCTACTCCAGAGAATTTAAAAAAAATCGATGACGTAATTTCAAAATGTTATGCTAATGAAGGCGAACATCATCATCAGCAGCAGTCAGGTGAACTTAAAATAGTTGAAGATGAATCACCAAGCAATCCAATCGCTTTTACGATTGACTTTGGCGATTCGAGCAATTCAGCAGCAGCGGCAGCGAAATATAGAAATATAATGGAAAGGTTTCAGAATCGCCACAAACGTGGATCGTCTATGTCTAAATTAGAAGAGAAAAACAGTCTTGTGGGGACACCTGTTACTTCGCGAGTTCCACGTGTAGGATCGGCCCAGACAAGTCGGCAGCCTCGCAGCGAAACAAGTGAGGCGGGCAAGGTGAAGCTCCGTATAAGGGAGCGAAGCACATCGGGCGTTAGAGATTCCAGCAAACGGCACAGTTGGTCACCAAGATCTAGTACCCATGAATCGTGTGAAATACCAAAATTTATCGAGCAACAATCAAAAACACCAATGGAGCATGAACATAAAAATGTGCCTGTGATAGCCAAAGCAAGTGCCAACATCATGTCAGAGCCACCAACGGCGATGAAATCGGCGCGTAAATATAATTTACAATATTCCAAGGATGACCGAAGTTCAAATTTCTCTCCACGTTCAACTGCAATGCAGTTAACACTGAATAAATTCGATTTCTCGTGCCCCCAACCGCCACTGGAGCAGAAGAAGTTTGATGATGATTGCGATTCGGTGAGTGAGACTGGAACGTACACTTTGGACGGGGACAACTACACTGAAGAACAAAAAGAGCTGATGAATATTGACAAAAGTATCCGACAGCAAATGCAATATTCGGCTGCGAATATGATGAAGAACATGGGACAAATGCGTCCAAACGATCTACCATTAATGTCTTCACCTGGAGAAGCATCGCGCAGAAACAACGTCCTCGAGGTTAACTACTACCACGGGTCAACTGCAGTAAAGCCGAAGGTTTCGTACTTGGAGAAGATCAAGTCTCGTGTTAGAAACATCACAAAGCCTCCGGATAAAAAGAATTCTGCATCGTCGGATGTTGGGACATTCACAAGTGTAACCACCAGCGGGGTGTTGAGCAAGAAGCCGACTTTAGATCCAAACCCCAAACTAACCCGAAGGAATAGTCTAACGAAGTCTTACGTCGACAGCTCGGAGTATGTGAGTGCTGATGGGACTGTGCGGTCAATAAGCTCTGCAGTGTGTCCGAGTACGTATACCGATCATCAAAAAGCCGAGTACAAGTTGAGCCTTTTTACAAATCAAACAGAATACTATGGTGAGTCCCCTCCGACACCGAATTCGCCAACGAGCAACTACTCCAGAGAGCGAATTTCGGAAACTGGATTATCTTCAGTTCAGACGAAGAACGACTGGATCCAGGAATGGGCTCGTAATGCTCGAGCTCGAAGTATGTCTGTTACCAAGGATCTCGGAGAATCAATGTCCCGCAGTTACGACTGCGATGCTGCGGAGGCGGCATTTAACGAGTGCGCAGGATATTTGAACAAGCAAATTGATCGATTTCGTAACCATCGCATTGGTACAATGGAGTATTCAAGTGATACGAATGTGTCAGCACCTAAGAAAACCAGCTCCAATGATGCCACTTTGATGTCCCGTCCACCGTTAAGTCCATCGCGTATTCCTTCTCCATTGCATTCCATAGGAAGGACCAGAGGAATTCCTCGAACTCGCGGCAGTCTTCAAGATTTGTCCCCCTTGAATTCTGGTGGACCTGAAACAGATGTATACCTCCAGAAAACAGCCGCTGCCATATCCAATTTAGCACAGTCTCTTAGTCGAAAGAATTCTCTACAAAGTTGTAAATCACCGCCGAGCGTCAATAACTCACCAAGGCGACTGTATCACCATCATTATTCCGCGGATGAGTACAGTCCACCACACACTGGCAAAGTCAATGCCCACAAGCGAAACTTATCACTGGACTACCGAACAAATGTGATGTCGCAGAGTCTGAACAACGACGGCCTGGGAGGATTGCTAGACTTTCGAAACAAGCAGAGGTCCAGGCAGAACTCATTCGATGCCGTCATGGATTCCCCAGCACATCGAGGTCGTCAAGTGTTAATTGATCAAACTCCGTCATCGACCAAACAATTCACAGCTACACAATCTCCTTTGCGAAGGTCGAGCTCATTCTCCGTGAAGCCACTCTCCACTCGAAAGAATTCTTCGGGGACTACCAGACATGTTCAGAGCATCGTTCCCATTTCGAAGGTTCCGATGAAGAACCCCATTCAAAAATCTGCCAGTAGTGCCAGCTTCCGGAAAATATACAGCGACTACGATGACAATGTGGGCTATTATATTAACGACGAAGATGACCTTATCGATGATTACTGCTCTTCTGAAGAATTCGAAATTCGAGAGGATCACGGTATTGATCCAGATCCGGAGCCACCACTGACAAACACGCGAATCAACAAAGCACATTTACTGCGTGTGGAAAAAAGCAAACAAAAAGTCGCCGGCATGTCCCAGCAAAGGCCGAATACCGCGGGGGTAGTGGCTTGTCCCAACACTCCAGAGATGCCCCGACGATCGGCACAGAGTGCCCTCCGGTCATCCATGCGCCAATCAGTTCCCCGTGACTCAAGTTTGAATCGTCTTCGTGGCGAGGTACCGAATTCCTTGGACAACGCCAAGAAGCAATTGTTGCAAACAGCGAACACAGTTGGTGGAGGCAGAAGGGTTCAACCTAAGTACATGGACATATCGAAATATAAGCCTGTGCAGAGTGCTAATTTCTTGAGAAAGAACGAATCCAAGAGTACACTAGTCACTAAGCCTGAAGTCAAGCGAAGTGCTAGCGGCGTTCCGTCTGCGCTAAATCGTGCAGATCCCACCAGAGTAAGCAATCGAAGCGCTAAATCTACCACAGGTCGTCCAGCAAGCTCCAAAAGAGACTCCTCCGGTTAGTTTGAAAGAATTTCTTAATTATTAGATTCAGAAAGTCTAACACATTGTTTTTTTGTGTTTCAGTATCTAAACAAAAAGAAACCGAACTGGCGATGTGGAAGCGACGATCGACCTACGACCCCATGAAGGCAGCCGCCGAAGGACGTCGAAAGCATGAAGAAGCGAAAAAATCTCAGGCTTATCCCAGAGCCTCGGACAGGTATGTTTCGTTGGGAGTTCAATTTCCTCTTGGGATTAAAGACGCCTTCCCAATTACTCTAGGCCTCCGAAATCTCCTCGTAGAGAATTGTGACAAGGACTCCTTGTCACTGACTTGTAACAGTGTCAGGACAATAATCAATCCTTTCGATTCGAGTTTTCTACTTACTTAAACGAGACAACAGTGTTTGGCTTCTATTTCTCAATTAAATCGATCTGACAATTTCGATGCAGATTGATCTTCAACAAATACGAAAGTAAATCATTATAAAATTTAATAAGGCTTTGTTTTGTGCGCTTTTCTGGGCTTTAAGTACTATACTCACTTGCGCTAAAAACAAATAAGAAAACATTTCGCTTTTGTGTTGTCCATTATTCGCTTCAGTTCATTGACACGCTCATATTGTTGTTAAAACCAAATTCGTTCTTTACGATTTTAACACTTTGTTTTTAATGCAAATTATTTTTTGAAATTCGAAATGCATGCCACGAGGAAATATATTCGTATAATTTATTTGTTTTGTATATAAAATCAGTTCGACCGCGACGTTCCAATATTTTGGGCACGTTTTTATTGCACATTTAACTGGACAATTTGGAATCAACTGAGCACTGTGTCCGAATTCCTTTTCGAAAAATGTACGTCTGAAAAGCATTTTTATATCACAATTTCATACTTATTAGATACACATTATACATAATATATATTCTATATTGTTTTTTATATGTTCTGTAAAAAAATGTGCATAACTAAAATTGATGGAAGTCTGGAAAAGAATCCAATTTTGATTGGGTTGAAGGAAATCGACTGTTAACGACTGCGCAGTGAAATCCACTTCCATGAAACTGTGTTTAATTGAACATTTAGCCATTTTATTATTGTTGAACCATTGTAATTTTAATAGCTGTTGTTCCAGTCACATGTCCCACGGTCATCTAAAAATTCGTTGCATATTGTAAATCTTGTGCTAAACATAGATTGGCTTAAGCGTTGTAATCTATTTCCATTTTATCGATGATTTACTCAAAAATGTTTTTCTTTTTCTTTTTATTGACGTGTCCTTTTATGAAAAATTGAAAAACACAAAATAGTTCCGCTGTTTTGCGTTCACAATCATTTCATAGCGGCGTCGGTACGTTATCAGGCTCTCGGCCAACACTCCGAGCTGGAGGTGGCAAACTGAACGGGAGCATTGCCACTGATAGCAGCGACCAGAGCCATCGGTGGACCCTCACATCAACCGAATCAAGCGACGAGGAGGACGATGGGATGTTTGTTGCTGCTGCTTCCTAATCATTTTAGATATCGCAAGAAAAAAAAAAAATAAAATGCTAAAATTGCTTTGTTTAGTTGCGATTATTATAAATAAATTCCGATGATAACAAACTTCGAGTATTGTTTAAGGTTGCGAAAATAATGTGATTTTCAAATAAGTTTTAGTGTCTAGAGTCAATTGTGGTTCTAAAGAATATTTGAGTTTACTCAGTTTTTCTGTTCCAACAATTGTTTTTTTAAATGATATAATCATATTTTAAATTAGTTCTATTGAATTGAACCCAATGATTGATTGAGGAACTTTTTTAATATAGACTCATTAAATAATTAAAAATGTTGACTTGTTACGGTTGCAGCAGGAAGTGATTTGACTGATTCTGGCACATCACAGTACCTAATTTAACAGTGATTTTTGCGATTTAAATATCCACTCAATTTTGATTGCGTAATGTTTTAGAAAACGCATTTATCTGTACTAAATGTCTATGTGCAGCCTCCAGATTCAATTATGATTGTGTGGTAATCGTGCTGCAAAAAATCAAATTATTGTTCATATCATTAAATGGAGAACAAGTTTTAACCAATTTTTTTTTTTTAGGTTGACATTAAGAAAATTTGTTATTGATTGTTTTTTTTAGTCCAGTGCAATTAGGCCAAAGCCCGGACAAAATTATTAACAGGGAAAAAGTTGATGGAAATTGTTCAGAATAATGTCCATAGGGACGCACCAAAAGTCCCAAGAAGGTCCAGAAGGAAAGTTCATGCGGTTTTTCGCTGATATCTCCTAAAATATCAAACTTTAGAAAAACCGCTTCAAACAAAAGTTTTAGAGCATTAAATTCTGCGTCTAATGACACCAAGAGTGAATTTTTTGGACCACCCCCTACCAAAGTACAGTACGACAAAGTTGGACAAATTTTCCACATTTCCTAAAAACTTTCGTTTCAACGTCAGTTTTGCGAAAATATCTGCGAAAATTACCTTTTTATCATAAAAGTATTCTATATAAAAGTTGTAGATCATTGAATTCTGCGTCGAATGAGACAAAACCCAAATGTTTTGGACCACCCGCTATCAATCTACCAACTTTGACCTACTGTACTTTTGAAATTGAAGTAATTTGCCGAAGGGGTTTCCCCTGTTAATAACTTAACCTGGTTACCCGTTTGTTAACTTTTTCCCTGTTAATAATTTCGTCCAGGTGACGCCAATTTTTTGTCCAATTGCACTGTACTATTTTTGAAATTACAGGAAATTCAATTGCATAACAATAATTATATTATTAAATATTGTAAAGGAAAACTTTCAAGTGAATTGATTGGTATGAATTCAATTGGAAATTCTTAATTAAGTGATCTTGAGCAAAACAATTATTGCTATTTGTCTA
Source organism: Leptogaster cylindrica (assembly GCA_963082835.1). Lineage (NCBI taxonomy): Eukaryota > Metazoa > Arthropoda > Insecta > Diptera > Asilidae > Leptogaster > Leptogaster cylindrica. The sequence goes on from OY720107.1 coordinate 31,814,568, forward strand.
TTATTCGGCAAATAATAATCAACTAAAATTTATAAGCTTTAAGTTTTTGTATTTTGTTTTTTATTTTGCTTACTTTTTCCTGCAATAATAACAAGCAAAAGAGTTTTGCACAATTGGAAAAATTTCATTTCATATTTTCTTGCAGTATTATTGCATTATTGTGTTCACATATTTAACGTTGCGAAGAGCAGATAAAATTCAAAATAATAGTTCATAAATTCTAATCTACTTTAAAAAACATAAAATTTTCAAATTTAGATGAATGCAATTGTGAGAAACTTTGAAAAAGTATTAAAAACTATAATGTTAATAAAGTTTTAAGCAACTCAGTCAAAATGATGTGGAAGTCATTTGCTTATTTTGCACTTCCGTTGCGTGTTGAAGAAAAAGTATTTTTATGTGCAATTTATGAGACAACGATTTTATTTATTTATTTTATTATTTTTTATACATATATTTATTATCAATTAATGGCAAACAATTTTTCAGTTTGTCACATTGCATGCAGTAAAGAAATTTCAAATTTAAATAAGAGTATTACAAATGTCAAGTCTTCATCTCAAGTAACAAAATAACATCAACAATAGAACATTCTGCAAACAGTTAAACAGCATCGTAAATAATATTAAAAAATAGCAACAACAAAAATTGTCATTTTAAAATGTTTTTAAACAAGTATTTTATTGGAATCTTTTAAATCTACTGTTCTTTCATGGTCTTAAAATACTCATAAACTATATTATTTAACTTATTTGAATGTCCGCCCAAAATATATAATGTGTATACTGTATAGTAACAATACATTTCTTCTTCTTACTTTCACTTGCTATTAGAAATTTTATAGTAAACAAAAAAGAAACGAAATGTATAGTTTTTCTTAGGCAACTTGTAAGATGATATTATTTCACTTGATGCTATTGTTTAAATTTTTATCGTAATATTTTATTTTACATTTAATCAAAACCAAACCAATTACAAAATTATAAATTTATTTATAACTATTTAGTGTAGGTATGTAGGAATGAATATGAATTAATTGAACAAATTGTTGGTTATTACGATTGGTTTTATTGTTGAAAGAGATTACATTTAATAAATATATATATTTTTTTTTGATTTTTAAGTGATTATGTCTATACTGAATTTTTATTTTTAAAATGTACCTACAAAAATCCTTCCTTTTTTAAAAATTTCTGTACTACTCAAAAACTGTATTTTTTTGAATCGAACATTGTATTATTATTTTGATTATATTGTATTATTAAAAAACTGTTTATAAAAGATGGAAGTTTTGTATTCGTTAATAAACAATTATTTTCAGGTCAAACAACTAAGTGTTACTGCTTGAAAAATGCAAAATTAATTTTGAGCAAATCCGTGGTTTTTTGCGCGTTAGTTGGTAGCCCCTTTCCCTTCTATAGATAGGTGTACTAATTTTCATTGAAGTATGTCTTTACATACGCCTGAAAATCTAGGTACATATAGAACAGGCCCTAGGCTATCCAGTTCAGGAAGAAAAGTCCTTCAAATCAGTCCTGGAAATAAAAAGGAACCTTAAAAACGGATATACCAAATTGACTGAAATAGACACAATAAACCAAACCATAAGAAAACTGAATTACTCTATTCTACTTAAGTACATTATATTATTTTTAAATTCAGATCTAGATAACGTGAGATCAATCTTATAATAGAAAAAAATAAATTTAATAATACATCTAGTAATTTTCTCCTGAGACCCATATAATTAGTTCTGTGTGAAGGAGCAAACGACAAGTCTCATCAACGGAGTGGTCTTTTCTAAAGCATATAATATATTGATCAAAGGAAGTAGTTCAGGACAATCAATATTATTACATAACATGTCTTTTACAAACAAGGTGAAGCGAACATCTCTTCTATGGCGAAGTGTCGGCAAACCAAATAAAAGACGGCGAGTTTCATAACAGGGCACACTTGCAGTATTCGTATTCATTCTCCCATATAAATACCTTGTGGAAGATCTTTGCGCCTCTATTCTGTTAATGTAAAGAGAGTAGGAGGGCCACCAAATTATAGAAGCATATTCGATTAGTAATCTTACAAAAGAATTATATAAAGTTTTAATAGTAAAAAAAATTACAGAACCCCTTCGTATTCCTTTTTACAATATAATCACTATTCACTGTCCTTCCTTCACAGCTGGAAAACTATGTACATCAATTACTGATGAGCTATACCTTATACCTATACGTCGATAAAATTTGAAGATTTGATCGATTAACAATTGGAGACCTTGCTGATGCTGTTGGAATTTCAAAAGGGAATCCCATTTAGATGTTTTGTGCCTCAGACGCGTCAAACGCAAATCTCCAAAAACACTCAATTTGTTCAAACGGTCCAACAAACTGTCAAATGGTCATGAAACGAATCCGGGAAACAACTGACCAATCGAGAGAATATCGTCCGAAAATCGGTCATCATAAAAATCAACTAATAAATAATTGGTATGATGTGAAATTTGGCAAACAGGTCGACAGTAGTACCAACCTACAAAAAAATTTTACTTCACAATACCTACCTTAGGATCGACTTTATTATTGAGATCTTCTTTCGTTTTAAATCTCCTCCATTTTTTGTTTCGGCAGTAACAACCAGTGGCAGCTCTCTACGTATGTAACCAGCTTTTGTTCATGCCAATCAATGGGCTTCTTATTAGTTATAACCAAACGATTGCAACTCCAGGAAATATGTGTGACAGGAACAGAACAAGGAACTATTATATATTTATGATTGAGAAAAGAAACCGTTTTGTGGATGTCCATGTATCTGTGCAAACCTCGAGAACGCTTGTCGTTTGGGGTCCGGTCACCGAGTCATCCGAGAAAATGCGATAAAATATCGAAAATCGATTAAAAAAAATATCATTGTAATTAAAAATATTATAATTTAAAATGATGCATTTTTAAAAAAAAAAAACTTTTAGAATTAGAATTAACATTAAATTAAAAACACGAATATGGCGTGCTTGTCGAGAAGCAAAATAAAAATTAGAACGCATATTTTAGAAATGTGTGGGAGGATTTCTCTCGCATTTTTTTGGTCAGAATTTATCCAAAAAAACGACACCGATGCAACACGATGAATTGTGACGCATTTTTTAGTCACAAGTCATCCGGGTTTTTGGTCACAAGTCATCCGATGATTTGTCTTTTTTTTTCGTTGGTACATCATCCGACCAAAAGCGACACAAATCATCCGAAAAATTTGTATGGGATTACTTCTGACCGAATGACTTGTGACCAGTAGCCTTGTCATTTGTAGGAAAGTCCGATTTTCAGGGTCCTTTTTAAATATTTCCAACCTGGATGAGAAATAAAGTCGTCTTTTCTGCTTGGTTGAAATTTAAACAAAAACTCTTATTAAAATTTCAAAGTTTATTATATTTGTGTTTATTTTTCTCAGCAGGTTATTGAAATACGCATAGAGTAAAATTTGCATATTTTAATCATTTTTATTATTAATTAACTTTATAAGTTTTGCATGGCATCTTCTAAACAAATAGTTATTCCTGGCCTCATATTTTGAAAAGGTAACATAGAATATACAATTTTAAAACTTACTTAACGTTTAAATATACATACATACTTATATAATAGATTTTTATCATATCAGCAGTTAAGAATCTTTCATTTACTTTATCCTCTAGTTTTCTTTTTAAGTTGTTATGAATTTCTTACAAATTAGTTCGTTTTCATTTTAATTTCTGAAAATTCTATGATTGTAAATTTTCTTCTTTTTTTTATTAAATATTAGTCAACAGTTATAAATTTAGCTGCATTAGTTACTTTCACTGATTTTTCGCGAATTGTTTTTCTCTCTTTTTGTAGGGCAAAATTTAAGTGCCTTCAGGTGGAGAGGGTGTCGACAGGATGGCAAATGCTCTGTCATCAAATATATGTGTAGTAATACAAATCGATTCCATTCACTTTTGGTTAGTTTTACGAGAAAGCTAAAAAGGCAACTCGTCCATTAAAAACCTTGATTATATCTCGCTTGTCGTCCCACCACTCACCGCAAATTTCCACGCAATTTAAATTAATAAAAATTGCCACAAGATTGGAGGAATACTCTTCGTATGTTGTTAATGTCACTTGGAAACGAATCAAACATTATTCAAAAATTTATTTGGTTTCGTAAATTTGAAAATTCTAATTTCGTATGAATACAAATTTTGTTTTTCTCTATTTTTATATTATATAAAATACTGTTGCTGATTGCAGCATTCCAGGAAAAACACTTTATGTAAATATATAATAATTTCTTTTTTTGTATATGTATACGATTATGTTGTATTTAAAAATTTTAAGTTATTCATGTTTTCTTCAATACATATTTTAAGATTATTCTCCAAGCGAAAAATAAGTCTCCTTAGATATTTAATAAATTCCGATTCGATTAAGTGCTTGAAATTTTATTTTATAAATGTTTTTTTTCTTATGTAAAACATTTAAAATTTCTCGATTAAAATAGCATCAATTGAAATCCTGTTTACGTACACATTCACAAGAATATGTTTTCCAAGTTACAAACAATTGTCAGGTCCGAAACAATTGTTAATGTTTTACTTTTATCAAATTTGACTCGTCGGTCGTTTTATTTTTCCTAAATCTATATTTTTGTTTTTGTAAATAAAATATCGTTACACTAGCCCTGATCGCGTTTTTAAGAAAGTTCACTTGTTTATTACGATTTTCAATTAGTTTATCTTTTTCTGATATTTTTCTTGTTTTTTAAATACACAAAATTTACAAATTCAAATTTTCTTAAATTTTAAGTTGTATTGTTTTACATTTGTTTAAATTCTTGTGTTTTTCTTTGTGGCAAATCTATTTACTATAATAATATTTTTGTAATTTTCAGCAATTTACTTTTATTATTATTAATACACATTTTAGAAATACCTGTAGTTAATACTACATATAATGTAAAAGATGCGCACATTAAATAAAAATTGTTTTTATGAACTTTTATCAATGTTAATTCGACATCATCGATTCATTAAAAAGTACAGGAGATATAAATATAATATAAAAACACAATCATGAAACTTACTATTAGCAGCTAAACCGATTTTTTGATATAAGCAATAAAAAAACAAAATTCCTCCAAATTAAGTGACATACATATTTACTCCGAGTTTGTGTGTTCTTTCTTATTTAACTTATCTCTGCGTTAATAATTGATTTTGTTGAACAATAGAAAAATTAGTTATAAAATAAAACATACATTAAAAACAAAGTCAGTCCATTAAGAGTTTTGTTTTAAAAATTACATCTAAGACTTGTATTTTAGAAAATACATTCATTAAAATCTTTGCAATTTTGCAAGCGCAATACTGAAAATAAATTTTCTCAGCTTTTGAATATTTATGCGTTTAATTTAAATTTATTTATTTTTTGTAAAATTACATTAACAATAGTTTTTCCTTAATATTGTTTAATTGTGTTACAAAAATATTTAGTTTGTTTTCTGCTTTTTTTTATATATATAACTCTGCACAGGAAAATCTCGAAATTTTCTAAGTGTTTGTAAGTGTTTGACTTGAAGTGGGGATAGTCTGCTCCTGAGGTGATCTCCATCCGTCGTCCATGGAGAATTGAAGTTCAATCGGCAATACTAGTTTGTTGCAATGTTCTTGTTGTCTAATATGTTTTTTTTTTTATTTTCAAATATATTATTATTGGCTTGAAAAATGTTTTCTAAAATGGAAATCTGTAGGAAAAAGTTTTCTTTACTGCTCCCGTTGAATGTCAGTATTAGCAAATGATGGACAAGCTGCACTAGAATCATCTAGAATTCTGATGTCATTAAATTACATTGATCCGATTCATCCATCATAATTGCATCACAAGCGGGCGATGGTAATACAAAACTTTTTCCTACAAGTTGATCTCATTTTAGACCGCCATCGGATGGTGTCCATCTGTCGAATTCGATTCCCGAATCTGGTGATACTCCTGTTGGTCGGACTAGGAATTCAGCCTGCATGCATTTACATTCATTTTCTAGACAAGCGCATTGAAATTTTGTTGTGCGCGGACATTGTTCACAATTTTTATTACCTGATGTTGACATTGTTGTGGACATTGTTCGATTTGGACTAATACGAATTTCCCGTTCAAATGAATGTAATTGCTCCATAAAATGAAAATTTGGTGATACATCTGGCTTACGATCACGTACTAATGAGAAAGCATCGTTTAGACACAGAGATTTTGTGTGCATTAAATAGGCCAGTGTTATTGTAACCGAACGTGAAACACCAGCGAGGCAGTGGACTAGCACAGCTGCGCCCTTCGAGCGTGCTTCATCTAAAATTGAACAAATTAAAGTCTGTGTTAGTCAAGAACAGATTTCAAATCATAACTTGCAGAACTATTCTAATTTCTACCATAACCTAAGGTCATTTGTTCAGATGATAAAGTAAATTAATTCAAACAAAGCGGACGATTATGAAATAACATTAACCGGAAAAAAGATCTATTTTTATCCTAGAAACCTTACGAAACAAGAAATCACTGAAAACACAGAAACAAAGACCAGGAAATTCCAAAATATGCGGTGACTACTTAAAAGGAAGTCGTGCTCATTTTTCCCGCCCATTGGATTGTAAATTATCGAAATCGGAGGAAATACACAAAAATAATCGACAGCTCATTTAAAGAAACACGCGTCGATCAGAAATAATATCACCCACTTCAGGAGGAAAATTCCTCATTTCCTAGTATCCAAAGTTCAGCATTTATTTGCCAATAATACTTCGATGACTAATGAGTAAAATTCAAGTAAATTTTCTTAGTTGCTGCAGACTGCATCAAAGCCGAGGACAGCCTAGAGTGTGTGGCCTATATGCACGCGGATGTCAGGTAGAGAAACCTAGTATTACTAGCTGAAAAATACAAAGAAAATTTGGCTGAAATCCGCATTGATTTCCGCGGGTCAGAGAATTTTATTTAATCAAAATTGCAGAAAGTTCGTTAAGAACAGTTTTTTAATGAGATGTTTTTGGTGCTAAACATCTAAATTTGAGGGAAAGTTTTTTTTTATCTATCTCCTTCTTTTTAGCAAAAAAGAAACTTACTGATCACTACCTGACATACGTGTATGCAATCAAAATATGCCAAAAAAACACACCCCAAACTAAAAAAAGTTTGGATTAAAACACTTGTAACCTTTTAACAATAATTTTTTTTTTTATTAAAAAACAAACATTGGTTGAGTCGATAGCCTGATGATGTCTCGATAGGGCGAAATGCGTCGTACTCAACCAATGTTGGTTTTTTAATTAAAAAAAAAAAAATATTGTTAAAATGTTACAAGCGTTTTAATCCAAGACATGGGAAAATTTAAGCAAATGCCGTCTAAAACTTCGATAAAAAAAGGTTATTAAAAATAAATCAAACTCACCAATGAATTGTATAGCTGTAGGAAAATGAACGGCGAGATCCTGCGAATAGTGGTCTGTAATTGGAATTTGCAAATACTCAATTCCGCCGGATCCTTCGAAGACATTGGGAAGATCTGGAGTTACGTTGAGAACGTACTATATTTATTTATTTATTTTTTTGTAGCAGGAAGTGTAAATAGCCAGGAAATACGTGTTAAGCATTCCATCCAACCAATTGCGAAGTAGTTGACCAATCGTATAAGGAGCAAAAATATATACAGAAAAAAAGAAGAAATGAGATCATGTGAAACAAGAGTACAAGACCCGCGGTTTGGATCGCGGATTTCTTACCTTTATATTGTATTTCTGCAGTGCCCGCGAATCTCCGCTGTGCGAAGCGTTTCCAAGAAAGAGGCCGGGCACGATTTCTACTGGGGCTTCATTGAAATTATGATGCGTTGTACTTTCGCAATCGGATGACTCTGCTGAACTGCTGCACGCCGAATCTGAGTGCGGCGTTGATATCCGAAGCGATCTGTGGGCGCGGGAGAAGATAACATGGAATTATTACAACTTCATATTTTGTAATGCGAGATGGAAGTGAATTTGCAATTAAAGAAAATGATATTAAAAAGAGGTAATTCGATATAGGAACATCACCGGCAACCGAATCTAATTCCCCCTTTTCATCATAACATGATCATCATTATTATGGCGAACATTGCGATTGCAATGATCATCATTATGCATACCTTAGACCCATTAGTTGATCAGTTTGCACCGCTCCCCGACTAGATTCCATATCATGGTTCTGGTTGTCCTCCTCGCACCACTCAGGAAACGCATCCCGGAAACTCGAGAATCCATCTGGAAATTGAAAAAGGAATTTTTAATGAGCTGCAACAATAGTCAAACCGGAAGTTGAAACTTAAGATTGTTCATATGAGTTTTTAAAGTGGGAAACGAACAGAAACTGAAATCAGGAGAAGTTTGCCTATTGTGAATTAAAGGATTCCGCTGCGTTCGTCCTTTATAACGTTTTATACCGTTTAAATATCCCCGGATGAGGGAAAAGGGTGTTGAATTATTAAAGGAAATGCAAAGGTAAATTCAATTGGTATGATGAATTCTTCCTTCATTATTATAATTTACTAACAATAGGGATGTTGATTGATCAACCGGAAGTGGAAATAAACGCACCAAATGACAGATTAAAAAGTGGAGGAAAAATATTTGAAGAAATACTGATAACCGTTTTTGGTGCTTTACCACTTTTGCAAACGTAATTACATCCGCGATTGCGTTCGGATCGCACGAGTTACTTTTGTTGTCGTTTTGAGTGCTGGTTCACGGTTCTCAAATGAATTTATTGCGGCAATTAACAATTCTTCCTTCCGGTTTCCTATTTTGATATCTTTTGTGTGTTCATGTAACAATTGGATAGAAACTCTAAAAAGGAAACCATTAATTATTGTGATTAAAAACGGAGATATTAAAATAGATCTGGAAATAAATCTAAATCTAAAAATGGTTTCTTTAGAAAAAAATAAAAATTCTTCATGAAAAACAAAAACCGTCTTTCCATATTCGTTGGAATGATTGAAATCCTCTTATTTTATAAGCATCAACCGGAAGGAGATTACATTAAATCCGGAAGTTCAATTACCCTTAGTACAAAAAAAAAAGGAAAACATAGAAGTGCAGTGATAAAGAAATTGATATAAAAACTAATCTCAAAAGTGCTGAGGGCAGGACAACAAAAAAACACGAGAAGTGTAGTCAAGTGAAAAAGGAAATTGCGTTCATAGAGTAATTAGAGATAAGATAAAAGCAGAAGTTTTATTGATATTTTATTGTTACGAAAATCTCTTTCGATTAAACTTTAAATTGCACAATTGTTGCTAAAATTGATAAGACTTATTGAGAAATGTACGTAATACTAAAAGAGCCGGCAGAGAAATCTACAAAATTTTCAATTTCAGATGAATCACGAAATCTCTTGATGTAATCGCTGTGTTTGAGTTGGAACTGCAATTGAGATGTAATTGAAAGTGCTAAGCATGAACATCTGTGTTTGTTCAAGTGTTTAAGCCATCTATGAGATCATAAACTTATATCCATTTACAATAGAATATTTATTTAAAACAGAAAACAACAACAATTGTTGGCTGCCATTCACCAGTGGCGAAAAAAAACTTTAGTATTTTACTTGGATCCCACACGATTTCCGATATTAGAAAAGGGTGGGTGTTGTGAAACTTTGAATGGAACTCAATTGAATAATATCATTAGAGGTTGTGTGTTATTCACAGCCCCAGCTTCATTCATGCCCGACTTCAGCGATAACAAAAACGAACAACAGCAATACTTTCTCGTTTCGGCTGTTGTCACTTGCACACGTTTCACAATCACCTCGAGTTTCCATACATGAATGGAATTTGATTCATTTCAATGCGCCATTATGCCCCCTTTTACGCGATTGAGTGTTGTCACCGTCTCCGAAGAAAATGAATGAATGTATGCGAGGAAAACTTTGAAGGTACCCAATTTAAAAAGTTGATTTCAACGTTCTCTCAACGTTTTCCTTAGACTATCCTCATAAACAATTAATTGAATCCTTGAAATTAATTTGTGGATAAAAAGAAAACTGTGCCAATGTCTTTTCAAACGCCTACAAATAGTCCCAAAACGTAATAAATAAATAAATAAATAAATGTTATTTGACAGTATCAATTCCATTGGGACAACATCTCAATCATCTGCCATCATCATTGGGAAAATCATAATCATCCAAGGACAGACATCGGTAGTCATGTGAAAACAAAACGATTGGGAGTACACCCACCGCCCACCGGGTGTACTCACTGCCCAGTGTCCAGTCATTCAGATACGTTAAAGGCTCACGATTCTAGTAAACGAACTTGATTACAGGCAACAACGATTATGACTTTGTAACACTGTGTTACATTCATTCAATCCTACCCCACCCATCGTGAGGTGCACCACTTTGTGGGCAATCGATTCATGTAATCCTCTGGTTATCCCATGCATGGAGAGAACCTCGATCATGCGCCCCACCAAACTTCTCCATCTCCCAACACACCCAAAAGCCACGTTTGTCAGCCCAATTCACAGAGAATTTCTCTCACCATATTTTTTCAGCAGTGCGACATTCATTCACGAAGGTAAAAAGAAAGGCTTAAAAAACAACGTAATAATTGCGAAAAAAAAAACAGAAGCATATAAGAGCCTTTAGGGAAGAGGCAGACCACCTGGGAGGTCAGTATACTCCACCACCCTCATTCTCCTACGTTCAATGCCGTTCAATACCCTCCATCGCCTTTCTCATTCATTTTACGCAAATTTTAGGAGCCGATCCAAGAAGCCATTGCCGCCATCATCCCCGCTATGTCACGATCGGTAGCAAACCCATTTCCGGTCAGGTAAATCAGAGCGGAAACGAATCGCTTACCAATAAATTGTGTTATCATTTTGCCAACAATATTTGATTAGATTTCCAGTTTTTTTCTCTCGGCGGAAATTCATTCATTCATGCCACCAGCAGGAATCGCCAAAGTAACGAATAAATAAATGAAAAAAATATAAAAGCAAAAATGGAATGAGACGACAACAAAAAACAATAAAACCACGACGAGTTTCATTGATCAAACAAAAAAGTTGAAATGGAGGTGCGCAATTTGCGTAAACACTACACACATGAAAAGTTCAGGTAAACGAGAGGAATTCGCGAAACTCAGACCGCGAGTTCGGTGAATTGATCTCGTGGTGCTTCTTTCTTTTCTTTTTTATTTGTTGTTGTTCCGCGAAATGCGGCGTTACAACATTTTCAGGTAGGCGGCTATTTTTTTCTGCTTTTTCTTTAATACATACATAAAATTGCTTAAAACAAATACACAAAAACGGCCTATATTATAAAACATAACACCAGAAATGTATTTTTAAAACGATATCCATTTTTATGTGCAACTTTAAAACAAACAAAAATCAAATGTTTAGCGGAAAATTGTGTGCGCGCATAAAGAAAAATTACTCATGATATCCATTTTGAATTTGGAATTGGAACTAGTCTAGCAGTGAGTAATGCTGGATGGAGCCTTCCTGCGGGGGGAATGATTGCAGTATTGTTCGAAAAACAGGAAGAAAAGTCGTTGTATCATTGTGAAACAATTTCAGGTGATTTCAATTCGAATAGGTGCAGCCGGGAAGAGAACAATTACATGTCCCGAGGGGGATTAACTATTTTTGTTGCCATCATTGCGATTGTTGTTTGTTGTTACACTAATTGTGGAGCAGGCAACTTTTGCATGGGAATTAATTGTGATGCAATTAAAAAAAACAGGGAAGAATTCATCGAGTTGTAACAATGCAAAATGTTGCTTATTGAATTAGATAACAGAGTTGGGAAACACGCAAAAGTTTTATGAACTTTTGGAAAATATTACTGGTTTTCCAATTGAAATATTTTAAAAAGAATTCGACACGTTTATGTTTAATCGTGTGTTGAAATGTTGGAACTTATGGGCCGGTAAAAAATCCAAAAATAAACATATTTATAAACATTGATAGGCGAGAGAAGTTATCATAGCACAGAGGATGTTCTTTGTACATGCACCACACGAAAATAATTTTGTCGTGTTGGTGTAATATTTTGTTGAGATGTTGAGCAGATAGATGAACGTGAAAGGAAGGATGAGAACAATTTTCATATAAATTTTTACATCAACGCGAGGAATTTATGAATTAAAGGCGAATTGATTCGACCACGTTTCGATAATTATTGCGGAGATGACGACAACCATCACCGATGATAATGATGTTGATGCTGCTGTTTTGATTCTCAAGCCAATTTCCTGTTCTCCGCGAGCATCTTCCAACCGGGGAACAACGGCAGTTCATCGTCGCCCAAGCCATTTCTATTTCTTCATTCACAAGTTTAAACGACGTTTCAGTTGACAGTCGACCGGAAATGGGATGTTTTCGAAAGACTTCTGGTCCATCGTCTTCAAGAATTTGCTTGGAGTATTTTCTCTGTCAAAACCAACAAAATACGTGTACCGGGGTTTTCTTATGTTGACTTCCATTCCATCGAATTTAAGATGATATAGCATAAAAAACAAAACGAAACCATGTGAAAAATGCCTCGAAGAGTGCACAGAGCAACCAACCTTTTTGGTTATCGCAAGAGAATTTTTTTTTTCCTGAAGTGCCGACACTTGCCTCTTATGCAAATTGCGATCATCGACCAAATTGAGTTTATAAATGTTTAAATTGCTGACGAAGCAACAAAAAAGGAAATTCGAAAAAAAAAATGTCGGCATTGTTTTTTTGTTGTTGTTATTGTTTAGTTTCTTTTTGGTGCAATTTCGAATTGCTAGTTTTGACGACCTCACAAGGTCATGCGTTTCCTGCTTTCTGTGCTATGATTAAACAATTTTGAACGGAAATTGAAGTGGTCTGAAAGAGTGGAAAATATTATAGCCAAAAAATAATAATGACTGATTTTGTCAGGAAATGAAATAATAATTGGAAAAAAAAAGAACTAACATTTTTAACAATTCATAAACCTTGAAAATTGGCGGAAAATTTTACTATGATTTGGGGTATTTTTTTTTTGTCTATATAAAAATTTTTTATTTTTAACTTTTTAAGAAGATCCTTTAGTGTTTATACGAATATAGCAATGAAATCAAAGATAAGAATCTGATACTGACAAATTAAAACCTAAACATAATTATATTAATTTTAACTTAATTATATTTTCCACCGGAAGTAATTTTGTAAAATGTTAATGGATTCCTAATACAACAACTTTGCAGCATTTTTATTTAGTAATAAAATTCAGACTTTGATCGAAAAAATGAAGGTCATCGATTAAAGTGATTATTTGTCATTATTTATAAGTGAAGGGGTTTTATTTGCAATGATCACTTTGCCAGCTGATTAGTTCGGAAGTTTCCCTAGCAAATATTTGTTTTAAATTTTCCTATCCTAAACATTTTCATTAAATTCTGTCCATCATTAACCGAAAATCATACAACGGAATGTATTTCTATATTTCCCATATTTCATATATCGAAAGTAATTTATAAATAGTAAAAATTTTAATTTTACAACAACCCCAGAAAACTCTAAAGTTAACAAAAAAGAAATAACTACATATGTATCACGTGGAGACATTTGTGAAGGATTCTCATCAATCAAAGAACTGCTTAATTATAAATTATTAAATTTAGCAAGAAAAAACAGTAGACAATTTTTATATGAAAAAGAAAATATCAACAGTGGAACTCGAGAGTTTATATTTCCGGATAGTAATTTTGTGAAAAATGTGCTGTCATAAAAACGTGCGCTTCACGCTTGTGTTAACATTAGAATTAATTATATTCTACGAACTTTTCAAATGGTGTCATGTCTTATTAATTTTGTAAATATTTTAAATTATCTTACTACCTCTGGTTTTGAAGCAGAAACAATTAAAAAAAAAAATTATTTTTTTGGGAATTCCCTTCTAATAAAAATTCCAATCTAAAGTACTGCAATTCGCAATATGAAATGTTAAACAAAATGTATTCAATTTTCAGGTTAAGAAAATCAAGTAGAAAATTGTTTAATGCATGAAAATGTAGGTCAAGTATTGTAATTGAATGCATTCGAGAATGTTAAAAACATAGAAAAAGCTTCATCCCCCGGACCGCAACGTACCTCTACCCACACAATCGATGAATGTTTTGCGAGGGTTGTGAAAAATGTTCAATACAAATCCGCGTTTAATTGCTTGAAATAGAAACAAATATGTAATTCAAAGAACTTAAATGAAAAGTTAAGTGGATAAATTCTGAACAAAAATAATAAACATTTTAATAAAAAAACAACATCGAAATAGAGCGTGGGCGACTTGCAATGTAAAGAACTATTGATTGTGAATTGTTTATGCTGGAAAATATTGGAAATTGGTCAAGTAATTTTTCATTGTTGAACAACTAATATAGAACTTTACTTAATGATAGTAGGTATTGGTTTTCCACATAATAATCTTATAAACGAATAATATTCATCGTCAATGACAGCAACAAAGAAAAATTATTTGCCCACCTCTTCTGTTTCATTTATTTCAAACAATTCATTGCTGATTTTCAATAAATTCAAACTCTGATAATTGTTATTCAAAAAGGCGAAAATTAACTTCCATTATCGTCATTGATTTCAAACAAACAGATAAAACGTGACAAAAATTTAAAAACGAGATTGAATGGCTCTCTTGAAAGTATTCTACAATAGCTCAAGTGGTTCAACAAATAATTTCCTTTTTGATGGTATGTAATAAGCAGACAGTCGTTTTGAGTTTACATTTTATAAGAGAGAAAAAAAAATACCGAAAATCCGTATCGGAAATTGTCACAATACCAAATATTTACTTTAATCTTTAGTCGCCTCGTTGAGTGAGGAGCATATTTCCGATAAGCACAGCGATGGAATAACAATTTCCCCCTGAATCCCTTCTCTAAAGTCGGTTAATCATCAAGACAAATTTTCATATCACTGTTGAATTTATTTAATGTGTTTTCGAATTCATTGTGTTTCAAAATATGTTGCTCTTTTTTTGTAAAACATCTATATTTGAAGGGTCAATGATCGATAGAAACAAAGTTAAGATGAATATTGTTTAATCAACATATTTTCGTGGCCTTGGACAATTTACACAATTATATTGTGCCATTGAAAGTGTTGTTATGAATAGGATCAAGAAATATTCAAAAGATCAACACTATTATATCAATGGAAATGAAATCAAAACGGTATCAGTTTCCACAGTTAGACAAAAAACATAGATACGAAGGGCGATGGTTGAGTTTGATGAAATAATATTCGACCGGAAATATGAATTTTGTTTTTTTGAGATAATGCAAATGAACACTGGCAACAAAAAAAAAAAAAATTTAAGATGAGCGATTGAAGTGAACCGTAAGACACATGGTATTTTTTACTATTTATTCCTATTGTTGGTTTGCAAATAAATTTATCTGTTGAATTAATCAGCTTACTTTTGTCTGCAGTTGTGTAAATTTGTTATGACTACCGCGTTGCACTGAAGTGCGAAATACGATTCGATAATGCTTCATTTTCGATGATGATGAATTTGTGGTAATGACGCATGCAATGGAATTCGCATCATTAGTCAGAAGTGGTCATCGTCATACCAACAAAATTCAAGCATCCCTTTTCGAAAGATTGTTATAAAAAAAGATATCAAAAACTAGGTTCGATTGATTAAGAATATCCAGTGTAAATAAAATTGTACAAAAGTCGGTTATTGACTCTTTAAAATGGTAACTTCCAGGACAACGTTCAACGTTATCATGGAGAATAAACTGAGGTAAGACGATAGCGAATAACATTGGAAAAACGACCAACGAAAAATAAAATTAAAGAGGAAAAAGGGCGTTTTAGTGCCATGTGCAAGTCAGAACATGTCTACTGCGTGAATGAACCACCACATATCTACTAAATCTTTGCATGAGAAGCCCCCCCTTTGGCCCTTTGGGTATGGATATCTATTCATATGAGACCAGTGAGAGGAGGATACAAAATCCAAAACAAAACAACAAGTATGCATTCCTCATCGACGTTGTTCTTCCAGTTGCTGTTGGTGCAGTTCTTCTTCGTTCACTTTCTCATCCAATTCATCATGAAGACCGAATTCATTGAGTTTCAGTGTTCACTGTTCGAAGGCTATTATACATATATGTATATAAAAAATATACATTCAACTATGATGATCGGACAACCAGTTAACAGGGCTGAAGGTTGGTTGCTATTGCAGCCAGCAACAATTCCCGATGGATCTGATTAAGTATGCAATTCCATCAATGACCAACACCATAAACGAGCACTCTTGGTGTATCCGGCCGATAAAAAAACCATCTCGTCTTCCTTCCCTCGTGCACCCGAACCCCTTTAACAGTCAAATGACAGAGAATTTCGCAACATTGAAAAGTGTTGCATCAATTGAGCCAATTGGGATAAATGGATACCACAGGAGAAAAAAACTAAAAGTGTATGGACTCGTCCCGTCGGATGCTTTTATGATTATTGGAAAGGGACACACCCTTTGGTAAAGTCCGTTAAAGAACGGTTACAATGAAATTTAAATCGAATAACGCTTGCTACATTTTCTTGTGTGTATTAATTTGTAGTTTTAAAATTTGTTAATGTTTCAAAGAATGCCATTTTGTGTGAATTTAATTTACAAAATTTTTACCTTACTTGCAAAGACATTTGCTTATTTAAAATTTAAAATAAACTATTCGTACTTCTTTTAGAATCGATTATATAAATCAATAATTAATCCATAATTAAACTAAAATATGAAGGAATTAAGTTCACTCGGCCATTTTAAGTGTGTCAGTCCCACACACAAACATAATATTCAAACAGTTAACTAAGTGGAAATGTTCATAGTTGAATAAATTTCAAACAAGTCAAACGGGGAGCAAAATATTTCAATGTTTTCACCCCGCAGGCTTCTCCCACCTTATGTTATTTACCTGACAAAAGTTGACTAAAAAAGTATTCATTCGAAGACTATACAAAGGTCAGAAAATATATTTTTACATTATGCTACGAATTGCTCTCTGGAGCACCAAAGGACGCGGTCTCTTCTGCATGGAAACCAAAAGAAAAAAAAATAGAATGAATGTTAATAAAAATGTGCCTGTTTCAAAATGGAGTTCATTTCCCACGCAGATTTTTTGCATCAAAAAACATTAACATTTTCGTGTTTGACTGCCGGTAAAAGTCGGTATTGGTAAACTAGTATTCGTGTTAAATTAAATTTAAAAAAAAAAACACAATCTGTGTTTTGAGACTTTTGTGTGAAAATTTGACATCTTTTTTTGAACATTTATGGAAATGAATGCGCAAAAATGTGTTCAATAGAGCCCACGCAGTGAAAGATTGCGGATTTCTTGTTGACCGGCAATGCTTATCAAGCTTTTTGGTGAGTTGAATTATTGGGAAATGCCCAAAGTATTTTTCGTCGTCGCCCCCTGCCCCTTGTTTCGATCGGGGCAACTTCTTACAAATTAATGTTTCGCAATTCCGGTTGACGTCACTTACGCCCCCGTTTATCACTGGTTTCAGTTGTAGAAAATTATGTCTCCACCATCCCCTCACTGGGGGAACAATTTTGACTACAATTCGAAGAGAGTACTGTTGTTCTTTTTTTATCGCGATGTTATAAAAGCTGGTGCTGGTTTCGTTCAACTGCCATTACTGAATGCCAACGTTGATTTCATTCATTAATTCAACTTCACCGAGAGTTTTGTAGAGTAAATTAAAAGTGACGACAGAGATGAAAACGTCTGCAGATGGCTGAGTATTAAGCCCTCATTGGTGTTTCTTTTTCTTAGTATGATTTTTACATTTGGTACAACGCAGTTTCCAATGCACTATTATCAGATGACTCGCGGAAATCGATTTTTGAATTTAAATTCATAATAATAATAATTATATCATACAATCAAATACTCTGTCTGTCTCCCTCCCTCCAACCACAAAATCTAAAAAACACCCGCTGCTGAAATAATAATAATAATAATTATATCATACAATCAAATACTCTGTCTGTCTCCCTCCCTCCAACCAAAAAATCTAAAAAAACACCCGCTGCTGAAATTTGTTTAACAATAAGTGAAGTCGGATTTAGGAGCTTACGCCCTCGAGTACAGAGGCGCTGCTTCGAACAAGAAACTTGAAATAAAAATTACTTATGAATTCGATTTATTCTCATCGAATCCGCATGGAGCACAGGAAAGAAGTAGTAGAGCGGAGTCGAGCCATTCTAGTACAGAATGAGGAGCATACAATGACCGAATAATAGAGTACAAGTTGCAGTACTAACACAAATTTTCTGTGAACAAATTAGTGGTGTGTTGTATATATTAACCAGCGAACGCAATGAAAAACAAGACCATTTGAAATGGATGCACATGGAATTACGAAGAACAAAAAAACAGCACTACATTGTTTAGGTTAGTTAGTTGCATGTATGGGTTAGCGCTGGCAGTGCACGATTTTATTTATAATTTTCTTTTCTTAAAAAACTAACTTTGTTCCCGAGCACACCCGGTATTGTGTATGTAGTGGTTATAACACTATAGTGAGAAAGTTTGATTTCATATCGTATCAAAAATGAAATTGAGTCACATACACTTCAAAATTCATACATATATAAATACATATAAAAACATGCAACTGTGAACTGACTCCCAAAGGACATCACAATTCACAGTGCGTTGTTGAAATTCGTGAAGTTAGCAACACTGGGTCTAGTAAAATCTTGCGAGAATAAAGAAAAAAACACGACTTCGGCGAACTCTATTAGTTTATTTAAATAAAAGTGATATTTACGGAAGATATTCAATTAAATAACATCTTTTGCCGGTGAGTGCGAAAATCGACTGGAATAATTGTAGGGGGAAGAGCAAAAAACCAAATTTTCTGTAATTTTTAATAGAATATTTACCTTGAAGATTGACAACACGGCAGCCATCTTGTTTGAGTCGACGATGCAACACGTTAATTGTGGTTGTGTTTGTTAGCTCACTACTATTAATAAAATTTGTTATTGTTGCTAGATTTATTTCTTTTTGCTGTTGTTCAATTGCTACTAAATCACTTGAATTACAACCGTTGTCAGTGTTACTTCCGATACTGATTTTGTTTGTTATTGCATTAACACCGCTGACACCTCCACCCCCACCACCATCATCAGCTCTTCCCGCTTGACTTGATGATGTTGTTCCTGGTCTTGTTAAACTTCCGCTGCTACTGTTGCACATTAAATTAATGTCATTGTACAGTACGAAGAGGCTCACTTTGTAATTTGATTGGATTCGTTCTTTAAGATCACGCGATTTAATTGTTGATAACAAATCTATTTTTCCAGCTGCCAAGCGTCTCAACATAATGCTGGGTATTGAAAAATTCACAGCTGATCGAATGTGACCTTCGGTGAACTCATTCGAACTTCTGCAGTCGAGAATTATCAAATCTTTTGCAGCGGAACGCAGCTCACCCTGCAACCATTCCTTCGTAACGAATTCAATTTCGGTTTCTGGCATTATTAACATTTAAATAATTTGTTTACTAATCTAACTACACCAGAAAACGTGGCACTATTTAATATTTAATTTCTAAAAATTCAACACTTTCACTGTAGCAATAAAAAGTCCTTCAGTAAATCGTTCATGCACTTAATTTGCGATTAACAAAACTATCAGTCATCATATTTTGGAATATATAAACTATTTTGTGAAAATCTTGTTGCATTTCAAATTCGCAAAAAAATACTCGAAATTGAACAAAGCCCTTTTGAACAAGAGTTGTTTTTATATGAAATTTTCTCGTGGCACGTTATTCAATTTGAAAACATTAAAAATATTTTTCACAATTGTTTTCTAAATTGGTCAATAAAATTACAACAAAGTGAACTTGGGAATTGTTTGCTTCAGGATCAAGTAAAGCCCAACGGGAATCACAACCAAACAGAAACAAACCAACGTCCGCGACGAATCACTGAAGACTGGAAATGAGATTGAGATGCACTTGTGTGATTCTCATTTACTTATTTCTCATTTTTTCCTCCGCACCTCTTCCACATCATTGCCAGAAGAACAAGTAATACGAGAGGTATTCAGCTGTTCATTGCTGAATGTGAGTTGAGTTGCGAGCTTGCGAGTTGCGACCCAAATGGAATTTATTAAATTTTCTAATTGACATGTGAAAACAGTAAATTCGAAAACGTAAATTTCTTAGTCGCCGCAATATTTTACAGAGCTTTAAAAAAATCCTTGTTCTCATTTTCCCTGCATATCCTCTAAAAAAAAGAGAGGTTCATTTTGTTTGTAGTGGAATTGATAAATTAAGTATAAATCAACAAATAAAATCAAAAGTAAATATATACGATTATCGAAATATTGTATTTGATTTTGCCAAATGAAAATTGTTAAAACATAAACACCAACGCAGAAAGGAAATTATGTAAATGCTCCAGATTGGGGAATTTTTTTTTTTTCGATATGAAAATATCCTCTCACAGAAGCGGAATAAGGTAAACGCCCACACGGTTTTAGTATTTTCCGAATGATTTGCGAAATAGCTACAGTCTTATATATAGGTTTGCATACACCGTTCATCTAAAATCTCTCCGTGAATAAAAGGCTCCGTCGATTGACAAGAAACATGTCACATTTCATTCATTTTTTACGACAGTATTGGTGTGCGCGCCAAAATGTGAATTTTGTCCGTTGTATGATTTCATTATATACCGTCAGAGAGGGGCAATTTTTTTTTATATTTTCTTTTCTTTCATATTTTATCTATAACTGCCGTAGGTTGTTCGTATGCATTCGGCTTTCCCAAATCATTCAGCACTTTGCAGTGTTGTGTTTGTTTGTGTATTGATCAGTTTGGCAACATTTTTTTTTGCACAGTATTCGGATGGCAGGTAAGAGTAAACTTGATACTATACACCTTCACGGAACATTTTGTTTATTATACATTCTAATGTGGCAGCATTGTATAATATCTGTACGATAGATATGTATATATTTTTAATGCATTGTTGAAATTAATATAAGAACTGCTGCTGTCCGGCTAAAAACATCCCACCCACACGTTTTGTGGCTGGTTTTTTAGGTGAAACGTGGGATTGAGAAATAAAAAAATTTATAAAATGAGTGTCTAAATTTGGGGTTCGAGCTCGACCAACTCTTCTTCTGGAATCTTGGTAGGAGCAGCGTCCATGTGTCGCAAATCAAATTACTCGAGCACCGACCTGTGGTCCAAGTTGTAGCGGGGTTATGTGGGTGGCACAATGGTAACCATGTAAACTTTTGAGCTCCCCCTTTAATGAAAACGAGTTCATCCAGTAAATCGCCGTCGACTGAATTTCAAAGAATGTGGATCGGTGCGGAACTTTTGGGTCGCTTTCCTGGGCAGGGGAAGCGGGGAAAGATAGTAAATGAAACGCGAGTGAATTAAGCCGCCTCAAATAATGGAACATGTGCACGATTGCTGAGTGGGGGCCGATGGGGTTAACTGCGCCCACTTTATGGTGAAACGTTATTTGTCTTATTTTAGGGTAAAGGTCGCGCGGTCTTCGTAAGTGCTTAATTAAACGCTGGAATTGATATAGAAAAGACTGAATGAATGAATGAATGAATGAATGGAAGGCGACTTTGATTGGCATGTCGCCGCAATGCTTAATTTGCACTAAATGCACGAGTTGCAAGAATTCGATGCCCACACAAATGAAATCATGATTCTGGGTAATTACAGTAGAATTGAATTTTATTGAATCAACGTATTATATCATTCACTTTTTATTTCGCCGGTGTGAAATCGTACGTAATTTCCGGAATATCCAATCATCATAAGCACTCATCTTCAAAAATCCAAATCAGATTCACTTTCCTTAAAGGAACAACGAACAGAACTGAATTCTTGTAACTGAATCTTGTCCTTCATCCCTCCTTTGCTCTTGAGTCTTGACCACTCGGATTTCGTCACTCTTTCGAAGGACATGCAACGCTGTCCATAAAGGTCAAAATATGATGCCATCTAAATCGTTTGATTTCGCTAGACTTTTCTTAATTTTATCACTAAACGAAACTGTTTTTTTTTTTTTTTTTTTGCACAGAACACGTCATCTATTTGTGCATGTTTAGAGCTCATCGATTTGTTTAAAGTTATTCATTACTCACCACCCACAACATGACGTCCTTAGTACCTGAATATAAACCTTAACAGGATCGTCTCTTTCGTAGTAAAAATTGATGTGATTACGCCACCACAAATTTCATCTATTTTAGGTTCTTAAAATCATGACGACATGTGGTCAAGTGGAGTCCTTAATTGAGTTTTTCGTTTCTCCATCGAACAGTGATTCATCCTACTTTTTTATTTTATTTTGGGTTTTCATACAATCGCTCGATTTATGTGACCATGAAAAATCGTTGGTGGAAATTTTGCAAAGAAAAATAAAATCCAGTGAATCTAAAAGTAGATCAGAATGAAACATTGTCGAGATGACGTCACTGATAATATCACTAAAGAAATTTATGGGAAAACAGAAATACCATTGCAAAAGAAAAGTTTTCCTTTAGAATTCACACAAGAGGGGTGAGTTGAAAAACTGAGTATTTATGGAGATTTCCAGTAATATGAATCAAAGTTCTACGAACGGAAATAAGATGTAAAAAGTAACGAAAAGATATTGATGTTCTACAGAAAAAAAATTACTGCTGTTAGAACAAATACAGAGACAGTTACAGAAATATTTACAATTGAAGCGATGTTTCTCTGCCGGGGTTTTATATGCATTAATAAATTGTCAACACCCACGCAAATTTTATGGAATGAATGAAGATTTTCATTCAACAGAAAACTTCCATTTCTATTCCTTACCCGACGGTGTAGAAATGAAGAATCCTCCGTAGAATGTAGAGACAGGATTTAACCTACGTGGAATTTAGGAACTTAATATAGAAACAAAATTGCTCTGGTGTGGAGCTAGTTGTTTTATCTTGAACATTTTTCGCCCACACTCATTCCCCAAAAATTAAAGTTCTCACTTTTATGGTATTATCCACTTTAAAACTTTAACATAGAGTTTCGGTACTTATTTTGCGTTTGTAAATTTGCTACAGGATAATGGAATTTCGCTTGGTAGGATTTCGGCCTACGCCCAAAAAATTTTATGAATGAAAATTTTACAATCGTTCTACGACGCACGGTTTGTTGACAGCGCTGCGTGGGCGGTTTATGTCGACCTCATGAATGGCGGCAACACCTCTCCTTTCCGCGGTCTTCAGGGGTGATGTGTTCTTTTCATCGAATTTGGACCATGCTTTTCGGCATGCAAATTCACAAGGGGAGTGCCGCCATTCAATCAATAAACGATGGCCAGCTACAATGAAATAAAAGAAGAAATATTAAAAAGAAATTGTGAATGAAAATTGAACGGAATCCATCAGAGGGGTGCAGCAGCTGGGCAGGGCTGCTGACCGGTGTGACCAAACTGGACTGGCCGAAAACAAAACGCGGTTAATGCGTGATAGTTTGTGAAGGTTGCCGCAGGGAAATCCAAGGTGTGGGCTCCACAGTGGTTCTGCATGAAAAAAAAATATAGAAGAGCAGACTGCACAAAACGCACAACTTCCTTCCAAAGTGGAATCCGTGCATGCTAATTACAAAGTCCGTTGAATGTTGTTGCGTTTTTTACATTCTATTGCGACATACATACTAGTGGGACTTGAATGACTAACGGCAGCGGAGATTGCAATTAGCGCATTTGTTCAACACATTCACCAGTTTCCCGGAAAATCACAGCAATTGATCGTTACCATGAACACAGGCGAGGGGAAGAAGGCAATTTTGTTAATAACTGTTAAAACAAAATGGTCGCATGTGAAACGCAATTGTGATTTTAAGGATAATTAGTAAAAAGAATTTGAGTCAGAGAGCAGCGCGGGGTCAAATGAATTGTTAAATGTGAGATATTTAAAAATACATTAAAATTATAATGAGAGAAATATGTATTTTAATAAATTGCAATTCACTTCCAGGAAGGAACATCTATTTTTATCTAATTGAAATGGAAATTAAAATGCAATGCACTGGAATTGTTAGAATATATTTTTAGCTTTCGAAGAGCGAATTGTAAAACTTGTATTGACTTTTCAAATCAACAATTTCCAGGAAGCTTTTATTGGTTTTCAAAAACAACCATCGTTTTGGGAATCATTTTATGGATGAAGCCAGAAAGGAAATATATTTTTTGGTGGGGGGTTTGAAAATGAATTCCCCGGAAAACCTTTAGAAAACCATGAGTGTTACATGAAAAGGAAATTAGTGTTAATTTTATAGAAAGGAGAATGGAAGACAAATATAGATTAAATACTATATTTGCCATTCCTTCACGATTCGAGGATTTTGAGATTTAATTCTGTTATGACAATGAATATGAATATCCTTTCAGCATTAAGCAGCCCTCTCTGAAAAGTCCTACTTATTTGGAAATTTATCCTTCATTTACCACACAAACATCCCAAAGGATCTGTTTACTATAAATCGTAATTATTCCTAATTATTCCTATTGTTCATTAGAGACCGTACAAAGGATACTAATGAAATCATCGGATGAACCCATGTCAAAGACAGTGATATTACTCATTCGAGTATGAAAGGCGGCTAGAGTAATTCTTGGCTCCAGATTATGCTCATGCTGTACAAACAAGGACATTCTGCATTATCCTGGGAAAAATAATCAATACAAACGAAAGCCAAGAATGTTTGTTCGTTTCCGTCGTGGGTATGATTATCTAAAATCAGTTTGCCCACCTCACTTTATATATAATCCATATTTCTTGGTAACAGTAAATGCTGAAAGGAAGTAAATATGTGTCAGGATCCACTGCGGAGGAATCAGGGGATGAAAGACGATTCTGGTGACTATCCGGGGGGTCGACGACTGCAACAAGGCCAAGTTGCTTAACAACGAAATTCTGTGAGGAAACTGATTCAAGTTGAAGGTGAAGGGGACCATTCAAGAGCTCGTAAATGACCACCTACGCTTGAGATGCCCTTCATCCTCCACATGCTAATAAGATCGATGTTAATGGGGAGCCCGGATGGGAAGAAAAGCACAGATTGTGGTGCGCTGTTGTGTATTCCGCACGCACGCACTAGACTCACATGAATCTATGAATGGGTCAGTGAATGGGGGATGAAGCCCGACCCGTCGTCAAAGTTCGATGCGGGGGCTGATACTCGAATAAATTTTGTGCGTGGCTGGTTTCTGGAGTGTGACAATCATGGTATTATTTTGTCGTTACATCCGCCACTTCCTATTGAGTTATTCCCCGTACCTTCACTGCTATTGAGTGTCGTGGAAATTGTGAATGAAGACTGTAATTGTAAACATCAACCACGCAAGAATTGTTGAGAGCAGTCGTTGCGGTGCCCACACACGATTTTTCAGTTCCGTTGGGTGGCCAACAAATGGGGGTCTCCTTTGCCAGTGTACCGTACAGAGGGCGACGGGGGCAGAGGATCTGGGAACGGGGATCCAGCCATTCTGGCTCTGTCGAAATCCCACGCATTTCTCGTGAGAATACAAATTCCTGGACCTGAATCCATAGTTTTTTTTTGTGATAACCAAACAAGGACAAATCCCCGGTTTCCAATGGTCCTCGGTTCACCCTTTTATCGTATTTGCGACAATTATTGATTTTCTTTCCCGCTTGCACACAGGAATAGAGCCCTGAGACCCAATTGTGTCGATGTATGTGTGCTCAGCAGTAAATTGCGGCACTGAATGAATGAGTAGATCCTTGTGGATGATGATGTTTCTGCTCCTGGGTATATATATTCAGTTTTTTTGGGGAGTGCGGGATGGAGATCCACAGGGGAATTTTGGGAAATAGAATGATGTTGCTAAGGAAACTGTGGATTCTGCCGATTGTCCTAAATTTTTGATCCCCAATTTTCACAGCATCCAGAGCCAGAGCCAAGAGAAGACAAGTGGGTGTCCCTGTCCCATCGATGAATAGGCAGAGCAAAATGTTCGTGCATCCTCCTCCGACCTTGTTATGTATTTTCTTATACCTTTGACGAAAATCAGGTCAAGGTTCCCGGGTATCCAATGCCTGGAACGTTCCTTTTTTAGTCGAAGAATAAACAAACTCACATTATGTGAATTTTAGTATACATATTATATAATATAAACATCAATTATTTTTTTAAAAATAGCTTTCTTAGAGTTTTGCCACATCATTAGGGGAAAATGTAAGGGAGAGAATGGCGACGACTTAAAACGCTATTATTGATGCACTTTTAAGGTTATTTTAAATTTATATACTCGAAGCAGTGAAATGTGTTTTGGGACCAAAAATGGAGCTCCATTAGGGTTAGAAAATTTTCTAAACACGTGACATGTACAATGTATATATAATATAACCATCCATTATGACTCCTTCGGGATTTGATGACTATTTTATAGATCCCTGTTTAATATTTAATTTTCCCCAAAAAATACATACACATATATTTCGTCTTTTATATCGATCTCCTTTAAAAAATTGTGTGCTGGCAGAAGTAAAATTATGACTATAGCACTCCTGAGGTGGGCATAATTAGGGGGAGGCAAGACCATGTAAAATTTTTTATATAATTTCCTCGAGTAGTTCTACCTTTTCTCATATCACAATATCTCAATTTATCTCAATATATGAAAGAAATGAAATCATTTGAGAAATCGAGGATAATTTTTTTTTAATAAACGATGTTAATGGTATGTGAAAACTGAAAGTGTTTTGAAGAGAGAAAATACTTAAAATATTTTATACCAAGAGTACTATAAAATACATATAGTGTTTATCACTGAATCATTTTTCAGAGCATGCCGTTCATAAGTTTTTATACCTTATATATATGTAGGATAATATTAGTTTTGAGCGAA
The DNA here is from genome assembly GCA_963082835.1 of Leptogaster cylindrica. Taxonomy (NCBI): domain Eukaryota; kingdom Metazoa; phylum Arthropoda; class Insecta; order Diptera; family Asilidae; genus Leptogaster; species Leptogaster cylindrica. Next base: position 31,841,540 of record OY720107.1, read on the forward strand.
GAAATAATGGTGACAGAAAAAAAAAAAGAATTATATATTCATGATTGGGAAGTGAAAAGAAACTGTTTTATGGATGTCGGTCTGTTTGTCTGTCGGTGTGTCGTGTGTCTGTCTGTCTTGCCAGACGATAACTCAAAAACGCTTCACGGGGAATTTAAGAACTTTAATATTACTATACATAAGGCATACTTTTCACGCGCCGTTATTAAAAATATTTGCTCTATTGTATTTCAAGGATAGATTACGATGAGATGTCAAGAACGTCGTGCAGTCCACATAAGGATTCGGCTGGCGAATCCTCGGCATGTGCCATTCTTGGGATTGTAATCATTTCAATATACTTACAATTAGATTTTTTAATTTTTTTTTTTATGGTATCAAATACAAAATTACATTTTACACAATATCACATTGTACATGAATTTCGATTGGAAAATGTGTCGACATTTCGAAAATCCACTACATATAGAAAAGTGAAAAAAAATTGTTTTTTGAAAAAGGTCATCTTGGATAAGAAAGGAAAATAAGAATGCTAAGGCACTCGAGGTGTATCTGTAGCTTCCGTTTCGAAGACACGCGTTTTAGATAAATTAAAAATTTTCTTTGGCACGTGCTCATTTAAATTTTCTTTTACACTTCAATGTAAATAAAATGGAAAAGAAAATAATCTTTAGGAAAAGCAAAAGGACACAGGATTGGGTTGAATATTTTTTGTTGTTTTTATGTAAAACACGCAAGAGTTTTTCGTTGACAAATATTCTTAATAAATAAAATTTTTTTCCAGAGGAGAAAATCAATTAGAAAGAATGAATGATCCATTAATCAAATTGCTTACATACTTTTCTGCTTTTAATCTAAAAAAAACAAGAAGAAAATTGTCCCTGACTAAAATGAATTTAAAAAAATATATATGTATATATGTATATTGAAAATTAATAACCATTTTTTTTCTTTTCAGATAACTTAAAAAAGGCTTAAGCTTCAATTCAAAAAGAAGGTAAAAAACCCATTTACTTTTGTAAGTCACCATAAAAGAATTATCGATTTTAGACTAATGTCGTTGCCATCTCTTCACTTGGACAAGAACGCGTGTTCTCCACCCGCGGAGAAACGAAAAAAACTCGCTCCAGAATTTCGTTGTTTCAAAAAAATACCAATTGTTATTGTAGAATATCACAACGATGTTCTAAATTTCATTTACGATTGTTTTACATCACGCCATTTGCCAATGGAAGGAAACACATTGATCCACTTTGATTCCCATCCAGATATGGTCATTTCACAGGACATTCCTGTGTCATCGCTTTCGTCAAAGGATTTCCTCGAGGAGTTGAGTATTGAAAATTGGATAATGCCAGGATGTTTTATGGGACACTTCAAGAAAATCCTGTGGCTGAAGAACTCTTGGTGCAATCAAATCCCAACGGGTGTTCATAATTTGATAGTTGGACAAGTTGATGGAATCATTAAAGTAAATTGCAATACTGATTATTTTATATCGGAAGGAAGTTACAGTGACCAAGAAAAAATGTCGGATACCAAAGAAGTCAGACTAGAAGTTATCAACATTGATTCAACGGATGAATCAGTTACAATGGTTCAAGATGAAGATGTAATTCTTGATATTGACCTTGATTTCTTCAGCACTGGAGATCCCTTTCGAGAGTTGTATTGGAAGGCAAATTGTTACGGTCAGCTGAAGGGGATTTTCGAATATGATAAAACCGGAAGTGCTCAGGATGTAAGTGATAAAAGACAAGTTCAACTAAATGAATTGCGAAATATTTTCGTTACCTTGCAAACAGGGGAAAATTTAAACAATATTGAGACTAAAAATATTTCTGAAAAGACTTTAACCAATATTAAGAATCTTATACAATCCCTCAAGGATAATTACAAGCCAGAAGAGATCGATTACGAGTTAATTTACAATGCAGGATGCACATGCGATGATGATGGACTGCCGAATCATATAAGCACCGAAATAGAATTGGAACAATACTACAAGAATTTTGAAAATTTTTTGCAAAAATTAAAGTGCTTGCCGAAATTAGTAACAATTTCGAGATCATCGGAGGATGATTACTGCCCCAGGGATCAAGTGGAAGTGATCCAGACGAAAGTTATTGATATATTGAAAAAAATCTATCCTGACAAAATGGCGGACAATCCAATTTTGTATTTAAATGGGGAAAAAAATTGGAATATTATGAAATTGTGATTTTAATTTGACTGTTTTTATAATATATTATATTGTATAATAAACATATTGTGTAAACAATAAGAAAAACTTTTCAATTCAATTTAATTTCAGAATTCATTTGACAGAAAATCAGAATGTTCTATTCTGAACTAAGAAAAATAGGTCAAGAAAATTAAACTTTTGCTTTCGAAAAACTGGAGGAGTTCTGGAAACTATTTTAATCTTTGAAATAGGTCTCAGATATGTACATCCTGAGTTTTCCGCAATTCCGAATGGAGCTTTAGCTGGTATGGACCAAAATGTTCCAAATTTTCGAACTATTTTCAATTTTTCGCTCATAATTTCTAAAATACCAATCTTTAGAAAAATTGCTTCAAAGAAAAGTTGTACAGCATCAAATTCTACGCGTAATGACACTAAACACGAATATTTTGCACCACCCGGTACCAAAGTACAGTAGGCCAAAGTAGGACCAATTGTCCTTTTTGACGAAAAATTTCTACCGAGTTGTATACGACTATCTCGCGATTTACCGCGTTAAGAATTGTCTATGTTCCAAATTTCAGGATCCTTGATCGATTGGTAGTGCTTCATCTCTTCCATGATCTCCGTAGTCCGACAGTGAAAGACAGCCGTATCTTGGAAACTAGACCACTTAGACGTATAAAATGAAAAATAGTGCTTTCTTTTGCTTGATCATCTTAACTATTCTGAAAAATTTGAGCACTGTACCTTGACTATCCTCGGAGATAGAAAAAATTTTATTGTGTAACATTACATTAAGTATCGTAAAGTTTTGGGTAAGTGTTTTGGTTTTTAGCTTATATCTCATAAAATATCAAACTTTAGAAAAATTGTTCTAAATGAAAGTTGTAGAGCGTTGAATTTTGCATAAGATAAAACTAAACAAGAATTTTTTGAATCCCCCGCTACCAAAGTACAGTAGGCCACAATTTTGAGTCAACTTTCCATATTTACGAAAAACTTTAGTTTCGACGTCACTTCTCTTCAAATATCTTCGAAAATTACACGTTTATCAAGAAAGTATCCGATATAAAATTTGTAGAGAATTAAATTCTCTGACAAATGAGACAAAGAACGAATATTTTGGACCACCAACTACCAAAGTACAGCATGTCAACATTGACTGGTATTAGTTGAAGAGAAGAAATGGAGCAGTACCAATCGATCTAGGATAATATAATTTTGCATTAATTAGCATCAAAAATAAAAATTGTGGAGCACAGCAATCACTCATGAGTCCTGTTGTATTTGTTTGTACCTTGAATATTGCTAAATCGCTCGCTCCAGCTGTAAGCTGCTTAAAGCACCATGTTACTAGGTGAAATACTGGAGCATACTGTGCTTTCTAGTGTCGCGATTTCGAAAGTCATACGCCATGACAACAGAATAAAAGCAAACAAAAGTTTCCTTTGCTTAGAAGGAAGTACACAATGTTACTTTATTTATTTATATATTTTTTAAATTAATAACTGACTGCAGACAAGATTTGCCACATTATCTTCATAAATTTTTTTCTTTTCATTTTCTACATATTATTTTTATATTAATTTCAAATTGGTCACATAATGAAACGACGGTTTTACGTAAAAATCGAATTGGATTTGCATGCGGTAAGTTGAATTTCTGGAAAACTCGCTTCAATTATGCTTTCAAATTAATTCTAATTTTTGAAAATAGATAACATGTCCTGGAGTCTGGCTTTGCCCGAGTGGATACGTCGAAGCGACAATCAAGACTTTAGGGTATTTTTTTAAGACGGGTCCTTTGGAGCCCAAGTTTCCAGTCCTTTGTCATGAACAGTTCTTGATGGAGGGATACTTTAAATCAATTTCAACATACTCCGAATTGGAACGAATTATTTGGAATGAGAAGATAGAAATATCTCTGTGGCAAAGTGGACGACGATTGGCACACTTTTCTGGCAATTTGGGACAGATTATGCAACCGTCAGTACCGACGTTGTCCTGCTATCATAATGTGAATGTGCAAATCTTGATGATTCCATCGAAGAATTTTCCGGTAAAACCATCAAAAATATCCCAAAATTATTTTGTTAAATTTTATTAAATTTAGGGAATCATTGCACCAAAGTTGGAGCTATCTTCCAAGGTTATTATTAAGGATACAAATTCGCCGTCCAAGGCTCCGCCGATTGGAACAACTTCCACGTTCCAAACAACTCCATCCGCGTTTGTGCCGTGCTTTCCAGGACGCCTTAATACAATCTCTAACCACAGTCATGATTTAACTGCTGATTTCAGACGACAGAAACCTGTTTGCCACACGAAAAAGGATTTCAAGTAATACAGAAATTCAATTTTTTAAATAATATTTTATACTGCTTCCGTTTTGTAGATGGCATCGAGAAAAGGAGTCTTTTCCTTCTGATAAGATTGTCACTTGCCCGCAGAGAAGTGTTTCGCAGGATCTCCATTCTTGCAAACGATGTTCCACGAAATCTACATCGAGTCCTGATTCTGAGAACTTGAGACAGAGTGCAGGAAGTAATACCAGCCAAACAAGATTATCCTTTTGCAGTTCTAGGTGCGATTTACATTAATAATGTCACATAATAAAAATGTAACATTTTTCCAGTGTTCCAAGTTTTCCATCCATATTCGACTACAGGTCAAATGAGCAACAGTATTCCGGATACTGTAACTTTGAATTCGAGGATGAACATCGCTGTAAGGATTGCAAAATTTGCCATAGTTACGATCTTGCATTCAAGGAGCTCCGATATTAAATTGAATAAACTGATAAAGCATAATGATTTAATGTACGGAATCTAAATGAGAACATTTCAAATCATCTCCGTCAGATCAAGTTGCCTAAAATAATCTGTTATTATTACTGCTATTAAATTAAATGGTGTTGCATTTTTTTCATCTGTTGATTCCAATTGGTTTCTCATTGCAATACAAGTTTTGGCTATAATCCTCAGATTCCCATGAACAAATGCCTCCAAAGGTAGCTGAATGCAGGCCAAGGATGCATACAGCCACTGTCCTTGCCAGGATTCCAGTGGATTGGATTTGTTAAACGCTTCCAGAGCATCGCTTATCCATTCGGCCTGATATTCAACTAATCTTTCAAGTGGTCTTTGTTGAATGGAGAACATTAGCAATAGATAAGGTTGATTCGTGCTGCAAAACTTCTTCCATTGATATGAATCAAATTGAGAATAATCTGTACACAAATTAGCTTCAGACCAATTTCCTGATTCTGTTAATTTAACTTTAGCATCAGCAATCTTATCGCGAATACTCGAGAAGTCGTGTAGTTGAGTTTTCTTCCAAGCATGAGAAGGCCGGAGATTTTCCGGACAAACGCCGAAGTTGTTTCCATCCTAATCGAAGGGAAATCCTTAAAATTTAACCAGCCGGGAGTATGAATAGTAAAATTTACCTCTACACCATTCAGAATATCGTAGTAATCTGTTGACTTTTGTTGTTGTTCTTGCAAAGGCTTACAAACCACTGAGGGACAATGCAATCTTTCGTAAACGACTTTTGTCAAGAACTCTAGACCATCTTGTGGCTCTGAATTCGGATTAAAATTTTCATCTGGCCAATTAACTTGTAATGCCTGTGATTGAAATGTTTCTGTCTCCATTTCACAATATTTAAAACTCGATGGATGAATGACAACAAATCACAAACACTGACTTAACTAATTTCCCGTAAAATTTCCCTGTCGTGGTAATTTGCTAAATATTTTCCACCTTTTCAATCTGGAAAATTGGAATTTGCTCGAATTTTCATGTGACAGATGTCTGACTTTCTTTTACAGAAAAATGAAAATAATTTCAAAATATGAATTTTGAGTTTTTAATTGATTTAAATGAAATTTCCCTATTGGGAGGGAAAAAGAAACAGAAAACAGGTGGGGCATCAACAACTTTCAAAGTGTCTTCTTCTTGCTCCAAATAGCTCTAAACTTGGGAATGAAAAGGTCAAACCGCTGTACATAAATTTTTGATTTTTGAAATAACCGATAAGATCAAGAGATCAAGAGATTCTATATTCTTAAAATAAGTTGTATGTTAAAGTAATGAAGAATTATCCGAAATTGTTTATAACTGCTAAGATTCAAAGCTGCACTTCAACTGTATGAATTTTAGCGACAGCGACTCGATTCCGATTTTGTTGGATTGAATCTTCGATTTATCTATATTTATCTATCTTCTATTTATCTGATGCGGCTGACAATAATTGAACACGATAATCGTATAGGCCTGTTTTGCACTGTTTTCAATGGTCATTGTCACTGACGAGTGACGGTTGACGCGACTGCGTTTAGAGTCGTCGACGATCGTAGGTGTGAGTCTGCTGCTAGAGCGTAGTCATAGTCGCAGTAATTGTGCGATTTTTGATTTTTGACCTGTTGGAAAATCTGAAGAACTCAAAAAATATTCTCTCATCAGCAAATGATTGTTTATTAATATTTTGAAGGACCCTCTTCTATTCTGTTTATAATTTTAGATACTATATGTGTGCTAAGTCATGGTGCCACTTATCATGTCGAAAACTTCTTCATCTTCTATATTTTTACAAATAACTCAATAGTTTTTTCTTTAAACTCAAAATTCACTACTTTCCTTGGCAAAAGGCACCGACTGGACGAGTGAGTATGCTACAGGAATTGATAAAAATACTATATCAGAATAATAACGGAAAGTTTGCGTAAAAAGTCTACAAAGCCTGAGATCATTCTTGAGAAATGAAATTTTGCAAAGTTTAAACCACTGTACTGACTCAGTGGCTCATTAGATTTTCTAGTGTATAACCTTGTTAGAAAGGTACATTTAATATCTTTCTAATAAGGTAAAAAACATTAAGCTATCTGAAGTAGTTTCAGAGATATTGACATTTTAGTGAAACAACCTTGCCCACGATCAAAGGAACTAGAAAATCCCCTCTAAATCGGAAGGGGGTGGGGATAGAATTTTTTCGTAGAACAATTTTTTGTTCGCCATGAAGTCCCCTATCACCCTGTTTCAGGTTGACCATCTTCGTTGTTACACCCTGCATAGCAATCCGAAATTAGAAATTTTGACTTTTTTTTGAAAAATGCTGATTTCAACCAAATACGCCGCAGCAGATTGCAGCCATACCGTACGTCCGACAGAAAAAGTGTAGATATAAAAATTAATCAGCATTGAAAGAGGTACAATTTATTTGAAAAAACTTTTTCAATACATCGAACCGTTCTCGAGATATTAGCTGAATTGAAAATTTTGGCCGCAAACTTCGCGGGCATCTTCCATTTTAACCATGTTCCGAAGGAGCGATTTATGGCGATTTTGGAGGGGTGATTAAGGGTACTCTTAGCTATCATTTAAAAAAAAAAAACTCTCGTGTTGCAATTTTTTTGGGGTTAAGCCGCATTTTCTCATAAAATGATTCCACTAGTAATGTGACAACAGCGTTTGCAGCTCTTTACAAAAATTGACTTCTCTTTTTCTTTTTTAAGTACAGGTCTAGTATAGTAGTACATTAATTATTATATTGTATAGTGTGATAACGAAAATTGGCAGTTATATTAACGACAATAAGGTGCATTAAAACTAGATGCTTATTAATTAGAAAATCACAAATTTCGAGGAATTAAGAATTTAAATTTCGATTCTTGTTGTGGCTTGTTTTCAGTTTTAGTTCCTCTAGCTCTAGACACTCGATCGACATGATATCAAACAAAGAAATTGAATAAACAAATTCCCTCCATTTGCAGCGAATTCCGATTGATTGGATCGATCAGACAGATTCCATTGATGGTTACAGGAGGCACTGTCCTAAGCCCTGCAATTGCTCGAATATGTCTCATGTCTGTCTCTCAGTAAATACTTATTAAATCTAAGGCACATATCAATCAATGTATTCCTCAGAAATGTGCAAAAAAAAAACAACTAAAATATACCATACGCATGCGATATATGTATATATTGTATATATGAAAAAAGTATGGAGGCAATGAAAAAAGTTTGAGGCTCATGCGCATGTAGAAAGGAATGATGAAAGGCTAAGATTGAATTACTGGTAAGCTACACTCGATATCTTACCTCAACTATTGGATTTCAGACATTTTACTGTTTTCTGGCTTTTTTATTACCATATTTCTAAGATATTTCGCAGCATTTTACAATTACGTTGACGACATCAACGTTAATCATCTCTGTAAGCATTTTTGAGGAACACACACAATCGCGATCGATGTTAAGAATTGTGGAAGGATTTTAAATGATTTTTTCTTTTATGGAAAATAGAAGAGTGAACGGTGGGGTAAGTGGGAACCAGTACGTTGCCAAAAAAACCGAACTTTGTACGTTGTCCTTATGTAATTGATAATCCCCGATTAATGATTCTGTATAATGGTTAAACCAGGAATTTCGGAACTAATTTCGTCGTGACTTTTTATAAAACATGGTAAGGCTCTCAGTTCATTGCAACTAAATCATATTAAATGACTTCTGAAAAAGATATTATGTACTACTTATAAAAACAATATGTAGGAAGAAAAATATTGCATTGAAAATCTATAATCAAATAAGTACGTTACTACTTCATGCAAAACGTTCACGCATGCGTCCGACTTGTTTTACTTTATATTCTCAAATTACCCTTCTACAGCTGTTGAGTGTTGGTTGGTTGATTGTACATGAAGAAAACCACAAAATTTGTAAGCACTATTCGCATTTCATTTATAATTTTAGATTGTGTGCAATAATAAAGTATTATAGCATACCACAATCGGGCACGTATCAATTGGCTACCAATCGATAGATAGTTTCCAGGTAGAAAAATTTATTGGTACTTTGTCATCGTTTCTGGTTAAACCAATCAGTTTGAAATTGAACGGCTTTGCATACTTAACGGTCTACGAGATATTTCTGGGCAGCTGTAAAAAAATTGACAACAATTTTTCTAATATGTTCTTTATGAGAAACTATTAAAATCAGTTGTGATTTACAATTACTGCAGTGAAGTGTTGTAAGGCATAAGAAAATATTTGAAAGTTTCAGGATTCGTCCTTCTTCGGTTACGTTTCAACATTTTCTATTCATTCATCATGGTCAGTTGCTGTTCGCACAAACATAGCTTCTTGACTTTTTTTTTTTGGTTTTCTTTTCTAAAACAAAAGGAATCATCTTCACTTTGTAAGGTGACACAGAATCTCCACTCGGTTTCGGTCCAGATAGTTTTAATAATTCATCTACATGTCCGATGTTTATACAGTTCTATTTCTTTAAAGTTTTCTATTACGACAAGTGTGGAAAAGAAGATGCAACACAATTTTACATATCTTTGTAACTAAATAAATATAATATATAATGTAATAAGAAAAAGGTCATTTATGAAGTCTTTTGTATGAGATTTCTCAGCTGTAACTGGTTTTTCTCATTTAAACTCCGCACTCAAGTTACTTCTGAACAGTGTTCAGTACGATTTCGTGTTGAATTGTGGTCTAGTGAATCCTAGCAAGCACTTCTTCGAGGATTGATTCTACAGTGAGGACTTAAAGTGTTGTATATATTTATTTAAATTTTACTTTAAAGAAGTGATCTTCAATAAAAAAAAAATAGAGGATATATTAACTAACACCTTAAATCGATATAAAGGATTATAGTGTTGAATTTGTGAGTGACTTTTTCCTATTTAAAAAAAGACGTTGACTTATTGAACATTTGATTATAATTTATAATACAGTATTCAGAAGTGTCTCTTGTCTTAATTGAACTTATCAAAACTGAATTCGGTGAGATTGAAATGATTTTTAAAAACTGTTTTTAATTTATTTAAAACAATTTAACGCTTTTATTTATGCCACTGAATTTCGTAAAACAGAAAAAAAAAAATTTCCTACTTTGTAAGTGCCTACATTCAGCTTCATGAAAAAGAACTGAAGTCGGTTGGTGGTTAGATTGAAATCAAAAGTTCTAGCACCATTCGAAATCAGTGCTTTAGAGTGAATGAATCAGCAGCACGCAACCCCTTCGGAAATATCTTCAAGCATCATTTCAAATGTTCAAAATTTTTAAAAGTCCTGTCCCTTCAAAAACAAGAAATATTCAAAATGGAATTCTTGTTTAAAAATTCAAATTAAAATCAAATAAAAACAACAAATTGTGTGTTTCATAGTCACCACAGGTGAGGAAGATGCTTAATTTAATAAACATTAACACTAAATACAAAGTAAATTGTATATGTTTGAGAGTAATTATAAAATTAACGGTATAGGAATTTCATTGGTCTTAAATGTAAGCAAAGAGCATGATTAAGAAATATGCACAACAGACTTAAAAATTGTGTGTGTTCGTATCTTGTTTTTTTTTTTTTTAGTTTTATTTTTTTCAATTGTTTTTGTTTTAAATAAAATATTAGGATGGGCTAAGTTCTGAACTAATTAACACTATTTATTTCCGCCACGTTCATTTTGCATCTCTTTGTCCGCTTGCAATTTCTTCCATGTATCCCCGAGAGCTTTGGCAAAATGATCGTCAACAGATGTACCAATTGCATCATTGTTAGTAACAGTGACTGTTGTTGATCGTGGACTAATTGGTGTTTTCACAGGTTGTGGTGGTGATGAGGTCTTCTTGGCAAATAGTGCCATATAATCGGCACCTAAAGAACGACGGAAATGTTCGTCTATCACTGGATCACACATGGAAATTGACTCTACAAAAATACAAACAAAGATAGAATGTTTAAAAAGGATTGTACTAAGTTTAATTAAAAACATATAATTACCTGTACTGCGATTGTCGTTCTCTCTATTCGAGATCATACAGTGGTTATCACGTTTTGGTGCTTGAGTTATGACACTAGGACGTGCCAAAGCTGTTGCGAATGTTGAACCAGGTAAGGGCTCCCTGTAAGGTGGTGGCGGACTTCGAGGTTTAATTGTTGTTGATGTAACTGACATATCAATCGGACACTCTACAGTTGGATTTGTGTTAGTTGTCTCACTGAGCGGTTTCACTGGGCTACTAGCTGTTAGCGGTGATGAAGGAGGCGACGATGACGAGGACGACGAAATTGAATGTTGATATTCAGATGCGCGCAATCGACGATCTCTACGCCACTTTGTTGTTGGCAATTCTTTGGTTGTAAGACGTGAATCTAAAGAAAAATAGTGAAGTAATTAATTTTTGTTATTAATAATTTCTCTTATTATTGATAATACTATCAAATTACCATCTATCTCTGTTCAGACACCAAACATCACACATTTTCTCACAATCTCAGTCAAGCATCCTTGAAACTTTATTTGGAAAAGTTGCAATAGTTTCAATATTGTTTTTTCTTCCTTTTTTGGTTCAACATTTAAACAGAAAAACAGATGCAAAACAACAAAATAACCAAAGATTAAAGATGTGAGATGAAAAACCAAATCGAATATTGAGTGACTAATAACAAATTGGATTCGATCCGCTGTGAAGTGGATTAAGATGTGATGGAATTTAATTTATCTGGAATGTGGAAAGGAATTAATGGATAATGTGGTGTATTTCAAGTATTTTATTGAAGATAAACTGCCGTTAATTACGTGTTATTCGAATTTTCGAATAAGTTAAATATTTTCAAGTTTTTACTAAAAAAAAAACAAAAAAATACATTGGATCAAATAAATCGATTTCAGCTGATTGTGATTTCTGATTTGAGGTAAACAGAATTTTCTCCTGTAAACTGCAATAATTAATTCATTTGGACTGGAAATTGTCTCATTTTTGTTGTTTTTAGTAGCAAAAGAGAACGACGGATAAATTCGGTCTGAAAAAAGAAACACAAGAATGGAATTTTATTTAACCATTGGAAGTAAAAAAGAAGCCATGGAAAGGATTTTCATATGATCGCGGATTGCATGAGTTTGCAAAAAACTAAAGTGCTGGCACCGATTTCGATTTAAATAACAAATTTTAAGAGTAGGTATTATTTATTTCAAGAACGCATCCTTTGAGTGAAGCAGTAACATCAATCAAAACCTATGTCATTAACAATTATAACGGTATTAAAAATCAAAATGGCTACTTTTATTGTCGACAGAAAAATCGTTTCTTTGTTATGCATAAATAATTAAGTATCGATCAAACTTGAGAACATAAACTCATCATGTTTTGCAAAGTCAAGCAACACTTTGTTAATTAAGGTTTAGCATTTTGCTTCTATCTAACATAACTGTAAACTTAATTCGACATTAACGCCTACGCAAATTTGCCAGTGAAAAAAACACCTTATTAAATATTCAATGAATAAAAAATCATTTTTTCCAAAAATCACTGCAAAATACTTAAACTTATCATATATGAAAATCTTCAAAAAAAAAAGAAAAAGAAAAAAGTGGCATTTGCTTTTGTTATTCAAAAGTAAATTTATATTCTTCAATCAAAATGGAAAAAGTTAAAGTTTGAAATTGTATAGGTATTTTTCATAAATTGATCACATTTTAGTATTTATCGAAAGCCCAGAAATTTATGTTTACTGCTGATAAATACTTCTCAGAAACCATTCATTCCGCCCACTTTCAGCCATACACAATTTGAATAATTTGATAAAACATTTTACATTCAATTTTTAACAATCGACATTTGGATTAATGCTAATGACAGAATTAGCGCCATATAAATCTAAATGTATGGAAAAATATCATCGAAAAGAGTTTTTTATTTATTTTTTCCTCAAAACCAATTTGAATGACAAAAATATATATAAAAAAAAAAAACATTTTTATATGAATATATCAATAATTTGCTATTCAATTTTGTATAGTAACTAAATTTAACAACATAACAGAAAGAAAAAATCATATGTTTGTTAAAAATGATTTAATGAGAATTTAAAAATTGTTATCGTTGAATATAAATAGTTATGAATTTACACATACAGCAAAAATCCGATTGTGATAAACCATAAAAAAAATCCTCAAAACTAAAAGCGTGGGCGAAAGGTTATTGCGGAGCTGATGTAGTTGTGTGGATCTGGATAGGCCACAATGGAACCCGACCCCACCAACCACACCGCTGAGGGGTCTCGCGGCCGAGCGAGCAGCTCGGAGCCTACGCGCTGCCAACCTACTTAAAATTCCACACGGCGGATGGTGACAACCAATTATCGGAATGACTTCCGTCGAAGGAGAACTCCGAAGGCTTTTGCTCGAGACGGACGCTGAAATATTTACCTCGTGGAGACTCCAAACTGAATAGGATTCCATTTCAGATTTATATCGAATTCCTGAAATACTTCTGTTCACAATCTGGAGTCGTTCAATGATGTTGAGGCGGCGTTCCCCAAGGGCAATGGCATTGCACCAAGGAGGAGCATCGCGATGGGTTTTTGAATGGTTCTCGTTCTTATATCGTTTTTTTTTTAATAATCTCATTCGGCCTTGCTTTGACCTCCATTAAAATGTATTTAAGATATTTTGAAGTCTGCTTCCCCGGAATTGATACCCACAACCGAAAAGGGGTTAAAAATCCTTTTCAAAGGCACTGGAATATGAAATTGTTTTATTTTTCTTTCCACCTCATCATCTTCGTTTTGAGTCTCACGCCGACTACTCGTTTTAATACCATTCAATATTTCTTTATTTTTTTTTTTTTTTTGCTTTTTTGATAAATCAAATTAAGAAAATAACATCAAAAAAATCTTTAACATTTGATTACACATTTCCGGCCATCATCTGAGGATCAGTTTATTTTCTCTTTCCCTCTTTGAACTTATTATATCATTCCTGCTGTTTTCAATTGTTGTTGCTGCTATATGCGTATTATATATTTTTTTCTTTTATTTCCTTTATCTCACAAAATCTCCATTAAGGGCTGTACGCGCAGAGGCTGGGCTTTTATTAATGAATTGGATATTCGTGCTCCACCACGAATCCAACAACTACATCGACCGGTTTTTGATCGTGTCGACTCTGAATTTTAACTTTGTTGAATTCAATTTATATTAAGAGAAAATAAAACATGGGTTTCAAATTGGATTATATGTTTTTTATTTTCGATGGAACACAGGAGACGAAATGCAGGAAGAATTGAATCAAAACAACAAAACGGTGAGAAAAAAATAATAGGTAACAAAAAATCCAACGGAAACGATTAAACATATCTCCTGTTTATCACATTTGTTGCAAATAACCATCAATATCTGAGTTTTATTTGTAATTTCTTAAAAGAGTAATAGGTTAAGGAAGCTTGATTCTTTACACCGAACAATAAATAATAAGATTATTTGATAAAAAGTTGTTGCAGCTGCAAGCGGAATAGTTCTTTTTTGAAATGATTAACAATAAAAATTAAGACATAATGTTTCAATTCCGTGGAATATTTAATTTTACTAATATTCCTGTTTATGTTATAAAAGACATATATTTAAAAGTGGGTTGACGATTATTATTAAATAATTGCCCATTCAACTAGGACTTTCTTTTTTGAAAAAACATTAACAAAATAAATGTTCATTTCCTTATCTAATTTTCCATCAACAAAAGGAGAACAATAGAAAGTTGCAAATTACGTAAAAACAAATTCTTGTAAACTGCTTCAAAGCAAAACATGAACACGCAACAAAAGTGTAGGAACCTTTTTTGAAATCGCCTAAAATTGGCTAACGTTTATTATAACTACTTTTGTCTGCATCCGAAAAAAAGGAGGAAAACGAAACATTGGGAAAAATGGGGTTTAAATTTCCATTTGCGGACAAAAATACCAAAAATTTATTCGAAGCCATTGTATTTTTTGTTTCTGTTTTTTTTTTTTTTTTTTAAATAAACATTTCCGTTGAGGCACGCTCTGACATTTCAGAATTTTCTGTGAGGTCTTGCATTTTTCGAACCGGAAATATAAATTGCAAATTGAATGTTTCAACAATTTTCTATTCAAAATAAAACATTACTCGTATGAATTTCCTCTAATTTACATATAAGAAACTAAAAAAAAAACAATACCTTGAAGGTAACGACGTTTGACTTGATGCATTTCGATTGGGGTTTGGTGTGTAAGAACACCTCATAACCTCTGGACATTGTTTGAATACCAAACGCCGGGCATGATAGACTGGGGAGGGGAACGAGCTGCAATTAGGCTAAAGATTGGAAGTTCGAAATGATTTGGTGAGTCCAAAGTTAAACATTTTCAATCAAATCGAATGTCATTTTCGGCAGACAAACTTCCGCTTTTTGTTGTACACAATTGCCCGAGGAGCAATTATCACCTGATCGTGTATTAGATACCACCGCATATGAATTATGTACTTTGATATGTCTGAGTATGATTGACGAAAACCAAATGAAATTATGATTATGATTGTCCAAAAGTCATTGATCGCGCGAATGGTAGACATTTCCTTTTTGTCGTTCGGTAAAATTTCAGGCGCGTGCGTAATCAGATTCCAATTGTTATTCAATAAGATAACAAGAAAAACAACAACAACTTCCACTTTTATTAATCGATTTTGTAATTATGTTCTTATGATTAGAAGGAGAGGAAGAAGACGGTATTTTTTATTTTTATATTGATGTGGTCATTTTTTCAAGCACCGATAAAATTGCTTTTGGCTTCCGTTACAAATTATTGACGCCATGTTATCGTAATTGTTCGAGGTTTTTTTTTTTATATGGAATTTTTTTTTGTATTTAAGAAATTTTAATGAGGAGCTGAATTTTTATTATAATTATACAAGCAGAAAATAATAGGCAAAATTAGTTGCCTTTGTCGTTCTACGAAGATTTTATCGTGAGGTGTGAACTTATTTTGGAACTGTGAATGAATCATAGCTAAAACAAAGTGGAACATAAAATTTGAATTTCATTTAAATTGTACGTATAATAATTAATAAATATTTTATTTAACTCGTTAACAGAAAAAACGATAAGTAATCTAAAGAATTTTGAATTATTTTTTATTACCATTCCGGAAAATATTATACCTACTATAAATCCAATTATATAAAAGGAACAAAACAACAATTTGAGGGTCATAAAACTATAAACATATAAGAATGTTGAATGGAATTGTAAAATTCATTAATGTCGTACGAAAGAATTAAGGAAATAATGTTGATGACTTTTGTGTGTTTTTGGCAAGAAATATTTTTGTTTCAGTGCCAAGAATTTCAAAATTGAATTGATTTTCAAGAGATCTTTTGTTGAAAATTTTTTTAAGGTTCATTGGAACACATAATAATGTTAGTGCATAAAAAAATAAAGGAGAATCAGGTATAACTAATTCAATAATAATACGTTGATGATTGCAAAATAACAAAGAAAATTTCAAACATTACCATCTCTTCTAGAAAAATCCCTCCATGGCTGCCACAGCATGCAGTTACTATTTGTTTTTCGAACGTCTTTCATTCTGATCGCCTGATCATATGCATTCAAAATACAAAGATACTCCATAATAGGAAAAATGATCACAATTCGAACGAAAAATGTTTGTTGTAAAATAAATTTTCAAAACACACAAAATTTGACCACTTTTGAAATGCTCAATAAAATTCACTTTCCGATGGTGACTTCAACAGCACCAACAAATACTAAACACAAAAAAAATCACTTCGTGTCAATCAGTCGACAGAATAAACAATAGTGATAAATAAAAAACAAAACCCGATGATGATCATTGATCGCAAGAAGCGCACAGAACTTTTTCCAAATTACTCTGCTCAAACAAATCTAAGCGAACAATAAACAGTGAAGACAGCGCCAAAGTCTTGACCGCATTCAAATCGAGCCGCCAACTTTCTGACTTCGGGACAAACCAACGGATATAGACGGATGGGCGATCGCGTAAAGGCCACAAAATTGTAGTCTTCGAGAACGGGTTAAAGACAAAAGCGCGAAAAAAAACTACAGCGAGAGAAGCTTAAAGAACTGATGGGGCTAAGCGATCAGCACAAGTGGAGTCTCACCGCTTTGTAGATTGTTAGCGTACCCCAAAAGACCTGATCCGTCCGATCTTCTCGCCGCTGCCGATCGACGCCACCGTCGCCGTTGATCGGGCATTTTCTGGTGGGTAGGGTAAAATTGAATATCCCAGAACAAGAAGAATACGTGTGGATGTTCTCTACACAAAAACCAAATCACAGTCAAAAAATAAAGTTGAATCGCACGCTCCCGAAGACGCTACGAGGGACCACCACGATCGATTTTATGTTGAATATATTGTGGATCCGTGGAACATGTGCACGATTGTTTGTGCACACCTGAATGGATCTTTGATTGCCGGAAAACTTTACATATGCATACTCAGCTATATACATAGTCCATACGTATAAGTATATCCATTTTATGTGTTAACTTATATGGAATGGAAATCCAGTTAGCGAAACGAATAGTTCCATTGGCATTGGATCATCATCCCAACGATCGTTTCCAGTTGTTTCATTCATGAAATGAATGAAATGTTGTAAGAGTGTGATCAAGTCCAAGAATTGATGATCACGACAGCGTATCGAAATTCGAGAAAAAAGGGTTAAAAAGCGAATTGCCGCCAATTGATAGTGTTTAAAGGTGATTTCGATATTTCGATTTTTGATTTAATCAATGTAATAATAACCAACGATGGCCGCAAACTCTTCGATAATATCGAAAAAATTAATTAGAACTGAGAAGGGTTCAGCAACCTATAACCTGATGGTTCATTTATTTTTGAATAAAAACTCAAGTGGTGGAAGGTGTGTATGGAATTCTTGTAATTTAATGCCCATCGATGTAATCACAGAAACGAGTTAAAATAATTGCAATCATTTGAGACGAGCGAAAAAGCAACTGGAAAATCAGTAAACCATTGTGGATCATAATTTGATCCTTAAACTGAAGATACAATTTAAGAAACTTCTTCTAGATAAAACTAATTCGAAAAGATGAAATAACACATAAGTGGATGTCCAAAAAAGTTTAAACCAGATATTTTTGCATATATTTGGAAATTTGATAGCTTTTTGAAAAATATATATTTTTGGATTGCGTTTTATGGAGCCATGAATTTAATTTAATGCGCTCTAAAGCACTAAATTTTCTGCGCTGGATGGTGTCTCCGGCTAATTAAGGCTGCTCTTCGGATCACGTAAAAACAGGTAAGTTTATGAGGAGATCAAGTTTGCGATTAGATAAATTACACAAGAAAAGAAAGATGTAAAAATACAACTTTGTAGCGTAAATCGAGTGATTTAGGGGCGAGTATTTAACAGCTCATGTAGTTTTTTAAATGAGGTTAAGGAATGTGATGGTCTTCAATCCATTCGAAACTCATTAGCCCATACGAAATTTGATTCCTTGCTCCTGGCGATGACTTGCGAAAAAAAGGCTTGCTTAAAGTTATGCGAAAGGCGTAAGTTAGAATCTTTGAAAGAAAGTAAATCGATCTTTATATCTAGAACTGAGATCGAAATCTTACTATGAATTAAAGATAATTATAGAAATAATTCAAAAACTATTCAAGTGCAAAGCGGAAGGTTTTTGTGCATTTTAATAACTTTACTCTCGTTGTTGCACGGCTATCAAGGGGAAGTCCACGAGTGAATACATTCTGCTGAATAGCATTTCTAAATTCTCAAAATTTATGGGAAAATGTCCGCTCAAATTAAAACAATCATTGCTCAATTTTGCAAGTAATGAAGATAGTTTTTAAACGACCACCAAAACTGACCCTTACCAAGCAATTTCTCTATAATTATAATAATGCAACTAGAAATTCAAAAACAACAATGTTTTGCAACATCATCAAAAAACCATTATACCTACTGAATAAAAAAATAAAAATAATAAAAACCAAAAATCGAGATGAGAACCCATCTTCGGCTCAATGTTTTTACAAAGAAATTTACTTCTTCAGTTTGAGTCTTAAAGGGAAAAAGGGGTAACGATTTCCATGGAAGTAAGTTGCACAATTCGTTGTTTTGAAAGTGAAGAGAGGAAGACCAAAGCAAAATTTAAAAAAAACCATAATAGCGTGGTTTGGCAATTAGACAAATTGCTACAAAACATTAGTTGTCTTGCAAATTGCCAAGTAGAGAAATAAACAAGAAGAAAGGAGTGTTGTTTTTTACAAGTACTCAAAAGAATGAAAATCAATTAAACTGTTATGAAAAATTTCCTAATAAAACAAAGTGAATAAATCCATTAATATAAAAACTTTAATCAGAAAATTTTGAAAAATGTATTTGTGGTAGGCATTTTAGCAATTTATGGCAAATTATAGTACACAAAAAAAGAAGGTCTTATTAATGGATTAATGGATTTTTGTGTGGTGAAACAAAAATTTTCCCACCGGATTTTCTTCATCCAGAAACTGCAGCATTAATATCAATCTGAAAATCACGAAATCTTGGTAATTATCCCGGGGCAACACCCATTTAAAATCTGAAATATCTTCCTGCTGCACTTCCCTAAACAGCATCTTTTGATGCATTTTTCCTGTAGAGATTTGTGCAGCCTTCGTCTTCGTTGTTGTTGTGTGGATTGGAGTTGGATGGAGGAACCAGAGATGAAATGAAAACAAATGGGATGTTGTTGTTGCCAGCCACAACAGTGCATCATCAACACAGCAGCAGCATCCTCTGGACCCATGAGAACTACGCTATCATGAAACCTCACGCAACTCATGAATGGAGGCTGCGATTGTGAAGCGCGATAAAAATGAACTCAAACAAAAAATCAGTTTCATTCATGACGAGGAGGTTCGGGGAGCGAGTACACATGGATGGACCACGAACGCCATGTATGTATTATAGATATAAATATATATTTATAAACCGGGCATGTTTGATTTGGAGGCTTCGACGAGACCTATTAATTGACTTCAGCCTAAAAAAAAAATATCCTCAAAGCCCATTTAGGAACTGGTTCTCCACTGATGTGTATTTTTCCCTATTTCCTTAATTTATTTTTTTTTATTCTTTACTACTCGTTTTAATATATTCTTTCAGTTTATTTATTTATTTTGTTTTTAATTAATTTTTATCCTACGCGCGAACAGAAAGCTGTAGGAACGTTTGATCTGTGGTGACTTTTTGATCGGCATTTTTGATGTTTGATGCTGGAAATTTTTTAAATATTTTTTTAAAATTTGCAATCATAAAATATATTTACATACCTAACTGAAATTTTATTTCGCTTCACATTAAGTAAAAAACGAGTTTTCGTTTATTGACAAACTCCTGAACTGTGTATTTATTTATTTTTTTGTTGAAACATCGTGGGAACATTTCAAATCGAATTAATGAGTTTTTCAAATTTTTTGCAATTTAATTGATTTCTTACGTAACATGAGACGCTTTTTTTTTTAATTTTAGTTTCTCAGAAAAAATTAATTCTTGCATTCCCGTGTGCAAATTAATAACTATTTTTGGATAATAAAATACAAAATTCAAGATTTTTATGGTGAGAATTTTTATCAAATATTTAAATGAAATGCTTGGTCCGCACTAAATAATTTTTGATGAACACCATTATCTAAAGTAAGTATAATTTTTTTTAAATACCTATTTCCAAATCCCTAGACTTTCACCAAACAATATTGTTCGGAACATTTTGTCACAGTAATTTTTTTTATTTTGTTACCATGAGTCAAACATTAGTAATTATTTACGAATTACAATTATGTCTTGTTGTACTCAAAAGCAAATTTTTCGCATTGCAAAATAATGAACGAAGTTCTTTTTAATCGCTCAGTTTTAACAACATGAAAAGTTGTTTCTTCACTTTGGAATTGAAGATTCTGTCCTAAAAAACAGTCAATTTGAACAGTTGTAATTACTATAAACATTAAACAGTTATGCCTTTCCGATTGGCACATTTTTTGAGGAAATGTATTTTTTTTTTAATACCATGTACCTATTTTTGAATTACATATACACCTACCTAATAAAATACGAGTACCTACCCAGAAAAAATAAGTAGGTAGGTATTGTCTGCAGACCATATCGTCTTTCAGTTAATTTTTTCTTATCATCCTTTTGTAAAGAATTTAAATAAGGATCGGCAAAAGTACCAATCACAAAAGATTAATGATGCCAATACTACGAACCATGATAAGTAGGTATAGGTATGATAAGTAGGACTTTGCATCAAAAGAAAATCGATGGGTTCTCAATCAATATATCTCGCTCAAAAAAATTTTCAAAATAAGAACGTTTTATTAATTTCCCATTATACAAATACATATAGGTAAATTTCCAACATTCCCCAGAGTGTATATCTTACAAAAATTCGAAACATTTTGTACAATGAGAAACTGTCGCTTGAATAAAAACATTTCGAAATGGAATGCTTAAAATTTTGGAAACGTGATTGTATTTAAAAATGTAGTTCAGTTTCTGAATTTAATCAATTTTCAATTCGCACATAATTAACACATCTTTTCTTGCCAATTACAAAAGCAAAAACCACAACGAAATATGTGTAATTTTCTGTTTTCTTTTGTGTCAAAAAAAAAAAACATTTTATAAGAAACATGTGACCCCGAAACTCTTGCATATTTCAGCACATTATCAATTGAGTTGAAATCGCCAAAGCAAACAGATTTTATCAATTTTTGCCGAAGAATTTTATCGTCAAATCTTATTTTAGCACATTACATTTTGGTTTTTATAACATTTAAAAAAAAAAACAACAACTATTTATTTATTTTCACATGTGAGCGCGAGAATTTTGAGTTTCTGCGATAGAGAAAGAATTTGCAGTCTGTCTGGTGGTCTCCTTCTTATCAATTGGAATGTTAAACTTTTTCGCGAATCGAAATTGATCTGACCTACAAACACAGGAGCAGAGACAAATGTCTACACGTGTGTGAGTGTTTGATTAAATAAAATTTGGACCAGGGGAGAGGAAAAATTAGAAAATGTTAATTGAAAATTTCTATTGTATGAATATTTGAAATTCCGCGAGTATTGTTATATTTCATACCGTCACATTTTAATGCACTTCAGTGACTGACCTTGAATGAACATTACAAGCAAAATTAGCTCATTGCACATGCAATATTCTGTCCAATCGTATTGGTTGCAATTGACCGAAGTAGCGCATTGCTGTTATCATGAAAGCCGGCTTTTAATAGCTACTGGAAGTGGTTAAATTTCAGCGACTTTAGCAACATATTTAAACAATCTTGCAGTCGAACAAGATTGACAAACCCTTCATGGAACCTTTTAAAGGATCAATTTCTGTACGTAATTTTAAAATAAAAATTAAATAAATCTCTCTGAATGAAATGACCCTTAAATTGACTTCCGGTCGTTCATTTAAAGACTTCTGCAGGAAAAATTATCATTAAAAATTATTAACATTTCGTCCGCTCAGGTGAAGTGATCACGAGCCCGAACGGAGCGCCACATGCATCGTGATGAATTACTGTGGAATGTTTACAACACTTAAAAAAAATAAATATGAAAGAATTAGCTCCACAAATCCAAGGAATGCTGTCTTGACATTTTCAAATAAAACAAATGTGTTTTATTTAATACATCAACTTTAAATTATAAATTGTATTTATCCATTAAATTGTGGACGAAGACGGGCGAATTTTATTGTTTTTTAACAACTTCGTGGTGCGGCATTTCATATTTATTTATTTTTATTTGGCAGCCCAAGAAAATTCCGTTGTCTAGCAAAAGTAAAAAACAAATCTTGGGCAGATGATCAGAGTTGTAAGACTGCTGGTTTGCCGCAGGAGCATTTTCAAAATGAAAATGATAAATTGTTGGTAAAAAGTCACGTTTTTTAGTGATGTCCCATTTTTCGGTTGCATTAAATCAATTTTCTTTGCGTGCCTTGAATTTTGCGAAAGCAAGAAAAATATGCAATAATTCGGGCAAACTTTTTTTGCATTCCACATTTCGGATTCTCTGCGGTTTTGTTACTGAGAAATTTAAATTTTCTAGACCGATTTGCAAATTTTAGTGGCAAATAGAAAACCAGCAACAAAACAATACCAACATTGTTTTTATTTGTATAGTTTTCACTTTAGTAGAGGACAGGGTGCGCCGCAGTCGTCGTTTTTGTTTTTTTAGATGTCATGCATGTAAACGTAAAGCGACTTTTGTGCAATTGAAATGTTTTGTGACGGCGACAATATTATTATTATATTATTATTGCTGTGGAATGATTGACGTCCTTCAATTAATGTCATGAAATTGTTCACTTCGCTGCACATTCTTTAGTATTAAGACGCTCAAAGGATTGCAGATTGCTGTTTCCTGACTGACAATTATGCACAGAAAATTGTTCCAATTTTTGCACAAGGGAATGTAAAGATTGTTTTTGAAATTATATTTCTATTGATAAATTCATAACATTAAAATTTCAAAGTACATAGCTACATACTACATAATATTTTTCTAAAAATAAATTCCATACCACAATTACAAATTCAGCGGATTTTGAATTCCCATTAACTAAACCGATTTAAATAAAATTGCAATAACATTTTCCAGTGAAGTCAATGAAAAAAAAAAAAAAAACAAATCCAATTAAAAGTAGACAGTCACAATAAAATCTCCGCTGACTAATAAGATTTGGAATTTAAATAATTTGCAATGTTTGCAAAATCGATCACAAAAGAAAAACCTTCCCGTCACGAAATGAATGCAAATAAAAAAAGTCGCGAAAATCAAACAATTTTAATTGAACATAAAAAAAAAAGTTAAGAAGCCGCGAAAGCAATAAGCATTAGACATGTTTGTCTTTTGTCGCCGATTAGCCCCAGAAGAATGCCCAAGTCATGCAATTCGACGACATTAACAGGGTAAATGGTGCTTAAAATACCGCGAAAGAACGCCATTGGACAAGAGGATTAATTCAGGTGAGCACGGACGGCACCTGATTTTGAGGCAAACAAAGGAAAAGTATGCAAAAAAAAAAAGAGTTAAAGACGCTTAAATGGATTTGACGGATAGGAAAACACTGTTGCGTGGATCAGAGACATTCCAAAAAGGATTAAATCATGGCAAAACGTTTTAGAAGTGGACGCGATTAGAAAACGCATGTAGCAGAAAATTAAGTTATTTTTTCTTGAGACAAAGTTAGTTAAAGTTAGTCAAAAGTAATGAAAAAAGGTTCAATTTTTACAGATTGCAATGTTAATAATTAATTTTACACATGACTTAAAATCGTTGAAAGTTCTTCGAATTTTTTATTATTTAAAAATGGGTAAAGCGCATACGAATAATGATCGTTTAAAGAGCAATCGCTGTGGATCATTTACATGTGAGATCATAAAACTTGGTAGACAGACTGGAACAGATGCACACCATTAAATAAGTGTTGATTAACATTTTCATAAGGTGTAACGTAATTGTTTAGACAAGTTTCATTTAATTATTAAATAATATTGTTGAAAAAAATTTGCGGTAGTATTTGGAGAAATATTAAAGAGCTCATTATTCTTACCTTGACCTATGTTGTTTAACCCTTTTTTGAGTAACAGTATTAATTCGTAGGAAATGTAAAAATATTAGTAATTTTTGCTTTTGCATTAATCTTATTGAAAACTTGATTTTGAACATTATTCAAACAAAATATGAGAGTACCGTAAAATTTAACCCGTTCATTAGGTAACAGTTGGTCGCTATCCAAGTATTAGAGACAGAAGAATTTGCGATGAAACTAATCCAATGCATTGTACCAATTACAAAC
Organism: Leptogaster cylindrica; assembly: GCA_963082835.1. Lineage (NCBI taxonomy): Eukaryota > Metazoa > Arthropoda > Insecta > Diptera > Asilidae > Leptogaster > Leptogaster cylindrica. The sequence goes on from OY720107.1 coordinate 31,866,399, forward strand.
TGATCATGCGCGATCGAATGTTTTCATTCTTCGCTAGCAATGAAAGGGTTGAAATTGATCTTGCATCGATAACTATAATTAGGTGTAAAAAGAAATAAAAACCACACATTACTTCTGAAAATGTCCCATGAACTTTCCATCGCCGAACGTCAATATAAAAAATAAAATCCACAACTCTAAATGGAAACGAAAACAATTTTTAACTTAATTAAAGTGATCTTGTTTACTAATTAAGTAAATATCAATTGTGAGAAGCAGCAGCAGCAGCAACAACAATAATTATCACCGGCTACACGGACACATCAGAAGTCAGCTGATGTGACGGAATGAGGTTGCGAGAAGGGGACAAAAACACCAAGTAGACGGAAACGACATTCAGTTGATCACAGAAAATCAATTAAAATTGTTTGGTATCTAAGGTTATCACGCTTAATAGTGGACACCGTAATTCGTTATTCGAGAGAAGAAACACATAAAAATAATAGTTGAATGATATATAAATAAACAATAAATTAATGTATGATGCGACGCCGATTGTATTTCGTCAATGCAGAGATTCATTTGAGAAATATTTTTCAGCACTGGCAGCCCCCACTGGGAATAATCTTGCCGGGCGAATGAGTCGAACGCAAGAATGACATGGAATGCGCCCGCACACAGGGTGAACAAAAAGTCATTGTTTACGGAATAAAAATTAAAAACACATCCTGCGGGAGTTGTTCTGTGTGTGTGTGTGTCGGACCCACATTGCGTTGTAGAGTAATCAGTATCAGGATTGGAATTTTTTCTACTCACATTTAATTTATTGAATTTTTAGTTTAACATATGCCACATGTTTGTATACGTACCGTTCGCATTATCCTGGACCATGGTAGCAGCACGTGAAAGGACCTCCAATGGTGATTCCATATCAGCACAAAACACTAAAATACAAAATCTCAATGCCGCGCAATAGATACGGAATTTAACACAACACAATTAATTCGTTCTTATTTTACAATTCGTATTACGTCTTTCCGGTTTCAAACAGAAGACAACAAATGACAGTTCTGTTCTTCCTTGATCCTTCGGAGAACACCAAAATATGTGAATACGACACCAAAAAAAATCGAAATTGAAATGGTGTTAGTGGAATTGTTGTCCTCAAAATGTTTGCACACACACGCAAATCGCCGAAATACATGAAAATCAATACTCAGATCCGGCTAGGCGAGGAAGCAGCAGACAGCCAGCAGCCGCATTCCACCGAATTTCTTTGAACAATTTATTCGAGAAGCACCAACAACAACAGCGAATAGCAGCACCGCGAAACGCAGCAAATTTTACATGAGATGCGCGAATTTCTCATTTGCTTCAACCGATGAATCTGATATCTGGGCCCTGTGATCTGTTCGAGGCCCAAATCTCAAGGCGAAACCGAAAAATTGTAATTATTATTGAAAACGTTGGATTTTTTTTTTTTAGGCAATTATAAATTTTAATTTTTTTGCGCGTACTTGTTTTTTTGTATTTTTACTTCTCAACGGATATCTTCTCTACCGTATCGAGAATACAACGTACACTACACAAGAGCAACTCTTCGTTCCAAAGGTTTAACAACTTTTCACTCACGGAAGACTTCGTCGTCACGGCAAATGTGTAGAGCACAGGGAAAAATTTATCTGCCCTCTAAACGCGATTTCAAATTCCTCCGCAGATTGTTGTTTATTTGACATTTGAGTTCACACTCAAGTCTCGATGGAATGTCAACAATTTGTGGAATGCGGTTCGGTTGTAAAGCGCACCAGCCACGATTGCGGCCAAATAACGAACTGACGAGGGAGATCGTAGTTTTGATGGCATATGAAGATGGCGATAGTTGTTTACAAAAAAAAAAATATTTTTCACTTTTCTTTTCTTATTTTTCGGTTTTATTTTTAAATATTTATGGAATTTATTTTTGGTCAGGATAAAAACTGCTTTTTATTAATAAAATATGCTAAATTTGCAAATAATCTTGTAAAGATATTAATAAGTTTGCAAGCTAAAGCATTTATTGTTTTCTGGATTTTGCATAGTTTATTTTTGAATAATCCAAAATATTTATTAATCATCACTGCTGCAATTTATGTAATAAAATATTTTAAGAAAATACAATCCTCAATTTTCATATTATTTCATGCCTTCATCTAGCAGGTAAAATACCTTACTTCAATAGCCCATCAAAATTTTAAATTGATATTTTGTATTGTAAAAAAATGAAACACATAATATAGGGACCAATAATAATAATAAATCAAATAAATTTTTGCAATTCAAAATTGAACACCCTCAAAAACTTGCGAAGTCATCCAACTATGCCATCTCGTGTAAAACCCATGAACCATTCCCTCCACCGTCTATCTCTCTCTATTGAACGACTTCCTTCTTGTGAATTGTCAAAAACTTGATGTTTTGCCTGCAGCTTGCTCGTGGGCGCAAGCAAATTCAATCCAGAGTCGAATAATTTTACCAAACAGAGACTATCGTGAATATTATGAATTCCAACTGAATAAAACGTAAAGACTTTGAAATTTTGTGATAAACTTTAAAACAATTTACAAAGTTAAACAAATATGTCGATTAGTTTTGAAAAACACCGTGAGAAAATTATTGCTGCCTGGAAGGATGTTTTGGATGACAAAAGTACAACTGATTGGTGAGTGAAGAAAATCAAAAATAAACCAACACCTCTTGTAAATCATGTTAAAGGTTAATTTGATCAATTAATTTCAATTTTTAGGGCGTTATTTGGTTACGAAGGGCAAACGAACGAGTTGAAATTGATCGGAAGTGGTGAGGGTGGTCTGGATGAAATTTGTGAAGATCTCAATAGTGGAAAAATTATGTATGCATTTGTTCGGATTGAAGACCCGAAAACAACCTTAACGAAATATTTACTGATTAATTGGCAGGTAATAAAAAAACCACAAAACAACAAAAAATCAATGTGAACTTTTCAAATGAACCAGTTCAAAGAGCCGTGGAAATGTTCACATTGAGTGAAGATGGGAATTGGGTTACGGGCGAAATGCAAGGTGATTGTTGTCGAGGTTTCCCTTAATTTTCACAATGCTTTTTACCGACAATTTTCTTTGAAATACAATTTGAATAAATAACGGAGTCGTATCAGCTTTTAAAAACATATGTTCGTGTCGAAAAAACCTTTTGTAAGTTTTCCCACGGAACGTTCTTTATCACTCGAGAACGGCTTCAAGTTTTTATCAAGTCTTCGATAAGATCAAAGATATAAGATAACGGTATATCAATTTATTCAGTCTTTCAGTGCTGAAGTGTTTAATTCAACAAAACTAGACATTACATTTGAAAGCATTTAAGCATGTAACCCCTTCCCAAACATTACAATTAATTCTAATACACGCCATCACAATAACAACATTTAACATGTTGGTTTTTCATAAATGTTTGCCGCCTTTCTCCATTCAGGGTGAAGGTGCACCAGTTCTACGTAAAGGCACTTGTGCTAATCACATTCATGATGTTTCAAAATTATTAACTGGAGCACATTTAACAATAAATGCACGTGTCGAAGATGATATTGATCAAGAGAGAATATTGAAAAAATTAAGTACCGTTAGCTCATCATATAGTTTTAAAGAGCCGCGAACCATACAGGATGAACCAAAAGGCCCCATTGGGACAAATTACACACGTGTCATTCCAGCCAAAGAATTAAATCCAATGGAAATGCAGAGTTTTTGGAAAAAGGAGGAAGAAGAGGAGAGACATAGAATTGAAATGGAACAGGAAAGGAAACGTTTAGAATTGTTGAAACGTGAAGAGGTATTTCGTAAATAATGGCAATAAAGCTTAAAACATTTCTTTCTTTCTTTTTTGTTGTAGGAATTGAGAAGTAGAGAAGAAAGAGAGCATAAAGAGAGGGAAAAGAAGATTGCTCAGAATGTAAAACTTCAATCCAGTCACGTTCCAGTTAAAACGTAAGTAAAAACTAATTGCATTCCATTGAAAATTAAAAGTTGATCAATTACTTTCTTAGATCACCACAACCGTTGAGCCCAGTTAAAAATTTAGAGAGCAGTGGAAGGGTTCTGACCGAAGCAGATCGAATGCGCCAATTACGGAACCAGGAAGCCCGGCAATTGATTGGTTCACGAGTGGGGGATGCGAAGGCGATTTTCACGCAAAATTCCAGTGACGGACAAATGCAGTCTAAGTAGATTTTTATTCGAAATCACAAAAAGGGAAATATTGCAATAACAAAAATATGTTTTAGATCCGCCCCAGTGAAACCAGTTCGGAATTCGATTGCACAACGTATAAACGCTTTAAACAATGCCCAACAGCAGGAGAAGCAGGAGGAGTTCAAGACATCCCCGCAGAAACTTGTAACCGCAAATTCAGGATTGGCGTCAACCACTGAAATTGTGGAGCAGCCAATTACACCGGAAATTGTCGCTGAGGCAACTGATGATAATTACAATCAGCCGATCACTGATGATTTTGTGGAAAACGATGAACAGTATTCGACCATTAAGAGATCACCACATAGTAAATCAAATTCACTTGCATCACCAGATGAAAATGCGCCGAAAATGGACGAAGTGCAGCCGGTGAAAAATGGAACTGAAATGAAAAATCCATCAATCGGAAAGCAAAGTCGGAAGAATGTTAGAAATTGTTGTAAAAATTCTAATTGTTATTTTTTAGATATTTTATCGGACGAGGAGATCATCTATCGCGATATTTTGAATGATGGCGGCTTGAAAGCGAGGGCTTTGTACGACTATCAAGCAGGTACGCTCGAAAGAAACTGATCGAAGAAATTTATTTAACTCTTTCCCTTTTTTTAGCCGATGAATCCGAAATAACATTTGATCCTGGTGATATAATTAGACATATTGATCAAATTGACGAGGGATGGTGGCAAGGACTTGCACCCGATGGTACTTATGGACTGTTTCCAGCGAATTACGTGGAACTGATTAACTAAAAAAAATCATTATTGTTTTAAGCTTGCATTTAACCAGAATTTACTACGATAATATTCTTTTGGGATATATAATATTCCCTAGAGTAAGCAACAAATAAATAACAAAAATCTTCAATTACAACAGGAATTTGAAACCCTTTTTCTGAAAACTTGAATTATGAAACGGAAACAAACATGAAAAAAAGAAAACTTTAAAGTAAATTCCATTGTTGAGGATTTGAATATTTTTATAGTGTTACAATTTGACTTCATTGTAATGTTTATTAGTCTTGTTATTCACTCTTGTTTTCAATAGTATAGTAGCAATACATTTTGATACGAAATTTAACACTTTTTTTACCACTAAAAACAGCACTTTAACAAAAAATTAATATAACAAATTGTATTTACAACACATAATAATTATTAGAAACGTAGAATGAATGTCTAGCTGAAATCGAATGAACAAAGTTCATCACCTTAGTGCCAAGCATTGCGAGCGAAACAGTTTTATTATTTAAAATTAAGTAACCAGATTTTATTTATAACTGTTCTACATCTAATTGTAGTTGTATCCTAGATGAAGAACATGTTTTTTTTTATTGTAATTGTTTAATGAGATGCATGTGAACAAATTGTAATAATCGAACAATGTGTTTAAAGTAGTCAATTAGACTTACTTTAATTACAATAATTGTTGTACTGCAATTTTATGTCGACTGACACTTCAACAATTAATATAAGTAATGTAAAATTATGGAACTCGTCTTGGAATATTTAGAGCTAATTCCATAGAGACTGAATACTTCTTTACTCAGTAGATGCAATAAATCCATTCCGAATGAAACTCTTTAGCACCGCTACTTTTTAAATGTTTCAAACTTTCCAAAACTCCTCTCCCCAGTCTCTATGCTTTTTTAGATCTTTATAAGATCGTATAAACCAAATTAAGATATGTTTCAATAATTCAGTTGTAACATTTTTTTCCGAATTTTGTTAAATTTTATTTTAATAATTAATATTTTAAGAAAGTATTATAAAAATCATTCGATATGTTTTTAAAAAAATATTTTTTATTTAACATAATTAACCGTAAAAGTATGTTCATTTATATATCGCATTTATATAACAATCTGTGGTTCATGTATTTTACCTAAACAAATATATATATATATAATATATAGAAATTATTCAAAAAGGTTTGTTGTTCCTTTCGCTTATCGAATTGCGAATTTCGAATTATATTTCGAATCATTAACAAATATCAACCGAAAGAATTGGATAAATTTTCACAATTGTACGCAATTTAATTTCACTTGTGTACACGATGACAAATTATACTCCGTGAAAGTTTTATAATAATCGCAATTTAAAAGTGATTTAATGCACTTCAATTTCCTTCTTCCTGGACGAAGACAAGCAACGCGCAATTCACCGAAAAGTAAATTTAGTAATTTGCGCATTTTACGAATTTTTCAATCCATAAAAGAATCTCATTAAATCTTCATCGGTTTTTGTTGGATAAATTAATGTGACGAAAACTTCCAAATAGGGAAAATTCCAGTTTAAAACAAAACGAATCAACAACAATAATGATTATTTGGAATTTAAAATTCGACATTCGTTAAAATACGTTGAAATTCAAGGAAACAATTTTCAGAAGAAAACAGAAATTTTGCGTACATGTAATTTATTAACAAAATAAAAGAGGAAAAACAAAATTGTTTTATATCATCAGTTTCTCTTTAATTTTCTGTACATTTTTTAAGTAATTCTATCTCGTTGCGCTTCAGGCGTTTCTCTTGTTCGACTCTCTTCAATCTTTCTTATGTGATCTAATTTATTTTGAAATTTTTGGACAAGTTCCAAAATCGCAATTGTGACATTTTTTATTAACAATGGCAATTCGATAAAGACACTCGTTGTTTATATGATGATAAAACATTTTGTTGTAGGTGCCCAACTAACTTCGAAACGGAAACATAATTTATTTTCTTAAAGCCAATCAAAATCATCTTTCGAATTTATATATAAAAACGTTGAAAATAATTATTTTTAGTGTTTTTAATTGCATATTAAAAAAAAAAAAAAAAAATCGGAAAGTTGCGAAAAAATATTTGCCACTTGATTTTACAAATTTTGGAAAATGTTTTATTATGAGGAAAAAATTGACTCATCGGACATTTAAAAATAATCAGTTTAAGTAGTTTTGAGGAAATGTTTTTGGCATGGCTTTGAGGCACGTGTGCTTCCCGGATAATTCAATTCCTTTCATATAACTTTTTTTTAAAAAAAAGAAAAATGAAAGAAAATCTGATTCAAGCAATGGCGTCACAAAAAAACCAATGACGATAATTTTGGATGACGTACATTAATGAATTTTATCAGTTGTTGAACTAATGCAAAAATAGAAGTTGATCAATTGTTAAGGCTTCTGATTGTTGTTGGTTTCATTAGAACAAAAGATTGCAATGATAGAGGTCAATAGCACTTCTTCAGTGTACAAAGATTTCAACAATTTAAAGGCGTCAACTGAAGGATTTATTTACACATTTTATTGTAAAATGCAGTGGATCTGTTGTTGATTGAAATATTTGACATAATTGCGATGTTGTTGATGATCATCATCGAAGTTTGGATCAACTCAAACCAAGATGAAAACTGAATTCAACAGTGAACCAAATATATTCATCTATTTTAGTGATATATAGCTAAATTATATTTAAACAAGTATCTATAGAAAAAATCGTTGACATTGACATAATTGAACTGTGGAATATTTCATATAAAACAGTGATGATGAATAAATAACTAATTTTAGTGCCGCCCCTGGTTGTCGTACTTCTGGCACCTTCTAGAAATATCTCGATGAAGAACGAACAAAATTCGACGCGGGATCGTTGGGGGAAAAAGAGTCGAGAGAAGGGGTATTTTCGGTGTATTTGTATATCTAATTTGTTATTTACAGCTGGTAAAAATGCACACAACAACAAAAACAGGTGTGATTTCAAAATTGGATAGCTTTTCTCATATTTTTTTTTGAGGCTCGTGATTTTGATGATCGTCTGGACTTGCTTGATGCCATTGAACATTTTCAGTGTCGTCGATCATCTTCTGTGAACATTGATAATTGTAACAACAATAGATCATTATAATTAAGCGATCATCAAACTCGGATTCGATCTTCATGAAATCTAAAATTTGCATAAAATTAATAATTCCGAAAGTAATTTTTTATTGCATAATAATATAACTGCGGACTGCGGTAAATCCGAAGTTAGTTAAAACTGAATGATCGTTACTCATCATTGGATTCATTCGACAACCCACAACAAAAAGTTGCCTGGATCGTAAACAGTCGTGAATGTGACTTGTTTATTAAAACAAGACGATCGTCATCATATCGCATTTGAACGTGTTACGTACACGAAACGACGTAGTAACTAAAAAACCAACGATCAACGATTATTTCTGAAATTGTACGTATTAACAAAACTAATATCGTTTCGCGTTCCTGACCTGGTTAAAGCGGTGTGGGTTGATGGCACGTCACAAAACAAATAACCATTTCCATCTTATATAATATATAAAAAAGCGAATGTCAGGTATAGATGCAAGAAACAAGCAAAAAGCAGGAGTTTCTAAGAAAATCGCTTACCAAAAATGGTAAGATCAGTTGCGATCACCGGAACAATTTCCCCTGTCGCCATTCTCCTCTGTTAGTGACATACAACACAATGACCGAACATGGCAATCAATTAGCATTCTCGTGCACTTGATCTTCTCGATTGATCTGGAAGTTGGTGTCGATCACTTACCGCCGAAAGTCTGTGCACCCCGTCACTGGCCGCAAAGTATGTATTTCCCACGTCTGAATCTATTTATAAATCTGATGTCGAATTCCGGCGGTGAGCGCAGATTCATTAAGCCACTGAAACAGCCGCGAATATTATTCTTTTAGAAACGATTCGGTTCGGTTTGTCTCCATTGCGGATCGTCGCAGCAAAGTAAAAGTGAATTGAAATTAATTGTAATTGTTTTAGTTTTTTACTTCAATGAATATTTAATATAACCGTTGAAAGTTATCGTATCATTAAAAAGTAATTTAATGAAGTTTAAACATATCAATTTGTGTTTGGTGAGATCAATTGAAAATATTCTTCAAGTGTATTGAAAAAGAAAAGAAAAAGTTAAAAAACAATTAGTTGAAAAAAAAAAATTGAAATATTTCGCAACAAAATGAAACCGACTGTGATAACAAGTGGAAATAGTGAAAATCCTGCAAATCATCCAGACGGAAGTGGAATGAATTCCACAGGAAATACTCCTCATCCAGCGAATGGGGGTGGCACTGGGAATTCATCGGCTCGACAATTTCCACAGTTTCAGGTAGAAAAAAAAAATATGCCACCCGAACAAAAAATCTATCTCTATGTAGAATGAAAATTCGAATTTGTGGAACCTATGTGTGTGCAGCGAGTTGCGAAAATACTTTTCGGAAAATTCTCGGAGTGGAAATTCGTGATTCGAAAGTTCTTCAACGTTTTTTAAAGCTCCTCATATTCATGTTTTTTTGTTCTAATTTTCCTTCTCAATTTTTTTTTGTTAATTCGAGAACACTCCATAGTCCATGTCATGCCAAGTAATTTTTGGTTTTTGTCCTCTTTTCCTCCTTACATTGGGATCGCATCGATGTAGTAGTTTACCTTCGATCTGTGATCGTTATTCGTTCGATTGAATTAAGCAAACTTCTGATAAAATTTAATGTGGGATGCAATTGCCCAATCAGTTTCACGCCTGAATTGACACGATTCAAGTGATCGTGGGTTTCAGTTACAAAGTTGCAAAAATTCATTGTATTTTTTATAATAGTTACAATGCTTACCTACCCTCAAAAAAGAAAACTACAAAAACTAAACCAAAGAAATTCAATAATTTATTATAGAGAGTAGAGACCACCCACAGCAGAATAAAAAATTCGCAAGCTAATTTACATTAAAAAATATAGGTATTGTGAATAAAAACTTTTTCAACACACTTTCTAAAACAGTATTAACTGCAGGTCATTAACTAGTCACAAGCATAAAGCCATTTTTTTTAAATCCAAATTTTAAAAGGAATATATTTCCAAAAACTTGAATCACTTGGCAAAATTTCAACTGAACTCGTTACAAGACGAGAGAAAGCAAAATGGATCATTTTGGCAAGTGCTAAGTAAACAATATTTTACATTTTCGCAATTAAATGAATTTTCAGAAAAGTTAATACTAATTTTGCTTCGCTAAAATTTATATTGGATAAAATGAGGAAAATGCAAATTTTATGGAATCCACTGTCATTCTAAATTTGCAATACTTTCAAATGTGTTTCTTAGTTTTTTTTTAGTAAAATTTCTTTAAAAAACTATTGGGCTTGTTACTAATGTTTAAATGGAAATTGTGATAAAGTGGGTGCGAATAAATTTAGTTTATTTCTGTCACCATAAGTCTGTTGACAAAAATTGTTCAAATTTGATTTATTTACGAAGACTAAACTGAATGTTTCTAATTTATTAAATTTTGTAGAAATAACTTAAACCATAAATTAATGAAATTTTTTACAATTCATTTCAATTTTTGCAATTTCTTCTTTAATTAATATGGTAAAAAGTGCTTCACTTTATTCAATTTTTTTTAAAGTTCTTAATTTCTTGTTCAAGGCTCTTGATTAGAAATAATTTTTGTAATATAATAAATAAAATTAAAAGTAAAAAGTAAATATATCAAAATCCTTTTCATATAAAAATAAATAGAAAATGAGTGCCTAAAATTACAATAGTTCACGATTGGCGGTATTAAAATTAAATCAATGTGGAAAGTCCACACACGTGTGTTTTATGTAACACTAAAATTGAAATGAAATTTGCAACCTAATAAAATGGAATGTAGAAAATTTTGTTTAAATTCAAGACTCACGCCAAAGTAATTATCTATTGCAGTCCAAGATTTTATGACTCGCTCGCAATAAAACCATAAATAAGTATCAATAATGACCAATTAAAATCTCTCCTTTCAATTTCAGAGTGGATTCGGATTCGATCCATATCTCGATGATATATTTTCTGATCCTGCAATTCGATCTCGATTGAATCGTTTTCGGGATCCATTTGCATTTGCTCGGAAACGTTGTGGACCCAATGAACCCAACGATGATCCTCACAGTCGATTCTTTGATGATGATGATTCAGACTTCTTCCCAAGTTTTGGATCGTTTCCAACACGTCGACGTGCACCGTCACAAGGAGCCACTGGCAGCGGCTTGAATGCTGCGAGTGGTAGTGGGGCACCAAATCCATTTTATGATCATATACCAGCAGAATTTAGACATTATATACCAGATGATTTTGGATTTTCACATGGTCGAGGAGCCCCCCAACCAGCACCCCAGCAAGCTCCCCCTCAACCAGTACATCCCCAGCAATTTTATGAGGCATATGTTCAACCACCGAGTCCAACGTATAAGCAACCACCGCCACAGAAGGCGAAATTGTGTGATGCAGCAATTCAGACCGAGGACCTTGGTGAACTGGATGGGGGGAAGGAAGCAAAAAATTTGAAACAATATGGAATGCGTAATACTGTTGACCTCGGCCAGAAATCTCCACAGGAAGAATGTCGAGGATCTCGATCTCAATCTGCACCACCACCAGAAGGTTCAGATCAAACTGATTCAACATCAACAGCTTCAAATTCGCAGAAGACATATCCTGCTGCTGGTGGAGCATGTGCTCAGCAGGCTCCAGAATTTCAACCCCCACAACAACAAACCCAAACATTTAATCAGCAAGCATCAAAAGGAACACAGCCTATGACACCACCGCATCCACCTCCAAGACAACCAACCACCAACCAACAATATCAACCATGGCGCGGACAACCACAATATCAACAACCACAATATGAACAACAACAGCAAGAAACCAATTCTTCCCAAACTGGGGGTGGATTTACGCGAACAGTTCCGATATTTTTCGAAGGACGTGCAGAGCCAATGACTAAAAGGACAGCAGCACCCCCACGACAAAATCAACAACAATCCCAGAAGCCAAAACCAGATCATCCAACTCCATTGAATGTTCAACAGCAACCCCCACAACAGACCGACAATCAAGCTCCACCCCCACAAACCCCTCATACTACAGAGTGTATTAACAAAATTCAGGGTATCCAACGTGATGTTTTGGATCTGATGGCGAAAGTAGAGCAATTTACCGGAATTAAAAATGATAAAGAATACATGTTTTTAGATGAAATGTTAACAAGGAATTTACTCAAATTAGATACAATAGACACAAATGGCAAGGACAATATACGTTTGGCACGTCGCGAGGCCATAAAGTGTATTCAGGCATCAATAAATGTGCTAGAAGCGAAGGCTGAAGAGAATGCGAAGACTGCTAATTCAACTGTGATGGTAACATCCCCCCAATCAGAAACTGAGGGGGATCAGGATAGGGCTGAGGTGGGTGAACAGAAGGTTATGGAGGAGGAGCCAATTAATATACCTTCGGAAAATGTTGCAATACCTTTACCAGCTCCACCAGCAAAAGAAACACCAACAACGGAGGTTTCTTCTGCTGATGTAGAAAACAAAATTGAGAACAAAAAGGATATTGAAAATGTTGTAGACGAGGAAGGTAAAATCGAGGAACAAGTCGAAACGACAAAAGAAACTGCTGAGAAAATTCCCGAACAACCACTAATTGAAAAAATTGAATCCAAGGATAATAAAGAGAATATAGAAAATCCTGAAATAAAAGATGAATCCACGGAATCCTCCCAGCAGAAATCAGAGAATAAAAACGTTGGCGGGGAAACAAAAACTGGTGAAGGAGTAGTGAAAAAGAAAATTATAAAAAAGAAAAAAATTGGAACTGATAAAAAGGATAAGAGCGATTCGGTGTCTCCTGCAGAAAAATCTGTAAAGGAATCCGAAGTCCAGGCGGAGAATGCTAAACAGGACAACAACTAATATTTAGAGTTCCAACATTACATAATATATGATAATAATTAATTACTTGTATTTTTTCTGCTAGTCTTAAATTTATACTATTTTTGACTTTGTTTTGTAATAATTTTTTTATTTATTTCATACGTTGTTCTGATGATTTTGAATCTAAGAAAACATTTTAAAATATTTCACACACGTTGGTATTTGATTTATAGAAAAATCTATTTAAGATTATGTAATTAAAACAAAAAATTAGTAATTACATCTGGAATAAATAAAGAGTAGGTTGTAATATTTCAAGGTGTTTGTTTCATTTTTTAACAATTTCATCAAAATTCCAAAATGACCAGGTATAATTTGAAAATATCTTTGTTGAATGTTTAGGATCGTTTTTCAACAAAGTTATTTTGCTTTAAACTGTTCACTTTTCTTTTCAAATTTGAAATCGGTGGAAAAAAACCCTCCGCAATCGACCATGCTTCCATCTGGCGGGAAAAACGCCAACCACCGTTACCATGGCAATTCAAGATTTCGATAAGGAAATGTCAATCGCCAGCTGATTGAACAGTGTTTTTTTTCAGGGCCGACTTTGGCCAAAGTTTAATATATTTTTAACAGTTTTTTAAGTAATTACAGACGATAAAAAATATTAAAAATGTTTCGTCGAACATTTAAAGTGGTTTTTCGTCCAATGAAGAATAATTTTGTTTTATTGCCAGAAAATTACTATAAATTAGTTTCAACATATGTAAGTTTTATTTAAAGGTACACAATTATTATAGAAACGTTGAAATAACTGCTTTAATTATATAGGAAAACGGTTGTTTGAGCATGACGTACGGAAGAAGTTGTCATTATACAACGTGGGTGCCTTATGCGGGTAATTTGAAAGATACAGAAATAGGCATGAATGCAAAAGTTGCTAAAGAAATTGGTAAATATTAAGGAAATCAAGGAAATAAGCATGGTCTAAATAATTTTGTTATGTTTAGGACTAAAAGAGGACGATTTAGTCAAGTGTGCACTTGTTACGGATGCAATTAATTTGAAATCAGTTTACGTTACTCCGATTACCTCAAAAGACTGGGAAATAATAGTAAGAATAATGAGAAATTTAATAAATTAATTGACATATTTTATATTAATTTAAACAGGAATTAAGTAGTGAACAAATACAAACAACACTTTTAACTCAAACACGAATTATAAATGCGGCACAAACATTAATTGTGTGGATTAATAAATCTATGCAGGTTACGGTTACAATTGGTGAGTATGCCTGTTAAAACGACTTACATTTATAAATACCTTTTTTTTAGTGATTATATTCTCCCCGAATTCAAACTAATACAACACGTTGTTCATTACGATTTTTATTCCGAAAAAAAATAATTTGATTTCTATTCTTTAGATCGACTGAAACCGAATACATCCTTTGGGCGAATAGACACTAACACTGATTTGATAATAGCACCGAATCTCCATCAAAACGGTATGAATCCTCCTCCCGAAACCGAACAAGGAACAATTGTACGCAGCAAAACGACATCGGACATGTTGACATTTGGAATGCCGTTATCAAAGTCAACAACAACAAATATAAAAGCAATTCGTGATAAAGCAATCCAAACAAAACTAAACCGAGCTGAAAAAATGGATCATATAATAAAGGATTTACGAAAAGAGAGTACGCGGGTTTTTGAATTTCGCGTGATTGCAGGAAAATGGGAAAATTCACAAATTTCCGATATATTTGTATCCCGAAGTAATTTACCGGAATTTATGGATTTGGAACAGACTTTTTTATTGACAACTACCAATGATAAAGAATATTACGTAAATGTTAAAGTAGTTGTTGATAGTGAAAAATTTCCAAATAACATTCATCCAACAATTGAAATCAATGAGAATTTAATGAAAATCTTGAATATAAAAGAATTGGAACGTGTAACATTGCGACCGAAACAAACAATACTGAATTTTTTGGAACAAATTGATTTGTTTGCGAGCAAAAAAACCAATTATAAAATTGTTGAGCAATCATTCAAGAACTACGTATTAGAAAATACTAAATTATTTCCATTACTATTGAATCAGGATCAAATTGTTCGATTAGAAAATGATTTAATTGTAACCGTAAAAATCACTCCCGAACACTTTAAGTATTGTTCAATAAATGCGCAAATATTAAAGGAATGCAAATTGTATGCAGCCGATGAGGTGCGTAAAATTGATGAGATTTTAGACATTGAACAAAACGACGAGAATTTAATCAGTGTTGATTTGATTCGATTACAAAAGTTCGATGATATTGTTGAACATCTTGTGGAACAAGTAAAAATGAATTTATGTTTAGATCAGCGAAATTTGGTTCTAAGACAAGGAAATGTTTTAATATCAGGTACATATATGTTAAATAAAAAAAAGCATTTGTTAAAAAATAGACCTCATTGAATAGGTCAATCGAACTCTGGAAAAACGATTGTGGTCGAAAGGATTTTGGATGCACTGGGAGAAAAACCTTTTTGTTGTTTCTACGATATTTTTTATTGTACCAGAAGCAAGGGAAGGAAAGCAGAATCCATTCAGAAGGATCTTCGGCAAATCTTTACCACAAGTTTAAATAATGCTCCATCGATAGTTGTGTTGGAGAATTTGGATGTGTTGGCACATTCATCAGGTGAACAACAAACCCAGGATGGTGAATACTACAACAGGATCTCGGATACCATACAGAATTTAATTATAGAATTTACCACAAAAACTCCAATTGCCGTTATTGCAACAGTATCCAACATCCAGAATCTAAATAAGCGACTCTATTCACCGCGAGGTCGTCATCTATTTCAGACGATTGCGAAAATGCCCGATCTTGATCGAAATGATCGGGAAGTTGTACTCCATGAATTGTCCAATCACATTGAAAGCTCGGATTTAGATCTGCAAAAATTTTCCAATCTAACCGAAGGATACACAATGGGTGATTTAGTTCAGTTCGTTGAACGTGGTATTTTCTACGCTTACAGGATCAGTAAGAGAAGTTGTTTTGGTGGAAATAATTTTCAGTGCTCATGGAATTCATCCACAGATTCATCTAATCCAGTGCTTACGAATGAATTGTTGAAAAAATCTTTGGAGAGCACGAATTCGTATTGTTTGCAAGGAATTGAAATTCATCGAAGTGGAGATCATGTGGAAGATGTCGGGCAGACTTTGGCAAAAGTTCCTGGATTAGAGGATGCGGTTTCGGTACTCGAAGAAGTTTTGATGTGGCCGACAAAAGTATTAAAAAAAAACCACCAATTAATCACATAATCTTATTTTATAAGTCTTAACAGTATCCAACAATATTTGACAATTCGCCATTGAGAAATCAAGCAGGAGTTCTCCTCTTTGGTCCTCCCGGAACTGGAAAAACATTCTTAGGTATGAAATAACGAAACAATTGGTTTATATATTATTAAAATAATGTTTTCAGTGTCACAAATTTCAAAGTCCTGGAATTTGCGAATGATATCAGTGAAGGGTCCAGAACTTTTGGCCAAATACATTGGACAAAGTGAGGAAAATGTGCGAAACTTATTTAATAAGTAAATTAATAAAATTATATTTGATCAATTAATTTTTAATTAATTTATAATCGTTAGAGCGCGAAACGCAAAACCTTGCGTATTATTTTTCGATGAATTCGACAGTTTGGCGGCGCGTCGTGGACATGATTCAACTGGAGTAACGGATCGTGTTGTTAATCAATTACTAACGGAATTGGATGGTGTTGAAGGACTTCATGGTGTAACGCTGATAGCTGCAACTTCAAGGCCAGAATTATTAGATCCTGCTCTATTGCGGTCAGGACGAATAGATCGATTAGTTGAGTGCACTTTACCGAATCGAAATGCTCGAATGAAAATTTTTCAAACACTTTCACAATCCTTGCATTTGGATAAATCGATTAATTTAAATAATTTTGCTGGGAAAACTGAAAATTACACTGGAGCAGATATTCAAAGTATATTGACTTCAGCGAATATGGCTGCTGTGAAGGATGCTTTGAGTAACTGCAAAGATGAGGTGAGTTTCTCAAGTTTCTTTACTGAGTTCGTTTGCCGAAAAATAAATTTTCTCGATAAAATCAAATTAAATTATCGGTTCCGACGTGAATTTCGATCAACAAATAAATACTTTGGATGCCAGAACTTAACCCGAATTATCTTAATTCACAAAATCTAATTACATCGTACCCCTTTTAACCATTAGAACTGCTAAAATGTAATTCAGGTGGAATATAATGACAGAAAATTTCCGTGTTCACTTCCGAGTTAACTACCACCCATAGGCATAGATTTAACACCGACGGTACCAAACAACATTGAGAAGATTAAAAGGGGATGATGATGATGATGATGTCGTTGTTGTTGTTGCTAGTAGTGCTGATGTTGCTGTGCGAGAGACACCAGTAATGAAAGAGTTAATTGAATAAGGGACAGAGACACCGATTTGCAGTGTCTACCTTCGGGGCAATTTTCTTAGGTAGTTTAACTTTCCATATGGTTGTGAAAGCCTTTTTAAGGATGGTATTCATCAACTACAGAGGTTTGCCCTCTTGTACGTTAACAAAGTTATGAAACTATCACAGCAACTGTAATTAGTTGGAGTACCGCATCGTAAATGGGCATCTGGATTAGGGAACAAGGGCTTTTGGAGGGTGCGGAAAAGTCAGAATATTGTAAAGGGTTAAAGTTTAAGTATGTGATCCAGATTTGTGGATTATAAACCGTAATCGTATTGTGAAGAATCTAAATTAACAGTGCATTTTGTGATGTCATTTCAGACATTACCGGATAAAATAATTATAAAACAAAGTCATCTGGAAGACGCTCTCAAATCGACACGACCCTCTTTAAGTCTGGCTGACATCGCTAGATATCAAAAATCGTGAGTCGAATTTCATTTGTTTGTTGTTTTGTTTAAAATAAACTCAATGTTTAATGAATTTTTTTTTTTCAGTTATGCTCGCTTCACAAATAAGGAAAAACTATCTTCAAGAGAATTTGTTGCCAAAAAAGCATCCTTAGCGTAATTTATTAGAAATTATTTATTTGTTATTTTATTTTGCGATCGTTTGATGTGGTTTAAAAAGGTTTCTAATTGGGTTTTGACGAATTTAATATAAATTTTAATTAACAAACAAAATCGCACTGAATTATCAAAAATATATAATTTTCTGTTATTTTAAAAAATGAAATAAATTAATTAATATTTGTTTTTGTTTTCGATTTATTTATTAAACATTCAAACATTTCTCATTTTTCATTTCTAATTTTCTTTAGCAAAAAAAAAAAAAAAATTCATTTTTATTCCATTATCCATTTACAAAATTCAAAAAAAAGTTCATCTTTCCCTGTGATATACAAAAATCCATTTTGAAATTCAGCCAGGAGTGATAATTGAATGAAATCGCCTTGGGGAGGATATCCTGGACAAATTGGCAGAGTACACAGAATGTATAAAGTTAAAAATAGAATAAACCATGGAAAAAGACCGTCAAAAATAACACAAAAACATGAACAACTTTCTTTACAGTCGACTTCACCGGGAGAGGGTGAACTAAATGTTGTACCGAATGAAATGTCCAGAGGTCCCTGCACAATGATGAATACATACAGAACAACAACAAAAACAACAACTGGAAAAGAAAGTTACAGGTAAAAATAAAAGTTGATACTATGAAAATAGAAGACAGATAAAAAACTGATATTCCAACTAAAGGGAGAATAGTGAAAAATGATATAAATGAGAATAATGTCGTTAAAAGCAAATTGTCCTAGTTGCATTGCAGGGGATTTAAAAATGTAATGAAGCAACTTTTCGCTTCGATAAACAAGTTAGTTTTCATTTTTTTATTAACAGTTTGCCATTTTTCTCTGAAAAAATTCGTCTTTTTGATGTGATTCAATAAAAATTATAAATTTAATAACATTTACCTGAATTAACTGAATCAAGGGTAATCAGTGGAAATTGTGTTGTGTCAAAAATTTTTGTTTCACCAGTGCAAACAATTTTCAAAATTTTAAATATTCATTACTTAAAAATTTCCTTCCATCACATTTAATTTATTAATTTTGATTCTTCCTTTCCTCTAAAAGTTTAATCTCTGGAATTACAACGTAATTACCATTCCATAATCTTCCCAAAGAAAAACTTCTTTTAACCGAAACTTTCCGCATAAAGTTCATATCACAACCCCCAAAAAAGGGGAATATTCCAAAAGAAAATGTTTTCATTTAAAACTCCTTCAAAATAGATAAACTTAAAATTAACATCCTGCTAAAGATTGCGCTGCAAAAACCATAAATTTTAAGATGAAATATTTTGTAATCCCACAAACTAATTTCATGTAAGTTTGAAGCAGAAGTTTTGTTAAGTGTCTACTCTTAACAAATATTTTCCTGTTAAAGATTCTTATCAGAAAGTGGCGATGATTTTCTCCATCGTCAAAAAGGGTTACGGAAAAGTTTTTCGCGGTAAATTTCACTTCATATTTTGTTGGGGTTTTGAATTTTCCGCTCTATTGCATGAGCATTTCTGGTTCAAAAGTTTTGAAAATGATTATTTTGTAGTATTTTTGTTCCGGAAATAATTCACAGTTAGTCATTTTGAGTTTCGTTGTTGACGGCGAAAAAATTAGTTGTTTTTTGTTTTAAAATCAAATTGATGATAAGAAAGAAAGAAGTTACTAAAAAATCACTTACCGCAAAGATTTTGAAGTATTCATCGTCTTTATACTGTTTTCACTAACACTTAAGTAAACTCGAAACCGCAGTTAGAAGCTCTCACAAATATCTGAAAGGAAGAAAAACTGTTTTTAGTTTTCATTTATATTTTTAAATTAATAATTTTAATTACTATATTATTCAAATAGTATTGCAGTAGTATTTCCGCATAAGCGCATGAGGCGCGTGCATAGGGTCTCAAATTTCAGGTCTCAAAAAATATACAGGGTGTTTAAAAACAACACGGCAATATTTAAGGGGGTGATTCCTGAGTTCATTTCATGAAAAAAAGTTCATATAAACATAGGTCCGGAAATGCATGGTTTCCAAGATACAGGGTGTTAAACTTTTTTTAAAATATCGGTTTTTTAACAATATCTGAAATATCTTATGTCCGATTTTTTTGAAATTTTGCAGCATTGTTTGCACCTTAACTAGAATAAGGTTATTAAGTCCAGTGGCGTGCGTGGGGGCACCTTAAGCAATATTATTAACAAAAAATGTGCACGCCACTGACTTTTTTCTAATTATGATATTTTTTTTAGATAAAGCAAGCAAAAATACAACTTTTTGGTCTCTTGAATTTTTGATGTATCTTCCTTCGTTTTCGAAATAAAAAGCAAAAACCATTTGATTGCATGTCCATTTACCATACAAAAATATTTAAGAAAATTTTGAACTATTCTAATTTGCTTTGTTTCGAACTACAGGGCGAAAACAATTATTTGACAAGAAGTATCAACATAATATTACCAAAATTTACCAAAAAAAAAATGGTTCAAATTTTTCATAACTATGTTTGTACATTTACATACCTATATAATACAAAGGATAATTTCATGAAGAGTGAAAAAATGTTCCTGAAAATCTTTTAGATGTTAGAATTTAAAAAAATCATAACGTTTTTTGTACATAATATTAATATATTATATTAATTCGAAATTATTGATGAGTCTGCTATTGTTCAGAAAATCGATTGTCATCTAAAATCGCTGCAAAGTCTGTACACATGGGTTTATTATTTCTGACTGAATACAATAACTTTGAAAATGACTAATTTTACACCCCTAAGACTCAAGGGTGTATTCCAATCAAGCTGCCGAGCTTCGGCTTTCGGGACATAACTAAGGCCCAAATGTAACCTATGTGCGAAAGAACGATTTTTTTCGACCGGAAATTAAAGTAGATATCGCTGACACGGCGGACGGTGGACAGACATTGCATTTTTGTACTCTGCGCATCTTGAAACGTAAAAGAAAAAATTTAAGGGGGTCTTAAACAAAATTTTTCCGAACCGATTACAAAGGTGTATTTTTCAGAGAATAATAAACCAAAATGAAACTGCAATATTTTTCGAGAAAAAATTAGTTATTTTATTTTATTGTGTACCTATTCTTACATTGTCTAATGATATAATTAATTTTTCTTAACACCAAATCTACAGAATTGGCGAAAACATTTTGACAATTGTAAAATACATAAAAATTGTCCACAAGAGAAACACCGAAATTGGAAAATTATGTTGACATTTGCATATAATAAAAATCATGTAATTTGAATAAAAAGTATAATTTGATCAGAATAGCGCATATGTAGATGAGAAGAAAATTCTTCTGCATATGCATAGTTATATGTATAGGTATGCATTAATTATGAACGAATGTACATACAAAATTTAAAAAAAAGTAGTGAACATATATTTTGGCTTTTCTACATTTGTCTTCATATCAAAACTCGCTTATATAGTTAATTACATCAAATTCGAAATTCAAGAATAGGTCTATTAAGAATACAGCTATGACACAAAACTTTATCATAACTGCGGATTTTTGCAAGGATACAAATATGCATATAAAATGAATTTTAATATTTTACTCGTAGATCGTAATATTAATCTTATAAAAAATAATGTTGCACTTTATCTTAAAAATTTGTTAATTTGTTCCAAATTAAATATTTCGCGCTTTCTTATTTTACTTAAGTACTATACAGTTCAAGAATGTATAATATACATTCTTTTTGAAATAGTAAAATGATCTCAGTTTACGGGTTTAATTTCGTTTGTAGTGTAAAATATTCTATTTCGATGAATTTACAGCAGATTAAAAAAAGATAAAATTACAGAAATGCATTTTCATAATGAATTTAAATTTTAATTATTTACATTATCCTAATACAAACAAAAAAATACGCCTGATTTTTTGCCTTTATCGGAATTGAATTAATTCAATTCCTCGTCCTCTATGTGTATAATATCAAATTTGTAAAGTATTTTTTTTTTCATTTTATGAAGTTATTGCGTTTTCAAAAGTTTTACAACATCTTACAAAATACTATTTGTTGGATGCCCGATGGAACGCAAACCGCTATAATTACCATCACTTGAGCTCACTGTTGATGAAGATCCAACTGGGTTGGTGGCTTTCATGTCGAATTTCTCCAGTTTGGCAAATATATTTTTGCCATAACTGTATTTGCTCAGCAACGCCATGTGAGGTCGTATTTTATACATCAACTTCTTCAGCTGGCTGGGTTCTGATACATTGATCATTTTTTGAACAACATAATTAGCGTATTGATCTTTCATCATTACGTAAATAGCCCTAAAATGTAATAATAAAATTAAAGCTTTGAACGATTCATTTGACTTCTAATTTATGTTTTAAAAAATTTTTAGTACAATTGTCTATATCAATGTAAACTCACATATCATTGAATGCACAGACTTCGTCTATAAGTAATGTCCTTTCTGTTCGTGTGGCATGAGTAACACATTTTTCGACTACATTTGACGCAAATTTGTGTTGTGACAATACCAAAATTTTTCCACGTACTCCTGCTATTACAATTGATTTGACTTTCGGTTTTCCATGCTCTAAAAGTATGAAAATGAATTGTTCTATTTGTATTGATTAACGAAAATATAATATTTATAAGTTGTTTACCAAGAACGTGCTGGATAACATAATTTCCATATTGATCCTGCATAAGTTGATCCAAATTCATTCTGGATTGGTTCAATAGTTCATCGAGAATTGGTTCAGCTTGTTCGGGCGGACAATTTTCGAGAATGCGTTGTATAACTCTACATCCATATTGATGTGTACTTAAGAAAAATACTTGCCCTTTAATATCATTTATAATGAATTGCAATGCATTAGGCGCGACGCACTCAATAAACTTTTGAATAACGTGATTACCATTTTGATCCTTTGCACACATTAAAACGTGCCCACTAAATTTACGAACAAGTTCTTGTTGTTGTTCGGATGAAATATTTGTCAAAGCTTTTTGAATAACACGACATCCATGCATTTGGAGCGCCAAAGGTAGAACATGACGCATGATTTGATTATATAGAATTGTCTTCTGTTCCGGTGTGCCAATTTCGAAAAACTTCTGTATGACGTAATTCCCAAAAGCATCTGTCATTAAATTGTATGTATATCCAAGGATCTCATTAAAAACCATTTGTATTTCAGCAGCTGTAGCTCGTTCCAATTTTTGTTGTATAAACCTGGATCCTTGTTGATCTTGTAAAAACTCCACAATATGATTAGTTAAATCACGTAATTGAAGAGTTGAATATCTTGCATTTAGCAAATCCTGCACAAAACGCGATCGAACTGGTGCACAATCACACGGAGCCCTTGGTCGCACACTAGAAGCAGCCGCAATTTGTAGCTGATTTGAAAATGGGAAGTTATTTGAACGAAACATCGTATTTGCCGCGGATAATAGTTACGAAGATCAACCTGCACCACCAAAAATGATCTAAATTCAAATTTGCACTTTTAGAACTAACGCTATATCAACAAAACGTAAAAAGGAAGGTAACTTTTATAAGCGATAATCCCACAGTAAAGTTCATCACAAACTAAAAAATTTCGGTTTGCAGAAACTATTTGAACCATCTCCCATTCCCACTTTATCTTACTCATACATATTAAAATTTACAGAAAGAGTAATAAATCTTCAAAATGCAGTAGCACCCTAATTTCTTTGAATATTTTGGAAACCTCTCTATTTGCGGGCTCCAAAATATATTCTTTAGCGCTGACGAATGTATTCGTAATTTGCTGTGTTTACACATTAAAGAAATTTCTTTCCCTGTTCGGTTCTTCTACCATTAGAAAAAAACAGAGGAGTCCACATTTACATGCGTACGTAAAAACTCGGGTCATTTTATTACACCATCATAAAAAAAACCCAAGAATCCTTTTGCTGTCCTGCGCGGCCGGATCACAGGGACGCATCATAAAACCACCAAATGTTCAGATTGAGATCATGGATCCTGTTCGTGATTTAGTGTAGAGTAGACTGAACAGTACTTCCGAATTGTGGTATTTCCCAAGGTCATTGCTGCTTCGACATCATGGACTCTGAGCACTGGCTTTAATCCATCCTCAGAAAAGCAATATTTGAAAAAATAATCAGTTCTTATGAAATATTCAATAAATTTATTATTTTTGAGCAAATCTGTTTTTCCCTCTAGCAAACATTGTACACGTTTTTTATAACCAGTAAATAGTTTCTGAGATTTACAACGGAACCCATGAAAAGAGTAGTAGATCATTGCTAAATTTAGTTATCCTTTGTAATAAAAACGCGTCTTTCAGGCACCAGCATTATTGCCAATAGGTATGAGTCCATTATACTAAATGTGATAATTGCAACTAATAAACATGAATTTTTAGAATTTACAGTTTTACTGGACTTTCAAAAAATCCTATTATATTATTCAAGACTAAATGAATTATAGTTAGCGGATCAAATACTCCAGAAAAATTTATTAAATGAAGTTTTTATTGCTGGTTTACTCATTTTTTAGATTAGTTATGACGCACATTATAATAATCTATAATATGTAGAATTAAATTATACATATATATATACGTAGTTACGTATGAATGTACTGTACAGGTTGCGTAGCAAGATATCCATTTCAAGGTAAATATTCCATACTGAATTTTTCGTTTCCACCTGTTGTCTAATGAAACTGAAATTGAGCTCAAAACCAAAAAAGCAGACAACGAACAATCATTTAAACTTAATAATTAAATCATTTAAATTTTAATAATATGTATGTACAATTTATTGTACAAAGCACTTACATTGTACGTACACTACAATATATGTGACGTTTGTAAATTTCTTCTTATGATTTCCAAATTATGTTAGAGAGGAGTATTTTATGTTTTTTCATAATAATATTTTATTGTAAACGTTTACCGGATTTTTTCAATCATTTTATCTCATATATTTGATCAATACTCAAAAAAAAAAAAAAAAAAAAAAATGAATTGGGGGAATGCTGAGGAACTGGAAAAGGATGTAATTTCCTTTGAGCCATCACAAAGCCTCTTTTATGTCCTGAAATGATTTTCCAAGTTATTCTTTTTCAAAAACAAACTCATAAATCCTCGAAATCGGCACAAAAAAAATCTAATTCAATCCACAACAATATATATTTTTTATATGTTTTAAATAGTTATCCGTACAATTACAATATCCCAGATTATCAAAATCCATAAGAACTACGAAAATATTTTCAATTTACTTCGATGCATCAACAAAATTTTATCGCAATTTCATTGCAATTTAAAAGTAAATATCATCTCGCAGGATGTCGTTTTTTGCAGTATAACCATATTGAACGATCACCGCAAATTGATTGCAATCTATCAATTTTATCTACTCTGATTACAGTCCAATTACATTTTTGAAAATATGTTTTTTTCTAAATTGAAATCAATGAGGCTTGGAAACATTTAAAAAGATTTTACGTGAACTGAATTGAAATGTTGGTGGGAAATTGCTGGAAATTTACGTTTTAAATAAAACCCCCGAAGGTCTAATTGTTATTTTAGAATCACCATCAACAGACACCCTTGTTTTCGGGGGCAATGAATGAAGGGGTGAATTGCCCCTTCTTTTACTCTCTTTGTGGTTATTATCTCTGATTCTCTGAGGGTGTCAGGATAAATCTGTTTACAATTTGATTTAAAAGTGATTCTGAAATACATGGGACAGGGTCAGAAGGAGTCAGAAGGGTTGTGAGATCTGGGTGGGAGGAAAGGTGGAGCAATTTAAAAGAGGTGCTAGTTAATATGGTTGGTGATGATTTTGCCAACACACACTTTTTATACAAAAAGGTTTCTGAGAGGATTACAGTTGAATTTTGTAAATATTTTGAGTTATTTTTTTTTTTTTTTGGTAAGAATAACGGGTTAATGAAATGTTCGGCTGTGAAATCTCGCGGTTTCCGCCATCCTGTCTATTTCTATTGAACAGAATCGAGTCCTGTGAGAGAATTATTCCTTCTCCTTTTTGTAAAATTTGCTGCAAGGTGTTTTCTATTTTCCTTTTTTACATTCACATAACAAAGCTCAGCCTTTCGATTTTCATGGTATGAATGCATTTATCCTGGGGTGCTGGGGTGGTTATTTTTTTTTTTTCCAAAAAAACCTCTGAGCTTTTGTTGATGTATTCCTATATATTGAATGTGGGGATTCTAGGTGTGCAAGAAATTGACACAACTCGGCATCCTCTTCTTTGATGGGAATCAAATCAGAAGAAAAGGATTTTTGTATGGAATTGAAAGAAACTCTCCCTCCTGAATGCATGGATAGAATTGAAATGGAACTGATCAAAATAAGTAAAATAGAAGAACGGGGAGAGGAAAAAGGATACTTTCAACATCCAAATCGAGAATATAAATTTCTTTTGCATACGCGATTTTTTTTCTTTACTCCAAAAGGATGTGAAGATGTTTTGTGCAAGCGAATAGGACTTTTATGCTTCGGCTATTTTTCCAATGATTTTGTTATTGATATAGGATAAAAAGAAACATTAATGTTATTCTTCAATGGTGCGTGAGAGTGTTCCTTAGCTCGTGGAATGTTGTGCGCCTTTGAACAGGTGAAGTTTCTTTATGGAATCTCAAGTGTTGTGGAAGTCAACATGAAAATCCTTCTGTTATGCGTTACAAATTTTGTTTTGAAAATTGAAAACATAACGAAAAGATGCTTTTATTAATTTGTTAGGAAATTTTCTCCTTACAATTTTCATCTGATCCTTTTCAGTTCACAGTTAAGTGGAATACAATGGTTTATTTCTTGACGGAAGAACACATTAAATCTCTTCAAACTTAACACATTTTCGTTATCCCTTTTCCCCCTCCTCCGATATGAATACCATTCTCCCCCCTCCTTTCCCTTCCACCCATTTGACTGTAGTAAAATTAAGTTTTTCCTTAACTCTTCTATGGCGTCGTAAAGCCCAAGAAAATGATGTGTGTTTCTGGTACGATAACAGAACAGAGCTCAGGACATCTTCCTGCTAAACCAATGAGCAACCATAACCGCTCATTGTCTTCCGTTTAAAAGGGAAAACACTTGTGGAAAATCTTGTGCTCATCTTGTGTTGTCTTGGGGAAATTGTCTTCAAATAGTATTCATTCATGCAGACTGAATAGAACGGAAAAGGATCAGATTAAGGACACAATAAAACCAAAGGACGATTCCCTCTCATTGGATGACGACTGTCGTGAGCCAAAAGTTTGGTTTGAAATGCCTAATTAGAAGATTGTGTGGAACATTTTCGGGATTTTCTTCTTAACAAGGGTTGGGAATGAGTTGGGGTGGTTCATTAACGGTATTGCGGGGGTGGCATTTCTGCTTGGATAATTGTCACTTGATTCACAACATTGGATGATGGAGGTGGGGAAAGATAGGGCTACTGGTATACAATTTACATAAAAAGAAGGGCCACCATTAAAATTAAATTCTTTTCCCTGTTTGGAAAATGTTGCTGCTTTCCCTTGATTATGCTAATAAAGAAGTGATTTCAGCGCTCGAAAGATCAACTTTTGTATACTGTCGGAAATTTGTATAAGAAGTCACTGCTAAAAGGCATTATCCTTTATTGAATTGTTGATGAAGTAACTTTTATGAAGTCATTAAGAACAAAAAAAGACGTTTTACAAAGAAGGACTCCTTGAAGTTTTGTTAAAAACATTTTAAGTCAACTTTTCAACTATTATTCATTTGGGAAAAAAACCAAAATCAAGAATAAAATTATTTGATATTGATCAGACAACAATTTATTATCATATCAAATTAATATTTCCCAAACGTCATTGCAGAAAATATAAACTATCAAAGATATTTCCTTTCAGTAAAAATTTACTCTCATATTTTGGAGAATTGTTTTTATTATATAATATATATATTTTTTCTGGTGTAAAACGCAATCATTTCATTGCCCACAAAATTCCAACCGAGAGAAGTGTATAGGCGTGGATCCCATTCAAAAATCATTTTCTGACTGAAAATTTTGCAACAAAAGCCAATTGTCGAATGAATTCAGGCGTCGGCTCCGGTTCGTTGGTGTGATGTGCTCACAAAATAGGAGAGATCCTGGATGAAAATCTGCATTCGTCCTCGTAAATAATAATTTGTCAACCATGTCACGTTTTATCTTTTCAAAGTACAATAGAAAGCCGGTTCGTAATGAAGGAGGAAGTGGGTGTCAGGACAAAAAGGGATACAACAGGAATTTATCCTAAAAAAATAAATCAAACGAAAAAAAGAACGAAGATGAAATTTTTGCAATAAAAATTGGGCACTAAATTCACTTTGAGATATCATTTTTTTTTTTGTTATAAATTTTGATTTCGAAACAGGACACATTTGAATGTGAAAAATCAAGTTTCTCTGTGAATTTTTTTCAGTTCTTTTTATTGAATTTATAACGGGACAAAAGAGATTGGAGAGTGGCGGACGGACATGAAATCGGATACGGAAGATTTTCCTCAGTCAAGGATAACGAAGGTTAGTGAATTCTCCCCGGTCGAAAATTGCACAGTTTTGCATTACAAAAATTTGATGAAAAATTGAATCTAACAAAAACATTGTTGATGTTTGAATATTAATCATTGAGAATGATATTTTTGCAATAAAAACCAATTATTATGACTGTTTTCAGTTTTACAGTTATCTGCTTCGACATTCAACTGTTGTAATTTTTTCCCCACCACATCCCAATTTTTGTTGTTGTATTTCCAGACAAAGAAAAATCAGACCTTTTCGACCTTCGATCCTTTTCAAAATCAAATCAAAATTGCAGTCAGGATTGCATTGTTGCGTTTTAAGCCAGAGAAAAACATTTTCTTTTTGTTCATAGGTCATTTCGGATGGCAATTCGTCCACTAAAAGAAAGATACTGGGAGAGAGTGTGAAAAGGACAACGACAGAAAAAATGGGCTATCGAAAATGCATTTTGTAGGCAAGTTTTTGTTCACATTCGGTGAAACGTTTGTTTGTTAATTGTTGTCGAACGACGACTCAGCAATTATTTTCGCAAATTGAGTGTCGCTTTTTCGTTGATTACATTTTTGTTCAATTTATTGTGAACATGTTCGAATTGTAATGACTTTATTGTGGTTAAGTTAAATGGTTTTAATTAAAGAATATATTCGCTTTAATTTGAAATTATTTTTGTTAATTCAATTATATTATGTTTAAGGGTTCACAAATTTTGCTTGATTGGACTTTAGTTGGAATCAAAGTTGATCAAAAAGAATTGATTTGGTTTTTGTTTTACGTTGAATGTTGGTGCCTGGTGGTGCGTTCCTTTTATAAATGTTTTAATCTATTAAAATGATGTTATTTCTTTTGAAAAAGTTGCATGACTGAAAAAATATAAAAATGTTGGTGCAATTTTTGAAATACGAATCTAAAATCAAATTAATACTCAAACCACTAAATATTTTTCAAATAACTCAATTAGTTCATTTCGGTAGTGAAGTTGAAGTTTGACTCGAAATATCTCCGTTGAATCAACGATGAAAGACTGCCACCAGTTCACCCTTGTCCCTATTAGTATTCTAGAAGTTCGCCACGGCCCCGCAATCATGATAGAATCCAACAATAGTCGCCTTTATTTGCTCATCATCACTCCCATTCAATTTTCCACCCCATTAAAAATCATTTGATAAAAGACGAAGCGTGTCCACTTCGAATAAAATAAGAACAGATAAAAATATACCTATACAACAAAAAAATACATGTTGTTCGAATGGTAAGTTTATTGCCTTCGACCTCCTGAAATATCAAAAGTTATCTGATGAAAGTATCAAACATTTTGGACAGAGGGGAGGTCATAATTGAGGGATGAGAAGAGAGGGATTCGAATAAGAAATTTGCTGCAATATTAAATGAAAACAAGAGAGCCCTTTTTCTTTCGTCCTTTTGACTGAAAGAATCCTCATGGACGTTGTGATAAGCGAAGAAAGTACGACAGCCCCGGAAAGTGAAAGTCTGATATGGGGTGGTGGATGTTGTTTCGGTGGTTACAGCTACGTTTTATTTTTTGTTGTTGCTTGCTGCTGATTTTTTTTAAACACCACACGTTCCACTGTATTTTGATACTGAGCTTATCAGGTTGACAAAAGGTTTTCATGGGGTTTGGGGTGTGAATGACGACGACGAAGAAGAAAAATAAAATACAAGTATATATCATAAAACTGAAACCAAGGATGCCGAGGGAGACACTGTGAGATAATATAAAGTCATCATGAAACCCACAAACATTTGGAGGAACCTGTGTCCTTATTTGTTATTTTGATTCTATAAGAAGACAGAGGGGCTGTGAAAATTCCGTGGAGTAGGGTTTTTACGTGTTCTGGTCTTATATGAGGGTTGTCTTATTATCAGACAACAAAACTCTTGGATTTAATGCTTCGCATAATCTGATTTCCGTTCTTCTGTTCCTTCTTATCCGACAGCATCCGTTTTATGTCATGTTCGGTGATTCTTGGAATATTTTGAACATTTAATGATACCTCCCATTAATAATGAGGGATGATAATGAGGGATGACTGTAATTCAACAACAACGACAACTAGAACAAAAATAATACGACAACAACATCTATTTACTTAAGTTGTTCATCCTTTTTCTTGTTTCAGATAATGTAAAAAATCTTCTGATTCATATGTGATTATTTATAACACCAAAACCATACATTTTATAGCAACAAAACTCATCGAATAGGCGACAAAACCAACACTGATTTATTGCGTATAATATCCTGTAGAAATAATATTTCTTTTTTTAGCAAGGAATATATAAATTCAGAAATATGCAAAGAAAAAGGAGATGCATAAAAAAGAATTTCCTTTGCCATAAAACACCCATATGCTCCTTGTTCTGACACTTTCATGGTTTCGATATGAATCTTTCTATATCCGGTCAAGAAATGGCTACACATGGAAATAATGAACGATATAAACAACTGTCCAAAAAGAGTGCAATGCATGTGGAAAGAGAAGTTGAACAATTGTTGGCAATTGAACTGTTTCACTGCAAGGATTCCATCAACGTTTTTCGTTTTTCCTGATGAGAATGAATCGAATAATAATATAACTAGTATTTCTTTTATGTTTTAATCACATTGTAATGTTCAACAATGACAATACAGAATTATATTGTTAATTTTTTCATCATCTAACTCTGAAAGAACGAATCAAAAAAGTCAAATGTCGTTGTTCAGGACACCATAAAACAAACCCGCCAACCATTCATTGTTCTTCATTCCCCACTCCAAATAATTCTTGGCGAATCACCAAGGACTAAGGACATTATACCGCTTCCTCTCGAAAGGAATTCTTATCACCTATCTCCACTTTTCCTTGGTAACCGGGTGTCTTGATTTTTATGTGCGATTGTCTTTCTCCTTGGGAAGTCGCACGAAGTCCTTGTTTTTAACGCCCACCATGGCTGTCTGAAATCTCCGTGCTCCTTCTCCGAAAATAATGTTATGATCTTTTCCTTTCTTTTGCCATTGTATCCTCAAGTATTTTTGTGTGGGTCGAATACCCGCTAAGCCTCTCCCTCCTCACCCTAACCAGCTTCCGCAGGAACGTTGTTTGCTCGACATAAAATTCCCTTGGTGGCAAAAATGAGCACTCTATTACTTTTTGCAGCTATTAAGGGGGTAGACTTTGTTTTTTGGGTGAATTCCCCACTCTTCTAGGTTTTCGTGTTGTTGTTGTTATTGTTGCATTGGCCACATAATATGATTTGGAACATTGATAACTTTCTTCTGGATGCCCTCCTTCGAAGATGTTTTGTTCCTTCTGTTTTTTGTCTTGACTACTTCAGAATCATAGGATTGTGAGGAGGTGGAGGAGGGATGGAGTGGTTGGACACATTTTCTGGGGATGATGCACCACGGAAATGATTTTTCGGTATCAGTGTTTGTTAGTAGAAAATGCTCTCTTCTTTCAATGGTTATTTATTATCCATCGATAGTAATGCAAACCGATATTTAAAAGACATTTTACACGATGTTGAGGGAAAGGGTTTCAGCGAAAACGTGCTTCCTGAATGGATACGGATTTTTCGGTGCAACGTTTTTGGAAAATAAGGATACTGAGGGTGAGAAAATTGGTTTTTCAATTTACAAGTTTTACCTTTTTATGATTCGTAAAATTAATTCATATTATATAACATTTTATAATGACTAATTGTTAAGGAGGGACAAATAAAAATTTAGTATTTAGAATTTTTACAGATGATTTTAAACCTTCTTTTGATTTACACTATTTAAAACTTAAATCTGAACAAAAATAGAACGCCGAATATTTTTTTTTATGAAAATATTTGATAATCTTAAGTATGTACCTATAAAATTTTACGATCCTTAATGCACCCCTTTTGGTAATATAGAAGTAATCCACTCCTCATCAGTTCAACCATAAATTTTATGAGAAGTTTATCACTCCTCTTCACGCCTCCCTTGCAGCAATCAAGTTCAATTTACAAGGGCAAGATAAAGAAATCACTAATCACATCACAAAAGGATACACAGTACACACGCTTGTTCCTTCTATCTATAACGGTGCAAGTAACTGTAACAATTCATCTCTTCAATTCTTCATCTCCCTTCCCATAAATGAGGGATGGAAATTCTCTCAACACTTTTGTATACTTGAAAACAGATTCATCGTTTCTTGAAGTACCATAGTGCAAAATTTTGTGATGATTAGTGCTCATCCTGTGGAACAAATAACAATAATAAGTGTAGGGGTGGATCACACAATCCTCCATCCCTCGATTATTGATGCATTTTATGCACCCCTTTTTTTTGCGCAATAAAATCATATTTGGCTCCAAATCGAATAAATCACGCTTCAATTGTTTCCAATCTTAGGGCGTCATGATGCCCGCAGGCTTTTGTTAAGGGATAAATTTATTCGCAATTGCCTTATTGAGCGCGTGAAGGAACTAATTGATTTTTGAGTCCTTATTGGTTGGTCCATATTACTGCAAAAGGATTGAACAATTCAAACAACAAGTGTTCTACAGTGTTTTTCATTTCCTTTATTAAAAATTCATCGTATTTTTTTTCTTCTCTTTACATAACGTTGTTCAACAAAAATAAACGAAACATAAACATATATTTACTATATTTCAAATTATTGCACTTAAAACTACGTAGTAATGCTTTTCTTTTCCTTTTATGTATTATTTATATTAATTTTTTGAAGCATTTTTAATGTCCAATTTTTACTATTCATTTTTTTATTTTGTTATTACATATTCGAATTGTCATGATATGATTGCGGTTATCACAAGTTTTGCAATAAAATTCGTCCACTATTCTTCACTGTCGAGAATTTATTAACTTTGTTTTTTTGTTTATTATTATTACATTGAGCTGACGTTTTTTTTTTTCATTTTGAGTCAAAATTGCTAATTTTTATTTCGAGATTTCAAAATAACAATGTTGAGTTAATGATTGGATGTTCATATTTCGTCTGTTTTTTACATCTACAATATTCTGCAAGAAAGTATTTTTGTTGTTCATTAATATTATTTCATATATGGTTGTTTTTCATCATTATTATCATTACTAATTGTTTTTAACAAACGAAGACATGAAAATCATCTTCTTTTCTTTATTTACACAGCTCTTTCGGCGCCATAGCGCAAAGGGGTGGGTCATATAATATTCGGGGGTGGCTGAGCTGGAACAGTTGGTGATGATTTTGGTGGTTTTACACAAACATAGGAAATGGCGGGGGGTGTAGGAGGTGAGGGAGATGTTTCCGAAGTTAACATTGAAGAACAACCGAAATACCTCCAAGGATGATAAAGTCCGCCAGCGTACATGGCTTGAAGTCTAGCCTGAAGATCCAGAGCTATTGTCGGATCCAGCGGAGGATAGTGCGGCAGCGGGAAGTTCGGCGGTCTCTGTGGCAGGCCCAAAGTCAATTCAAGAGGACTACCAAAGTGGTATTTTTGTGGCATGGACTGCTCCTTTGGCTGATTCTGTGGTACTGGTGATTTTGCAAGGGTTTTTGGCTTCCGTCGGGGGCGATATTTGTAGTCCGGATGCTCCTTCATGTGAAGAGCTCTGCAATGAAACTATTTGATAAATTTGCCTACTCAGCTTTTCATCTAGTAGCAGAAGGGGGTTAGCTTCAATTGATAACAGTAAGAAATTATGTCACTTACCGGAAGTGTTTGTGGAAACTTTCCCAAACTACTTCATACTATTGATAACAGTATAATTGAATCTATTGCAATTCATATTAAGTACATTTTGGGTGGTTTCTTAAAAAATTATAAGCTTCAACTTAAATTCTGAAACAAAGTTTCGATTTAAACGGACTGTTATTTTTTGTTTTATTAAGTCAGTCTTGCAATTCTGGATACTGGATATATTGGTTTATGCTTAAAATAACAAAGCAGACAGTGTTAAGTCATCACCTCTTTTATAATTCTCATATTTAAATTTGCTGCCATTCAAATTTTGGTTTTCATGAAAAAAAAAACAACATCCACAAACAATAATTCCTTATTAAACACTGTACAATTGGGTGTTTACCAGAAGGTTATCAAAATGTATACACAACACCAAAAAAGCCTTATCAGAAATGCGTTTGCTTTTTTTTTTCGTTTTCAAATGAAGATTTGTGTACCGAGTGAATATTAAAAAAAATAAAAAAAAAACGAAGCATGACAAAAAAGGAAATGGATACTTCTTTCAAGAGTTCATTTCCAAAACAATGAACAACATTGTTAGAGAACCAGGTGTGTTGTATAAAGGATCGTCTGATATCAGCGATTATCCTCCGTGATTATTTCGCATGTGTTCAATATTGATGAAACATTTCAACGATGATTTTTGTATTTTTGTTTAAACAAAATGGTCATATAACCGGAAAAGATTATCAAAATTGTTTAAAGTCTGAAGTTTTATTCATTGAATTTATTTATTTTTTGTTTACTGTTGAACATAACTTTATCAATTTTTAGTTGATATCTTTTGATCGTATTCATCAAAGACCCAACAGTCGTCAATGCAAAGAAAAGTTTTATTATAGTTGCGTTATGTCAATATTGATTTTTGATTGATTTTATTCGATTCGTAATCGATGGGAAGAAATGCTTTGGATGAGCATTTTGTGGCAATGAATCACAATAAATGGTAAAATGTGAACTAATAAAATGTTTATTGTAGAGGAAGGATTGCCTTATCAACGTTTATTGTTTGCTCTTCAATGTACGATTGTATTCGAAATGCTCGATTATTATCATTTGGTAGAATAAACAGTTTTGTTGGGAAGAGTATTTCGAATTTTGGAATCTTGGAATTTTAAAAATAACCCTATTCGGAAATGGAGCAATAATTCAAAAATATCTTCAAAACTACTGTAAAAAAAGGATATTTTTACCTTAATCTCTTCGCCTCGTCGATAAATGGACGTTTTTGGCTTTCGGTCAGCAGCTTCCATTCAGCTCCTAATCGCTTGGAGATCTCGGAATTGTGCATCTTGGGATTGTCCTGGGCCATTTTTCGCCGTTGTCCTCTTGACCAGACCATAAAAGCATTCATCGGTCTTTTTATGTGATCCGGCTGAAGGGTTTGCTTGCCCGACATTCCCGTCGATGATGGCACTGCTGAAGGAGTCGTTGAAATTGTCGTCATATCCTTGAACCTCTTAAATATTTACACTTTTTGGTTTCACTTCTATTTACACTAAGTTCATGAGGATAACTACTGTAAGTGGTTGCGTTGTTTTAAGTTTAGATGTATTGTCCTTTTTTTAATGCCAAAAGTAATTAAAATTTCTATTTACAAATTTTATTCTATATAGAATATAATAGAATATCGGCATTTTTTTTGCAATTTCAAAGGAGTTGAACTCTATGCATTCTGGAACAATTTAAACAAACAATTTGTTTTTAAAAACAATTTAAAACGTTAAACGCGTTTAATGAAAAGTATTGAGTGAGATTTCAAAAACATGTTCACTAGATACTAAATTGAAATATTCGACAACACTAGCATTTTAAAATGTTTTACAAAAATATAAAAATTTATTTTTACAATTTAATTTGAATCTATTTTAGTTACAACGTTTATAAATTGATTAGTGCCACTTCAACACGATAATAGATCATTAATATCAGCACTTTTTGCC
The DNA here is from genome assembly GCA_963082835.1 of Leptogaster cylindrica. NCBI lineage: Eukaryota > Metazoa > Arthropoda > Insecta > Diptera > Asilidae > Leptogaster > Leptogaster cylindrica. The sequence continues at coordinate 31,902,628 of OY720107.1, forward strand.
TGTTTTATGATAGGATATTTTTTGATAAGATATGCTGAGAATTATTTCACACATTTGCCAACATTTGTTATATATAAAAATTAAAAAGTAAACATATTTCTGATTATGCCACTCACTACTTTTCTATTTTCTTAATGATTTTAATTTTTTTTTTTTCTAAAAATCAACGGTTCTTTTTTCATTTTATTATGTTGTTTTATTTTAATTATTCTTCTTTCTTTTTGTGTAAATTATTGTTATACTTTTAAAAATATAACAATTATTTCCGTAATCAAAAATATTGACAAAATAACAAGGAAAATTATTCAAATTTTAAACTGAGTATGATTTTTAATTTTGAAGTATAATTGAAAATTAACAAAAAGTGTTTAGCGCTGAAAAAATAATTATACCTTTGCAATATCAAATTGTTGTCTAAATTGCGTACGTTTCCACCTAAGGTCTCTATCAAAACTTGCCACTGATTTATTTTATATATTTAGTATAATATGTTTTCACAAGTCGCACTTTTGGAATCACAATTTCCCAGTATGTAATTCTCGTTTCTATTCAAACCACTTCCACGAATTCTTTTCACAAATTCACATGAACAAACGCGACTGAACCGGGTGGAATTCAACTCGATCCTCCCTGGCTGACGTCCTGTAATACAATGGTCGCAATGTTGTAGCAATAATTCGTGCTCGAATTCGGCATACCACCGGAGAATGTACCGTTTACTAAATGTCAACAACAAACATTTTGTGATCTCATTGGTTGTATGCGCTCGCGTGACTATCCGCGAGCATAATGCTCGGTCTGCAGCCAAATAGTATCCATATCAGGAGGAATATCTTATCGTTGTCAAACACATACACATCCACAGATACAGAAACCGTTGACTCGCTAGAATATCCTTATTATTGCCGTAACCCCTGGGTTTGGTTAAGGTTTTTTGTTTACTTCTTTACACTGTTTCTGGTACACCCATCTTATCGCTCACAGTCGATAGTAAATAGAGGCCCAACAATGGGGCTGAGGATCACAAACACCACCAGGGGAGACTGATGAACGCGGATGGAATGCAAACAAACTGATTTCCCGCCAAAATATTTTATATTCATTTGCCATAGAAGCGGGCTATGGAACTGGGTGTCGTCATCACACGTGCAACACAAACTCCATCTTGCTTGTTCACAACGGGGGTGAACTGGCGACATACAACAGGGCATCTCTAAAATGTCCCGAAGGTATCCAACTCTCTGCCATGCTTTCACTTTGGAGAAAGTGGTGCAAAAACCGCGCATGCGCGATTAATTCAAAATTGGCCAATAGATAATCGAGCAGGAGTGGTTTTTCCATACCCCAAAAGACACACACTTTCACATTGTTTGTTTGTGTTTAAACAAAAATCAGCTGAGGTAGCGGCATATCTTCCCTGCATGTGTTGGCATTTTAATAGCGAATGGAGCCAAAATGAGCAACAAGTGGCCATTTTCGAGGCGTGCAAAATCACCCCTCAACCTCCCCGCACAATTGTAAAGTGTATGAGTGGTTCGCTTTATGTGCTTTCCTCTATTTTTCCTCTTGAAAGGCGAGAAAGGATAATCGTCGGATCCTTTTGTGTTTGTTTGTTGGATTTCGTGAAAAGGACTTTTCCTATTGGGAGAGATTTTTCCTTTTCAGAACAATGTAAACGCAGTTGAAGACGTGAACATTATTCTGTGTCTGTAAATTTTCTCGTTGCTGGGGGGGCTGGTGCATTTTCAACCCCTCGGGGTGGATTTCATTGAATTGGTGTTTGTGCAGAAATTTTCTGTATTTTGTTTGGAGGTGCTAATAAATTTATCTACAATAATTTTGCGGATTGTTAATAATGAGAATTTTGTTTACGGTTCTTTGGGCGAAAATAAAATATGTTTACGTATAGGGAAAGGATGTGAGGATTAAGGGGATGAGCAAGGTGGAATATTTTGGTAGGAATTAATGGCATATTTTTGCTTAAATCAGGTCAAGGACTGAATGGAGCAAAAAAAAATCCATTTCACGACTCAAATTTGTTTCACGACTATTTCTGAGTAGTTTTAATGTTGCTAAGGATTGCCACATAAGATTTTCATAAAAAAATTGTGGTTAAAAAAAGAAGTAACAAAACCAGAGTTACCACAAAATTTATTAATAAGTCCAATTTTAACAGCTTTGAAAACTATAATCGTAAGCAAATTTGTCCTAACATTTAAAAACAATATTCAGAACTAAGTTTTTAAATCTACAATCTGAAAACGAATCCTTTACTTTCCAATAATCCTTGAAAAACACTTCAAACTTGCAATAAAATCTCAATCCTTTATTGTTTCTCAATCGTCATTTGAAAACCACAAAACCACAACTGAGAAAGGAATTGTCTGCCTTTTTTTTCTATAGCACATTGCAAGGATATTTGCCTCCGGATACATTTTTATTAGTATTTTTCTTCTTTCGATTATCCTATGTGACAGTGTAGAATGGCATTCAGGACGAACAATAGCATCTACCCCGGAGACAATGGCAGTAAACTAAAGGGACAAACAAAATTCGTTGGTGGGGCGAGGAACACAATGAAATTGAGTCCTTCAAGAGTGTGAAGATAGCAAATAACAATGCCCTCGAGTAAATAACCACCACTTGACCATTTGGTGTCAATTGATTCCTCCCTGGTTAGATATCGTTTATTTTTCAACTTATGGGATATCCTTAAAGAGGACTTTCGGTGGTGTACGATTTGGAATGATATTTGTTTTTGTTGAGGGAGAACAGCTATTGAAATTACTTTTTTATTTAGAATATTCGATAATTAAAAATAACATCAGAGTTAAAATTGAAGGGCTGCATTAAAGCTTATAGTTTTTTAAGAAATGGTTTTTCATTTGAGTAGTTAAGCTATTTGACTTTTTTTCAATATGCTAAATACACCTACAGTACCTATACATAGTATGTAATATGTATTAAATTAATTATTTATTATTTATTAATTTTATTTCTCTATTTACTGCGGTAGACAGTATAGACCTCCGATTTGATTGTCCTGAGATCCATAACTGATAAGTAAAAATTTTTTAAAGTAAGAATTTCAAAAAAATATACCTTTTTTGTAAATATATTATGTTTTGCAATTACTTGCTTTTACCTTTACTTTTATGTTCAATTTAAATTACCAAAAATATGATAGATTCAAAATTTAACAAAGATTTCCATCGAACAATCAGATTTTTATGAAAAAAGCTTTTTATAGTAGGGGAGTGGCGTACAATGTGCCTAAACTTTTGAGTTTAGAGCTCTTAAGGTCTTTAAAGGAGGTTTAGATCAGGAGTGAAGACATGAGTCGAAAGGAAATTTACTAAGCTTTGTTATTACTGAAGAAATCATTATTCAGTTGTAGATATTTTTAAAGATATAGCTCGAAAACTGAAGGGATCTCTAGATCTCTAATTACAGTGTAATATCTGCGTGGAAAAATGAAGTAAATACAATAGATATTCGATATTTTTCAAAAATTTATTAGAGTAGTAGGTTAAGTATATGAAAACATTTGAAAATTTGAATGCAAATATAGAAACCACTGAATATATTCGCACATTTCAAATGCTTTTTCAGTTTTTCCTCGGCACTAGAAGGCAGTACAAATATGTCGTAGCTAAAGGGGCAATAAAACATTTAAAAACCATAACAACTTTGTCATTGAACAAACCTAATTAATGCGCCACTTTGTACGAACCGTGTGCACCATATTGGAATTTTTCTGTTATTATGAAAAATGATTGACATTATGAGAAAAATTGAAGATAAGGCAAAATCAATTGAGATGCCTAAAAGAGGATATCAAAGTGAGTCTTTGCATATAAAGTTTTCACAAATGTCTTAAAAATACTAGATGTTTTGAGGGAATGAAACAAATTAACAAAATATTTGAAAAATTGGTTTTTTTGATTTTTTTCACAAGACCTATTAATTGCGTGCTTGATCGCAACTGTTACTTAGACAAAGTTGGATTATTAACTAATACACTTATGACACCGGACAGATTTCATCTACCAAATGCTGTAATAGCCAAAAAGGCTCTGCGCCACAATGTACGCCGCTCACCTATAATTTTAAACCAATAAACATTGTTTTGTAATCTCGTTATTATGGCGTCATTATTAATCGTAGTATTATTATGATCGGTTTTTCCGATCAAATGAATTCGAAACATGAATTTTTAATATTAGGTCCTCAGATAAAATTCACATGCTATTTGTTTTTCCGTTTATAATAATTTGAGAAGCAGAAGACAGACACGTTTAAGGTTAAATATGTTCCAAGCCTGCAAGGATTATAAACGGTTTGTCTCCCTTTTCTATTCTCTCGCTGCTATAACACAATTTGCCGCAACAATAACTCCACTACTCCTCTGAATGGAATTACCATTCTTTTTGTCAAATATCTCCATTATTCCAAAAATTATATCCTTCTGGAGCACCTCATTGCTCCTATTTGTAACCAGTGCTATCGTAACTGGTGCTACACAATCCGAAAAGTCCGGGAAAATTTCTGTTTGAAATACTTGATAGTGAATGACGGTGTATGGGTGTATCACCCGTTGAATTTACTCAGTTTCAGGCAGGACTTCTCCACTACAACCAAAATCACACGTAAGGAAGTCCTTGTGCTGTGTGCAAAACGGTTTCAATTCTAATACAAATCGCACACCACAGTCACTCTATTCTGGGCATAGAACCACGGGTAGCTGTGCCGTTATCAGAATAACACACGATAGTCGTTTGTTTTCGAATAATGGACATTATGCGCCATTATTTTCATTCCCCTCATGCCGCGAAGCCCTATTATGTGCTCCTTCAAAGTGCAACATTAAATTTTCAACTTGTGGAGAAAGAAAATTTTATGATGACATCGCGGGTATTTTGCTGAGAACAAAGTGATGAAGGACGATTATTGGATGGAGGGTGAATAGCGGTGGGTGGACGGCGCGATTCGCAATTATTTTATGACGGGATTTCGTGAGTTACGGACACCGAAATATTTTGCAAAGTCGCTTTTATATTACGTATTCCGTGGAATATTCTGTAGGTTATACTTGAGTTGCATAACAGCGGATATCAAAGCAAATAATTAAATCAGCTTCATCAACATTAGAATAGACTTCTAAGTAATTTTACAGGAATGCCAGATGCAGCTAAACCTCCTAGAGCAACGGAACGATACAATTTTCCATCTGAATAAAAAGTGAATTACGCTGAATGAAAAATCAATTCATGCCACATCTTCTTTCTTTATCAACTGTAACCTCTACAGCTTAAATGAGTGGTACATGCTAAAAATAGGTGGCTTGAACAGACTCCAAAATAGTTATTTAAAATAATATTACAAAAAAATCTTCACATAGAAATATGATTTCATTCAAAGTATGTAAATTAGAATTATTTTGGAAGCATTCTTTAATCTTTATACTAAAGTTAAGTAGAAATACGTGAACTTACCTTTCGCTGAGATTAATAGATCTGAAAAATAAAGAGAAACAAACATTAGTTTTTTGAAGTGTATTAAAAACATTATTCTAGATTCAATTAATTTAAATTAAATCATGCAACTAAATAGAATTATTACTACAAGTAGAGTACGTAAAACAAAAAAACCGTAAGTTTGATTTTAATGAATGAGAGTTCAAAAGTTGTAATGAATTAATGTCTTAAGAATTCTTTGATAATAATTTTCGGATTTTCGAAGATAATGTTGACTCTGCGAGAAATATATCTATTTTTGGCTGAATTTATTAGAATCTTTTTAAAAGAATGCAGAAAAAAACCTTTTCCGAAACAGTATAGAAAAACTCACATTGCACCCTATTATATCGATATCAATAGTACCTATACAATCTTTTTTACTATTTATACTTTTTAATTACATTTTTTTTAAATTAAATATGGGAATTTCTTTGTTGGTGATATTAGCAGATATTGGATATGTAGAATAGGTAATAGATCAATGTTTCACCAACTGTTAGAAAAGCTTTTGTTCACGAATTGGCATAATATTTATAACAGTGGTTCCGAGGACACATTCCTCTTTAATTAATTAGAGAATTGCTGGAATTGTTGGATTTGTTGAAACAACAAAGTTTTTTAAAATCAGACTATAAGTAAATGACTGCACTTACAATTTATTCACGTATTAAAATCATAGAAATTAACAAATAATATCGTCGCCAGACGCCAATTAACGAAGAAGCTTCGGATGAAAACTGAAGACATCTACCAAAAAAAGTGCTTTGGCTACCGAAGGTTCATGGAATTTCCACTAGAGCTCGCTATTTTCTTGTTTCCTTTATATTTATTTAATTAGAAAGAAATTGTAGTAAATAGAAAGTAAAGCACAATTTTATATAATTGATACGATATCGGAAATAAAAATTTAGATAATTGTGTCATTTACACATATATATTATACATACTATATACTTGTATAATATATTAAATATCCTGACAAGAAGCTTCTTGCAATGGTTTACCACCAATTTTTCACTGATCCTGAAATTTTAACGAGAATTTCACGAAGTAGAAAACTAATTAATTTGCATTGTAAGTGGCGGTTCTTTGCCGTCAGTAATTGGCACTAACGATTCCAGATCTCTCACTCCAGTGAATCCGAAGCATTTCCTTAATTATGGACATCGAAAAAGGATTTCTGCTTTAATGCGGATAAGTGTGGCTACGCGGAATGATTTTCTTCGGCTCCTAATTTTACTGTTGAGTTATCGTAATTTCCCTATTTTTTCATATTTATTCTCTAATTAAATTTTTAACTTGGGGAATTAGTGTCCTTTGGTGCAGATTAATTTAATGACTCCGAAACGCGAAGAATCTTTGACAAGGATACGACGACGTGCCAGAGTGGAAATGGGTACTCGTCCAGGTCGATTGCTTTTCCTGAGCGAAAGTATTCAGTACCCGTTTGCGGCTGAAAGAACAACCTTTTCAGATTCCTTTTTGCAACTTAGACATGTGTTTTGCATACCAGAAACCATTTCTAATTGGCCACTTTATTGGGGGGAAGGAGGACGAGCGAAGGTGAAGTCCATTTTGGTTGTGAAATGTCCTTTTGATGCATGGTCAGTTAGTCACACGAGTGCTATAAGGTTTTTCGTGGAAAATGGCGCAGGGAAAGAACGCGCAAATTAGAGAAAATGTTGCAAATCAAGTAATTCAAAAAAGAAATACTTTATTGTTGCGGAGCTAGAACGTTGGAAGGGTGGACGGTATATTTTATCCTTTGTAAACTTATAATTGAATTTAAACATCAGAGAAATTAGGTTTTTTGGTTGGTCGATAAATCTCCGAGGTTATAATTTATTATCACGAATTCGGACCGTTAATTTGTGATTTAATGTGCCAAATTAAGATCCTTAATTTGATGTTTGTGAGAACATATCCTTGTTTGTTTGAAAATTGATAAGGAAAGTAGTGCAAATTCGTTTCCTTCTTAAATTAAGTGTTATTTAATTTATTTATTACATAACAGTTAATTTGTACAGATACTGCTTCTTGCCCTAGAAATTTAAATATTGTATCAAAAGAAAAGAAATAAAATTAGCGATGATGATAAAAAATAATTTGAATATGTATTAATGAAAATCTATGAACTTCTCAAATAGCTTTATTTCTTAATTACAAATGTATTATTTAATTAATTTACCTTCTTTAGAAAGAAATGGCAATTACCTAAATTTAATATTATTTTATGAAAAATACGAGAACTAAATTATTATTATTTTTGTAAGGAGGATGGATAGATGCTTAAAAAAACACAGTTTCAAATTCAGTTAATGTTTTATTGTTTCAGTAAAGTATCCAAAAAATTAATGTAGGTATTCTTTTTATACCTATACCTAGAATCTTATTTAATTATTAAAATTTATTCAAATTTTCGTCTAAAAGAAGTTGTTACTTCAACATTTTGAAGCTATTCAGTTTTGCCATCTGTTATTGTTCTTGTTCAATAAAATTATCAATTCCTTGAAAATCAATAATCCGCTTATGTGGTAAAGGGCTTGTGCTTTATTGAAAGGTTTTATAGGGCTTGAAGAGTCATCGTAATTTAAAAAAAAACAAGTTTTTTTCCTTTTCTTTCCTGAAAATATTAAAATGTTTTCCTTAAAAATTGTCTCAAGGAATTTGATTAATTAAATTAAAGAAATAAAACAACATCTGCCTTATAAGAAGTCTTTTCCAGTTTTATTAAATTTCAACGGCACATTTTGTGAACCGTTCGATATTTTATATAATTTAAATTCTTTCGTTTCACATATTTATTTTTTGTTTTAACTATTCTCTGCCTGTCTTATGCTTCTATAATAATATCGTTAATTAGGGTGTACTTCACTTCTATACCATTGTCTATAATAAAGTTCTGTGCATAAAAGTCAAAGATTTCTACATAGCCCAACTATTTATTACGAACAGATTCAATACAGCTATTTTACAGTAAGTAACAGAAACGTTTAACGTAACACTTTGAATGAGTATCACTAACCCTGTAAGATGTAACAAATCAAAAATGAAATATTCATGAAAGCAGACATTAAATAAAATATATTCTAAATATTGTATAAAATAACAATGATAAAAGAAATTATATCACTTTGAATGCAAATTAAAAATAGCTACATTATTTTTTTTTTAAAAGTAGGAGGAATTGTGTGGAGAATAACCAACCTAACAACGATTGCACGTTTGTCGAACTCAGACGGTTCCAAAAGTTTCTTTTGGTGTCTTTTATCTACACAAACGAATTCTATATATAAAAAAAATTAACATATACAAATAAATTCGTTTAGTTTTTCCCCGGTCAAAAAATGACTGTTAATGGCCGTCGAAAGTCTCCACTGCCTTGAGCATACTGAGAATAGCCTCCATAATCCAATTGACTGTCACTGGGTGAATTCAATTGTGATTTATCAGATGAATCCAGTTGTGGTGTGGCTTCCCTATCATCCAAAGGGTTGCTACTATTTACAACTCCCCCACCCAATCCGGATATACCGTTCAATAGATGTTGATGTTGCTGCTGTTGATGAGCTTGCTGTTGCTGTTGGGCTCCATAAATTTTCGAAATATCAAACGCGTAGTTGGCAGCCCTGTCTTGGTACATTTTTGAGTCGAAATACGCCTTCGTCAGGACGGTGGGATCCAAATAGGCACTGTAGGCACTCGCTTGTGCTTTTGAAGTGTCATAGAGGCTGCCAGAACTCAGATATGAACTTCGGTCCAGGGCAAATTTCGATACATCCATTTGGCTGGTTATGGATGCCTACAATAAAAAAGAGGTTAGTTAGCATTTTTTAAGTCATCAAAGTTGGTAGTGTTGGGATGGGACAAGAGCTATGTTGGTGTTTTATAGATTAACGTTGGTGTTGTTCATTGCCTAACTTTTTAAACAATATAATTAACATAACAATCATGATTAAAACAATCTTGTAACACTTTTAAGCAGCTTCCAAAAAATCACAAAACAAAACGAAAAACAAGAACAAATTAAAATAAAAAACGTAAACTGTCAGTTAAAAGACAAAAATTAAGTGATTACAATTTGTCAACCCAGCAAGTGGCTGGTGTATGTGAGTTGGAATTGAATGAACGAACGTACGCATCCCGCCTGGAGCACCTTTTCACCAATATTGTTAACAAATTTATTTGCCTCGCACGTATCCATTGTAAACAATATATATATAAATGCCAAATACCCCCAACCATGTCTTCGTCTCCTCAGGTTGTGGCCACTATGTTTGCTCAGGTCCATTCATCTTGGTACCCGTTCATCTTTCAAGACTCTCTTTACCTGACGTAAAAAGGTTCTTTGTATCTTTTGTTTGTATATTTTTACTTTAAGGTTTTTGTTGTTTTCCCAGAGAATCCGAATGGATGAAACGAAAAAGCCAAAAGAATAAAAGACGAAGCAATGATAAGTAGACACCATGGCGAATACTGCATGAGGGCCCATCGGGGGAGAGCATATTGAAAAATCGAAAACGTTTCACCTTTTCTTCTGCATCGAAAAAATGCGCCAACTCGTTAAGGTGCATTGTTTGAAGCAGTTAAGCCGCCGCTTTTTAACACCTCACCGCCGTCGTCTTCGGTCACCGACTTGATATGCTTCTCACCTGGCCCAAAAAAACAAACAAAAAGACTAAAACAAAAATTGAATGGTCATACCATCGTCATGTTGTTCCCAACTTGTTGACTCGCATATGGCAACCATCCCATCGTGTATTCCTTTCTGGTCCAGGGATTGTACACTATCATCTCTGGTGTAACTGATCGAACCGCTCAACGCTTGTCGAAGCGTGCAATTAAGTCATTTCCATCTTATCATCCGAATGAGTTCGGCTCCTCAATTGCTGTCGTTTCCATTCGTTCGGCCTGAAACACTGTAATTAAGGACGTGCCACGTCAATTGCTTAACTACCTTTGCGCAATCTTTTGGTCCCTGGATAGCAACTATCAAGGATACAACGAAAGGTGGCAATTATTCCTCTTTTCACGCTGACGTATTTGCATTGAGCCTAATTACCAAGGATGACAGTCTCAAAAATGAATTCCTTTGTGGCTATTTCAGATTTTTGTAGCTTTGCTTTTTGTTGTGATTCAGCAAGTTACATAACGATTCTTATTGTGTTTGTAATTAGTATTTGAAATCAGATTTTAATGGCAGAGTGATGAAGAAATTGAGCAATCAACCATAATGTTTCAGATTTCGTTCATCGCATATGGCATTCAGTCAAAGTTCTTAACAATTTGTTGAATTAAAAATGTATTGTTTAATTTTCATGCGAGTATCTAAACTTTCGTTGAGTAATTCATATTTAATGTAATTTTACCATATCATTTGTTAAAATAAACAACAGTTGTCCAAATTAGCTTTATAAAAATATCTTTTGTTCATAAAAACATATTTTCCCCTATTTTAAGAATTTTTATATTTTAAAACTAATTCAATAATTTCATTTATATCGATTAAAATTTCAAGACTAACATTTTCATAAAAAAGGAATAAACACATCAACTCTTTTCAGTTATCAAAAATGTCTTCATCATCTCAAAAAATAATTGTCTTATTAAAGTTTCTTTTTCCTGCCCACATAATGAACACCTTCCTGAATTCCACTAATTGATCGCTTGCGGCAAACATCAAATTTTCCCGTCAAAATCGACAAATTAATTTAATAGAAATTAAATGAAAATAAAAAGAAACAACAACATAACATGAGAAATAAAAACATGGAGAAAGAAAAGTGAAAAATAACAAGTTGCGGAGATCCAAAGGAATTAATTTAATTGACACCTTCCTGCATTGCATTTGTCCATCTATTAAAGTTCAAAGGGGGCGTATCTAGGAAATCGATTGATAAACATCAGGGTAACCGTTAAATGATCTCGTAAAGTAAAGTAACCTGAAAACCACATCCAACCTATCTACTGGTCATATTAAGGGAATCGAGGTGTGCAGGTGCTCTAATTCATAATTGTTATGTTACCCGAACGGACAGAATTACTTGTGGGATGCTCCGTAAAAATGTAAACATCACTTTTTAACTGATTTTCAGGAATCCGAAATTCAGTTTTTTTTTGTTAGGTATTTTCTTTTGGTGGATGTTGTTGTTGGTGTTGTTTTTAGGGTTTTGGTGGAAAAGGTGTTTTCTTCTATTGTATGGAATAGTAGGAGCGAGAAGGGGATAAATTTCTTTACTTGTATTTTTTAGAAATTTTTGTTGAATTTTGACAGGAAATTGGGTAATTACCTGCGATGTTGGTGGACTTGCCTGTGATAAGTGACTCCCTAAGTGATACGCCGGTCCCGGTGCGAAATAGCCAGGTGTAATTCCTGTGAGAAAAATATTCATTTTATTGTTATTTATTTAAATTCTAAAGAAGAAATAATCCCTACAATGAAAAATTTTAAAAAAAATGTTGTGATGAAAATTTCGTAGTCGAAACATTTCGTTTAGATCATTAAAATAATAAAAGTAGGTACCTATATAATTATTTTTATCCAAAAACAAATCTCCTAATGCCCCGGTTTTTTTTGCAATGTCCTTCAGATTTATTAACAATTTTTGCATATTTTCAAAATAAATATAAAACGAAATTAACATAATTCCAGTACAAAACAAAAATATTACTCAAAACAATTCGCATAATTTCCTATCACACGAAATATAAACATTACGTTATACAAACAAATTTCCATATTTTAATATACACAATAAACAAATTAGCAAACAGTAATGAGATTCGTAGAACTTTCGATGTCGGAACTCTGTACTAAACTCATTTTACTGTTTGCTAGTTTTTTTTTTTTTCTCATTTTTGTTTTTGATGATTGTTGATTTATTTATTACGCCATAAAAGTTAAGAATGATTTCAAAACATGCTCGGAAAACTGCGCCCATATATACCCTTTTCCTGGCTCATGGCATAATCATCAATTAAACTACTCCAAACACTTCCTCTTCAACTCATATAAAAAAAAAATAATCTAACAACAACAACAAATACCTTCGCACACAAGCTTTGTACTGACTGTTTACATAATCCTAAACATCGTTGAATGCTAATTAGAGAACATAAAACCGCAACTTCTTGATTACCATAACGACCCCTCTGCATGATTAATGGAATATTTGTAAGTTTGTAGTGTGCTTCCTGTAACTTCCGTGACATGATGCCACCCCGCTTCGCCCATGTCCCTACTCTTCACCATCCCTCACTATCGTATCCTGTTCTCTCCACATCAAGTCTTATGCTCCACAGAAAAAAATACTTGTTCATATACTTATATAGTATATGTATACTAGTATATACGGAATTCAGTTATTTGTTGGAGACAAATTACATTTGAGCACGACAAAATCCATTGTTACGACCTTCCATTCATCCCCACTCCAGGAAAAAGTCTCCGTTGAAAGCCAAATCGTATTTCTTGAGTCCTTGTTTTAGTTGAGGGATTAAAATTACCATTATTCACTTCCACATGGGCATACAAAACAAAATTGTTGTTTTTGTTGTTGGTGGGTTTTTTTTTTCGGAAATTTGTGACATGAAAATACATCTCTACACGCACAACAAGATGTTACGTACCCGCCCTTAGAGCCTCCACCGGTACTGAAGGATACGGCATCGGATATGGATAACCATCACGTCTTAGAGCTTTCGGTTTTCTCCTGGGACGATACTTGTAGTCAGGATGTTCCTTCATGTGCATTGCCCTGCAAAACATTTTCCTTATATACATATAAATTTCTGGTATGGAAGGATATTGTAGATTGGGGAATGGAAACTTTAACAAAATAAGATTTCTTTCTTCTCTGAACTCAAGGATGGAAACTGTTTTTGCAAGGAGTATTTCCTACCTTAGACGTTTCGCTTCATCGATAAAGGGACGTTTCTCATCTTCTGTTAGCAATTTCCATTCTGCTCCTGGAATAATAAAATGATAACATTACCAAATGATTTTGGAGAAAAGGATAATTTGAAGAAGACTATATTTTAAACTAAAACTACAATACAAACTAACAATTTAAATCTAAAAAAATCTTGTGCAATTCGATTAACTTCAATTAGGCATAGATTTGCATAAAAAAAAACACAGATTTCCAAAAGCAAAATCCCCCCTTCCCCTGGTTGGAACAATAAAAGAATTAGTAGGGGGGAAAATTACTTTATTTAAGATTGTCTGCTGGGGTGAGTTAAAAAGGTTAAAAACTTTGCCCTGAGTTTGCACTTTTGCCTGCTCTCGTTTGCATGTTTTTCATTGTCTCCTTTTTCTGCCGCCCTTTGTTGATACCATTTTGTTATTCTCGCAATGAATGATAAATGGGGACTGAAAAGGAAGTTACGTGTCCTCAGGAATTTTCCTTATTTATTTAAAATGACAACCATTTTCTGTTAGACTTTGAAAAATCTTTTAATCATCGTTTTAATGAATATAGAATGAGAATTTGAAATAAATTAAATAATTTAAAGAGTATTTTTTTATGTACAATATTTTGGTATCGATTCGACTTGTGATTTTATTCATATGTATTACATGTGTATTATGTACCTATTTGTTCCAAACTGGAACATGGAAGGAAAATGGTTTTAGTATTTAGTCTGCAGGAATTAATTAGAAAAAAAGTTTTAATTTGAAAGCAAATAAATCCTTCCAAAATTATGTACAAAATAATGTCCAGGAAAAGTTTCTATATGCGAATTGGACTCCTTTGAAAATTGTCCATGTACAAGTATGCAATATAAAATTTGCATCTCTAGTTAAACAACAGATAAACTTGCAACATTCTGCCCGCACATCTCTGCACACTTTCAGAATTTGAGATTTTGAATTATTTTACCCGAATGGAATGTTGTCATGGTGACATGACAATGCTATTGTTTCCTATTTTCTCTACACCATGCTCGTATAGTGTGAGTGATTGCAAAACATTGGATACAACGGGTTGACTAACTTTTGTAGATGGGGAAGGGGGGGCATGGTTGGTTGGTTGGTTGGACGATGATGGGTGCCCTGGTGGGAGGGTGGTAACTAAAATGTGTGCAGCGGGATGGAAGCCGGGGTGGCATGTCATCGCATTTAGTTTTTCTTGCAATGTTGTTTCCATGTAAAATAGGAAAATGTAGAAAGACAACATGACAATGACAAACAACTACATCGGCAAATTCACAATAATAGTGAACTATACAAGCACGGGAATTATAACAAAAGAACAAAAATTTTTCCTTTTAGCTTGAACCGGGGGGTGGCATTCAGTTAGAGAGTAGGTAAGGCCAAATTCTGACAATTGAAAGCGCCATCTATTGTATGTATTTTGTCTTTTGTCCGTTCATTGTTGTTGCCTTGTAGTCCTTGTCATTGGGGCTCAGCCTGATAGACAGAGCTTCTCTGGAGTGTTTTGTTGTACCAAGGACAAAAACATAGGAAACATCGAAATTGTACAAGAGAAAACGAGAGGTAAAATACATACAATACTCTAATTGGTGGGTGGGGGGAGGGAAGGAGAGGATGAGATGGTAATACTGGTGGGGATAAAATGGTTGTGATGAAACATGGAATGGAAAAGTGAAGGAGGAATGACGAAAGGCTACCTAGATCACTATATATGGGCCACGGGGTGGCGGTAGGGAAACCAAATAGGAAGACATGGAAGTGGTGCAAATGAAAAGCTTTGGGAAACATTGTAATATGATGTTCAAACCATTATTTGAGAACAATCCAGGAGTACATCAGCATCAGCCAGTCATATACACACAGGATCCACCAAACGAGTGTAGAGGATGTCGATTGTTTGTAAAATAATGAAAATTACAACTCCAAAGAAATTACAATAAAAGATGAAAAACATAAAACGAACAGTAGGTTAAAGGAAGTGTACTGCATGCAGGAGAATTTCTATGGACAATACATTTTGCAATAATGGCGAAATGCGCATTGTTCAACACTGGATGGGCTTTTGTTAATGTTTTAATGACTTTTCACTGCAATATTGATTGAATCCAGATTGTGTTGTTCTTGTTGTTAAGTTTTTTGTTTTTCATATTACAATATTACAAAAGGGATTTATTTGATGAGTTAACCGATTGACTTGTTTTTATTTTGTCTTTTCATGTAGACTGGAGGTTTTGTTTGGAATCATTCTGTCCTTATTGAAAATTAAAAGTATTTTTATTAAGCTGTACATATTTGGGAATTTTCGATCAAAATTAATTCATTAAATTTAAAATATTTTTACCAATTTAATCTAATTTTAAAAAAGCTGTCAATCATCTGGAGAGAAGTGAAATTCCTCATACAATTAGTGTTGATGAAAATCAACCGTGAAATGGGTGTGGGTGATTTCTTCGAAGAGACTGTGGCAACCTGAGTGGTGCAGGGTGCTCCCCCACAAGAAGGAAACCAACATCCTCCTTTTGGGCTCCACCACAAACGGCTTAAGTAGACCAATAAGAGACAACAATGGCCTTGAATCACTCACCCATCCAAGATTCATTTTGTCGATATAGTCACAGTCCCTCCGCTTTTATTGTAAACAATTTCTGGATTGACAGCTAATCCTTATCTGGAATTACATCTGAGACTTGGCGGTAGAATGTTTGGACAGTGCTCGAAACATAACACGACCCACTCGAAAAAAAGGACATATGTACAAGTAGATATATATTTATTCTTTTATTTATTATTATTTTTTTTCAAGTTGCATCAAACTTTTGTTCTGTTTGTTTCGTCATTTCTCTGTGATAGCAGAGCGTCGCTCATGCAACAGTGGCAGGACGCAAAATGTTGACACAAAAGACATAAACGGAGCAGAGATGTGAAAAAGGGTTTGGTTAAACGAAACTCCAATTGATGGATGTGGGCAACGGAAGTTCAAACGTTTGTTGTTGGTGCCATTATCTAAACTGGAATGACAGACATCATGCGAACAGACAAAAGGGAATCCCTGACGCATGGAGGTATATCATTTTGTAAAACATAATTTCTAAAAAAAAAACTGCAAACAGTATCAGATTTTGAGGTGAATTTCCTGAATCAGAAGAATTTTGAGGGTGACTTGAGTTTTGCCGGAGATCAAACTTAATACTCACCCCTCTTTTGATTGTTGATCTGTTTTATTAGGCGGGGGTGGTTTTGGATGATGGCAATATTTTTGATATTTTGCGGCTTGAAATTATTTAGGAAATTAAATTTTCTCCCCCTTATTGAATTGGTTAAATGTGAAAAGGATGTTAACATTTGTACGGTTGATTTCATAAGAATAAAATGTTTTTCTTCTGCTGACATTTCCAAGATTTCATTAATTTAATAATTATTATTTAAATACACATAGGTATTAGTTCCACTTTTAATTATTGAAAACATCCTGAATGTATCCTGAGGATACTTAATTTTCCACAAATCTCATTATTTTCTTGGCAAACAATCTTCAACCTTCTTTTAACTTACTTAATCCGAAAATCGACTTCGAATATAATCAGAAATCCGAATTAAATCGACCCAAAACAATGAATTGTTTCGACTGCTGTCAAATTCACCGAGAATCTGGGGGTTGGTTTGAGAACAAAGAACAGCTCATTCATCTAAGCAACCCTCGGTCCTGACTAATTTCTGTGATAGAAAACAAGGAATACCTTAAAAAAAACTGGGAAGGCATTCAGCAACCTGTCCGAGAAGTTCTGAATGTGTTCAGGCAAACTGTAATGAAGCCATTGTTTGGCATCCTCTTCTTGTTGTATATCGATGGTTTCAATAACAGGAAAATTGATGAATGAAAGCCACCCGAGAAAATCAGGAAAATCGAAAAGGACTACAACAACACGCCAAAACAATGCTGAATCACATTATTTTTTTTTAGTCTTACAAAAAATTTCCTTGTCAATGAAAAGACGAAGATGAATTTACGTTTGCCATAAATGCAACTAGGTTGGAGAATACTAAAAAAAGAAAAAGAAAATTGCTTAGAAGATAAAAAAAGAAAGAAAGAAAAATAGGAAAATGGACTTCGGTGAATGGAGAAAGGAGTTTCATCAGTGATTGGGGATCCGTGTATTTATTAATGTGGTCTCTTGGGACGAAAAGGGTGTATTGCAAAGGACAATATCCCGAAAAGGATTGAAGTCTCATTGATTATGACCAAATGATTGGAAACCGTGCATTTGACAGGTGTTTGTTTATTCATCTTTTGTTCATCCTTTGTTAAAAAATTTTGCTCAAAGGATTCAATTATAATCATTTTTTTTATTTGGAAAACCATTTGGATTTAAGATTTTTGTTGAATTTTTTTAGTAGCAATTGTTGTTGTGAATGCAGTCACCGAATTGTTCGAATGTCAACTACATTTCATGTGTCCGAGTGCATTTCGGAATCGAAGTTGTTCTGAAGTCAAACATATTACATAGTGTTCCAGTAAAAGCCACTTCAATGGTGTTTGTGTCCTTCAAATGCACAACACCTTCCAAAGAGCACATCATCCTTAAACACAAAATCTCCCCAGTGGAATGCTATGAGCAATCATAACATAGTCCTTGAGCTCATTGTTAGTGGTTCCATAAACTCCAAAGCAAACAAGAGATTACCCAACAGCCTCGAACAGTCTCCCTCCACACTGCTGAACTCACTGTAGGTCGGAGTGAGGTTGGCAAAGTAACATTTTCTTCAAGTTGTCTGATTTAGCCACTCTCAGTTCTTCTACTTTGGTTTGTTGCTCAAAAGATGGTGGCATGTTTCCCTTTGCGAAGCCAAAGAGTGAAGACGAGAAGTTGGTTGGCTGGAGTAACGTCGCATAATTAATCTTATCTCACGCCAATAGTTACACAGACTGTTGGGCGTCCTCAAAGACAGTATCCCTTTGAGATGACACCCTCAAAGTGAACACCTACAAAACACCTCACGAGGAGCTTACTTCAGTCAATAGCAGAGGCAGTATGGTCTGTTGTCAAGGTACAAGTCAGAGGGGTTGAAGTAAGTCAGATTTCAGAAGAAAGTGTTTCTTATGGATTATTTTCATATAATATTCAAATAAGAGAAATTATTTAATATATAGTATGAGTACTAAACAAACACCAGTAAACAATGCACCATAAAAACCTAAAAGTATCCCTCGGAAAAAAAGCCAAATCCTTCCACCCTCAAGAAACCAACCAATAATCCCTCTATTGTACCGATGATATGATTGAGAGAAAACATCCCTTAATTGAATAACAACAAACAATTGAACCAAACTGAATTGGGATGTGAATCCAAAGAATGCCGTAATCTCGGTACCAACTAATTTTATATATGATGATTTCGGGGGCTAAAATATGTCCTTAAGAGAATCGTTTTGTGGATAAAGGGTGGCAACTACTTAAGTATTCACGAAGGTGGCAACAATATGATGATGACTGCTGGTCGAATGTGGGGATGAAACTTAATCTTCTGGGTTTGTATTGTATTATGCATGAACAGAGATAGAATTTTTTGTGTATAAGTCTATCTCCACGTATCTTAAGGGATGTGATGAGGGATGAATTTGATGTATCGCACGTGGCTTTAAATGTGATTGAAATTGAGTGTGGACGTGTGTCTTATTCTATTGTTCAGATAAGAGTTTATCACATGAGTGAAGGGTTGCTAATAGATTGGTTTGATAAGACTTAGTGGGAGTAAAACTAATTAAACTTTTTCTATACTAACCAATAATTGATAATTTTAAAAGAAATTCAATTTAACTGAAAATAATGATCAACAATCCTCAACAAATATCTAATATACAAAGCATAAAAAATATACATGATCAAAATTTATTTTATCACATTAGGAGGTACAACTTTTCTACGTCAATTTCGTTAATGATCTTCAATTGATCTTTTTTATTGAAACAAGTGTAATTGAATTTTGTTGTTGTTTGCAGTTTCAATTATTCAGAAGAATTTTGTTGTCCGCTTTTTGCGATTTTAAAAGAGATTTGACATCATTGACAGTCAATAAAGGTAATGCGTAAGCATTACACATTGTTTTTAAAAAGAACTACGTCAAATAATACTATTGTTTTTCTTTTATATAATTTTTTTCAATTACAAATCATGATGATTAATTTGTCCAGTCGAAGACAATGCAAAAAAATGTATAAACAGATTTTTTATAGAATTTATTATTGAAATTAATTTCCCCGATTGAACAAATGTTTAAAGGACAAATCAGGCGTTTGACTCTTTCTTAAAATTGTTTGCAAATATTAAATGAATTTCGTTAGCGGAAATTTTTATTAAACTAAAGTAAATAATTACTTTATGACTTTGATGATTCAATGTCGATTTGTATTTTTGGGTTTTGTTCATTTTTCATTCGTCTTTTGCCTTCTGACTAAAGTTAAAGATCAAATATTTCTAAAAGCAATTCTACATAATTTGTAAGGACATTCGGACAATATTAAAAACAAATCGTTATGTTAACATTTCTAACAGAATTTGCTGAATTCTTCTTTTAATTTTTATTATTGTCAAAACATGATTTAATAAAGCATTTCAAAATTACTTAATCTTCAAGCGAATAAACAAAATTAAATGATGAACAGATTCACATGATGTTTTCTTCATTTTTTTTGCACCCTTCATAAAAATTCATAGGTGCACCCCTTCTGTCGCTGGGAATTATGGATTATTATCCATCCGTTGAAATCCCCAGGGTTAAATGCCTCTAGCGCTCCCTTAACCTAACAAACAATTCGCAAATACTTTCTATAATTAAGAGCTATTACAACGTCATCTGCATCCTCTCAGTATTCACAGTCTTTTCTATATATATTGTAGTACTTTTACCATTGAAGTGGGATCACATTGTTATCGTATAAAACAAAAGGGTTGAAATATTCATAATATAATAGCCTGGTACCACGGTCACCATCAACACCACCACCATCATCTTCATCGCCACTCTCATCATCCTTAGCTTCATCATCCTACACCATCAACATCGCCTTTCACCTATAATATTACCCTTCTACCTCCCCCTGCAGTGTCCTCCTATTTCACCCCTTATTATCCGTGAAGGTATTCATTCATTCAACCATTGTTTCAGCAATATCTGCTCGGGCAATGAATTACTTTGTTAAAGCACTGCATATGGCAACACTAAAGGACTCATAGCGTTTTTTCGTGTCGTAAAGAATAGTATCAGGTGAGTACAGGTCAAGTGGGGGTGGACAAAAGGTGGATGAGAATTTATTGTCAGGATAAGTCGTTTTCGGTAGTGTTGAAGAAGCTTTAATTACAGATGTTTCCTCAGTATCAGCAGGAGATAGATTGCTGCTTAATAATAGGACAGCGGGAGAGGGTGAAAGCGACCGTTGCGATGATGATTTTTTCTTTTACGTTTGATTTTCAAAAAGGGGATGCTACCCTCTCCTATTGTTTTGAATGATTCTATGCACTCGACAAATACAACAGGTCCACGGATCCTGTTTACTTTTCCAAATGAATATTATTGGACATATGGCAGCTACATTTTTATGTCTCAATTTTTCAGTAAATATTATGATAGATCATCAACCCCTGGGGGTTATGAAAATTGATTTCATATCGAGCATGAAAAATGTGGGAATTTTTCTATTTACATACTTCATTTGGTTTTTTAGTGTTTGACTATTTCAATAAAAATATTCTTTGAACTTACCCAGTCTCTTCGATATTTCGGAATTGTGCATTTTTGGGTTATCCTGTGCAATTTTCCTTCTCTGAAGTCTGGACCAAACCATGAAAGCGTTCATTGGCCGCTTAATGTGCTCCTCATTTTGTCGTTTTGTTGTATTCTGGAGCATCAAACTGAAAAATACATCACTAGAAAGGATTGTCAAGGTATTTAACAAATTTGCTAACAAATATTCAACACACAACACACTAAATCAAAATAACATGTTCATTAATTTTGTATTGTATACAATAAAATATGAAATTCCAAAAATATCTTGCGATGTTAATTAAACAGTTGATTAAATTTACCTGGCACTATTGCTGCCATTCATAAGGCTTCCCATATTCTGATGCAAATTACTCATTGGTGCAATTTGTGAATTATGATGATTCCCTTGTAGTGTATGGTGATGGTGATGATGGGAATGATGCAGTAGTGATGAACTAGAACCGGATACACCCGATGATGACGATGTTGTACCGGAAGAAGATGTTACTGATGATGATACTGATGCTGTATTCAAATTTTGTTGTGAATGTAAACTTAATGGTAGATGATTACTTGAGTGATGGTGTGAATTTAATTGTCCAGAATTTACTGATGTTGATAAATGATTTTGTAAGTTTTGACTTGATATCGATAGAGGATGAGATAAGGATATTCCAGAAAGTGAAAGTGATGGTATTCGGTCCATCATTGTGATCTGTGGATGATATAGAAACTTTTTAGATTTTATCAAAGTGATTCTTAGGGGAGAATATTTCTTACTCACAGTGGATCTATTTTTAATATTCAAACACTTATAAAATAATAATAAACAAAGTAAATTCACAGCCGAAACTTTTTAAGAGTTAATTGGAAAATATTTTTTTTATAATAAATACAAAATACCTAATACAAAAACCAATTAAATTGTGGAAATTTAATTAATTAATTAATTCTTAATTATTTAATAATATCAGTAAACACTTATATTATTAGTTGCGTTTACTAATCCATATCCAAAAGATCGAAACAATTTAACGAAATTGTGCAATTATCTGATATAATATAGAATACGTATGTTTGTAACAATTATATCAATAATTAATTTACAATAAATCAACCCCCATAGAACGGCATTCCACTTAAATTTCGCTAATTATTTCAGTTTTAATTGGATCCAAAACACTGTAATAATTAACCATAATAAAAGGATCCCATACACTAGTTATTTCCTGTTCCGCGTGACAAACTTAAAGTTACCAAGTTGTTCACAGTTCAGTGCCTTTTACAATCTATAGAATAAATAATAATTAACCCTCTACAAAATCGGGCAAAGCTATTTTTTTTCACCACCCTCTCCTCCCTTACGCCACTCGGAGCCAACAATGATCCATTATTCACCTTTATTTTATTTGGATTTTCTACCTGTATTTGTCCTTGGAGTGTGCGCCTGTGTGTATTCAAGTGTTAGTATGCGTGTGTGCGTATGTCAGGAAGTTGATAACTTTTATTCAATTTTGTGCTCTTTTTCACTGCTTTATTATTATTTTATTACCATTTGTGAACACTTTTGTCATTATTGGTGTTCTATTTGCTTGTGTCTGTTAATTTGAATTGATTAAGCCAACAAAATAAGGAAAATGAATCGATCCCGTCGAGTACTCTCGAAATTCACTCAACAACAAGTTACAATAATGAAACTTTATTATTATTTACGCAACCAATTACTAACTAGTCGAGAGTTTTTTTTGTTATTTTAGGGGTTGAAAATTGTGCGTTAGGATTTGACGTATTTTATCTGTGTAATAAACTAATTTTGATAATAAAAATCCTGGACGTTTTCCTCCGCTAAACACCAAATTATTGGGCAATACTAATTTTTAAATTCAATGGCAGAGAAATTTCTAAGAGAAAAATATATTTTAAGTTTATTTTGTAAGGCACTTATTAGAATAATATAGAAAACAAACATTGAAATGTAATCCAATAATATTTCAAGTTAATCATTTTATTTCAACAACGTCTCCAAGAATATCAAGGATTTCAGAATGTAATTCAAGTTTACGCTTAACTTTTTAAGTAGATTCATTAATTAAACGGCTTTTCATCAATTATTTTGCCACCATGAAATAAACAAAAACCAATTCACTTGGGGTGATTATAAAATCCTGGCAATCCGTTGAGATTTAATCCAGCCACATTGCTTGCGTAAAATTCCCTTTCATTACCAATTAACTAATTGATCGAAAAAAGGAGGAGGTCCTTAAGCGGCCTGACGTTGTTGGTTGGCTCGTGTCATTCCATCTCCAATCGTCTTGTACTAACAAACAAATCCACTTAGAGTCCTTATTTTATTTTTTTTTATTCAACTCTTTTCAGTTCCCCTGTTGGAAAAGCTTCTGTCTCCTTTTCCTTAATACCATTAAACCGGAGAATTCATTATCCGGAAAGCACTTGAGATAATTCCGATGTGCTTGTGTTTGAATTGAGGGCGCAAAGAGGCGGTGTAGGTGGTGAGGAGATCTATTTAAAGTCCATCCAACTGTGGGTGTTATGATTTCCCTCTCGGCAGAGAAATGAAGAAAAAAAAAAATACTGAACTAACAAAAAGGGGTAGATTCAGTAGAAACATATGTTTGAGAAAGGTTTTTAAATAAAGGTTTGACGAGGGAACTTTGTAAGATGTCTGGCATTGTCGTTTGTTGCTAGAGTGGTGGATATTTTGTATCGATGATTGCATCGTCCATTCAAATACATTTTGTCCATTTCAACTGCGTCCTTTAGTAAACAGTGGGCACTCCTTCTGAATGAGAAATCCTGAACACTTTCAGGAAATCGTCAAATGCAGCATGGCAAATTAAATTAAGTAAAACTGGTAAAAGGACGTCTCATATATGAATCGCATAAAACGAAAATCGAAAGTATAAGTTATTTATGCAGAATATGCAATAAAACATTTCCAGCTTCTTAAGGTTGTAAATCGCCTGATCAAACATAATTAAACATTTTCACACTCGCAAACAACCGTGAATTTAATTAAAAAAGAAACCAGAAAGAAATTTGAAACGAATAAGAATCCTGGCAGGAAGCCGTCCGCCACGCCGGAGCGCATGAAATTCCGGACAAATGTGCCCCAAATAATTTGCGGCTGCTTATTTTTGCACCTCTTTCGATGGCAGGCAGAAAAAACCTTCCGAAAAAACAAGCTAAATCAAAGTCTGCAGGTGAAGGTCTGGAACGTGGACGGCGGCGCGGCGGTTGACCACTGGGGCTGCTGTGTCCACTGTGGACCACTTTTCTCAATGAGTATTCATTGCCCATTCAGTCACCATTCTGAACTGAGTTCCTGTTCCATCTTTTTTATCCTTTCCCTCCTGGAATTTTTTCTTCATTTTTTATTTTTTTTTTTGGTTGCAACACATGCACTTTTATGAGGATCAATTTCCCGCTGAGTTTGCATGGGTCGCGTGAATTTCTTGTTTTGTTTTCACCCCGCGAATTGTAAAGTGAATTTGTCCCAATGGTCACGAGATGATGAGATACTTTCGTGGTCAGGGGCTATTTTTTTAGTCCAGCTTCTGCAAAATGACACAAACCGAGAGCATGGTTAATTTCCATACCCGGATTAAAATGATTTATCAATAGTCCGGCAGTTTTTATGTTTGTCAATAATTTTATTAATATTTTTCGTCGTGCTTTAAAGGGAGATATAAAATCCTGAAAAGATACGAAACTAATTTATAGAAATTTCATTTGTCGTGGGAATTTTTATTTTGAATTCAATTAAATCTGCCTTAAAACTGATGAACTTTAAACCAACCGAAACAACGGAAATTATAATTTTTTAAGTAACGTTTAAGCTTAGGTAAAAAGAAAAACAAATCATGAAAAATGTTCCAGCCGAAAGATATTGCAAAAATACGACCACTTGTATTTGTTATTTGCTCAGTTGATCCAAAAAATGTTGCATTTGAAGTGTTAATGCATATTTTAAAAGTCTTCAATTACTGCTCATTATGAATTTATCTAATTTGTAATAATCAAACATCTTAACATTTAACCATTTTAAAGAAAAACAGGAAGCCGGCAAAATCGCCACCATTGCAAAACAGTGTGAATAAATTATGTAAATAAATTTTAAAAAACGTGCAATAATTTGGCAAATTTGCTATTTTCGGCCGTCATCAATAAAATGTTTAACAGCACACTTCTATAGTTACCAAGCATAATGAAACGCACAATATTGTTGTTGACATATTTTAAAGACAAATTAATTATATTGAATTATAAACTTTGTTGACTTGTGGTTCACAATAATTTCCTTAAATTTTGAATAGGTAATAAATATTTATAATATTTTGAAAACACAATGTTTTGTATTTAGACACAAAAAAAGTAGTAATAAGTAATTTTTGGAATAAGCGAATTTACATGAATGTTTTACAAAGTTTTGACAACATTTAATTATATTAAATCAAATCAAATTCCTTTCGACTAAAATAAGTATTTTGTTAGGAGCTCTTATAAATTAATATCGTCTTTGGTTTTTGGAAACCTCTCAAAAGTGAATTCAGAAATGAAAGAAAGAATCGAATATTTTAACCGAAAAATTTCGGTAACGACTTTATTAAGCAATATTCCATTGCACAGGTGTTACATTTAGTTCAACCATGGAACAACGGCGAAAAAATAGACCAAAATTCTTCGGCTGTGTAAATTTGATTGTGTTTTGGGTCAATATCTCGCCGATACTTCAACAGTCGTTTTGAACTTGATAGTTATTTTTCCTTGAATTTCAATGACTGCAAACAAAGTTAATGGCGTTTCAATTGTTGGCAAAGTGTTTAACACACAAAAATACTATTTTGTTTTTTTTTCATATGAATTTCAGGAGTTTGCTAATTTAAATTTTGAATCAGATACTGGAAATTTGTATTTTTCATAATGTTAAAAATAATTACAAATTCATAATAATATTTTTACAATTACTGCCATGATTTGATGTATATAGTATTTCAAAATTATAAAAGTGAATTTTCACCTTAGAAACAAAGAAAGTACAAACGTTTTTGACGTCTTTGAAATAATTAAACAAATATTAGATCACGTTTGTAAAGTACTAAGGTAAATGGCATATGATTAAATATTAAAGCATAGTTTGGTGATGTTTTCCTCTCCTGAACAATTTGCTTAGTGTTTGTTTTCAGTTATTAACGTAATTGCAATGTTCAACGTCAATAGATGTTGCTGAGTGGCACCACTTTCTTTCTGAAATTAACAACATTGTTAAAATGTTTAATCAACAGCAACGAAACGAAAGGTACATTGCTGATGGGTATTTCCCCAGTTACATTACAATTCCTCGTGCTCATAGGCTATATTCCATTGCTTAAGGGCCAAGTCACTGCCACCGAAATTCTAATTGCAGCACGTTTTTTAATTTTATTTAATATTTTGGCTAACGATGAATTGATCGACTTACACATATAACCTCAACGCGAGTCGAGTTACAAAATATGTCCTTTATTGTTTGTTTAATCGATTTATGCGTGTTCTTCGAAGCCGCCATTCACGCGGAATTCGTTCGCGACGCAGGTGGCACTTTCGTCATTGTATAGTATGTACGACAAAGTGTCCAGTGAAGACAAAAATCCTCCTTCACCCTAATTTTCCGAATAAAAAAAAAACACAAATACCCAATTCGAAAAGGAATGACAAAAATTGTACTCCAGAAAAAAAACCTGCTCCCTTCCTTGTTGCTTATGAACTTCCTGCCTGCCTGTTGTAGTAGTTGGTCTTTAACGCTTCACCCTTACTGCCTCCAGGTTGTAGTCCCTCAGGTCAGGATGCTTTTCTAACAATTTGTAGGAGGGTGGCACCTTCAGTACGTCTCCTTAACCACAAGTTCGTCCTTAATGGTTGCGTACTTTTTGACCGTGTGTTCCTCAGCCACTCTTCAGTTCTTCTGGGTGGTTCTCCTCGAGCCTCTTCTCATTTGCACGTGCATTCCCTTTGCCTATTTCAGAGTTTTTTTTTTTTTTTTTTTTATAAATTTTTTACAGAGAATTTTTTTCCCCCTTTAAGTACAGTGGGTGACTAATTTGCTGTAGTTCCACTCAAAAATCATCTTATAAGGATTTAAAGGCGCCTTCGTGTACTCGAGAAAAGTAGAAAAACTGGAAAATGTTAATTAGAAAACGCGTGCGATTTTGAAATTTTATTCGAGGGTTGACTTCTTAAACAATCTTAATTTAGACTTGTGAAGAGTGACAGAATCGTGAACAGCATTTTAAGGCGCCATACAAAAGATGTGTTATGCATTTTTACCTTCGTAATTGGGTCTACTTCAGCAATCACATCGGAAGAGCAATTACCTACGGAGGAGTTGTAAATGTTGAGGGTGTTGCTTAATTACAAAATCAATTTCCTGAAAGTAATTCTCACAAGATTTTCAGGGTATTGAGCTAAGATTGAATAGGTTAATGTTCAATTCAAAAGGCCAATAATAATTCAACCATAGCTTTTGTTGAAGATCGATTCGATGATCTCAAAAACAATTCAACAAAGTAATTTATTGTAATTACAACAAACAATAATTATTGTTGAAAATACAGTTACTTAAAAAAAAAAATCCGTCAAAAATTTTTTTAAATTTTTTAAATTTAATTTAAACTGAAGGCTATTTTGCCAAAACACCCTTTTGGCTTATACCCACTTATTCCAGCTACCGCCTCAATTTTTAATTCAATTTCAAGAAGGACAATATTATATACCTAATGATTGAAAACCTACAAACGTATTAGAAAATTGCACAATTTTAATATATTTGATCTGCTTTACTATACCTAGTAATGATTTAAAATTCAACTAATTAAAAATTAAAATAAAAAACTTAAGAATAAAAAAAAAACCTTAAGCTTAGTGCATTAAATTTCATTTGAAAAGTTTAATTTGGAAATTTTTTAATTGGTTTTTAAACAATCATAAAAATGTAAGCCCCTGTCTTCCATTCAGATTAAAATTACTCCAAAAAAGTTTAGCTGGTGATTAAGTATTTAAGCAAACAAAAGCCGACGGGATTTGATTGTTTTAAAAATAATCTTTAAAACTTGTCTTTTACGACAATGATGAAAATATTTATACTCTACCTTGAATTATTCTCCATTAAGCTCTTAACAAATTTCCCATATCAACAATACCTCATTAAATAGTTTAAACAAATAATTCTTTAGTTACCTCACAAGGACCACAAGTTTATTGCACTTAGCTGAAAATTAGCCAATGAATGGCGATAATTTAACACAAAATTTGTCACCATAAATCACTAACCGAACTTCACACATACATTTAGGTAATTTGTCAAAACGAATTTTCTTGTTATTCAAATTAATTTATGTAAATATTAAACGGATATGGAAATTGATGTTTAACACACACACATTTGCACAAATATTGTAAAGTTGATTTTTGACTATTAAAAAAAATTCAGAATCCACGGATATCTTAATTATTTATATTATTTCCCCGGTGATAACATTAGTTGATGAATGTTTATTTTACTCCTATTTTTAACTAATGTTGTTTAATTTTATTACTGTTTGGTATTATGATTAAGTAATAAAAACATTTTTCACATCTAAACTTGCAAAAACCTTCAACCAAACTGACATTTCTATTTGTCGTTCAATTTACGTTCGGGACAGACAGAAAATGTTTTAACAACAAAACTAGAGACGGGTTGGTTCATTTATTTATTTATGGTTTTTTTTTTGTGATTTTATGTCATTCATTTGGATACATCATCAACACTAGTGTGGCAGGAGAGAGCGACTGTTATGTACCACCAGAGGAGGTGGTTGTATTTATTTGAAATACTGTGTTAAGAATAAGAAAATATATCAAAAGCGAAGAAAGTTAGAGAAAAATAATGGTTTTCAAAAACAAGAAACTAACACATGTGTAAATGTGGTACTGACGCCATTATGGTAAAAATCCGTTGCTAATTTTTCCAACTTTGGTTTTAATTTACATAGATTCACCGTGGAATTTTGAGACACACTTGTTTTTTTTTTCGATTTGGTTTTTGGAGAAAATTACTCCAGTTGTTGTTGCTGTTTTGCAGTAGGATAAGCAAATTTTAAACACTTATTTTACCGCGCGATTTTTATAAAGACAGTTTTATGTTTTTCACACCAATCACTTTATATATTTATTTATAAATTTAGATTATTTTTTCATCCAGTTTTATTTTAACACTGTTGAACTTTGACAAATTCCAATAAAATTTGGAAATGTTTTAACGATCATTCGGTAACGAAATTGTGCCGAACTTGATTAGGCGTTCTAAAGGGACGTTTCTAACCAACGATGGTATTATAACGAAAGACGATAAAACAACAGCGTGTTTTGGGGGGACTTGATATCAAAAACCCCATTCAAAAATGAATTCATTCTGTCCCTTTCGGTCTCGACAATTTCTGATTGGCTCTCAGATTCGATTGGATATTGTTATAGCTCCTTCTGTTTCAGAACGTACGAAATTTCTGCTCTCCACATTTTCACATGAGATGATATCTTCTTCGGCCGTATACCTTTTTGGGAACCGCTATGCGCGAGTACTGCTTTCGGCATCACAACACCAGTATATTCCTCAAGAAAGTCTCGAAAGGCATTTCTCGTTCTCCGCGGATGGGCACAAGCCACAATTTCTGTATATAGAAAACGTGAGTTGAAAACATTTTCGTGTATGGAAATTGGAGATGCCCATGCGCTACACCATCGGCAAAACTGGTTTTCCCCTTCAATTTCTTAACAAATTCTTGGTAGCCATCGTAGGCGGTGCCAAACATGAAATTCGAACAAGTTGAAAAAAAGAAACACCACGAACTACAGAAGGGGAGTTCCCGGTTTGAAATGGTTTCCCACATCAAGGGGAATTGCGCATCCAAAAAGGGGAAATCCACTATCTTCCGTATATGCAATTGAAATTCTCTCTCTCTCAACAGAGATTGGGGTGGCATTTCTCGACAGGTTCCTGGTCCTGCACAACACCAATACGCATGACAATATCAGGACTCACCAATTCTATAGTAAATGTATATAAAGTGGGCAGGTAGGGACCATTATGCAGTGGAATTCTAATTGGATAAAAAGGAAATGGCTACAAAAATAACAACACCGACAAACAATGGCCAACTTCCATCTCAGTATCATAAGGTGTGAGAGGTGCTTTAAGTCACTGGCAAGAAAACCATTTCTTTTTTGTTTTATTTTTTTGGTTTTGTTTTGTCGACAAAATTCACCGACTCTTTCTTGAGCGTCTTTGACCAATTGTCAGACTGCGTCAAGTCTCCTTACTTTCCTACATTATTACTTTTCGTCTCTTCTTTCATATTAATTCTTTTTTGTTTTGTTTCATTTGCTTTTTTTCTTTTTTATTTTATCATTTTATCGCAGTTATAATGCAAATGAGGCTATAGAATGGACAAAACAAATTGGAAATGAAAATGAACTCCAGAATAAATAAAAGAAAGTTAACGACATTTATTTACTTGCTACTGTTTTCTCTGTTGACGTTTATCTTGAGAATCATTAACGAAAGTGGCCCAACTTAACTGGTTTGGGGAAGGAAGAAAGGGGTGAATTGTGGATGAATAATAAGAGTTTAGGACATTCGCTGTTATATCCTTCATCATCCTACGAAGTCAGTTTGGGGGTGGTCAGGTGAGGTTGGAGTGATCAGCGGCTTGTGGTTATTGGAATTGTGGCTATTATTCCCACTACAGCCACCTGCCGCCAATTAAAGAAAAGTGCTAATTAGCTGCGCTTCGATTTCAGGCGAGTTCGTGATCACTGAACTATGAACGACGTGAATCGAGTTTTGTCCTATTGTTTGGTCTGTTCAACCACCGAAATTGGTTTGGATGGTTTGGATTGGGAGGTTTTTTCTTCGCTTTTATCTGTTTACAGGTTCAGGCATAAAGGTTTAATGCTGGTTAACAGTTATAATCAAAGGCTCTAACTGAAATGATTTAAGGTAATCTATTTTCGGTTAATTTAAATTGATTCGAATTGAAAATGCGTTCGTTGATTGTGAAACGGGGATTATTTTTTACTTCAGAAAAATATGTCAAGAGTTCAACAATTTTCATGTACAATGGAGAATGTTTTAAGCCTTTAAGAGATTTGAAAAAATCCAATGCAAATTTCCAGAAAAAAAAAAACCATTTGAGTAGGTTTATGTTTTTGAAAATTAATTAAAATAATATAATAATTAAGAAAATGTGTTGTAGTTTTTGCTCAAATAGAAAATCATCGAAGATCAGACAAAACTCACACATTGATAAATTCTCATGGTTTTAAACCGACACGGAAGATCTACAAATCATAAATTAAAAATTGTCGAACCTATTTCTTTCAGCTATTGATTTATGCAACGGAAGTAGATTGCAAAAAAATATCAATTTCAATTGGAATTTATTTCAGTACCGTCATGTCATTGCCATTGTGAGCAATTTCTCCCGAGTCCTTTTGTCCTGCGCGCTCTTCTATAGGTACATTTTTTTTTTTTAGCAACAAGCACAGACCCTTAAAATGCCAAGTATCTACAAACCATCTGTGCTGAAGAAGATAGCGAAAGATCAAAAGCAATCCTTTATCAATTGGTATTATTCAATCGAATCCTCTGAATACCTGAGCAGCAGCCTCAAAAGGAGTAGATTTGCATTTCAGTAATTTCGAAGCGATTGAACTGATTCACTTATTTATGATTTCTTGAATGAATGCCAGGATTCAAATGATAACAAGAGATGCAAAAATTTTCGTCCGTTACGAATCCTTATTCTTTTCACTTGTAACTCAATCTCGTTTTTCATTTCTTTTTCATTATTAATATAGTATTCTATTTTTGGCTACGAATGGGAGTGATCGGAGAAATATTCATAAAAGGACTTTCTTCTCGAACTTTCTTTTCAGTGGTTTCAATTACTTTTCGCTTGTGGTCCATGCGTTATGTAAATGAGATGGATTCATTTTTTTTGCATTGTTGTTGATTGTATTGTTATTTTTGAGTAGATTGCAGTACAAAATTACGCTATTTTATTCAGTCTGATTTGTTAGTGTTTTGTGTATTTTTATCCTTCAAAGAGAATATATTGTTATATAATATATATAGGTACTAAACCACTTTAAACTGATCTACATCCAAACAAAAAACTTAAAGGCGAAATTTGCAAATAGATTGAAAATCAAAACGACAGGTCCTTCCAAGTCAGTAAGATCCGAAAGACTAGGAGCAAGAAGGATCCATGTACTTGAGAGGATTAGAAAGGGCGGCAGATATAACACGCACATACTTAATTAATTATACGAAATTGGCAGTTAAGAAGAATAGAGTGGCGATCATTAGGTACATATAACTTCTTCCAAGCCCTATATCGATCATTGGAGGGATCCTTTCACCTTGGCAAACTGGGCAAAAATAGAAAAGTTTTATTAAAAATAGTTTTTATTTCTATTAATTTTGATAAAAGGAAATACATTAAACATTTCAATTAATCCTAACCCTGTATTACATTACTATCATTTCCTCGACAGATGTGTCGTCTTTTGCAAATAAACCACGGTAATAAAATATTCATAGCCAATAACTGATAAAATTTATTGCCAATTTATGATAATTCGTTACCGTTATCACACATAAAAAATGAATACTGTAACATTTGCTGCAAATACCCAATTGATTTTTATCAATCTATTTTTCACCCTTTCAATTGCACTAAAACCTGTTCGCAAATTTGCAAAATGCATTCGATATTTTAAATTGGGCGTTTCGAATTTGACCCTTGATTTAAAAAATATAAAATAAAAATCAGTTTTAAATAGAGCCATAAAATTTGGCAAATTGATGTTGCACCTTTGTAGCCGTATAAATGATAACACCACCGAATCCGCCCCTTCGGGCTCCCTTGATCCCTTTAGGGGTAAGCAAACATAAATTGAACAACTTCATTAACTTCTGATTTTTCAATATCGGCAAGGGTTAAGCGCATTTTATTCACTCAACCCTATCGGATGAAATTTTTTCGATAAAAAAAAAAATGTCTCGAGGCCGAGGGTTTCTCATGCTCTCTTTCTTCTGTGTTCAATAAAGAACCTTTAATATGTCCCCGCGAAAGGATGAAAAGTGAGTGTTAAATGATGTCGACGCGTCATTTGCCCGGATTTTTGCAATACGATTTCTTTTTGCCATCAAGAAGGACTAAAGGAGGAGGATCCAGGGAACGCAACGGCGGGAAAATTTAGGAATGCTGTTTTAAAATTTATTACATTAACGGCTGTGAGAATAATGCGTGGAAATCAATTTAAACGGCTGTTTCTGATTTTATGTAAAATGGACTTAAAAGGGGTGAGGAAGTTGTTTTCTTTTGTGTTCAGTTAGCATTTTTTTTGATGAATTTTTAAAAGGATAATAATTTCATTCAACATTTAGAACTACATATACTCGTATTTAAAATATTTTTCTGGGAATTTTTAAAATTGTTGAAAGTTTTTCACTTCTGAAAAAACAAAAAAAAAATCCTTTTTCGTCAGATGTGATGAAAAATGAACTATCGAAAGCATCGGTCAAAGTGTTCCGCCTTTAGCCCCGTAATCGTTCTGAACGATTCCCAATTTCACAGATATGTTTCATCTGAAAACATTCTGCAAATCATTGTGCAAAGTGAACTGAAACCTGGACCAAAGTAGAATGAGGCAACTACTGACGGCCGAAGACCACGAAACGTTTACACAATTGAAGTCCGGCATGGATTCGTCTTGGTAAAATTTTTACATAATTCCAGCTCCATACTTTATAGTAGCATTTCCTTTATTTGCGGCTAGATTGAGGATGACTGGAAACTTTTGGCCGAGGGCGTCATGGTGTCTACTTTAATAGCTTTCGATTTTTGTGAAGGGATGCGGTATCTAATAGATCACTTTGGCTTCGAATTGCTACCGAAGGTATTTGCGGCTCAATAGTGTCCTGCTGGGATCTTATGAGATCGAATGGTTAAGGTTTCTACTGCTTTTTGGTGTGTTTATTCTTCTCGCAACCATGATATCATTTTAATAGATTTTAACTTTGATACAAAAGCAAGTAATTCGATAACATTTGGAATTCATCTTCTGGTTTCAATCTGTTTCCCAACCAATCACAGATTTGCTACCAATGACCTTTGCAAAAACTTACTTTCATCCTGCTTTCGCTAATCTGATTGTTCCTATTTTATCCTATAGAGGAAAAACGAAAAGATATTTCGCTTAGAAAAAAATGCCGAGTTACAAAAGGACATACAGAAAAAAAAACAACGAACAAACGTTGCGGATTGTCCTTGCACAAAAGTACCACGGAATACAACTCCATTGAAGCTGAAAGATCCTGTTGAAAGATAGTTAAACTGGAAACTAAGCAGAGGAATTAATATTATCTCATCGAAGATTGTCCTTTCAAGATCCTTTGTGGTTGGGAAAATAAAAAAATTCAAGTTGATCTCAAGTATCAATTGGTTTGATATCGACAGAGGATCTAGAACATCGCTAATTCTCCTGTCGAATTCATGCAAGCATCCTCTTTGGTTTAAGTGCCCCGCTATCGAATTATCTATTGTTATACGAGATAACTTCTTCACGAAGGATGTCCGAGAAAAACCTCAAAGGGATGTG
The DNA here is from genome assembly GCA_963082835.1 of Leptogaster cylindrica. NCBI lineage: Eukaryota > Metazoa > Arthropoda > Insecta > Diptera > Asilidae > Leptogaster > Leptogaster cylindrica. The sequence continues at coordinate 31,937,548 of OY720107.1, forward strand.
GAGTGGTTTTGGGGTGTTTGCAAAATATTTGTAGACCACAAGAACAAACTAAAAATGTTTTTAGGATAAAAAGGATGAGTGCAAAGGATTTTAAGCTGTTGGAGAAACCTTGGTGGCAGTTGAAGCGAGTAATTGCAGAAAATTAAAGCAACTTTGTCCGTAAAAACGGATTATATTTTGAAGCTTTTTATGAAATTCACCCGTTACCTAGAAAAAAATGGTAGCTTTTGTTGTTGTCGCGCAGAAACTTTGTGTTTTTGTATGTGTGTGTTTTATATTTTTCTTCCTTTTTTTTTAGAAAATAATTTTCACGCATCACCATTTAGAAAGCGTTTCTTGAGCTGACAAGGAAATCTGGTGTTGAAAGCCACAAAGTGTTGCTTCAAATTTGCATATGAAAGCTATGAATGCAGATGGGGTTGGTCGAGGGAGTTTGGGGGATCTAGAAGGAGGCAGGACACGAAGAAAAACATTATGGTTGGCGCATAGGGTGAGAGGAGCGCGCAAAGGAGAAGAAAGCGACACTTAAGTGCATGCATAGTGCACACAGAATACAAAGTCCTAGAATGCCGTCATTTTTCCCATTTTTACCGTGCTTCTTCCGTTTCCTGTGATTTTCAATTCGAAAAACGTTTTAGCTATGCACCAACCCACCACCTCCCACCTCCACCCATTTGATTCTATTCTGTGCTCATGCACAATGCAATTTCAGATTGCACAAAACAGCCTATTCCAAGGCGTCCCCATTTCTCTCATGATGCAGTTTGGCGCCTTCTTTTGTCACATTCGAATCAAGGATTTGTTTGCAGGCAGCGATGCTAAATTACGCCATGGAATACAACAACAAAACAAAAACAACAACGTTCATGTACACACAAAAACAGGGTAGATGGTGATTTATAGTACATATAGATGAACGAAATACGATTGAGGTGCAAAAGGATTCTCGTGGCAACCGGCAATGGAATGAGATTGATCCCCAGCATTTGTAATTTCTATTAAGCAATAAACACGAGTTTTGTTTATTCTTACTCGATTTAATCAAGGTGTGTTTTTGGGGCTTCATCGACTTCAAAACCCCTTGATGTCACACAAATTCGGTTTCGTATGTTAATTGCTTTTAACCCTTTAGTTTGCCTCTCAACTCCAACGAATAATCAGGAAGCAATTAAAATAAACTTTTGATTTGGTTACGTTTATTGTAATGAAAACTTAAATATTTTCATTAATGGTAAATTAAAGAATAATTGAAGAACGTGATTTAATTCACTGTTGTTTAGAGAATTCGCCGTAGTCTTAATTTATAAGATAAGTTTCAAAAACACTTTTAAATAATTAATACGAAAACTTATTCCATTAAAATTACAATATCCTTTTCAAATGTCAACATTCAACATAATTTAACTGGAAGAAGTTAAATATTTTTTTGAACATCAATTGCTTTATCTAATTGCCGCTAAAATTCTTAAAAGTGACTGCAACAAAAGAAATGCTGCTTCAAATGAAATAAATTTTCCCAAAAAGGAACTATAGTTGCACCTATATCCTGCACCCCCACGGTTTCATTCAGTCGCAATTGCATTCTGTTCACCATAGAAGAAATCTGTTCATTCATAAGGACACATACAAACAACATTAATAAATGTTGAATGGACACAAAATCCTTACGTGGTTCCTTATTACATTTAACAAATACACCTTGCATGGCTTCGAGCATCATTTTCATTGTTCAACAATCTCTCGAACTAATTCATTTATAAAAATTTCTTTAGTTGACACAAAAAAGGACATTTTCGGGGCTTCCTTTTGAAGCGTTGTTTTTTATTTGAACAGTTGTAGAAAATGAGAATGGTTTTCGGACAGTAAAAAATATTTGAAGATATTTAAGGATGTCGTTTGATTTTTTTCGAACTATTTTTAGGCACGTATGATGAATGTTTTATGGGGTTAAGGAATTTAGACGATGGTGTAGTGGACTGGAATTCGAATTATTGATTAAAATCACGTACATTACTGAAGACTTCGGTTTTAGATTGCAAGGATGTCTCACGTATAAGCCGGCTGACCAAGAACTACATTGAATCAAGTGCTACTTAAGAGAACAATATTGTCTCATTAAATATGTTTTATAAATTTTTTCCTGTTGCACTAATTTATAGTGTTAAAATTATTACCAATCGAGAAAAGTTAGAACCAAGTAATATAAATTATAAACACAATAGCACAATTAATAGAGAACTTCCGGCACTCGTAGCTTTTTCTTTGGGTAATTCCGTTAAAATTGTGCCGAGTATTTTGAACTTTGGCAAAAGGAAATTTTCCAAACATTAACCTCTTCACCGGAAGCTGGAAATTCGATCGAACTATTACTTATCGTAATCAGTCAATCTCGTTAAGGTTTTGTCACTTATCTTTAGGTTAAAAAATGTAATTACCTTTTCCATAATTACATACCAAAAAGCAGTCGCTCCTTTTTTCCCTTAATTAAGAGACGACCATTAAAAAACCATCGCTGACAACAATGGCACTCCTTCCGTTTCAAACTTTTATCTGTGCCTTACAGAAGTAGCTCAACAAAAATATTTTCTAAAAACTGCCAAATCATCTGTTTCAATTGAGTCTCGTATCTGTTTATTATTAGTTGTTGTTGCTGTTATGTGTCCTCAATAGAGTTTGTAAATAAAAATAGATAACCAAATCGAAAAAAAAAACATATGTGAAAATATCCCCTTTCAATTCAAATGCAATCCATGCCTTTGGGGGCAGGATAAAGATAAAAAAAATTATAACAAACAAAAAACAACAAAACGAAAAGGTGAGAAAATAAACCGAGTTTCACTGCTTGCTGTATAATTTCTGATGGGTGATGTTTTGTGTCGCCATTGTTCGATCAAAATTAAATATGGGGAATGGATTGAGGCCCTTGAGCTGTTGCAGATCTAATTTCGTGATTTTCTAATTCGTCATACAAATGTCTGCTGTTCATTGTCGCCCCTTTGCAATTGCAAACGTCTATCAAATTCGTGTCAGTTAATCACGAATTTAGGGAAATCACACATCGTGTAACCAGTTTTATAAAAATACAAAAAATATTTATAGATATATTATCTATATCGCAGATTTTACGAAAGAAAATAAAATTTTTTTTTTGCATTTCCTGCACAAATGTTACTTAAAGAGTTTTGTGAGAAATTCATTGGTAAAAAAATTGACTTCATTCGATAATCTATGCAAGACAAGGGTGCAATGTGAAAGGGTTTGAAAAGTTGCTGACACGTAACGGATGAAATCCTGATTTCTCATATGAGAAATTCTTGAAGAACAAAATACGAAAAACGTATTTCTTCTGATTGTTAAAAAAAAACTCATAATTAAATCAAAAAAATGTTTGCCAGATTTTCTGGTATCTGCATGTTCTTCTAGGATTCAAAAATTCAAGTGTTTTTCATATTCCTTTATTTCAATAAAATCCTGAAAACAAAATTCAAGGATTTCTTTATTAGGCTCATAGAAACTATAGAGTAGAATTCTTTAAATTGTACACCAAATTTGAATAAAATTAAATTTACACAAGAAATGCTCTAAAAAGGACTTTTTCTGTGGCATTTAATACCGCCATTATCCTTAGATCCTTTTGTTGTGTAGCATTTTCTATATACACTTTCTTCTCAATTTGAACAGGATCAAAAGGAAAAGAATGGTTAAAATCAGTTCAACGTCAGCAATCCATGCAAAAAGCATAAAATTCTTAATCTTGAATGCGCATTTATGGCATCTCGTTGCCCATGAAACACCCCCTCAAGAAAACACCCTTAATCCTCCATCCGATAACGAGACAACAAATATAAAGGATTCTCCCTCAGGAACAGTATATATAATCTGTGTAGAGGTTTGAAGTTACCAAGGAGACTTTTGTGAAGGATATTTTTTATCTTTCAAAATTTTTAAAGGTAAAATTAAGTGCTAACAACATATGAATTGCCATTTGGGGCGGTTGGAGGGGACAGAGAATAGAATTCACCAGCTAAGAAGGTATCAAATTGAGAAAAGGATTCACGCCCGAATTTGTCAAAATGAATGAGATATTTGGGGAAGTTTTTTAATTAACATTCTCCAAATGTTGAAGGATTTGGGGATTTTCAAACAACCAAAGTTTTGACAGAAGATCTGGAGTGTGTCACTAAAAAAAATGGAGAGAATTGTCGTTTGGAAGAATGAAAGATTCGAATGCAAGTTATATAATGGATAAAGAAAGAGGACAGTGGACACAAAAAGCCATTCATATGTCTCTCGATGGTGTGAAAGAGTCTGATGGAGATAATACCTGAAGCCTGACTTCTTTTGGGTCGGGCTCTTCAATGGAGATCCCTGAACGATCAATTACACTCTCTCCAGCCGACAAGTTGGAAATGTGCCCAGCATGGATTCCCAAGAGTTTGTACAGGTGCTAAAGTGAAGGGATTGAATGCTCAGAGGAGTGCTAGAGGCGGTACCCAAGGTGTCTATGCTGATCGTTCCTCCTCAACGTCGGGGTTTTAGAACAATGGCTGATGCAACATGTTTTCATCATCATCGGATTGAAATGTTACTAAAACGATCACATTGTTTGGGAGGATTGTTGAAATTCCGTAAAATGGTTTTTTATTCTGCAGTGATGCAGAAATACTGATCATACAAAAGAAAACAAATCCATATGATGGATCAGCATGCAACATTTGCATAACACTTTCATTCCCCTTCACCGAAACTACTCCTATTTTGTGTACTTCTCATTAATGCACAATCAGTTTGCATTTTAGTCATAATTTGCATATCATTGTAGATCAATGCGGCGTACTTACGTGTCGCCATAAGTGTGCTGAGCGCACGGATCTCACTCCACTGACTTTTTCAATACTTTGCGACTGTATGTCTGTATTGATGGGATCGATAGGTTACGGTTCACTCCCGGTTCACTCCAGGCACTTAAAGCAACACTTTGAACATGATCCTTGTCAGGATCACAATTTGCATACTCAACATATTGTATCGATATTTTAAATGTTAATTTGACATGGTTTTATGATTTTAAAACAAGTTTTCAATTGAGTACCGTGGATCACATTTTGTTGTTATGATACGAAAATATTTTGAAATTGTTATTGGTGCAAAATTTTACAAGCATGTCACATATTGATTCGTTTGTGGTATGTTGAAATTTATGCAGATTTTAAATTTCATGTTGTGATTTAATTTTTTCTTTTTAACGGTAGACTTAATTCTTTTTATTTAGAAATTGTAATCGAAATTATAATAGGAATATTGTATAAAGGAAAAATTTAATTGCAAACATTTGACGAATAGGTAGGAGAATATTGAATAAAATAAAATATAATTAATTTAAAATCTAGTGTTAGCAGAACAAATATTTTTCCCAGTATGGTTGTGGATCTTTCACCTCAGTCGTCCATAATGTTTCTTGTTTACTGGTTGTGTGCAGTTTTTTCAAAGACATATTTAAATAAGTTCAGAATAAAACGGAAAGAAACAACGCAGAGAATCAGGTAGAAAAAATAAAGTAACTAAACAAAAATATGAAATATACGTGAATCGAATAAAGGAGACCATCGAGGAGAAATTTTTATAAAAAAAAACTGCTTCATTTGTGTGAATGGAGGCAGTTAATAATATTTTGTCACTTGAAAAATTAATGCCGTTGCGACAAACAGAAAATGTAGAGAGGTGAACTTCGAATACGCGTAGACCGAACCCTGAAATGATTTATGAACAGCAACCGACCAACATTGGCACAATCTAAGTGGGTATCCTTCCTCGTAAATTTCATATCGCGAATACTCACTGTACATGGTTTTATTATCGAAACGAAATAAAGACAGGAAGAATAATTACAAAGGAAAATAAATGAGTGAAAAGAGAATCACTCATCGTAGTGCACTCATTTATTTGGTCGAAGTCCAACAGCAGGACGTGTGAATTCTTTTCATTGTTGAAATATGGGCACAGGACGCTCTCAGTGCATGGAAAAGGATTATCACCAGTTGACCACTTGCGAATCGCGCAAAATCTCTTCTGGAATTCCATTCAACTCTTCAATTATTTTAGTTTGTGGTATTTGTGCGCGTGGGAGGCAAAGCAATGGCGATGTCTTGTTGTATTTCAGCCACTTGGTCGAGTATCCAGCAGGATTAACCGTGTAATTCCTCTCAAGTTAATGGCTTTGATGATTTACGCGTGGTATTTGCTTAGTTTTATTTATTTTAAATTTAATCATAAAAAAAAACACAAAACTTTTCTGCTGTTATTCTAGAAAGCCACTTCCACATTCCTCAAGGAACCCGCTCAATCGATTCCCTTTTATAGCTAATTATCGTTCCCCGTTTGCTCAAAATTTCAATTATGTCACAAAGGCTAGAATTCGATTGACTGCAAGGAACTTCTCAATGGGGCAAATCCAGCAAATTTTTCCGAAAATTGGATATCAAAGTTGTATTGAGACCATAATCCGATTATGAGGTGACCATTTCACGCATCAAAAAACTCCCTTTCTTCAAGATAGAGAACTCGAACAACAACATGGAGAAGAAGAAAAAAAAAGTCCTGACTCTACAAAAGACGTTGGAAAGGCAAGAAAAAAGAAATAGAAATGGACATAAGGAGCAGCTTTTATCTTTTTCAAGAGCTTTGTCCTGGTGAATGGAGGGTCAAAGCTTAAGTCCTTAATGCGAGAATAATGTATGTACAAAGAGGGGGCGGCGGCGGCGGGTGGCTTTGGGCCGAAGAGATTTTGTGACCACAATCCACGCATTATTGACATTGTCCGCTTTGTTGTCAGTTTTTTTTTCATTCTTTATTATTCTTACACTTTTTGTTGGGTACTGAAATTTGTCAGTTAATCGATGGATTTAGTTTAGATCCAATTCACTGGCGCCACTCTTTTTCGACAACCAATTGTCAACAATGAGCTTCGGATTATGGTTCTTATTTCGGGAATTTTCTTGTTTCGTCGAAAATAATTTGAATATAAATTGTTCTTTGAAGGATGCAAGACGCACAAACAATGAGAATTAATTTGATAAAATTTACTTCATAAGTTGTGATTATCCAGTTTTATTTAAAAGAGTTTAAGTGAAGTGTCTTTGAATTGAATGTCCTTGTCCAATTTATCACAGATTCACTCTGCCGCACAGAAGATCCGCCCTCACGGAAAACTATGCTCTAATGAAAGGGTTTAAGTGATTATCGAATTTGTTAAAACAAATGCATTTTTCCATAAATATTTCCAATTTAAGTTATAGAAAACCGCCAGGAATCCCGAATCCTTTCAATGTTTCTCTTTTTCTAAAAGAAGAAAAAACAACAATTTTCTGAGATGCATTTATCTTTCAAATTCGGTTGACTCGGAACACAATGGAGAGAAATCAAAATCTCATTGATCATCGTTTACTCACCTGGCTGTGAGACCATAAACGATCCCGGTATGGTTCCAGATTGTCTGGAATTTCCGAGACTTAATGGCGACCGAAAAAATACCCTTATAAAAATGGTAACAAAATAAAAATCAAAAACAGATATGATGCGGCTTAACTAGAAGAGACCAACAGCGCATGCCCATCAATTTAAATGGAGATGAATTAAAAAAAACAATCTCGCAAAGATAAAACAGAAAACTCTTTAATGAAGAACATGATCCCCGATCAGTTCGGTTCCATTTTTTACGCATCCCCAAAGATGATTTGACTAACGATTTATGCCTTCGGTTAATCAAGTCCCAAAGATTATTCTGTGTGTGTGCGTTAATTTTTGTTTTTTATTTATCCATCTGACGATTGCACTTTGCGTACATTGGTGTGTGGTGACGGTTTTTGTCGGCTTTTCATTCTCAAGGAAGTCTTATGGAGCGCAAGCTTGACGTCTTAGAGTGGCCGGCCGGAAAGGTAGGGCTGTTAACGAATAAAAGGCTCTCAAAAGCGGGAACAACCACCGATCAAAAATACTTTGAAAAAAGAGACACATAACAAAAAAAGAAGAATATCCTACGACTTTGAATATCACCTGCTGTGAATTCATTTGTGATACCTGACTTGTGTGCACGCTGAACAAATGATGTGCGTAATTCGTAACCGACTGCATCGATGGTGTGCCATTGGGTTCCGTCGTTAGGCCTGTTGTCGTTCTCTCATCCTTCCGATATTTTCCTCCACCGCGTTCATCTTTCGCATATATTCTACCCTTTCCTCAATACAATGCATGAATTATAAATAAAAGAAAAATAATACGTATTCATACATTAAATAATATCAATTCTCATAATTGTGCATTTTATTTTTTTCATTAATTCTTCGTTCATCTCGTTCCGTTTCTCGAATCTCACGGACGGCATGAAACTGAAGCAACATTTACATCCGAACGAGGATTGCGCATTCCGCTGGCAATGAAGTTTGTTTCTTCGTCCTTTGTGGCATCTTGTCAAAGTACATTATGAACTATTGTTCCCAAACATTTTATGAATTACCAAAGTGATAAATCACTTTATTATTATTTCGCTGGCCAAACGGATTGTTGTTGGTGTAATTTTTCACTTAATTCAATGCTAAGAGTTACACTCGACTTTCGTCTTCGGATTGCGATCGTTCCACTAAGTGGTCACTTCAATTCCTTCTTATTTTTGTTTTTGTTGTTATTCTTTTCATATTTCTTTTAACTTGATTTGGACCTTCAAAATCATGCCGACACTGACAAAGAAATCATTTTGAAATCCAACAAAGATTTTTGGTTATTTGTTTTATCGGCGAGGGTGAATCGTGGATTCAAAATTATCGACGTGATTTTTTTTTATTTGATAAGATAGAATTGTATTAGACTTTGTAAAAGGATACAATGAAATATTTTAACAAGTGGGGTGAAAAACTAAATGAAAATCTTTCATTAATTAAAATCAGATTGAACTATAAATGGATACAAAAAATATTTACATCAAATTTGGGACTTATATATAAAAACATATTGAAGAATTCTCTTGGAACTCAAAGAGAAAACTATCGGAGGACACGGTGACTGAAAACAAAATATTTCGGTGTTAAAACAAATATTTCAATTTCAAATTTTGAAAAGTTTTTTCCAAAGGATAACGACATACGATTTATGGAGAGCTGAGGTATAAAAACAAACCATTTCATTCCCACATATTAAAATACAGTTTCCGTGTTTTTCTTTGTCCTTCAATTATGATAAAGCAACATTGCTTTTTTTACTTCAATAAATTTCAACTAAGATCCCGTTAATATTTTCCACTAATTACTTTGAATGATGCCTTTATTGCTAATGACTTCCGACTCATATCTCCAGGGACACTTTCACACAGTAAATCAAACCAGGAAATTCCTTTGCAGATAGTCGTAACGGATGTGATGATTCTGTGAAATAGTAAATCATCGCAAGGATATGAAGGTGATATAAACTGGTGTAATACATGCCTAATAAAATTCGTAAAACAACATGAACCCGAGAGTTGAATCCGGATTTGACCCTTGTGACAGTGAACAACGAAAACAACAGCGTAAATCCCAGACAAACTTTTGAGATAATTTCTAGAAGGGGGCAGAAAGGACAAGAAAATCCAGAAAATTACTGGGGTAGTGTTATACGTGTCTAATCAAAGTAGTTTTCTGGATGGTATCCTCACCCCTTCCCATTTGCAAAACGGTAACGGTGATGTGATTGCCCGGACAATTTTCGGTAGTGTGTCCTTTTTGATCCCTTAAAACAAGAACAACAAAAGGATCTTGAATTCGAAAAGATACAATCATGACGTTATGGTCTACTTTTGGGATCCTTAACGGTCTCATGAATTATGTGCGTATTTGTTATGGGTTACAAGGAATTGCGTCCTTCCACTGGATTGATGTTCACCAAAAATTGAATTAAGTTTTTTTTTTGAGATAATTCACACACACAAATACAATATAAATGCTTGTAGATCATAAATGGTGAATCGAAAGGATATAAGTTCCGTAATGGGACAACACCACTTACTCCTTGTTTTGTGTTATCCTTCATGAACATGAGATCATCGACTTTGAATTAAGAATGATCAAGTTCCGCATTGGAAATATCTCAAGATGATGAGAATTGTATCTGACTGAAAAGAAGGGTCAGTTTAATTGTATAATATTGTCCTGGATTAAAAATAAAAAAAAAAAATTAAGGCAAAACGAAAGGACAAAAAAAGCAGAATCCTTAGATCATTGTGCTCATCTCCGCCTGACGGATGTGATATTTTGATGTGTCTTCTTTTGATTGTTTTTGACAGATCCGTGATTGGTAAGTGAAAGCGGAAAATGTGAGGGTCACTTTCGAAGGATCCTTTGGCAAGGACTTTGCGCAACTGGTTTCATAAGGAACTTTCTCATGATTGGCTTCTTTAAGAGTTTTTATGAACTGCCCGGTATGTACTACATTATTTTTTACTCGACCTTTCGGTGGTGTTCAATATTGTTTTTGTTCATTGCAAGTTAAACAGACATCAATCAAAATTATGATATTTTGAATCATCACTTTTCGTGTTCAACGATATTTTAAAAATTGCTTTTGAACAATATCGATCATTTATAAACGATTTTCTTAGTCAACGATTCATGACGGGGAAGAACACTCGTGGAAGGCGAAAACAAATTAATTTTCAGATGTTCGTGAAGGATTACAGAATGAAATCGTTTTTCAGGCTCCAACAAATTAATAACTTAAAATGCAAGATATGCAATCGCAAAGTATCCATTGTATGTACCTTTGTCCATTTTCTACAATATATTTAAGAAATCACAATGGTAAGGATGAATAATTGGATTCTTATGCACACCACTCGGAGTCCCCACACGAATATTGTACTTTTTTACGGTTGATTAAATAATATCAGTCAAGAAGTTTACCCACTTAAGTCATCTGAAGAGGACCAGAATCGTCGTCTTCACCGTCGCGACAAGATGTTACACAACACAATCTCGATGGTAATTGGATGTCAACGAAATGTTCTTGTGGCTCACGCCAAATTTGAATGAGAATGCGCATCCACAGGAAAATGGAGAAGATTGCGCCAGGTGATGTTCACCAGGTAATCTCAGACGGTAATTTCTGTGGATGTCTTTACCAGAAAAAGAAAAAAAAATCACTGGGATCTCGTCGTCAAAGTCGACAAAAGAAGATGAGGCACTTGTGTTTGTGATCCATGAAACACGATCTCAGCATTTTATAATTTTTTTTTCATTCCACAAATCAAAACAGATGAAGTCGTTGGAAGCCGTCATCCTACACAGCTAATTAAAGTGTAAATGAGAGACGTAACCATTTTCTATTCAAAAGTGAAAATGCGATTTATCTCTGGTTGAGCAAATTAATTCCAATAAATCAGACAACTGCTCATAAATTTTAATCTGGTTATCGTTTGAATAAACCTGTGAATGAAGTGTGTCGATCCGGTGCGATTGGCATTGTTCGGCGTGTTCCAGTGTTATTATTTATGATCCAGAACGGTAAAGGAATCATTTGAATACGATGTGTTCAGTAAAATTAATTTTTGTTGTGGATCATCTTCGGAGATTAATAGCAATGATTGCTATTCCATGGAAAAAAAAATAATATTAATAATGACAACAACACCTTTTAATTTTCAAGGAAGAATGAAAGAAGAGAAACAAATTCACAATTGACGGGTTATTGTAATATTGATCATTAATCAGATGCAAGGCAATTTCGCTCAGGGTATTATTTTTGATGAACCTGGATGTGATAACTGAATCGATTTTATAACATAAAATCCAATCGCGGTTTGTGAAGAGGTAAAACCTGAGGCTAAAAAAGGTCAAGGTTAAAAATTATATAGGTACCATTTTATTAGAAGTTCATATAGTGAACAAATTTAGAACAAAAAAAAACATAATTAGTATACAATAATTTAAAACTTGACCAACATTTTAATTAAAAGCTAAGTGTTTGAAATAGTTGTTCAATTATAGATTTACAAAAAAAAAAAAAAAAAAAAAAAAACAAATAATTTAACAAAATAAAACTAAAAATTCTTCTCGTTTTCAAATTAATGTTTTCATTTTTCCCACCGATCATTTTTCTTCCATTTTAGATTCTGAAAAAAAATTACGTTGTTTTTTTTTTCAATAGTTCATCGTTTATATTTTTTTTCTTCCTGTGACTTCTCATTTCCTTTCGTTTGCTTAATCCGACACTTTAAAACCGGATTAAACAATGAAAATAATAAAAAATAAAATTGTGGTACCATCTCAGAAACGCGCTAAAGAAGTGTCTCCACTCGTGTATTATATGACCCATGGATGAGTGGAAGTATCATGAATCAGTAATAAATTAGCATTAGCGTATTGTATATGGGACACTTCTTATAACCAAACAGACCGGTGATCATATACAATCAAAATAACAACTGAAGGCAGAACCCAAAGAAGTATCCACGGCACATAAGTGTCGGATGGAAGATTGGTGGAGCTATCCTTCGTACACGAATAAACTGCCTCACAATCAATGGCTTTTCACATTGAACATTTGTTGCTCTATAATGTATTAAAAAAAAAACAACAACAAAATCGAGAGAAAAAATAAGGTAAAAAGAGTGAAAAGAAAATAAGAAAAGGAATATTAAAAAAAAGGGGGGAGAACAAATTTTCAGGTAATGCATTGGCGGGAAAAGTGACTTTTGTTTGCTTCGACATTGCGTAAATCATTTCCCTTCAGTCGTAATTTATCGTTGAATAAATTATAATTTATGTAATTTAGTGGGTTAGGTCACACCAGTGACATAAAGGGATTTTAAAGAGCACTTGAACTTGGATACACTCGTAAGGGGTATTCTTCGTTCAAGTTCGTCGCTTAAGTCTTTCGTTTATGTTCACGAATTCGTTTAGTTTTTTTTGTTAACTAATCCTAGGTTTGGTGATTTTTTTAATAACCACTTGGGATTTTTAATTTATAGATTTGTCATCAATTATCATTTTAACGACTTAATTTGTTAGAATTTTATAAAATTTTCGATTTATGTAATATTTATATCGGTTAAAATAAATATGCGCATTAAGAGCATCTGATTCCTTCAAATTTTATTTGCAACATATAAAAAAGGACTTCTTAAAGAACTAACCGTAAAATTGCAAATGCCCAAATGGCACACATCAAATTCGAAATGACATCCTTCAAATTGCCCTGAGAATTGACACAAATATTCTGATTGCAACAATTTTAAATGACAATAGCCTGAAAATTCGATTCGCAAAATTTCTCATCCATCTTAGCATTATATCCGCAGAAAAAAAATAAATAAAAGCAAAAATGGTGGGCTAGAAAAATTCATCAAAGGGTGGAAGAAGGTCCATGTATTCTTTCTTGTTGATCTTGTGGTGTGCGCGTCTTAATACCATGACACATCCTTGACACTTTTGTAAATCCTTTCGGCTCATGAAAATTCAATTAAAAAATTTTATGTTGTCCTTCTCTTGAAGATCGTCTTTTTGGATTGGGAAAGTGATTTCCGCACTGGAAGAGATATTGGTACACCCCTCGCACTCAGTCGGGGGTCCTTGTGTGTCATCGTGCCGAAATCAGTTTCTTTCGCAAAGGGGATGAATAAATTTATCTCACGTGTGCGACCTTTAATATTTAATTTAGCGTAACCCTTTTTTGTTAGGAGCTTCTGCTCCTGTTTCGTTTTTTTTCTGTATTGCCTTTTTCCTTCATTGTTGGCAATATGTGCCTGGGATGATCACATTCGAGTCCAAATTCTTGTGCAAAAATCCTTCACCGTTGACGAAATGAAAGGTAGAAAACTATTGTTGAAATTATTGAACAGTTTTTGAAACAGGTAATCGATGCATTGTGCAGCGGAGCAGATCAGCAGCATTCAACCCCTTTCACTTTCGTTTGCGGGACTCTGCGAATTTACATTCGATCGAAAATGTCACATGTTACATCGATCGAAGAAGTAAAGGGTTTTGTGCTGCTGAACTGAACGATCTGATCTGGCCCTGTATTGTCACAATTGTTTAACCGGATTGTCCTGGGTCGTGATCTAGATTATTTTGTTGTTGTTGTTGTTGAACGAAGGTTAAATGAAGAACGCCAATGTCGAAGGGTTGACATCACTTTTCAGTCTGATTGCAATTGATTATGGTTTTCAGGATCGGAAATTTTTATGCTTGTGTGAATTTTCTCATTAAATTTGATTATTTTCGCAACCGATGTTGGAAGGAAAGGGTTACTTATCGCATTCAATGATTGCTTCTTTGATTAAAGTCAATTGTTCGCGAACATCTTTTCGCTGCCGGAGAAGGAATATTTTTTTCTTTTTGCAGATGTTTGAGAGAATGTGAAAATTGATTGGAAAATTCAGGAAAATGATTTTGAAATCGTGAGAAAATTTTGGTATTTTTATTTAAACTATTTATCGTTTCATGTTTTTTGCTAATCAATTTGTTTTTTTATTTACCAAATATTATCGAATGTAAGTTTATAAAAAAATTAGTTGCATGTTTTTTCTTACGTTGGTATTTTGGTTTCTTTGAATAAGAAAGAGGTGAATAAACAATTCAATGAAATTCTTCGATGGCACATAGACTGCCACCGCCGTTAATGGTATCGCTATAAAACAGGAAATACACCCTTCACAAGAAAGTCATCAAAATGGTTGTTGGTGTTGATCATAAAAGCCTTACTAAAAGGCCATATAAATGCTTTATTAGGAAGAAACGGAATGGAGTACAAAAGGTCAGTCAGACATATAATAAAGAAAAAACTAAAAAAAACAACAAAAAACGATAACAAAAAGGGGACAAATATAAAAAGACGTTCCGAAAAATTCCAAAAGATAACAAAAGTAACAGGAAGAACAAGACAACAAAGAATGATCACAAAAGTCTTATCCCATTTGTTGGTGTGTCATAAAAATAATATCCAGGTGAGTTAAGGGCGAAAAGTGAATTAGTAAGAAGGAAAAAAAAAACACTATGTGGAGTTGTTTTTTATTCTTTTACTGGACAGAGCCCAGGTACAAGGAACAGACATGAGCGAGCACTTGAGACAGACAAGGAGCCGAAATAAAATTGAAATTTTAGGTGCCAGAATGTCTGGTGTGGTCAAATGTATTCAAGCGTATGATAAACGAGCACCCAGCGGCGGTGCTTCCCCTAAATCCCTTAAGTCCTATGGTTAAGTTAAATGGTACAAAAAGATCGATCCTCTTAGTGTAAACGCTGCCACTGATCTTCAGGAATGCCGTATGGTGTGGGTTCCATTTCGTAGAAATTGTTGTTCATTCACGAAACGACAATCAAAAAATATCTACCTACCAGAATTTTTAAACTAGATTATGAGAACACTTGAAAAATAGCTAGAAAAATAGACGACATTTTAAACAGATGACGATCAATTGATCTTCAAGTAGAAACGATCGCTCGAGAGCGATCAATGTGGGATCGAATTTAGTTTTCAGATGATTTAATTTGAAAGGAGAGGAAACTGCTGTTTGAATCCAAAATGAAATTTTGTATCTATTTAAAAGAAACATCACTTACTGAACTATCTCTTCAGAAATAATAAATCGGATAAGTGTTTTTATAACACTGACATAAAGTTCTTCCACTTAATGAAGGATATGGCACCAAATTTTTATGTTTGCAAATGAATTTCTAGAACATTCTAAAAATTTCCATTTTCGCAAATAAAATACATAACAATAAAACCACCCTGAAACATAATGGTTCTGTCTAGGTAAGCGACCGGCATCGTTAAACCTGGATTTGTAACACTTAAAGTCGGCCGCCTTTAATCTTTTATGCTTTCTTAGAAAACAAAAACATTGGAAACATTTAGCAATTAATTTGAAGAAAAGAAGGCAAAACTATTTCGGTTATGAAAAATGTTTTCCACCAATGTCAAAATAAATTGTCTTTTTTTTTTTAATGAACAATAGAAAATTAGTTACAGAGGAGAAGAAGGCAATTTTAGTTGAAGTTTCTTCTAAGGACAATTTATTGTTTTTAAAATTACTTTATTATACGGTTGTAAAAATTCAATAAACAGTTTTGTTATACCTGGCAATTAAACGGACCAAATTCATTTCAAGGATATTGTTTTAGCCTTGACAATGTGCATTTGGATGAATATTATATTATTTGCTGATAGAGACTTTCTGGGGAACAGTTAAAACAATTATGATTAGGTAAATGCAATGCCAGTTCTGTTCTTCTAGGAATATAATAAAACTAATTTATCTGTCTGACTGGGTATTTCGAAAAACGAAAGTGTCCTTTAATAGGATCGTGGCAATTTGTTTTATTGTTCACTTCTATGACAGTGTCTGATGATGTCTGGCTGGAGTCTTGAGATCATTACGAAAGACTTTAAATTAAAAGTGAACAAGATCAATTTGGAAATCGTATATTAGAACCCAGAAAAAATATAACAAACGACTTAAGAAAATTAACTACTAAATTGACAACGCAACGACTTAACAAAATTATTCAGTAGAGTAAAAAAAATTGCAGAGGCGTTCTAATTTGTCTCGATGATCATTTTGATGGTTATGTAAAATATAGAGAAACATAAATCACTTTTGTGAAGAACTTTAATATAAGGTGACTTAATTATGTCTGTTCTGATTACTTTGAAATAAATCTACGCTGTGTTTAAGAGGACAATTTGAATTTTTTTTTTGGCTTTTTATCAAGTCAAGTTGAATACACGTTGGCACGTGATCATTCAGTCGACGCATGTTACTTTGATATAATTGAACACTTTTGTTATTATTTCATTTACATTTTGTCTCTTTTTGGCCGTTATAAGTCTATGGAATTCAAAAGGTAGAGAATGCTCGTTAAAAGTATCCTCATCAACTAAACAAGAAATGACATCACCATGTCCATTAATCCCAGCTTCAAACACCTCTTCAAATCAAAGTCTGTCAGTGAATGTTAAGATCGCGGCATTATTTAACCGATCGATAAGAGGTAGGAACAAAGGTAAATCATCCAGGGATTACCTTAAAGTGTTGCCTCTTTATGTCTTATTTCGTTTTGTTGTTGCTTATTTAAAGTCAAGTCTATCGATTCTTGATCATTGATTCCGAAAGGATGGTTTTTAATTTATGCGATGAACATTCCATGCCCAGCATGATCCACCTTCAACAGTGACTCGAACTTTTCTTATATGCATTCCATTTTCTGATGTGGAATTTCTATAGAGTTCAGAAGTTTTGATCTTTTGTTGCAATGTTATGTGGTGCAAGATCGACTCTAATGGGATATTAGTTGTGTTTTTTTTTAATGTGATGTTGTACTGTAATTACTTTTTGGAGGAAACTCCGATTATCAATATCATAGTAAATTGATACGATTGTGAAATGTCACTGACAGAATTCATCGACCATTCCCTAGACATTTCTAGGCTACATGAATGTTTCTTATAATTGTTAATATATTTATGACAACAACTCTTTTTAGAAAATTTCCTCACCCGCACCCCCGCAGTTCTTTTGTTCCTGGTCACATTCAGCCAGTGAATTGTGTGCCTTGTCACAGTTGTTGATTTAAGTGGCCGGCTGGAAGTCTTGCCTTTATATGTTACTATTCAAAAGAAACGAATCTAATTCTTTCCTTTATCCTTTTGCCACCTTATCTAGTGGAAGAAGATAGGCCATAATACTTTCTTTTCTTATTCCTTTAAATTTTCTTAGGTGTTTTTTTTACCTGCTTTATACAATTTGGTATTAGATAAATTCATGAAGACAGCGTGACGGCACGAAATGGTTTCAAGGCGTCAAGCCGTCTGGCTTGAACATGGTTCCAATGCACAGAGACGGATTTTGGACTCCATTTTTACTCTATATATATATTTTTATTTAAAAAGACGATCAATGTAACCAACACAACGTCTTGCCACTCTTATAAGAAGCATACTAACTTCATAAAACAACAACTTGAACTGAGAAGACTCAACCGAACAAGCATCCAGAAAATTGCAAAATGATAGGATATAATTCTGCGTATAAAATTCCTTCCAACGTGTGAAATCATGAATGAATTAGACACGCACTATGTAAAAACCTCAGAGATGATCTTTTCGTCCTTTTCAAAATAAATTGCCTTTCAACATAGAATGAAAATCTGTTTTCATCCCTGAACAAAAAAAATAATTGTAAAAGAAGAATAAGGAAACGAACAGTGGAAGATGATAGAGAGTCCTTTTGTGTATGCCTCCTAATTTTAGTTTTCCAATACAATGAACAAAATACCGTACAAGGATATTTAGGCACTGAAAAATTCATGAAAATCTTTTGTCATCTTTTCTATTTTTCGTGTTATTGTAAAGGATATTGGATAGAATGAAGTTACGGTGACACAAAGACAACACTTTTGTTTGTGACTTAAGGAGAAGTCTTTGACGGACATCAAAAGTGAATCACATTGTTACGAAGTCTGTGTGTGTGCGTGTGTCTGTTTGTTTTTTTTTATTGAATTGTAATTTCAAAATTTTGTAGTCTGATTTGTACAGAGACGAATCAAGGGATATTCTAAAAAATGCCAATAAAATTCCAACAGCCTTTAATCGGCTATCAAGACTGCCAAAATATTTCAAACTCATTCTTTTATTTGATTCCCGAAACTAGCACCTTAAACACTAAACTGCTCCAATTAACACAAAGGAATCCGATTGCACCTCTCAAAATGCCTGTTGTATTTCAGTGATGTTATATTAACACGTCCTGTCAAATTCGACCGTCAATAAAACATCTCAAATTTCAAAATTTATTATCAAAGGTGTAAATTTGAGATCTCTCCTGTTACGTTTCTATATAATTTTTTTTTCCTTTTTATTTCTGACACAAAAACATGATCGACCGATGGCAGAATGAAGCGATAGATGCGAAAACAGAGCGTTAACACACTTTCCGCTAAATAACTTCAACACAATAAGCTTAAGGACCTTGGAAAACAACAGCATGAGATGGAGGATAATAAAAATTTCACATGCAGACACAGGGTGAGATGAATGCATTGGCAACAACAAACAATAAAAAGGAATTAAGGGTACTTTTGGTGCATAGCGAGAGAGAGAGTGAAAGAGATGGGAAGGGGATGAGGGCACATCAGCAAAAACAAATCTGATCCTTGAACAACAAAAGCGACCATGAGGGACGATAAAGGTAGACGACACACAATACGATCCCTTCGTATCTCTGATTTAAATTCATTGCAGATTAGCGTAGTTTGATCAGACAAGCAGATCTCTCTCTCTTTTTCTATGTGCTAAAGGATAATTTTTCAAAATCCCGTTTCGCTCTGTCAGATAAAATGTTCCAAGTTTGATATCCTTCGCTCTGGCTTACGTAAGAAGAATATAGGAAACCCAAAAAAAAACTGAAAAAAAAAAGATTTTGCCGATTTTGAAACATTTGAGATTATATTCGCCTGGTCTCATCCACCGGTTGAGTCCTGGAGATGCTTTGCATCTCCTGTTCATCCTGGATCCAGGGTGTTGAATATCTGGACCGATTTCCACGATGGTTGTATCGCAAACTTGTCGGTACTGCATTGTGCCAAGATTAAGGGTGTCCATGATGTATTGTTGTGTCCTTTGCCAAGTTTCTAATGTGCATCTGTCAGGGAACTGATTCTTATTTTTATATACATAATTCTATTTTTTTTTTGCAGTGTTGCAAGGAATTCGGACAATTGAACTGATCTAATTTGGAATCCTTTGTCCAGCCTTGTTTACTTTTATGCATCTGAATTTAATGGAATAATAGCAAAGGGTCAAGAGATCACACAACTTCTGGTTTTGTCACTCGTATGCAATCCTTGTTATGAAATCTTTCTGGTTTTTAATCCTCCAAATAAGTGCGAAAAGTTTGGCTCAACAAAAGTTAACGAAATTGTTTTTCTTTTTTGACAATTCAACTGTTATTAATATATTTCTGAATTGTTAGATCTACATTTTATTGTTAACTTAATTTAAATGTAAATAAATATTTTTATTGCTTGAATTTCTTTGCCACCCAATAAATACCAAACAACAAAAAATTGTAGGTGTTTGAAAAAAACAGAAACAAACAGAAATTTAAATTCCGAGAATTTTTTTCCATATTTAATTTTACGATCGACCATTTTTAAAGCAAATTAAATTCGCTGCTATTTTATTATTTTTTTATAATCCAATTATGAATTGAATCGGATTAGATTATGAATAACAAGCCTTGGGATGAGATTTCGTGTGAAATCAACTGAGAAAAAAAATGAAAGAGATAAATTCTTTGATATGTGACATTAAAACTCATAAAAATTGTCATCAGGTGTTTTTCATTTGATTATAATTGAAAACTTTCTCCCGCATGCGAATGGTCATTGTTTCAATTAAAATATTTAAAAACATATTCACAAAAGGAAGCTGGAGCGTTGCATTCAGCATGGACAATTGCAAGTTAGGTTCGTTAATTGCAATGCATGACAGCAACTCAGTGGAATTGTTTTAATGATATTTATTGAGAGCTTTTCAAACTCATCGCGTAAAGGAAATAGTAATTGCAGTAAAAGTAGTAATTTTCTCCCCTTCGGGGGGTAGTATTGGTGCGGTTCTAGTGGACGGAAGTGAGAAATAACAAAATTTATTTTGTCCAATTCAAAAAGGTAGTGTGTTAAAAGGGAAGGTTTTGCGATAACATGGTGCCAATGAATCCAGATAAAATCAATTGTTGCAAATGACTGGAACAATTGTGCCGCGATTGTAGCAAGCCGCGCGTATTGTTTGATCATTTTGAGGTTCACTTGGAACAAAAGTGGACACTGCGTGCTGATGTTTTAGTTCCACTTGAATCGCGTGTACTGATTGATAACCCTTTTAATGACATTGCGTTGCATGTATGCAGTTGTTGGAAAAACAAACGAAAAAGACAAGTGAAAACCAAACCATAATAATAATAGGAAATGCATATTTTGTCTGGCGTTCTGCTTGCCCTTTTCTGCAACAGAAACTACATCAAACTGAAAACTCTTTGCTCAATCAATTAGAGGTGTTCGTCGTTCATCCGTTGTGGAGGCATATCAACCAAGATTTTTGTGACTGTCGTATTAAGACAAGTGGAACACTTGTGGATCGTAACAAGAGCAACGTTGTTTGTCGAACCGATCAGTCAGCATTTTGTGAACATTGTATTTGTTATTTACCGAAGAAGTTCCTCATATTTTTACACTGTTGATTTTATTACTTGAGTCGACGCCGTTGTTGTCGCCATTGTTGGCATTTTGGTATTTCATATATATATATTTTTTTCTTTCTTGTTGTTGTTGGTGTTTTTGTTACTTTTGTTGTTATCGTTAACTACTTTAACTAACTGAATGGCTCATGTTAACAGACATTCGATCAGTTCTGCAACAAATGTCTTTATTTATTGTATTATTTAGCACATCCCTTATGCGCATGGTCTACCATTTAGAAAATTGTTTTGAATAATTGATTGAGTAAAGCTAATGAGCATGACGCTGTTTCACTACCATGTGAATATTGAAATTCAGTGATGCCGTCGTATGGATATTCAAGATGAAAATTAGTTGATAATATGCAATGTGCTAATTATGAATAAATGACGCCAAGGAAATGGACCTTGAAGTAGTTCTTGTTTACGTGAGTAGAACGATTGTAATGTTGATAGTGAGAAACTGAAATGACTATTAGATCATAGTATAAAAGGGAATTGGTTATTAATTATTATGCTAGAAAATTTTGTCAATGTTTGATTTAGTTTTAAATAGGTTTAAGTTTTGGTGAGAACATTTTACGAATTCATTGTGACTTCTGAAACATTTTCTTGTTCACGTTAAATGGAATGAATTTATAATTTTTTAACCGCAAGGAAAGCTAATCCTTATGGACAATTGCAGATAGTCAAAAGAAAAATGAAGTCACCTGGCAGATGTTCAATGTCCATTCTATTATGTCATGATAATGTCTTTGTTACGACAAAAAGGACCTCCCGAAACAGCTCTATTTCACGATGACATTTGAATACAAAATGAGTTCAAACACGCAATTGTCCATGGACAAGGATATGAAAGAAATAAAAAACCAATACTATTCGGTCATTGTAGGATCTCAGTGTGATAATTCCGCATGCACCTCAAATATCTGAGGCCCACAAAAGACTAAACTAAGAACTACAATAGTATTTAATAAGAAAGAGGAAAAATGGCTAAACACAAGGTTTTCGCCGAATGAAATCTTTTATGTTTGGCACGTTACACACAAAGTCGTAAATGTAGTCATTGTTTAGGACTGCCATGGACAATGGTTGGCAATTTACGGACTGGAAATAATTTTTCAACTTGAGCACATGTGTGTTGGGAGATTGTTAAAAAAAAATTAAATAAGTTCACAGAATTGTTGCAAAAATTTGAATAGTATAGGTAGGTTTATTGGGTGTCGGCTGTGGCTATAAAGTATAATTTCCAGTTCTGTTGAAATGATTTCAACCCGATCGGATTGCAGCTGATCAGCAATAAAAAAATAGTGGAAGGAAGAAATCGAAGTAACGATGTGACGGATCCACAAAGGGAACGTGTAATGTTGGGGGCATTCGCTTAGTGTGTCCTGAATTTATGTTCGTTGTAAAATGTTTTTCTTTAGTGGGAGCACAAACGAGGTCATAAAGTGAATTGTGCTTGCCACCTAAGTACAGCAAGGGCTATGGCTACAAAAGAATCAATTTTACTTAGGTATTAAGATGTGTTTCTTTTTATAGAATGAAGTTAAGATGCAATTAGTGGGTGTAAGGCAGGGTTTTGTTCAAAACTCATTCAACATTTAACTATTTAAAAATCGCTTTGTATGTTCAGCCAGTACTAAGTTCAGTAGCTGCAAAAACGTTCATAATTTTAGTGGTAAATGGAGATTTGATGAGAGAAAAATTTACTTTTTACTCGAACAAAATCATAGATTCAAGTGAATATAAATAAATATAATATTATTTAATTTGTAAGAAGTCAGAATCTAATAACTTAAACAAAACAAAAAAACACAGCTCAAGAGATAAACCATATAAATTTATGAATTCTGGCGGCACTGCTTGTTTCTTAACAACTAAGAACCAAAATCCAAAAACAAAACAAAAATATTAGAAATTTCCCAGATCGAATATTCTTAGAATCATCCTTTGAAGGTTAGCCTAATCCTTTAGAAGAAAATATTTACCTTTATGCGATGGTTTAAATTAACACCTGGAGATTACAACGATCCGAAGAAAACTGGTTACCCTTAACCAATTACAGCAATAAAAGGGTTTTAAGTGATTATTGACAGTGATCTTTAGTTAGTTGCTAGCAAAATGGAAACTAATCCAAAGAATCCTTTCCGTCTTGCTACATACAATTTCAGTGCAGGATTCTATCGACAGTGGCCAACAACAATACTAAAGGAAAGGAAGTATTTATCAATAAAATGAAATCCGCAAATGTAATACCTTGTTAATCCATTGATACCTTCAATGAAGTGATTGTGTACGCTAAGGACATTTTCGACTCAAGAGTGCGCACACACAAAATGTATAGCAGGAATGTTCCACGAAAACAGAAAAAATAGGACTTCAGCCGAGGAGAGTTTCTATTTCTGTGGAAAGTTTTGAAAGAAAGCAGCAACACGACTTGGGATGACTGTAAACAGGAAGATGAAGTGGGCTTGACGATGGCTGCCCGGAGTACACAGTTCCACTGGAAGTCATATATCCGTGCACTGAGGTAGGACTAACGAGAGTACAACAATACCAACAACAACAACAACTGAAGAGAAAAACAGCAGCAGCAACAAGGAAGTTGTGGGTACATCCAAGGCAAAAGGTATTGGAGGATGTGAAGGAGAAAAGAGACCAAAAATGTTTGTTCATTTTACTTTTCTTTACTTATTTTTTTTGTGGGTTTCCCATTCAAAGATTTAATCTGAAAGTCCCATAATAACATGAACTCCTTTTTGAGGATACAATAGCCCCTCATTGCTACCATGTGCCTCCAGAGGGCTATGAAATCAGGTTGCAATACATTCCATTTTCAATTTTATGTTACCTTTTATTTAGTGTTTTTCTTACAACTTAATCCTTGAAATTTAATTTTTGGAGAGTTTTCAGAAATGTTTCCATGAATTCGTTCCATTATCCTGACCCCATCATGTGGAGCTATTTAAAGCAGGTGAAGTCGAAAATGGGGTTTTCGTTAGGGTTATTGTAACATCCTTGAGTGCAAGATAAGGATCTACGAGTTGATCTTAACTCAAGCAAAAGTAATCAATTGTTTGTGCACTTTTGTCGTTATATTTAATTAGTTAGGAAAGTTTATTCCTAAAAAAATTCAATTGAACTTTTACATTTTGTTAAGATTTCTGAATTTAAAGGAATTGAAATTTTGAATGTGATAAAAAAATGTGGAAATTATTTGAAATTATTTGACAAAAGCTAATTTAAATTTGGGCATTTACTTTTCACGGCAAATTATAAAGAACATGTGATTTGCATTTTTATTGTAAGCAAAGCAACATTTGAATGTGATCAGTTTCTTTTTCTTCGGAAGAATCTAAACTAATGAAAATTCAAATAACTTTTTTTGTTAAACGGAAAGTAAATAATAAAATATAACTCAAAATACAAAAGAATAAAAAAGAAATGAACATAATACGAAGAATGTAGGTGCAGAAAATTCACACAAATAATATTAACAAGAAAATTGTTGCGAAAACATTATTCATCATTATGAAAGTCTTAAAAGAAGAAAAGCTTTTGTAAAAGAAAAAGAGAATGAAAAAAAGAGCTGACGCTAATAGGCCTTCATAAATAATTCAATAATCATTTCAACAAAAACTCGATTATGATGGCACGTTTTGGCTTTTGTGAAAATAGTATTTAGCAGTTGCGGAGACAATCGCGGTTTGTTTGCGTTCACATTTCGAATTCACGCGGCAAAATTTTGTTCGTTTGCTTTCGAATTTTTGACATGTGAACCGCTTTTCTTATTAGTAAAATTTTCTTCTTTTTTTTACGTCCAGAGAAAACAGTTTCTGGATTATATTTGTACAGGATTCGTCCTTAGATCATTTCTGACAAAAATCCTAGAATGCTAAAGGATAGTTTTTGTGATTTTTTTTGGGAGAATGAAGAAAATCTGAAAGTCAAATATTTATTAGTTAAACGAAGGTAGCCGCCGCCAGGCATTGTCCCAGGATGAATCAGTAGCTTTGTTTGTCTTCCAGAGAATTCCAGAGACTCGAAATGTAACATTTTCTTGTTAGCGAACGTCGTTTTCAATGTTTGTTCAAAGTCGCGTCCAATTTACTTCAAATAGAGGTTGAAATTTAGATGAGTTCAAAAGTACAACTGATGGTCGAACATGTTGCTCTTTCAACAACAATAAAACAGAGAAGAAAATCCAGGTTTTATTTATAAATAAAAAAAATTCATGTACTCGTTTGATTAGCACTTTTTGAGGACAAACCCAATTTTGAGAGCTATCTCTCCTTATTTCAATGAAATGACGGAAAGCAGATTTTAATCCTTGTCACAGTGGAAGCCATTCATGGTAAATCTACCTTGAGAAATACAAAAGGTAATTGGAGTAGTTTTATGGCAAATACTCTTTGGCATACAGGATATGGAATGTGAGGAGAGTTTTTGCAACAATGGTTTTATCCCCCTGCAGTTGTCACTATTATAAGGACGATTTACCTTTTGTTAATGCCGTCCTGACAGCAATTGAACAATGACAGTAACAATGGATGAAAAATAAAACTTTTATTGTTCACCTTTCAACCGAGAAAAATATATAAATTTGAGATTTTTCTCAACTATAGTTGTACCACCTCAAAAACACCAATCACATGTCAGATGATCTGGAAGTGGACCACGCATAGCAATGATTTGGACACCCAAGCAGTGGCGTAGTTCGAACATTATTCTGAGTGGAGGTTTTTGTAAAGGAAATTTTGCAATTTATTCGTAAATGGCATTATTATATTTTTCTCAAATTCCTAGTATATCCTTTGAGACAAAACATCCCAGAAAACGAACTCATAATTCACACTATTGGAGTAGGTACCTATAAGGCTATAGTAACACCATTAAATTCATTCCATAAAAAACGTAAATTACTTTATTTGTCAGCTAATTAAAATTACAATCAACCAAAACCTCCAATTGAAATTGAAACTCTTCTATCGCTCTTCTCAACGTAAACAAAAACACACCATGAAATATAATTCAATTTTTGTTCATGTTCTAAAATCAATTCGAAACGAAAAAAACCTCATTATTTTCCAATTACCATTGAAAATGGGTGCTGCGCTTGCAGTGAGCCAATAGCGAGTTGAGCAGTGGAAATAAAACCCATCGTCAATTGCTACTACCTTTTTTTGTTACTGTTGGAAAAAGCAACAACACACAACTTTTTGTGTCATTGTATGTCAGAGTCAGTGTTTTCGTCACAACATTAAAACTGAACAAAGTTATTTTAAATGAAATTGGCCTTTTGCGGTGCCATTAAAAATAATTCTGTGAGCGTTTAAGGACCTTTGTTGTCAAGTTCATTATTTTATTTTTAATTTTGTTTTGTTTATAAAAACTTTCCAGCCATTTGTGGGAAATCTGTTGACCTGGAGAGAATTTTCACAGAAACAACTATTGAACAAACGAATTTATGAAAATAAAGAACACGTCACAAAGTATTTTGTTTATAGAAAAGTGGTTTTGTTGCTTCTTTAAAAAGGAGTTTCAGTGTAGACGACATTAAACACTTAAGAGATTTCATTAAAAATATTTTCGGCAAGTTGAAATAATTTGTTGCTATACAGTTAATACACTCTAGACATGATTTCATAATACGATAATGGAATTCGGGGTCAACATAAACTGAAAACATTGAATTTTTTGTGATTCCATGTCAAAATTTAAAAAAATTAAAATGCATTCGACAAAAACGTATGTTTTGATTAATTCGGTTCAATCCCTCTCTTGAAAGGACACACTAAAATTCACTCCCTGGAAAGTTAAACAATACCGAAAAAAAATAAGCTCTACAATAAAGCACAAAAAATATGAAATTTCAATTGTTCAAAATGATTTGATTTATACTGAAATGTTAATCAATAAAAAAATTCCTTTCAAGCAGAAAATTCATAAGTGTTTTAAAATTGACCCTAGTCCAGACTCCGAACTCCAAAATTCACTCCAGAAATGTAGTGGGGGCGAGCCGGCGAGGGAGAAAACAAATTGGAGTTAAAAGTTGTTTTTTCTCATATGTGCATTGATTGCATATGAAAAAGTGTAGTTGGAAACGTCGACAAAGTTTTACACATATCCTTGAAGGACTGCAGGATTGATTCCAAGTGGTTATGCCGGGGAACAAGTGGAGAATGTAAAAAAAAAGAAAATCTCATTTGAATTTATTTCCGGAGGAATTTAATTCCGAATTTCGTGACGTGCTCAAGTGTGCGGGAGGAAAGTGGCATTTTTAAAGGAACTAATTACAGCAATTCCAGCGGCTCTTGATGCAAATTGGTTGTTGCTTATGGAGACTCTTCACTGCATCCGCATCGCAAACATTTCTGAGTTTAAAAAAAATAAAAATATTTTTCAAACATGCACATTGCACAGTACACACTTATATATGGTTTATAGTTGCAACTCTGAAACGTGAAGTAATGCACCCTTTGAGCGCAATCAGGCGTGCGGCGAGGATTCAAGGTGCCAAGAAATTGTAACTGGCTCGAATAATTGATGCTGTACAGGATTCCAGTGTGCAGCGGAGTACATGTTTTAATACACAGAACTCAAAGAAGAGTTGCATCAGAAGAGGTGGAGCATTGTGGATACGTTTACCAGGATGCAGGATCATATGTACTCGCGGTCTCCAGAAAAAATCCGTTTGTACTTTAGTCGGTGTGCCGCTAATTGGCATTAAAAAAAGGCGACAAGCTCTCTGTGTATATAGTGTGTATGACGTCAAACGTGTTTTTAGGTCCTTTCTCTAGTCGCCTGGTTTCGTTTTTTAACGTTATAATATTGCTGTTAAGTTCTTTTTTCTTTCCTCCAACACCAATGGTTGACGCCGGTTTAAATGTGTAACGCAATCAAACGTTCCACAAACGTGTCACACTCTTTGACACACTCTTCTATCCTTTGAGAGGGTCCTAAGTTGACAAGCGTCCCTAGATGAGCTTTAGGCAAGTGCGGATAGAGATTAAAAGGACATGACTGAAGCACTTCCCCTCTTTTCGAGGTGTTGACTATCAAAGGTGTGCAAGTACGCTGACATAAGAAGCTAGTTTCAAGGTAATGCAGAACTTCTGTGAGAAAAAACATCCTGTTCTATATAAAGGCATATAAATGCATAGCTCGTTGCATTTCTAGGAGCGGGCGGATGCACATCTAAAGGATTTAAATGTTAAAAAGGCGCTCAACCAAATGCTTAACGTAAAGAAATTTTCATGCAAGTCAACTTCAGCGGAAAATTGCGCTTCCACACGTAAGGATATTTCACGTGTTGGATGCAGTCAGGACATTATTTGCTGCTAATTCCCGGCAAATAGGCAACTCTAACTTTAATATTTACAAGGATACGTTTAATATGCGATTAATTCTCAAAACTATTTTACACTAGCGAAAAGCATTCCTTCACGTTCAACTATATTTTTAAATATTTTTCCTGGGCAAATTTGTAATGATACTTTTTTTTTTTAAATGCAGGCATCCAGAATAATTCCGTGACATCATAAATCACGGGAAAACATCATTAGAGCAACAATTTATTTTCGAAAGAAAATTGATTAAGCACAATGTTGTCACCATTTCTAGGCCTTTATAATGTCGGATCTACGGACTGCAAAAAAAAATTGCTTATCGATGAATTTTCCCATTCAGCAACGCGATGGAACCGGAACAAGGATGATTTGTTCTTTAGCGGAAATCGAGAATCTAGTGGATCGAGATCAGATAATCGCCACCTTTGTTCGATCCACTCGTAAAAACTGATAATTTAAGTAGCAGAACACAAAAGGGCCACAACAAATGATGCGCAAAACACATTGCGCATTGCGTACACGCATTTCTGAACAGGGAACAACAAACGATACAACAATAACAAATGAAGCAATTACGTCTGTTTGTTTTCGGTGGTGCTTCGTTTGTCGACCCCGAATGATTTTAATGCTGCTGGTTCTGCGCTGTCGAGGGGACAGCGGTGAATGCAAAGAGCAAGTATTTTTTTTTTTTTTTTTATTATTATTTTATCAGATACAACCGTAGATAAAAAGGTAAATGATAGTTGTCATTTCGCATTAAGTGCAACAAAGCGATAAAAATGCAAGTGTTTCGTGAATCCTTTTGAATTTGCGCATGCGAAAAGGATTTGTTTCTACAGATTCGATGAGGTAGAAATAATTTTATTATTTTTGCACGAATGTAACGAATTGAGGGGCGGAAAAGTTTGAAGGGGATGTTTCTTTTTTTACATTGTTCTGGAAATATTTCAAATCCTAATTGCCCTTGAACATTACAATTACAAATACAAAATTAGTAACTAGTAGATTAAAAAATATGCAATCAATTCTTTACCATAATGTTTTTTATTAGATGATGGCAATTAAATATTAAATATTATTTTGACAAGCAATTATTTTTGAAGCAATTTATCGATAATGTACTAATTAACATAAAAATAATTCATCCTGGATTCAGTCGACCCAGATTTCTTCCGTGTTCCCAGAAGTCGAGGGACAACGTGAATTACTTTCGTCACCCTGTTCATGAATTTGTTGGTAGTTAGCAGAGCAACGAGATTTTAATTAAACACTTCCCTGAGCAGGTGGGTGGTGAGTAATTAACACAGAAAACCCTTTAATATCAATTAGTGTGAGGACAATGTATACACCAGAGAGATTTCTATTCCCCTTGCAAAATCAGTGCTTTCAGGTGAATCGCAAATATTCAAGGAGCTTAGAAGTTCCTGGAGCTTGTATCTCCTCCCTCCGCCACTGGTAGCGGTAGTCACCCTGAGCCATAATATTCAACTTTGGTGGCACCATTATAAGTTCATATGTGAGCTTCCTCTGACATAGTATAAAAAATGGGTGAGGGTGGGATATGGGTGGGTGGAATACTTCTGGGTGGTCGTACTCCCCCGACGGTGATGGTGATGATGATGATGATGATGGCTGGAGATGCGATAGACTGTGCCGAGTTTTGCTGTAACTCTCGAAACAGTTGGATAAATTTCAGGATTTCCATCTGGAGAATCACTTGAGCTGGAAAAAATTTTTCTGCACGACTGATTCATTCTTGGATTCTTTTCGTTTAAAAACAACAAACACAAAAAAAATGAGGAAAGAGTAGTGAAAAAACACAAACAAACAAGAACTTAAAACACAGGAGAGTTTCAGGCCAACTCCACTGGATCAGAGATGCAGGACTCCGATCATCTCTCGTGGCTGCCACTGATAATGTTGGTAATCCACGTAATCCACTTCATAAGCACTCACATTCGAGTGGAGTTGTTCGAGTGGGTTTTAATCACTCATTGAAATTCCGCGATTGTTGCTCGTCAAAGTTATTAAATATTATTGGCAGTGCTCGATGAGGATTACATGCCTGATTAGGCGAAAGTGCTGTTGGTGCAAGGTGTTATTTAGGAACAAAGTATGCCGGAAAGGATCACCGAACGAACACACTAAACGCGGGTGCACAGGTTCTGGTCATTTTTGTTTCGATTGTAATTTATCTGATAAGGACATTTTACGTGGTCAATGGTTTAATAGGTGATAAAATACATTACAGGATAATTGCCGGAGGTGTTTCGACAAAATGGCATGCGCGTCCGAACTGTCACTCAGCGGGACACGCCTGATATGCAAATCGGACATTTTATCCGACACTCGAACAACATGCGGACAAAAAACCGTAGTCAAATGGGGTATCAGTCCTGGACTGTCGTCTTAACGCTTTTGTATGGGACAGGACCAGTAATTAAAATCACAAGAAACCTTTAAAGAGATTTGAATTGTGTCCAAGACTGTTCGGTAGCCACCGACAAGCGTTACCGAGAAATCGCCCACGGAGACCAAACCACTTTTTTTATGGTATTTTTGTTTTTTTTTTTTTAATTCTTTTTGATGGGGTCACGAAAATACCTTTTTGAAATTTAGCAATAAATTGAGATCAGAGTGATTAGCATGATGGCTTGAATGGTGAGAAAACAAAAAAAATGGAGAAAGAGACAAGGCGGAAAAGAAAAGAAAAACATTAAGCTTGGATTGTGGTTTGTTTTAAATTGCGTTCTTTGATGTGAGCCTGAATTATTCGATATCTTCTTAATCACTTCGCCTTTGTGAAGTGTTTAAAAATTTAAATGGCAGTTAAGGAGGTTGAATTGATGTCGGTTGAATAGTTTTGGGGGATTAAATTCTGTGCTGAGATGAAAATAAGTAGTTGACCCGGTTTTCGCGTAATTTGTAGTCATGCGCAAATACAAAAATTTTATTTCAGTTATTTTTTGCCAAAAATTCCTTAAAAGGAATTGCCAAAAAACGGTTTCGTCCATTAATTTGTTTTTTGTTTTAAGTGCATGGTCATTTGGTCAATCACTTTGAATTTTTAGTTTTTACATAAAGGTGATTTAAAGAAAATTTGTTAAACAAAGTCAAGTGATTGATGTGCTAAAAAAAATTAAGAATTACGAACAAAACCAACACTCGACTAGACTAGGATTCTTCCAGGACAACACTAAAACTAACAATATTTGTCAAATGCAATTCAGACTCTTAAAGCAAATTTGAAAAAAATATAAATTTGCACAATTTTTGCAAAAAGAATCTTTCTTGTTCTTTTTTTTTTGGTTTATTAACAACGTTCCTTTGCTTGTCTAGATTTGTATTTATTAACAGAAAAGTGGCCACTCTCAATACAAAATGGAATTATCTATCAGCAATAATAAATAAAAACAAAAACTTTGTTGTGGATTATCTCGACATCGGTTGGTAAACGTATTTCATTCTGCTGGACCTCTTATGGTTTTCCGATTTTAATTCCAATCACCAATGATATTTCTATCGAGACTCGAATCACCGGAGGCCAAGGCACAACACTCGTGCCCTGGGACTTCTCGTGTCTTTTGTTGCTGTTGTTGTTATTAATAAATTCATTTTCGGTAGCAATTTAAATCCCTACATGTGGTCCCCATCTAGTGTGTGAAGTTTTTCCCAGTGCGACCAGCGCCCAGCATGATTGGTAAATGTGGATTCTGTTTCACGTTTGTGGTTATCAAGTTTGATGTTGCTTTTTTCTGTTTTCATTTACTCCTATTTCTATATAAATTTTTGGTTTTTATTTTTTTTTCTGTTTTTTTTTTTCTTTTGGATAAAAATAGCCGGAACGGCGAAATGATATTATGCGGTACAAGGGAGCGAGAAATTGATAGCCGTGATATGTTCAATGTGAATGACACAGTATATAGCAACAAAAGCATTTGAGGAGTGCTGGAACCAAGAGGTAGCATACTGTGATGGAAGTTTTGTTTAAGAAGATGCCGAAAGCAATTGTTAAATTGTGTATAACACGCCTACTGAAGTTGATATAATTAGATACAGTTCAGGGTATATCCAGATGTTGGAGATTTTCATGCTTAAAAACGATATCAAACGGTGGAAAAATGCTGAATTTGGAAGCCATATAAAATAATGTTTTCTACTCGAACCGAAACAGAATGTTACTTTTGTTGTTCACAACATAATGTGAGAAGTTATTAGTTTTGTTAATTGGTTTGTAAAATGAATTTATCCAGGTGGCATTAGTCAGCGCTTGTTGAAAATTTGGTTTCAAATGTGAAAAAAAAATTTAGACCATGAAAAGAAAATATCAACTCCGATAAGTTTTCCAAATTGCCTGACGTCAATCAATTAATTACATCAAATAATAGACACAAGTGTATTATATTGTTTGACATTGAGTCTATTGGAAAAGAATAATGGCTGACTAATTAATTTCAGTTACACCCCCATAATTGACAAGACCTAAATAAAGTACAATAGAACAATTCTATTGACCCAAAATCAATTGAATTCAACACATTGAATTTATTTGAAACACACCAAACTATTGATACGATTTCCATAAATACCTTAATTCTTTAGAACTTCACCATTGTTTGACTGCGATGCTAGGCGAACCGTCAAAGCCTAGATAAGTACTATATAGTACTGCTTTTTGGTACAATGTGAACGAGGTAAAAATAAGAATAAAAGACCAACAAATGCAATAATAGCGTGAATTGTTTCGAATAGAATGACCACTCAAAAGTATGCTCTACGCTCGAATTGTCAATTCAATCATTGTCGAACAGTTGATCTGATGTTATATAACGCTGATCACTAAAAGCGGTGATCAAGACAACATAATAGCGAAACGAAATTGAAATATTAACAATAGTTGGTTCATTCACCACCGTCAGGTGGCACAAAACCAGGTTGATCTGGTTTG
Source organism: Leptogaster cylindrica (assembly GCA_963082835.1). NCBI lineage: Eukaryota > Metazoa > Arthropoda > Insecta > Diptera > Asilidae > Leptogaster > Leptogaster cylindrica. Next base: position 31,971,104 of record OY720107.1, read on the forward strand.
AATAAATGTAACACAAAGATAACTGTGTGATCATGAACTGATCACGATACGTAATTCTATGGACCAATTCTATAATTAATTTTCATTTTATTTTCCTTGCATCTTTAGAGATTAAACAATAGAAAAAAAATAGTTTCGAAAGTTTCTTGAATCCAATTGTAAGTCATTCGGGATAAGAATTGAAAATTAGAGATCAAGATTTTTGATCAAACACCGATTGTGGGAAAGGTGAAAAAAATAATTTGAAAGTGATATCACATTTTTTATTTGTAAATTGAGCTAATTATTTCGTAAAATCTTTTGTGGTTTTGTTTGGAATGAGAATTGGCCTGATTGAGTTGCTTCTTAGGCAAAAGAAAGCGATCCGAAATTCTTTTGTGGCTACACACTTGAACAATCATTTGTAATTTCACCATCATTGATTCTATTCAGTAAAGATATCGATGGAAACGTGGTATGGAATCAACAATAGAGATCATTTAACAATTTTCTGTTTATTTTCGACAGAGATGAAGAATCTTCGGTAAAGCTGCAGGTAAATATCGATATTTGGAAGGATTTTGATGATTGATCGGAAAGTATTTGTTTATTTTGCTGTACCTAATGGAGGACAATTTTCATAAAAATGATATAACGTGAAGGAAATCCATGAACCATATTTTTCTAAATATCCAATTTTGCCGCTTTTGAATATGGTTTTGGGTAGGTTAGACGCTGATCTTGAGTATTTCTATTAAAAAACTTTAATGCACTCTTTCTTTTTACAAAGGCATGTGAAAAGAAAAAAACTTATTCACCCGAAGAACCTTTTATCCTTCCATATAAGTATGAATCCTTCATTTATGTCCAAAACCGCAAACAGCATTCATTATTCACATAAAAATTCAAGTCATGACACTTAGCATAAATCTACGAGTAACGAGTTTACAACATTTAATGACAGTGCCCGAAATTCACGAGCTGTCCAATTGTGAAATTTGTCATCATCCCCGAACTGTGCATGAACCCCATACCATAATCCTTTCGCTATATGATTAATGATGATATGGAGTGGGATCAGTGAGCGAGTTGCGATGTTGTCCATCACTTTTCCAGGCTCGGTAACCTGTCACAAGTCGCTTGCTTTATTCGTTACTAACTGAAAACAAAACAGCTTCTGGCAATAAATCTCATTCGTTGCATCCCCTGTTGAGTATGCACCACTTAAAAAGGATTAACCCCCTGGGTTGTGGCTTTCAATTTTGTCGATGCTTTCACGCGTGTGTCAAGGGGACCAGTAGCCGCATCTCCACCTCGTCATTAAAACATTGCATCAAATTCCTTTTCTTCAATTTATAATTTTTTTTTTTGGGTTTTTAATAAGCGAAATATTTTCCATAATCGACATGTCCTTGGTAGCTCAATCTCACCATTGCGTTTGGTTGAAAGTATTATTTTCAGGGTGGAATGCGTATCCTCCTGGTATCCTGGTTCTTTCTTCTATCCCTTTGGTGATTAATGATGTCCCCGTTTACATGGTGATCTCGTGAAAATCATCTTAACAATATGTTTCTCGTGATTTGTATGACTAGGACATTGCTGAGGGTGATATTAGGTCCTGGTTATGAGTAAAGGATATGAATTAATAATGGTAGATAGTCAGGCGTTCTTCTTCTATGGAAGGATAATTTTCCACACGGCTTTGCATGGTACTTGGGCTTTTCATATTATTCGTCCTGTCTTTTTTTTTTTTTTGTTGTTGTTGTCCTCCTTATATGTGCGCCACTGTACTTGCTGCGGAGGACGATTTTAATGCACAATAAGCACCCTCCTATTGTGCCCTATTATAAGATGTCCTTTGTTAATGTTTACTGTAATTTTATTTATTGCTTTGTCGCGCTGTCAGGCTGCTGAGCGGTGATTATTTTTATACAAGAGAGGAGAACAATTTTATGAATGCAGCCGGACATTTGCATAAATTTGTTATAATTGTTTTGTGTTTATTGCATATCCTTTTTGGTTGACTTTATTGAAATTGGAGAATATAACTGTCACGATGCGGATAACTTTGGAATTTAATAATAAAAATTGAGGTGGCTTGTGAAAATCACAGGATCGTGTCATGGTATTTGTTAATTGTTCGGGAAATATTCCACACAACAAGGCCACCTCATACTATACATACAATCCTTTTTCCACGAAAGAGTAAAAGTAGTCCTGTATGAATAGCTTTATTCTTTCGAATTATAAAGGAATCAAGTTTTTCTTTAATGAAATTTAAAAAAAATCCCCTCTTTTGCAATTGAAAAGATTAATAAAATCAGACATTTTTATCCATATGCAAAAAAAAAACAACATGTCGCCATTGCAATGATTGTGAAGAGTTAACAGTTAATTTTAAAGAACGGCAACTTCAATTAAAATCGCGGTCTACTGCACTTAAAAACTCATTCAGCTCTCATAATTGAGGCCACTCAAAGTGTAATATACACCTCATTTATTTTCATAGACCCTTTTCCGGACCTCAGTTGAGTTATTCACCCCCTCCATAGGAGCTCCCACCCCAAATCGACGCCCATTAAAATTGTACACAAAATCAGTTTTCTCTCCTTCTATACTTGACGTTTCGTAATTGTTTTCAAGTATCCAAAAGGATTTATATTTTTTCACTAAACCTTCTGCTGCTGGTGCCATGTCTCCCGTTCCCTTTTTATTTCAATGTAATTTTTTTTTATATTTCATTTTTGACTTTAGAGTCCTCATCAACTGCAAAATGCTTCCATTCAGACTGGTACACTGTACGAATGGGTATCCTTAAGAGAGGCCATACCTTCAGTTCCTTTTATGTGATAAAGCTACAAACACAGTGGTAAATATCACGTACAAAGTACAGAAAATGGAAACTTTTCGCAACCATCAATAGGAAAAATACATGCACAAAGAGTCTCGTTCAGAAACAAACACAGGACGAACATTGGAGCAAAAGGAATCGCATATAACTTCACTTTGAGTCAATGGTAAATATACTATAAACGGGCATACTGAACAAAGTTTGTTGAATAGATGAAGAGGGGCTGTCTCTGTGGGGCTGAATGGCCCGAAAGGGGGTGATGAGGACGTGTAATAATGGCTTTTCTAAAGGCACATTACCAGAAGGGTTTCATTTAGTGAAATAAAGAAGAAGAAAAAACAACAAAAACATAAAAAATACTTGAGAGAAAAATCATTATTATTTATTAATGTTTTTTTCTCTACTCTCATTTTTCCATCTTTACTGCACTTTACTCGCTCCTTATTCACTACCATCAGAGTTACGAAACTGAGTCCTGCCAAAGGAGAACTGAAGAACTTTTCAAGGAGGAGGGCAAACTCTCATTATGCCGACGTCAAGATGAACCGCAATCGTTTCGCGAAATGAAAAAGGAAAATGAATTGAAAGGAATGAAAAATGAAAAATGTTTTATGTGTACTGCCATTTGATTTGTTGTGCAAGTCGAATTGCCACTTGATGTTTTTTTTTGTATTTTTCATTTACAATTAAAAGAATTTTGCAATAATTGAGACATTCGTTTGGCAAATGGTAATTGCTGCTGGTTACGAATGTGTTTGAAATATTGTGCATTGACGGAAACAGCAAGGATATCTGGCGTTGTGATCTCTCTATGGTGTCCTTGCTTTTGGTTTCCTTTTACTCGTCCAATATATTTAAGAATATCCGTTAATTGGTACCAGTAGGTATGATAGAAGAATAAAAAATTGATAATCAAAATAAATTGTTCCAATGAACTACTAAAACAATAACTACCAAAAAACGTTACTCCAAAAACCCTGGAAATTTTAAAAAGAAAAAAAAATCACAAGAACCAACTGAACCGGAAAAAAGAAATATTTGCCGAAGTGCAGGAAGCGTAAACTAATAAACATGTCATTTACCAATTCGTTTATGACATTTTCGGTTGCTGGTTTCTCCTGGCAATAAATCATAAATTTCACTCATAAAGAAGGCATCTCTTTTCTGTTATTTTTACAATTTACCCTAAAGTACAGTTGTGCAAAATATGAAAACAATTCTCTTAAACTGTTTTTTGTTCAAACAAATTCTTTTGAAAGACGAAGAAAAAAATTACAATTTGCCCTCAATAATTTTAAGATTGGCCCACTTCATATCAACTATAAAAAACCAAAATGAGTGCAAAATAAAAAAATAAATCATTGCAAGGAGGATATGAATAAAGTAAATAGAAACACATGTCCGGATAGATCTGAATGGAGAGGGCACGGATCAAAATTTATATAATATCAATTCGACAGAATACTCCACTTATTCAATTCAAGAGTCCTTGTGGAAATGAAACCCTCATGAGCCGCCAGAAAAAATGAAGCTAAACAACTATAAAATAAAAAAAAAAGAAACGGAAGCTCTTGAGGCAACTCGTCCTGGCATTATTTTTGGCGATTGGAGCACAATGTATCTGTTGCTAGAGCCATTAAAAGCAACCGAAACCTCCTTCAAGTGTTGCACAGTAAAAAATAAATATAAAAACGAAGTAACAATTTTTATATATACATTTTTTGTTATTCTTTTATCCCATATTGTTCACACAAAAATAAACAGATCCGGTGCAGATAGCTGCTGAAGGACCTCTCGAGGAACCTCACTTTTTAGTGCTCGCTTGCGTTGCGTCGATTGTTAAATTGCGCGATTTGCACCGCACATTGTCAGCGGCGCAGTGCGTGAATGGATACAAAAATCCACCCCTTCGAACAATGGGATGAGATAAGAATTAGATTTAAACTACCCCCGGCAGTTTTCGCTTCAATGTGTTGTTTTTTTGTGATCGATGAATGGCGGCTATTGTAGCTATTTGAGTTTGAACACTGCACAGTGAGAGTGTACGGAGAATGGTCCAGGGAATGCGTATTCACTTAAAGGATGAATTACGTTTGATAATTCCAGGTTCAAAGGTGAAGGATAAAAAGGTAGTACGGATGAGTTGTGTTCGAAAAAGAATTAATGCGGCCATCCCAGGGGATGATGTTATGTCCTACTGGAAAAATCGAATATCATTAGATCGAATATAATTTGCTTGAGAAATAATTCACAGGTGGAGGAGAAAATGCAGCTGAAAATTTCTGCTCTAATTGCAAATGTTGATCATTGTTATGCACTGAATATGAATTATTTGTCTTGCAGTTTATCCGGATAAAAGCGGTCATCGTTTTTGGGGTAGATAAAAGCCGACATCACCCTGAATTTAGGACAGAGTAATTACGAAGGATTGAAGCACTCTAGTCGGAGTTATCCTTTGTCTACGCAAATTGAACACTTTTAACCCAACACCCTCTTCATCTGCATTGAACTAATCCTGTTTCGGGTGTTTCAAAATTCACCGTTGACTTGGGGACACACAAACTACACCCGCCACGTATCATCATGACAAGCCAACCCCACCGACACCGTCATCATAATCATCATCCCTCAACTCTGAGTTCCATTTCAACCAGAGTCATGCCGTTCTGTTTCCGCGTACAAGAAGGGGGGTGGTGATACAACAATGGCGTAAAAATGCATTGTAATTCATTAGCATATTGTCCACCACATCGTCTATATATAAAGGAGAAAGAAATCTACTCACTCGGCAATTTCCGCAGTGTGTTACATAATTTCATTTCCATAGCCACAGAATGTGTGTTTGACGTCAACGGCAATCACAATCAGCCATATATACATAAGGGTTGACGGCTCACTCTGGGGGTTGAATTTTATTATAATGACAATTACCGACTTGGGACGATTGTGGTATCCTCTATGCGCACAGCAGACACATGAATACATTGAATGGATGGAAGGACATGAGCGAGAAGGTGTTCCAAAACTATTCAAAATGTCACGCGGATTAATGTTGGTCATTACGTTTTGCCTTCTAATTATTTTGATGTATCCATATTATACAATATACATTTGGATGATTTTAATTATTACAGTGAGTAATTAGCCAGAAATCATAACTCGAGAATTATTTCATATAAACATTTTAATGGAAACTTGCCCATACCTGTTTTTTTGTTATTTTGTTTAAAACAAATTCCATTAATTAATGTGATTTAGACACGTGTAATTTTTGTCTAATATTTTGCAATCATTTACAAGTTTTAAACAATTGGAAATTGCTTCCCACTAATCTTAATGAATAGAAAAACTAAATATGCAATAAAAATGATCTTCATAAAAAAGAAACGCATTTTTTAAGTAAGTTAATTCATGACAGAAAATTAGCATAGATACATCATTAATCAAATTAAGTTAGTGTCAATACAAGTTTCAACCTGGAATTTTGTTGTTCATTATTTCCTTTTAAATGGGTAAATTTTCAAGAACTGTTTTTTTACTCATAATTCACCTCAAAAATTGGAATTGTTGAAAATTTGTTCGTGTGTTCGTTGACTTCTAGTGAGTTGAATACTAATATTTACATTTCAGCAGACAATATACATAATGTGAACTGAAATAAGTCTTCATTAATTTTGTTTAAACAAAGGGGGTATTGAGGGTAATGAACAGTACGTGCATTCTCTTTCAAAAGTTCTGCTAAATAATTTGCAATCGATAAAAAAATATAATCAACTTTTTTGTTTGGCAAATGGAATTTGATAAGTCTGATCTCATTTGTTGTGCACAATGAACAAATGTTTGATTAGATTCATGCTTCTGTCACGTGAAACAATCTATCCAATTGTTACCTAGACACATTTGTTATTTATTGTCTCAGAAATATTTTCAGTTTAATTCATTTGTTTTTAAACAGTTGATCGATCAACTAGACCAACTGGAATTTGGCTCTTGGTAATAACAAATCTGTAAATCAGAAGAACATAACGAACTTCATGATTTTGCCTCGTGCCTTAACTTTCGACGGTGACCTCGGTTGAGCCGAAAACAAAGAGTTCAACAAAAGTTGTTTGTTAATTAGTCTATGTTTGCTTTTTGTCTGAATTACAAGGTTCTACTGTGAATTTTAGGAAGTTTTTCACGTGTTCAATTGTTGATGCAGACATCCGATGAATTTCATGTAGTAATTGCAGTCTTGCAGACATTTGACTTCTCAAATAAAACAGAAGATCCCCAGACGAATTATTAACATCCTCTAAAGATAACAAATGCAATGAAATAACAGTGAAAATGAAACATCGAATTCAATTGTTTAAATTAATTTAATGTAGAATAAAACTATTATCAAAAAAAAAATTATACATTCCTACCACTCTATGTACATTTTCAGGTTTGTAACTTTTTACAGCAGTTTTCGATCACATTTCCTCAGAAACAGAAAACATTCGTGAATTCCTTAAAACTAATTTACCTAAAACAAGACAACTACAATGAGATTAGGACAATGGTGGTGTCCATCGTTTTTTCTTTTTTGCTCGGGCAATCTAATGTCACAGCGCCACTTTTTAATTTCACCGGGATCCTTAGAGATCAGTGTTTTTTTCTAACGAATGAATATTCTAGAACAAACCTAAAAATTTCAATACAACACTGGTACTGGTCGCCTCAAGGTGCTGTCTAAGGAGTCGGCGCCACTGGATGTTGTCATGCCCGGACTGGATCCAGGTGAAGCCGAAGACGCTGAAGAGGCTGTATAAATTCCACCGGAATGGGCGGCATAAAGGGATGCTGTCGAAATGCCACCATAGATGCTCGGATAGAAGGAATTAAGAGATGAGGGCGGAAGTTGGGGTGCCTTTTGAGCCTCAAGGACGTTTGATGGTTGCGAACTAACAGCAGCCGCTGCTGCTGCCTGGGTCTGATGCAATTTGGACAGAGCCAAAGGATCAAATCCTCCGAAGTAGGGCACTGGATACGGCTGTTCCAGGTGATGTGACGGAGCAAAGTAGGGCGGCAATTGAGGGAAGTGACCGTAGGCCGCTGCTGGATTCAATGGTTTTCCGGGCTGCATTCCTAAGGATAGAGATTGTGGACCACCCTGCAGTGGATTCTTCGGCTTCCTTCGGGGACGGTACTTGTAGTCGGGATGATCCTTCATGTGCTGGTTTCGGAGTCGTTTAGCCTCATCAATGAATGGTCGCTTTTCGCTGTCAGTCAATCGTTTCCATTCGGCTCCCAACCGCTTTGAGATCTCAGAATTGTGCATTTTTGGATTATCCTTGGCAATCACCCGCCGCTGCATTCGTGACCAAACCATGAAAGCGTTCATTGGACGCTTGATGTGTGTATCTCGCCCTGGCGGACTCGCTTGACCCGGCTGCTGTTGTCCTGGATGGTGTCCATTTAGGGAAGATGGAACCATCAGTGATTGACTCGGACCGTGTCCACCTCCCATCGCTGCGGCAAATTGCATAGCACGTTGGGTGTTCACATCCGGTGGACTCATCTTTGGCTGCGGGGCATAATCAGCTGGGCTCGGCATGTCCAAGCCACCGGCTAATTGAAACCCATAATGTGGATGGGCCAATGTGTGCATCATTAGCCTTAGTTTATTCACACGATCAATATTAACCAAATCACTTGAATTTTAATAGTCTAAATTTTTCTAGCAATTAACACTGTTTTTAAGTTTTTAAAATGTATATTGTAATTGTTTTAAACTCACACAAATTCGAGAATAACCAACTCAAATATTATTAACTGTAGTTGAAAGAAATTCGTAACACATGCCAAACGTTCGATATAGTTACGGAAGTGCGTATAATACAAGAACTACAATGCGCATAAACTAGAAGTATTCCACAAAATTCACCAAAGTCAATTTTCTTGGTCTTGAACGAAATTCCGCGAAGAAACGTGAATAGCGAATAAAACGTCAAAGGCTCGTTTAAAACTGAGTAATTATCACCGTACCTCACTCACCAGATGCACTTCTGTGACTGACTACCCCAGAATAATTGGTTATGACACGACTATGCCTTTCTGAATTGTACCGAACAAAAACCCGGGTATCAGCGTGCCTTTATTCGGCCTAGGTATAAAGCCACCATAAAAACCAGGTAGCGGTGCGAGTGGCACACTCTTCCCCCTCCACCAGGCGAATGTTGTATATAAGTGTGAAATTCTGTTGTATAAAGTGATTGAAATAGAATGAGAATCGTAATAATAATCATCATACAAATACATTACCAATTGAACGACGATTGGAAGATACAACTCTCTGGCAACATAGCATAACCGACTTCCGAAAGTATGTGTGAGAATAACGGTTGTCAGTGTTTGAGAGATTATAAACAAAATAAGAAGGGGTTTGAGAAACCATGTTGTTCAGTTATATTTTTCACTAGAACACCGCCTCTTGTTCACTTGCCAGCCAATCAAATTCAGCCTAACCCAACTTGGTTGGTGACGAAACTGGTGGGGAAATATTGCCACAGAGTGGGGTAGAAGTAAATAAGAGAAGATATTTCTGCTCAGCACATTTTCCAATTAACTAATTTTGCTCACCACTACCGATTAATATTTTGTTTTAAGATTTTATGTGTTTACTTCTTTCGTATCCAGTTCGATTTCTCCATTTTCGGGGAAATGATTGGCAAAGGGTACAGCTCCGGATGCACAAATTTGTTTGGGATCGATTTGATTGACAAAAAATTTTGGAATTATAATTCCACGGTATGAAAATTTTGATATAAAAAAATGAACTTGTTGAAAATCTTAAAGAATATTTACTAAAGAGAGTTGAACTACAGAGAATTCTAAAGAAAAACTTGATTATTCAAAAATACCAATTTATCTAAAATATTTGTTTTTAATTAGTCTGAAAAAATCCATGAGAAAGTGAACAGAATATTTCAATGCAAATGTGCAACATTGAACTTGCACTTGTCGAATAATTGAAATTAATAAATTTATGTCTGTTCCACATCGAAACATAGTTTTCGGTCTGATTCACTGAAACTTCCCTGCAATTTTTTCTCCATTCATTTGACTACTAAATGCAAAGGAGTGAATTTTTTTAACCGATGGCAGTAAAAAGTTGTTTCTCCAACATAAACCCATTAAAGTTGGAAGGAGATTTTAATCGCTTTCACGCATCAATCATTCATGAGTACTTCAAACCAATTTCATTTCACAATTTCTTACGGACCAAACAAATTTGCATTCAACTTTTTATGCAATACAATTTCAATGTAATTTGGATTATAGAAATGTACATATTTTTTTTCCAAGTTAATGGCGTGTGCAAAGTAGACAAGTTGGGGATGTGCATAACAAAAAAATGTTGTATTATTGCAAATGTTATAATTTCGAGATACAATAATAACAAAGTTAATGGTTTGACCCTGCATTTGAATTAGTGCAATTAAACTATTTTGTTGTTTATAGTCTCAAATTGTGATTTTTACCTTTTCCAATTCTAGAAACTGATTTTAAGATGTCATTCAATATACCTAACAATTGTCTCAAATTTTGCACAAAAAATAAAAAAAAATCCACGAAATCCTCATTAGCTGCTGATATCCTTTTTCTGCAATAAATTTCATAAAATTGTCTTTTCATCCTTGCAATTCTAGTTCGAGGAATTTTTGGGGAATGTTCATTGTTTAATTCTTCAATTCCGAATTTCTGGAATAGGATTAAGCACTTATGTGATAATATTAAATTTTGTAAGGAATATAAGAAGGATTCAACGCAAAATGAATTCTTAACTCTGCAAGATGTAGTTTCACGGTGTCGCCTACTTTTCCACCAATGGCATCATTATACACCTTTCAAGTACCTTGAGTACATTTATCAAAAAGGATTTTACAATAGTGAGTGGAATACGTTATTCCGTGTGAAAGGGATAAGAATAAAGGATTTGCATCAAGAACGAAAATTGTTCTCTCTGAGTTGATGAAAACTCCCTTAGCTTCATTATCCTAGTGCGTTTTATATATTGTCTATTGTACCTTTCTACCTCATCATACTAAATCCCCTTTTTCCACCTTCTCCTCAATTCCATTTTACATCACTATACTTACATTCATATAACATATACATGTACACTTGCCGCTATATGTCCTTTATTATATTCAGAGTATTCTAGAGATTTTGTTCAATTCTCAAACTTTAAATTTTCTCTGTTTCGGATTTCATTCAACTTTCAAAGTGAATTTCAATGTGGAGCCTTTCACTCAGCTCGAGGGAAAGCTTTGTTTTTGAATGAATTCGTATTGTTCATTAGGACTGCATGAGAGGCACAATTATAAGAAAAGCTTTTTACTGCAATTGTTAGATGTTCCAGTGCTGCATAAACGATGCATTTTAGCTGAAAATAGTTCCATGATTTGTTGAAGTACAGTGGAAGTAGAATAGCAACTCCCTGGGTATCGTTATAAAGGAGTCCCTCTTTTTCAAACAATACATGGAAAAGACTGCTTTTAAGGATTTTAAAAACAGGCCATGAATGTCGACATTCTTATGGAATTGAGGAAATATTTCCGTGAGATATGATGATCTTTCATTCATCACTTGTTTTTTTCATTATCATCTACAAAAAATATATAAAAACGATTCAATGTTTAAGAGTTAGTGGAATGGAAGAGTCTCATCAAAATTCTTATATACATAAACAACTTTGATCCCGGTTTTGTTGTTTTCATTTGGGATTTTATTTTTAAATAATATTTGTTTTCTTAATTTTATGGATAAACAATTGTGCAGTGAATTTTTTTTTTAAAATCTAGGATAAAGTAAGGCTAATGGGACAATTGCATTGCCTTCATCATTAAAAATTGTTTTCAGAGAAGAATTTTGGTCCTCCTCCTTGTTAATTGCAATCGAGGTTTTGTTGCAATGTGATTCACCCTCAACGTTATTTAAAAATATACTATTTTCCCCAACCATATTTTTACTATCATTATCAATCCCCCGACGATATTGACTAATAATGATTTGATTTATTCGCCATTTGTATTAACACCCCCAAATGGAGGAATAAACAGAGGCACTTAAGAATTCTCATCGTTATAATAGAAGTCTCCCCGAGAGGGTCGTTATGCTGACATGAGCCTTATGCTTCCACTTACCCTCGAGGTCCTTTAGTTACGTTATTTTCCTTTTCTCTATATATATACTTTTTTTTTTTTTATTCCGAATTACTTCCTTGCATTTTTTCCGGCGGAAATTCAAGGGTGGATATTTCATATTTTTGTGTTGAAGTCCCAAAGAGGACAACGAGTATTTTTCTGTTGCACAGGGAGCCAACAGAAAAAACAACAAGAAAATTTATATATATATCCTCAAGGGGTTGGCCCTGGACAAATGCTATTTTGTCCATGAGCAAATGAATTGAGAACTTTTCGAGACTTTTCCGTCGCCTTTGTGACATATTGTAGTGATTATAAAAGCATAGTCGTCACCCTCTTAATTCCCCACTCGATGATGACGACGGGGCAGTTTATGTTGTATACCAATTATGTGGCTTTTATCGCTTCTAACCATTTAGTGGAAATAAGAGGACTGGAGTGGCTGAGAAAATGATCTCCCTACGGTAGGTATCCACATGGAAGGAGTTCGAGCAGGGTCTCATGGTGTCCTTGTACTTAATTTAACCAATTACCAGAAAACCATGCATGAGTGAATGTAATCGCAGTCCTTAGGGATACTGAATGAAGTGTTTAGAGAGTTCGAAATGAGCATCTGAGAATCGGAACGATTTTAGTTCCTGTTAAAGATGTAATTTTGACACGTGGAATATAAAAAGCATTATATTGTAGTAACAAAAGAAAAATTATGGATGCTCGAATTTTAACAAATCATATATGACTAAACAAATTCGGGAATACAACAATCATTGATTGTCCTGGTCCATTACCCATCCCCGAAAAATAAATTTGAATGTCCATTTCACGAATTCATGCACTTTCCCTTTTAACAAGGAAGAAGGACTGTGAACACTGAACAGTCCAAAAAGCCTGTACCTGAGAAATGCTAAAAGCCTTGACCCCTTATTTCGACCTTAGGTTTGGTCCTTTTGTTGTCCAATCTCAATTTACATCAGCCGAACAGAATTGTGGGTGGAAAGTGGACTGGTGTTTTTTTCTTTGTTGCCGATTTTAAAAGTGCAAGTCGACAGGAAATTCTCCTGGGAAATGGACACAAAAAAAAAAAAAAAATTAACTTTGAATGATTTTAAAAATTTTCTTCGCCCTCCACCCCAAAAATCCAAGTGGTTAAAGTGTTCTCTTTCTTACCCGAATATCTTTGACTGGATGCTCAACAAAAATAAGGAGTCTGTGGCCACCGTCGCCTCGTCAATCCCCACCGAAGAAGGAATCTTCTAAATATTTACTCAGTTGCTTTTTGGTTTTCTGTTAGAAGCAATTTTAACGTGCATTCCATCACTCTAACCCCCTCACCCGCGCAGCCATGAGTATGGCGTGTGTTAAATTTATTTTTGCATAATTTCTGTTTTCTGCATAAACACCCATTCAAATAAGTCACACACAGCCAGGAGGGTGGTTGATACAATGCCGCTGATGGTTGAAGGAATTTGAGGAAATTCGATAAGAGCAAAATTATTCGAAATGTTTGCCACTTTCCCGGGGGACTTAATTCAATCTTTGGGAGAGATTTTCGTCTTTATTTTTTTCTTTACTGTGATTTCTCTTGAAAAAGTTTGTTCTTTTTCTTCAGAATTCCAGGTATCTTTTGATTGAATCCTTTGTTAAATAGGAATGGAACTTCACTTGAGGGAAATTGCTCTTCCTTTTGCTGAAGTTTAGTTAAAAAAAAAATAATGCAAAGATTTTAATTTTTTCGCGTCCGAAGATGTAACAAAGCATGGAATTCATATCCCTTACATTACCCTTCTGCCCGCAGGAATTACGAAGTAATGAAAAATGGAGGGGAAAAGGAGGGGTTGTCCAACAAAAGGTGATATTAATTAACAAAGATTTTGTCGTCAAGCTTGAAAAATGTGATATTCGGAACAAAAACAGTTTGTACGGCCACAGCATATTATTACCGTCCTTTGTAAAGTCACATGAAAATACATTTTTTGGCACAAAAGGGTTAAAGGCAGTCACAAATCCAACAAAGCCATTTCAAAAAGGAGAAATAATGAACAAGAGATGAAAAATATGTTTTAAAAAAAAAATTCATTTACTGCAACGCGCCAAATCCACTTCATCACTTTTGACTGAGCTTCGAAATCGCGACTCAAAAATTCATTTTTTTTAAATGGTTCACAGTTTGGGATTGTGATTTTCTTTTATTTTTTCATTTTTTTTTTTTTTGTATAAAGTAGCATAAAAATTCGCCAGGGGTTGATTGCTCTGGTATCGGCCACTTGAAGGTTGCATGTAAGCAATACGATAAGTGCAGCCAGAACGAGATTTAACCCTACCGCTGTTCTGTGGCTATACAAAAACCGTGGGATCCTCTTGAGTCTGCTGCGACGGCTAAGTGGCCACTTTTGGATTACACTCGATTTTCCTTATATATATTTATAATTCCCGAATGAAATGTGTTAACCTGTATCCTGGGGGATATGCAGATTTAAATTGCATGGATAGCAGTAATTGAGCCATTTCCTTGTAAGAACCTTAAGGATTTCTTTTATGTTTTTTAATCTCAAGTGGTCGCTGCTTCGACGATTTTCATGCCCGAGTTCTTATCTCGATCTTATTATGATTGACGGCGATTAGTTAAGTGTCATTCAGGACCTTTTTTATGTTGTTCGTCTCTCTTTCCCTCTTTCATGACTTTTCAGGAGTCTTTTGTTTATGAAAATTTTGGTGGCAAGTCAAGTTTTTTTTTGGACAAAGTAATGGGGTAGAACAAATTTTATCATCTGAAATTTGAATTTGATCTTTCGAGGGTAGGTAAAATAACAAAAAAAAAAACAAAAAAAAAAAAACTTGACTTCCGTAAAATTAGAAAAATGTTTTGCATGGTACAATTAATATACTTTTGTAATTCTAAAGAATCGTATATGCTCTTGCGACCGTTTGTGATCCACAAAAAAAAAAAAATAAATAAACAGAAATTTCCCTATCGAACGTATTTGAAATTAAATATTTTTTTTATAAACCCACCCTCACCAGGACCCGCAGGACTCAATTCCCTAGACATTGTCCATTCATCACCGGCCACCACCAGTTTATTCATTCCATGTTCCGATTTCAGTTTTCATATCATCCTTAGAAATCTCACCCATATTCAAATCATCACGTAGTCGTCATTCCAGGATAATCGAAAGGAATAAATCTCACCAGAATGGCAACAAAGCACAAAATCCTATTCATCGGGAGTACATTCAAAAACGGATACGAGACTTCTTTTTGTATCCTCGTACTTTTTTTTTTTTTTTGGGAAACGAAAAAGAAGAAAATATGGGAAATGTGCGGGTGATCAGAGGAGTTTTTAGGGTAAGTCCATCTCGACGAAAGTAAGGCCACAAAAATGGACTGGGAAAGTTAAAAAAGAATAGAAAGGAGGAAATTCATTCAGTTTCAATGCAATGTTGCATAGAGCAACTATTATTATATGTATATTACATTTTGTATAGATTGTCAGTGGAAGTTTTTCACAGGAAAAGATCATCGTCAGGGTGAAAAATGTTGATTTTCCCAGGAATTATCTTCATAGGGTGATTATATTTTATTAAAAGGGAAAAATTTAATTTGAATGTAATTGGAAAATAATATAACTTAAGGATTTTGTTTAATCAAACTGATTAATTTGAGTTCTTAAATCAATTTTCACCTTCTGGAATTGAATCATTGAAATTGAGGTGACAAAATGAATCCTGTCACCCACCGTTGGCGGTTTCCTTGTATACCCTCTGCGGAAATTCGCGTTCCCACAATTGATTTGTGGGATGGGTTTTTTTTTTTTTATTTGCCACTAGGTACTCTTTTCTAATCGGGACAATTCACTCATTCGACAGTTGGCCTCTCACATCGATGCTTTCGTTTAAATTAAAAATTCGATTAAACTTGACTTTTCTTTTTCTGACAGCGGTGCCAGAAATCATTGAGCACTAACGGCATCGGTGCGGTGCGCGCTCGTCAAGAAATTTGCAATTCCAATCGAATGTCGAAAGTAATAAACCAATGACAGCAACAACAACAACAACAGTCTAAACAACAAACGGAAAAAAAGTTGAAGTACAAAGAAAAATTCAAACCACTCATCGAACATTGGTGGCCTCTGAATTGACAGGTGGGTGTGATTGGTTGGGGGTGGTGGATTGAGCTGAATTCGCTGGTACACATAGCCTCTGAGTGTAAATTAAACACATTTCAATATTATTTACAGGTAAGGATTTAATTCAAAATTCAACTTGTTGAAGAAAAGTCCTCATTTTCTTTCGAAATCCTGAACCTGTCTGTCAACATCGTTAACTGAGGTTCAACGTCGACTTTTCTTGTCGCAAAACTTCTATATTTCGCCATTCCACTTGGTCTAAAAAGCGGCGGGGGGGGGGGGGGGGGCGTTATGAGGCAACCGCCCTGTCCCATGGGGGTTGGGAGGTTTCGTTTCATTTCTTCATTTTTTTCAACAGAAAGGCGGCGTACTGTGATTGTCAATAGACATGTTTTGTTGAAAGAAATAAAAAAAACGGTTCGCGAAAGTAAAGAAAAATCGATTCAATGGTAAACAGAAAGGAAGAAAATGGAAGGAAATAACTTGGATGCTGCGACGATAGTCCTCGTGAATGAAAATAAAGGAAGGTGCCTTCTTCTGGTGGCGGAGAGTCTTAATCAACTAAAAATTATTGTGGCTTGGGGTAGAATTTAATTAATTTAAACGGATGTCATGGTCTCCTTTGGCGGCAACTTTTTATAATTTTCTCACAGAAAACACAACTCTTTTTTTTTTGTTTTTTGTTGTTCAGTGCTGAAAGCTATGATCAAAGAAGGAAGAAAAATTAATACTAATGCACTTTCCATAAAGGATTAAATCGAGTGCGGAAAATTGCATAGAAAGGATTGGTTTATCGAAATCTTTAATCTGTCCTCAATTTTCAATTGTGTTTGATCAAACACTTTGCAATAATCGGAAATGGAAACTTTTCTATTTTGCCCTGGAGAATTCTCTTTGAAGTGGATCAACCTCCTTTGCAGGATTTTTTACTTGCTAGCAATAAACAGAAAACCGTTTAATCGAAATAAGATTTTGTTAAAATGTATCAAATTTAATTACATTTGAATTTTGCAATATATTTTTGCAGTAACTTGCACAGTTAACCGAAATCAATAAATTTAATGTGAAACCTTAAAAGGTTTTTATCCTTAAATTTGGTCCACCGTTACTTCCTTGATATATTCTAAACCGGAAACTATAAAACTGTAGTTATAAAAAATAGTGAATAGAATAGAAAAAAGGAAATTGCCTTCAGCACGTGTCAGATTAATCGAAAAATTGCGTTACACGCTTCGTCAGTTTTAAATCCCTTTTTGTTCACCAATCCATTTTGGCTATTTAAATCAAAACGAAAGGGTTGAACAGTTAGAACCACTTGAAGAGGGGTAAACGTCCGAAATGATTAAATGCGTACAAAAGATTGTTTTCATTCCGCAAAATTATTAAATTATTATTAAATTTCATTTAGTGAATAGTACCTCTACCTACAAGTCAGAATATTTGGTAGTGACTATCTGAATGTGAAAGGATTGTATTCGACAGGACAATTGGATAATCTTAAGGGTAAATACGAAGTTCCAAAATTTTACTTCCAGACATTTTTCAATGTAAAATCTCACCCCTTTTGTGGTGTCGCAAATCGTGTTAATTAGAAAATCAAACAAACTCAGGAGTTTTGTTGAATTATCCTGAATTATTTGTCAGGCGATTTATTCTATTCAATTTTGAATTCTTAAATAAAACTAAACACGATTGAATAACGGTACAGCTACCTTAAATACAGGGTGGTGAAAAACAAATATTCAATGAATAGAGATATTCTGGAACCAAAAAACAGAATTAAACTTTTCGGCAAAGTGAAGAGAGTTTTCTTGTTTACCTATGGCAAACACTCGACAGGACAATTATCCTGAATTGTCCTTGAATGATGTTAGGCCTTAAACGGTAAAGCAATCATACAAAAGTGTAATTGAGTGAAATTCTAAAAAGGATAGCACTTAATAGCCACTTGAAAATTTATTGTCCTGTGGAAAATTAATTTCTGCAATCATTCTTCAAGTTGAATACAATGAAAATATTGTGGTAGGGGGGGAGGAAAGTTTATTGTAAGCAATATTATCTCTGGAGACCGCTTGGAATAATTGCAATATAAAAAAAGAGAAGTGCATTTGGAAAAAAATAGTACACAAGTTTTATACATTGAAAATATTATTACTCATCCACAAAAGTATGTCATGTGTTCAATTTTCCAAGGGACATCATTCAATAGTCCTTACAGGGATCAGAACACGTTTGACAGATGTCGTCCTTTCTCTCTCAATTATGTATTCATCGTTCATCAAAAAAATAGGAAGATGAAGTGAGGATTCAACTCGTCATTTATTTCAAACCTTGTGAAAGGAGATCCTTTATCGACAGTTTAAATATTGACAGATCGCACGAATACTGAAAATGTTTCCGCGCTCATTCAAAACTGTTTGTGCGCAAATTTTAATTGAGATGAATGAATGTAAATAGTCGTGCTGTGTTTTTTTCGCTGTTTTCATCCTTTTACATTGAATACATTTGCTAAAAGAAGCTTCCTGAGTTTTTGTTTTGTTTAGGTCAAGTAGAGGTTAAGGACTCTATAGAAGAACGACTGATTTTATAGGGAAAGAACAACTTTTTGAAAAGTTTTCGCAATCAAGAAAAAGTGTATCTTTTTAATTTTGGTCCTGCTCTCAGATTCAAATGATAAATTCTGGATAAAACGAGTTTCACTTGATGTCTATTTTTTTTAGTTGTAACTTTTGAAAAGATAGATTCACCAACAGATTTTAGTTCTTTTTTACTTTATTCATTCAACTAATGAACTTTAAGTATTCATGAGAAACTCCTCTCCATTGCGAATGGTTTGCTTTCTATAACTAAAAAGGGTTATTGCATTTGAATAGGAAAAAACATTAAAAAATGGATAAAGTGTTATCCGCAAATTGTATGTACCTACTACATTTGTATATAGTATTGTTGGGCCAAGTGTGGAAAACCGGATAAAGACCAGATAAATGACAGTTGAACTATTTTAATATAATCAATTGCAATTCTAGATCAATGGATGTGCAACAATGCAACGAAAAATCTTTTGAATGAATTACAAAATTGCAGTGAGAAAAGTGCGTAAACTGAAAACCTATTCTGGTGCAACAATGGCATTCTTTCAGGTGCATAAAAGATTCCTTTCTTCGTGTGGTACAACAATCTTGATATGCTTCATGCTGAGTGTGTTCAGTTGAGCAGAGTTTTGCAAAGGAGCGGAAGCATTCTGTATCGCGGCATTTTTTTTAGTAAAGATAAATGGGGGTAACAATAGTGTTACAATAGGAGAACATGTCAGGATGAATGTGGAAAACGTGTAAAATGTCATTAGTTCAACAATGACAGATCATGTCCGTTTTGACAATGTACCGGAAGTGTTTTATGTGCAGTTTCTAAAGATTCAGTCACCTACATTTGAACCATTTTACGATGTTTTTTCTGTTGCATAATACTCGGAAAGAAAATCCATATTTCTTATCATTAGGTTCATAATGATTATATTTATAAATGGGAAGAAGGATTTGTATAGAAGTTGTGAAGACGATGTCTACTGTGCAGACTACACAACAACAATTAGTGGAAAGTAATTTTTTGCATCGGATTTTATTTACGAATCATAGTATTATTATTATTTTATTATATTATTATTTTTATTATTTTTTTACAGTTAGTGTTATGTTGTAATAGATTGTTAAAAGTCATTCTCGGCAGGACAATCGCATTGACAACGACACAAAGCCCTGCACAGGGCACACGTATCCCATTTTTGAGACACCGAAAGTATTCGATTTTGAAATAACAAGCTTTTGTCCCTGCAAAAGAAAAAAAAAATTTTTGACTGAGGTGCTTTCTGTATTTGACAGATTTTTTCCTTTTATTTATTTATTTTTTCGGTGAGTGTCTGAACAAAAACAGGAAGAAAATCCCGAAGGAAAAGAGTATGTGGGCTGAACAAGTGACGTTTTCAGTGATTCTACAGTGAAACGCCTCAGATTGGATGCCACCCCCAACCGAGTGTGGATTTTTGGTGTGTAATTGAGTGCGACCACAAAATCAATTGGTACTAGAAGTGCATGTGGACCCTCTATTGGTGGCCACATGAGGGTTGAAATGGTGTCAGACCGATTTCCATTTTCGAATTCAAAATGCCACACCCTTGTCATGGAAAATTTTCAATATGCCGTAGAAGAACTTTCACCTGTTTTACGATTTCGAATATGTAAATAAGTTTTTAAGGATATCACAAATTATAAATATCTTCAAAACCTGCAAAAGACACGTTAAAAACTTTCGATGCCAATTTTGATTCATTCTATTCTTGATGTGTGAAAGTTGGAGTCGAAGCATTATCAGAAATTAATCAATAGATTCTAAAAATGAACCCATACCGTTTTGTTGTCCTGGTTCACATTGACTTCCCTCATTCAATTCAATTCAAAAAAAGTTGCGCATTTTTGCACAGTATTCAAGGACATCGCAGTGACTTTTTTACCTCATGTAATTCGATCAACAGAGGTGTTTGATACAAAAAGCACCTTTTGAAAGGAAACAAAAGATTCGAATTTCACACCTTAAAGAAGTCCTTCTGCGTTGGTATAAATTAGAACATGGCATTCAACTAAAAAGGAAGTGGGCGTTTTGCGAAAACGATTGCTTTTGACACTAGATTTTTTTTTTTCCATTTCCACACACCGTCGAAGTTCAGCCTTTTGTTGGGAACAATGATTTTGGGAACAAGGAGCAGACTTCATGAGTCGTCCTGGATATTGTACAGTTTACTGTTATTACTCGAAGGCAATCTCATACCGGTTATGTTGTGATTGATCCACCCCTCGGTCTCATTGTCATGGACTATCATTATCGCTGCTGCGGTTCAATTGTGAGACCACGATGGAGACATCCCACTTTGGTCCTTTGGTACTCTTGTGGGGTACTGAAAAATAGTTTTTTTTCCAAATATTCATGTGTGAACTGACGAAACTCATTTCGACTGGTGTGAACCAAGAGTAATTTTCGGAGTAGTTGGAAAAGTGGTAATTCTTTAACGCAATTCCAATTTTCGTCATGGCCCATATAAAAATGGGGGGAAAAGATTATCCGATATGTTCCCAATTGTTCCGCTATTCGAAAATGAATTCACCTCAATCAATGGATCAATGGTCTCCGTCAAGCATTTTCATGAACTGTTAAACAAGAGAGGGGGAAAAATCAGAGCGTAAACGATTTTCTCGGATAGTTGAGTGCCGAAGATAAATTAATTCTTGATCAAATCTGAAGGATATTGCAACTTTTCTATTGTCTGGCGGCATTGAATAAAGGGATTCTTGATTAGTCTGGTGCTTTGAAGGACACACATCAATTGAGCGTGTATAAACAACTGGGAAGGATTGAAATTTTACTAGTCATGTTGTGGAAAAGGATGTACATCATTTAGTGACGTCGATTACGTCAGTTGGTCACATCCGAAAGGGATGAAGTGATGACTTGGCAATTGGTTTCAACAACAAGGAACTGCGTTTCAGTGGGTTCGGTTTAAGAAGGAAATGTTTTAATTAAGCAGAACTTTGAAAAATGTTTATTCTAGTTTTTATGATGAAATGCCAAGGATTATGTCCCAATAGCGTCATTGGTTATTAAAAATACTCGACAAGATATCCAAAGAGCATTAAAATGGTCATAAATCTTGAACAATCTTAAGGAACTTTCCTCGAGAATGGGTTGTGTTCAATGTACTAAACCAATACGGTCTGTAAGGCTCTAATCCTCCCCCGACCCACCACATCCCGAAAGTCTGAACGAAGTAAGGGAAAAACCCCGAAAATAGAATCTGTTCATGCCTTTAGTTTTGAGATATTACCCTCATTTGGCAATTGTTATGTTAATTTTTACTGCGCAAATTTTTTGGGGCGAAACCTCCCCCTTCTTCTGTAAATATCACATCCCTCTCTCCTATGCACAAGTGATGCCAGCTCAATGAATTCCATAATGGTGGAGACAGAGTTGGATGCCCTGCAATGATGATCACTTAAAAGGACCCTCGTTTCCCGCTTAATGTCTCAATTTGATTGTTTGTTTGCGGATTTACTCAATCTTATCTTTAGCAATGATTTTATTGCTTTCAATGGATTCGAGGTTTCCTTATTGCTATTGAAACTTTTTTTTGTTGTTGTTATGCAATATATTGATATATCTGCGGACGATATGGGAACATTTTTATGGGTTCCAAATAATAACATTTAAGTGACTTTTACAGATGGAAAATAATTGGCTATCGCCGGTTTATTCAGCGCAATATATGATAGTTTTCCTGGCACGCTAGTTCAGACAGATTACTATAATTTTGTTTACTTTTATATGAATAACTTTGAAAGAGTACTTCTTGTTTTTGAAGCAATCGAAGAAGAAGTAAAAATTAATAAGGAAGCAATTGGTCACACCAATTACGTGATACCCTAGATGAAGAAAAATATACTCATTCTATGTAAAAATCTAGACATCCATTTTCTTATGTAACTAAGGCTAGTTGTCCGCGATTGCTTAATTTAATAGTACTCAGCAAGAGCTTTAATTTGATATCACACATGGCCCAAAGTAAACAACCCCAAAGCGGATGGTTACTACCCCCACCCCCACAGCCCCCAAAAACGTAAAACCATTTTCCGCTGCAGCAGAAAGATTCCCATTCACTCATTCTAAATCAAAAATCCCCATGTCAATCAATCCACTTTTTATTTTACTAATCTAATTTTAATAATTTTAATATCGTGTAAAAAGAAACCGTGTTCAAAAAATTTCTCGCAAATAATAAATAATTGTAATACGTTTTTATAACAATATTTAACAGAAGAAATGCGAATTGTAAGTAATTCAGCACACAAAATCAACTTTAATGTATAAAAACGATTCAGGCTTGTATGGCAACACTGAAAAGGAGTTGCCCGATTTTGCTCATCTTCGAACTTGACCTTACCATTTTATCTGGACAGACAGACAGACAGAAGGACATCCATAAAACGGTTTCTTTTCACTTCCCAATCATGAATATATAATTCTTTTTTTTTGTCACCATTATTTGCTGACTTTGAAAATGTTCGCTTAAAACTAATATACCCTACACCTAGGCATAAAAATATACCTAATATACCTCTTGTAAAAACCGTTAAATCATTTTCCAGGAGACAGTCTTATTTTATTTATTTATATTTTAATGTAATTGAAACTTGAAAGTGACACAAATTGTTAAAATTTATTCTGAAATTCCCAATTAAAAAACTATAGATAAATGTAAAATGTAAATTCTAAAATAATATAATTATAATATAAATTCTGACTGCTACAAAGTTACCATCACACCAAATTTTATATTTATTTCTTTATTTGACAACTCGAGAAATGTCAATGTGACGTACTGACGTCAGAGGGGTTTGACTTTGACATTTTTCTTGCGGCGGCGATTTTGAGAGATTTTGAGAATAAACTCAAAAGTCAACTCGATTTTTTGGATTTCTCAAGGGTTCTGACTTTCTGAGTGTTCTGACTTTTTAGGTTGTGGTTTGCGGTAATCGTAGGTTCAAATCAGGCTCAAATCATTATGAAAATGACTTTAGTTCCGCTAGTTGTCGCTATGCGAAAGCGCCTAGACAATTGAATTTAAATTTTAAGCAATTGCACAAACGGTGTAACTGGATATCTGGCGGGGAATAGTATATAAAGTGCAATTAATTGAACTTTTTCTACTTTACTAAAGAGGGCAAAATAGTCGAAAAAATTAGAAAATAGAAAATTAATATTTAAAATATATTTAAAATTGGCTGTGATTTTAGTTATCCAAGATTCACTCCTAAAGTTTAGCATTTATCCGAAGTTTAATTTTAAAAACAGTGTTAAAAGGTATTTTTGAATTTTAATGACTACTAGGCAAGACACTACATAAATTAAAAAAAAAAAAAATCTAATTAAAAGTGTATTATGAAAATGAATTGAGTGTCCTTGGGCAGTGCTTGCTACTTTGATTGTAGTAAATAAATAGTTCAAGCGAAGAAAGTTATTATTACCGAATGTAATCAGCGATTCACCTAAAGGTCATCATCAATAAAGTGAAAACGATTGCGGGTGGCTGTGATCCAAATTGGAATTGATAACCGCAAATGGCCACTGATAAACAGTACATTGCCCAGAAATTATTTAAGTAAATCAAAATTAGTATACTTTGGCCAACGCTAAAGTAAAGTTTACTCCCGAAATGAAGTGCTTGAGGGTGTTGGTGTTCGTGTTGTTAATTGGTGTTGCTGTTTGCTCATACGAGGATTATTACGGTCGTACATTTGAAAATGCAAATGTGAATCGAGAGCCGCAGATTCAGGGACAAAATCCGGGCCATGTTTCAAATCCAAGTTACTACGGTGATAATCGTTTTCACAACTATCGAACGGATGGAATGAGTTCGTCGGGATCAGCCTATCCCAATGATCAGGAAACGAGCAGGAATCCCGATTCGTATGATACAGAAAATATTGATCCGTATCACGATCCTTATCGTGTGGATCTTAGTGCACAGAGAAAAAATCTGCATCCGTATTTTATGGATCGCTCAGGATCGCATAATACAAATCAATATGATCCTCACAGCAGTCACAATCGCGATCCTTACCGAACTGATTCAACACCGCAGTATAATTATAATGCCGAATACAGTACATCAACAACTCCGCGTGCATTCAGTCCAATGTACATACACCCTTACAGCACTGTTGAGCAAAAATATACCCCTCTGAATGTATTTAATAAATTGCTAATGAACAAATCTTCGAATAACAATAGTAATGGAACTTATACTTTTCAGAATCGTCCTGTAATAAATCGTGGAAATTACAACGTAAGGGTTGATATTCATGGGCAGGGCGTCGTTGTTGGTACAACTGATCGAACAATGTGGACAGGAAGAGAATTCAAATCATTCTTAGGCATTAAATATGCTCATGTTGGCAAACATGAAAAACGTTTTCAAGTAAAATTTGTGGGCATTTTTTTAAAAATAATTGTTCAATATTAGTTGTTATTTTTAGAAAGCTGATCCCGTTCGTGCATGGTCTGGAGAGTTCAATGCTACAAAAAAACCATCTGCATGTCCTTCCTTCCCGAATTTGAATATCATTCGCCATGATGAAAAAACAGTGAATGTTGAAGATTGTTTAAGTTTATCCGTTCACACTCCAGATGTTGGTTTTGTTAGTAAAAATATGAAAATATTGAAATTAAATATTGAATTCTAGTTGGACGTTCGAAATCCTGTGATGTTGTACATCCATGGTGAATTCTTTTTTGATGGTAATTCCCAAGAAGCGCGACCACATTATCTTCTGGAAAAGGACATTGTTTTGGTTTCTGTTGAATACAGATTGGCTCCATTCGGATTTCTATCGACATTAACAGAAAGGATGCCAGGAAATGTTGCAGTTACAGACGTTGTACAAGCATTGGAATGGGTTCAACGTTACATTCACTTCTTTGGCGGGGACTCAAGACGGGTCACGGTTTTTGGACAAGGTGCTGGTGCCACCATGGCGCATGTGTTGACCATAAGTCCATACGTAAAATAATATTTATTTCGAAATTAAAAGAATTAAATAAAATTGTTATAATTCAGGTAGCTCCGAATCTGTTCCATCGAGTAATTTTGCAATCAGGTACAGCATTGAATCCCTATTTTCTTACATCAGATCCAATGAAATCGGCAAAGGATATTGCAAAAAAAGCCAGCTGTAAAAACGAAACACCAGACGACATTGCGGATTGTTTATCTAATTTGAGCACAAGTGAAATTCTTCGAGCATTTTTACGGCATTGTGTAAGTAGTAATTATAGGTATTTTTTAAATTTATATTAAAATAGATGTGATTTTTTTTTTAGCAAGAAAATGAACCTTTAGGTGTTGGTAACTATGGAGGATTTCAGCTTTCGATTGGGGACTTTTATGACGTTCTACCGAAAGAACCTTTTAAATTGATCACAGGAGCAAATTACTCCATCATTGGAGGAGTTACAGAAAATGTTGGTTCGTTCTATTATTCAAGTAAGAATTTTAAAATAATGTTGAAATTTTGAAATTTAACAAATGAATGATTGCAGAAATATTTCCTTATTTGCAAAGATCCAATAGAAACGACATCGACACATACATCGACATAGTCCTGAAGCACACCATTGGTGAAGTCGATCAGCACGGTATTTGGAAGACGTTTGTGGCTCGCCAATTGTTGAATGATTATGAAATAGAAAAGGTCACACCGGAACTGTTATCTCCTGGTTTAATTGATGTAAGTTCCTTTTTCTCCACAAAAAACCAATATTAATTATTTACTCTGTGAACTACTTATAGTTGGTGAGCAATTTGTTCTACAGAGCACCGTTGTTGAAAGCTCTACAACAAAATGTGAAATTTGGCCACAATGGAACGTATTTGTATGTATTTAAATATGCTGGAAAACATAAACGTTACAGATTTGCATCATATCCTTTCAATGTTGGTGTTACTTTGAGTGATGATAATATATATTTATTCCCATATCCGGAATATGTTGCAAGTTTGGATGACGAGGATACAAGAGTGGCAAAGACCATGATTGATTTGTGGACGTCATTTGCAGAGACTGGAATTCCAGTAACAACAAACATGGATGAATGGCCGCATATGCACCTGCTTAGTGGACCGTTTTTGGAAATTCGAGAAAATTTGGATGTTGTTGATGATTTTGTGCACGAGTTCAATGCAATGCACCCTGAGATTGTTAATTGGAAGGCCAAAGAATTTTCATAAAAATACAGAATAACAAATGTGTTTTTCACTTTATAAAAACGACCACCTTTATCTTTAACGTACATTTACATTCCATTTACTTATATTTATTCGATTATTTTCCTTTCCTTGTCCTCCATTATGACACAAAAATCAAGTATAAAATTATTTGAACTGCTGCGACAGTTTTCATTACTGCAATGACTTCATATCAGCTCTAATTACTGCTTGTCGCAGTTGTCATTTAAATTTTTTGTTGCTCAAATTGGACACAAAAGAAAACATGGTTTTGTTGTGATTAACACTTCCGACCTTTGGCCATGATCTTCTGATCTTAGCTTGCATTAAGATAGGGCAATCTGTCGAGCGGATTCACAATTGTCTCATCTGAAATTGGATTGTGGTAACTAATCAACTCCATTTTTAAATCAGTTGTTTTGTAGACGGTGCAAAGATGAGACCATTATTTGCACTTCTAAATCTGTCGGTATTGTTTTTTGTCTTGCGTGTTTGTCAAG
Organism: Leptogaster cylindrica; assembly: GCA_963082835.1. Classification (NCBI taxonomy): domain Eukaryota; kingdom Metazoa; phylum Arthropoda; class Insecta; order Diptera; family Asilidae; genus Leptogaster; species Leptogaster cylindrica. The sequence continues at coordinate 31,998,561 of OY720107.1, forward strand.
GACAATCATTTCAGCGCAATGATATCGTTTTGAATATTCCTTCACAAGGACCTGTGCGAGGAACAAGTGATTTTGCAACATGGACAGGAAGTGAATTTTGGCAATTTTTTGGAATACCTTATGCTGAGAGTACGTCAGGATCACGTAGATTTAAGCCACCAGAAAAAAAGAGGCCATGGAGTGATGTCTTGGATGCTACCGCAGAAAAACGTGGATGTCCAACGGCTTGGTTTACAGCATCGGAACATGGAGAAGATATTGAAGACTGCCTTCACTTGTCAGTGTACAGTAAAAATGTATGTTTTTTTGGTGGTGTCCTCTTTAAGATTGTGGTTCATTATCTAAAGAAAACTCCTAGCTCAAAGGATCAGCTCCAGTTATGGTCGTTCTCCACGGTGAAATGTGGTTTGAATCGGAACGTACAACGCATCCACCTGACTATTTATTGGCGAAAGACATTGTTCTGGTTGTCCCACAGTTTCGGACTGGAGTTTTAGGATTTCTCTCAACCCTTACTGTTGAAATTCCCGGAAATGCAGGCGTCTTCGATGCAGTCCTTGCTTTGGAATGGGTGCAAGAGAATATTCGTTTCTTTGGTGGTGATCCAAATCGAGTCACCCTTGTCGGGCAATCTGCAGGAGCTGTCGTAGCTCATGTGATCAGCATAAGTCCTAAAGTTTGTAATCAATGATACCAATCCAACGTAAAATTTTCATTGATTGTAATTTCTAGATTTCTGAGACACTATTCCATCAATTGATTTTGCAATCTGGAACTGCATTATCCCCAACTGTTGTGCGAAAGAATCCAATTCAAGTAGCAAAGGACATAGCAGTATTTGCCCAGTGTGAATCCTTTGAAATCGATGTTATTAATCGATGTTTTATGAATTTGAATGTTAAAGATTTAATAGATTACGCAACAACAGCTGTTTTAATACATGAACATGAAATTCCTGACAATTTAGGTGTGAAACTTACAGTGAATGATCCAAATAGACTCTTGCCAGAGAATCCGATTGATCTTGTTCGATCAGAACGAACTCGGAAGTATCCGATGATTGCAGGAGTAACAAAACAAGATGGCGTCTTTGCTATAGATGGTGGAGATATGTAGAACAGATAGTGATAAAATATTTTAAATCAATTATTTCAGATGAAATATCCGAAATGATGTTCATTGGGCCACAAAAATTTAATACGAAATACATTGCATATGACTTCATTCCTGAATTCCTCCATCGCTTAGGAGTTGAAGATCCAACAGGAACACTAAGAAATCTGTTTAGATCGAAGATGATACCACAAGATCGTCTTTTGGAAGGTGATCTGTACTATTTGGTTCCGAATTTAATTGATGTTAGATCTGCAAATATTTTATGAATTTAAAACATAATATCAGTACCTATATATTTTAGATTTCTAGTATTGTTACAATGAAGGCACCAATTCTGCAAACAGTAAAATTGAACAATGCCGAAGGACAAGGTAGAACGTTTTTGTATACCTTCGATTACAAAGGCGAATTCACTCGATTTGGATATGGAGATAACAAAACCGATTCACCATACGATGGAGGAGTTTGTCACAACGATGAAAATATCTACTTGTTCCCAACTCCGGAGTTTGCGTCCAAACTAAATGTTGATGACACTGAAATAGCGAAATTGATGGTCGATTTATGGACGAGTTTTGCTGAAAATGGAGTACCAAGTGCGCCAGGTCATCCTGAATGGATGCCATTTCATGGACGAACTGGACCGTACTTGAAAATTGATAAATTGCCAAAGGTTCAGGACGATTTTATCGAAGAATTTTATGTAACAACTCGCGATGAGGAGAACAATATAATTTCTCTTCTACGTCCTGAATACAAACATCGATTGGCGCCATTAACTTTGTAGATAAAACCAGTAAACCATTGGTTTAACTATTGAAAAGAAACTTCTTTATGAAAATAAAATAAATACTTTGAAACTACTGGTTTCGTTGTCCAAATATCAATTAAGGGAGTCAAGGACTCAGGAGATTTTGTACGTTATTATCAGGAGCTGGCACTTGCGTTTGTGATTTTAGACTGCGTACTGCGCAGGGAGAGGTGGACGGAAAATTGATTTTCCATTCTCGAATTTACGATTTAGGATTTGTTTGCTTAAAGTGCAGATTATTGTTTATTGTTTGTTTTTATGTAATGAATCAAAAAACAAACATTTTTCGTTTCTTATGAAAATATATAAGTATTGTAGGTATTGTCCACTCCAGTGGCAATATTTAACAAACTTGTATTCGGTGTTTCCCAACTTTATTAGCCCAGGAAATTGTTTTCCTGATGTTAAATCTTCTTTAAGTATTCTTACAAAAATACATACACCGAAGTTTGAATTGCTCTTTTAAACTGCATAATTAATACGTTTTTGAAATAAATTTTCAAAATTATCGTCAACGTATGAATTCACACCCAATTTGAAAAACGGATATTTACTGTCAGTGACTTGCTTCCAGTTGTAAAAATTTCGTTGAGTATATTTCGGTGGTTCACCAGTTTCAGCAAATGTTGTCCAAATTTTAATCAAAGTTCTAAATGCCTTTTCCTCTTCACTTTCCAGCGCAAAAGAATCAAACTCCATGAATCCCAACTGATTGCTATTCATAGTAGCAAAATTATGGTTAAAGTAGTACAAATATGTTGGAAAATGTGAACTTGTCGCTTCCAATAGCGGGACTCTGGAATTCAGGACTTTGATAATCTAGGGTAACAAAGGTAAAAATCATATAATTGTTGCACACCTTTGAAATATAAATTACTCACGTTCTGTAGAACTAATTTATAAATTTTTTTTGTGGAATAAATCCCGGTCATCTCTGCTATTTGAGATTGAACCATATCAACCCATTTGTCCTTCATTGCTGGATCTCCAAACCATTCTATCAGAACGATAGCATCGTCAACAATCCTATCAGCATAAGGCACAAAATTCTTAAAGTCGTCTTCCCCTAAGAAATCTAAATCACAGCTAGATCATTAAATTTCGGATGCAACTCCTTCATATAAACAAGAAGCTCACCGTCAAAATCCTTTTGTTGAACACCTTTAGAGGTTCCCAGAAGAGCTGGAAGGGGGCTCTCAATACGTTTGGTCAACACTTTTGGATGGTCAGGCAAAAATTTTCCATGATTACCAATTGTCAATTTGATAGGGCTAAAATTGTTTCTCTTATTTTTCTAGGATATCCAAAATGAGGATCAAAACAGTACAGTACAAAATAGTACCTGAAAAGAGCAACTTCGAACGACTTTCCCTAGATTGTTGCCAGGATTCAACAGACACCAATTAACGTCAACGGAAGAATTTAAAACAGAACATCCAAATTCCTTAGCAACTTGGAGGGCATACATGAAAGGATTGGATGTCACTAATCTAGGAGTGAATGCGGTTGTTTCACCAATGATGATTTTATTAAATACATTCTTGGGAGTCTGGTTGGAAGAAGGGAAAATCAGTTATTGTAGTTATCAATTCAAAACTGAAACGATATCTTTACCGCCGGACTAATTGCCAATGCATGAACTAGAGCACCGGAATCTTCCAAACCCATCAACGTCACGTTTTCGGGATCTCCACCGAAATGTGTAATATATTTCTGGACCCATTGGAGAGCAAGCACTACATCCGAGAGCGCCCGATTGCCGGGGATTTCCGGTGTGTTCGTTGATAAAAATCCAAATAAACCGTTTCGGTATCGCACACTTACGAAAACGACTTTTTTCAACATCAATCTTGGAATTGAAGTGACTTCGAATTCCCCCAAGTTTTCTTGCAACAATCCAACAATCACAGGTTTTTGTTGGAGCAACTTAAATAAAATTAATAGCAACTTTAAAAAGACAGCAATAAAAATAGCATACCTTTTTAGTAAAAATATCGATTGTCAAAAAATGGTATGTATTTGTTCGGTTTTCAAACGAAGTAATTGCTATCGCCTCCTAAACAACCAAAATCAAGTCAAAAATCTATTGTAAGAATAAAATAGGAATCGAGTATAACCTCAAATCTGAGCGGATGAATCGCATAAGGTACATTTCTGCAAACAAAAGCACGCACACCTTCGCACTTAACATCTTCCAGATCCGGTATGTGAACAGTTTTCTCTTGGGAAAATGTTAATGAAAATAGACACAACAAACAAGTGAAAACACCTTTCATTGTTTTATACACAAATCAAAAGTAACGTTAATTAAGCTTCAATCATTTCGCGAATGATGGGAAAACATCTTCGCACATATTTCTCTATCATCAAATGTTATCAGATTCAGTATTTTTTTGCAATGAACTCTAATGTTATTTATGTAATATGGGAAATAAACATGCGTCTAGAATTATCATTTTTATTTTGGGATTTTTATGCAGTTTGTAATAAATAATTTCTTATTAAACCAGATCATCTTTAATTGACGTATTCAGCTAATTTTTTGGAAAGGAACTAGTAATTTGCATAATATTGGTAGCAAAAAATAATAAATCATCCCGTTACGAAAGCTGTAGTCATTTCGCAACCTTCTCTTGAATAAATTCTTTTGTTTTTCTTGCATTTACTCAAAAGAACAAAAAAAAATTAATTAGCATTTATGAGTTCAATAAACTTTGACCGAGCAAAATCAAATAAAATTTATTTGCATAATCTCAACTTAGATCAAGTTCCAAAAACATAGAAAAAAATTCTGCACAATTCCTAATTAGCATTTACCTAAGAAGGGGTTTTTCTGTATATTGGCTTTAATTGTTGGCCCGAATTCTTGGATGGAGATATCCGAAAGTTCTGCATTCGATCCAAAGGTGATGATCAAAATCGAATTTTAATCGATGGACGATGGAACAAATCTAGTCAGTTGTGATCTTGGAAGTGCTGTGACAATATGAGACGAATTTTAGTGCTTTTAAATATAGTAACAATTGCATTTTGTGCTGATTCAACAATACCCGATGGTCCTGTTTTAACATTGCCAGGACTTGGTAAACTTCGTGGAAAAAATATTAAAACAATATGGACAAAACAGGATGTTAAACAATTTTTAGATGTTAAATATGCTGAATCCCCGGGAGGAATTAATCGATTTAAGGTAATGAAGAAGTGTATATTATTTTTTTTAGATAGGTATAAATTACGTAAAGAGGGTCAGGATTTCAGTAAGAAATTCCTAAAGTGTACTCAAATTTAACTATAAAAGATTTTTGGAAATAAAAAATTTAAATTTTCAGGCACCAATTCCAGTGCAACCATGGGAAGGAACAAAACCAGCTTTTGAGGATGGAATCGGATGTCCATCCATAATATCAGAATTTTTGGAGGATCCTTACGGAAAATTCGATTTCGAAGATTGCTTGAGTTTAACAATTTCTACAAAAAACGTAATTAATCCGAAGATATTTTTATCAGGAAATTCTAAATCTCTTCATATTGTACAGTTGAATGGAAAGCAACCAGTCATGGTCTATCTTCACGGTGAATATCTCTACGAGGGGAACAATCTTGAAGGAGCACCAGAATATCTTTTGGAAAAGGATATCGTTTTAGTGTCAATTCAATATCGTTTGGGTCCATTTGGATTTTTATCAACCCTTACATCCGATATTCCCGGAAATGCAGCTGTTTTTGATGTGATTTTGGCATTGCAATGGATAAAACATTTCATTCCGAATTTCGGAGGTGATCCGAATAAAATTACACTATTTGGACAAGTTGGAGGGGCAGCGTTAGTTCATTTGCTCACCTTTAGTCCTGTGGTTTGTATTATATTAAATTTTAGTGTAACACAAATAAATTACAAGATGTATTATTAAAAAAAGGTACCCAAAGGACTGTTCCATCGTGTGATCTATCATTCTGGATCAGCACTGATGCCAGCTTTTCTAACTAAAAATCCTGTTAAATTTGCTAAAGATATTGGAGAAAAATCTGGATGTCCAACAAGGAATGTCGATGAACTCAATTTATGTCTCATTGAACTTCCAGCTAAGGAACTTGTTAAAGGATTTGTTTTACACACCGTAAATAATTATTTTATATATCATTAAAAAATAGTGAACTATAAATTTCTAAAAACATTAGGAACTTAACTCAAACGAAGGAGTAGGCAATTTTGGTGGAGTGCAATTTACTATTGGTGGTCCTAGCGGAGTCCTCACAGATCATCCCTCTGTGATGTTGTTATCAGAAAAGAACTTCTCCTATCCTGCCATGGGAGGATCTCCGAGAAATGCAGGCACCCGAATTTTAAAGGGTATATTTTCACCACAATGATGTATAGTAGTTTTGTTTTGATTTTTTTTTTTCAGAAATTTTTGAATCAGACTTCAGTGGCATTATTCCCGATGAATTATACAACGGCGAAGATTACATAAATCATGTAATAATGCAAACAATTGGTAAAGATGAAAATGGACTGCTAACAACGTATTTGACTAGACAATTTTTCACGAATCAAGTGCTAAAGAACGGTACATTTAAAGCAATGCTCCCAGGATTAATTGACGTAAGTCCAACAGCAGTGTTTAACAAAATTTCTCAATGACAACATTTAATAAATTTTCAGTTGGTCACTACAGTAATGCATAAACTTCCCGTTTTAATGGCATTGAGACGAAATGCAAAGGATCTTCCAAGCAAAACTTTCTTGTATTCATTCGATTACGTGGGAAAATATAATCGTTATCCTGATTTCGATGAGACTTATGATCCTGATGTGCCATTCAAAGGCGGTGTCTCTCTGACAGATGAAAATATTTATCTTTTCCCATATCCAGATCATGTGGCTAATTTGAATGGTGATGATAATGCAATGGCGAAGAAAATGGTGGATGTGTGGACATCATTCGCCATGTATGGAGAGCCAGGTGTAAGATGGCCGCCAATGAAAAACATGTCTGGACCATATTTGAAAATCGATAAAAAGTTACGCGTTGGAAATGATTATTTCAACGAATTTTCAGCTACAGTCCGAGACGAAAAATTGGGCATAAGCCTTGTAAGAAATTAATCGATTAAATTGGTTTAAAGAATGAATAAATATTGTTCATAAAATAAACACAGTCTTACAATTGTCTTTCTTTCTATATTTCGTGTGTAAATATTTATTGTCGCATCCGTTTAGAGATCTACAATTTCAATGTTGTTTCTTTGTGCTCTGAGACCTGAGAAATACTCCTCCGTATAATCGTATCCTAATTTGTGGATCATATCAATGATGAAGTAGGGTCCATTCAACCCCAACTTAATCGGAGGCCAGTCATGAAGACTATGAGCTTTAGGCTGACCTGTTGTAGCGAAAGACGTCCACAATTCTACCATTAATCTGGCGATACGAGTCTCCTGAGGGGTCAAGTTCTTGAGGCCTTCACTCTGCTGCGGAAACAGGAAGATGTCGTCATCGGTTAATTGAACAACGTAGACATCTTCTCCACACGACATACGACTTTCACTTGGATTATAATTGAACGCATACAAATATGATTTCCCACCCTTTGCTGTGTTGTGCTTCAAGGCTTGAAGTGTGGCTTCTTTTATGGGAACGGAGTACATCTTAAAATAAAAACAACAAATCGAAAAACATTGTTATAATGTTGCCGAAGAACTTTCTTACATCGATTACAGTTGGAGCGATCCCTTTAATAAAATTCGTAGCGAAAATTTTTTTCGGAAACAAATTGTGAATGTATTCTGCTTGTTCGCCATTGGATGGAATTTCTAGAATCAGCACATCCCTTAAGATGTCAGCGATTTGTGCAATGTCTTCATCAATCTTGGTATTATTTTTTGGATTCTCTAAATCAAAATAAATAAACATAATCAACTCATAAAAATGTTTCCAAAGTAAAAATTTACCCCTAGAAGTAACTTCGTCAGAATCATCAGATTCTCTTGTTTTACTTTTTTGAAGTGGTTTTCTTTTGGAGAATTCAGTTTCATGAATACATGTTGAGGGTTGTTCAACAACTCCACCAATTGTTGGATAAGCGCGTTGCTTACGTTTTTTCAAGAGGACTTTGGGGTCCTCCGGTAGAACACCAGTAAGATCGCCAATTACAACCAAAGAAACCTGCTCCTCATCCTCATCAAGAGAATCCTTTGAGGAATTCATGTTACAAATTAGTGAGGTTTTTTTAATTCACGTAATACTCACAACATAACTTTTGTATGCCTCTAAAATGTCTGTAGTTTTGGATTCCTTAAAACCCTTGTTAATATCGCTGATATCTTCTGATTCAATACTCAACTCCTTTGCCATGTGCTTCACGATATTTTTGGGTTCTTTGTTAATTAAGTCCGGTAGAAGAGCTGAACCAGATTGATAAATAACTTTATGGAATAATTCTTCCTTTTCCTGATTGAAAATTTCTGCATTAATTACCCAACTCTGAATGATTTTCACTCACCAACAATGGAGTCATGGTCAAAATATTAATAATAGCCGCCGAATGGTATTGTCCAAATAGAGTGACACTCTTCGGATCTCCACCGAAATGTGAAATGTATTTTTGGATCCAGCGAAGAGCTTCAATGACATCTAAAATTCCAACATTGCCAGGAATGTCAGTGGTTGCTGTGGATAAGAATCCAAATGGTCCTAGACGATATTGTACAGAGACAACAACAACGTCCTCCTCTAACAAAAATCCAGGATCACTTATATCATTTGAACCTTCTTCTTTGACCAGATGAAATGATGCCAAATGAACCAAAACAGGAAAACTTCCAGAAACCTTGTAAATCTTTCGTTAAAACTAACTTGACTTAAAAATTTCAGTTTTACAACATTTTTTGTTGAGATATCAGCAACAAGACAATCTTCATTGGGATCTTCATCACTATTCAACGAAGGACATGACCTGCTCTCCCCGACAACGTCCACATTCTCATTTCCCGACGGGATGTGCGCAGATGGTGGCTTGTTTATAAATCAAAATTTAATTAAAGACCAAAATAAATCGATGAGATGTGAATTCCTACCAAAAATCGATTAGATTCATCAATTGGATTTGCATAACGAACATCGTTGAAGGAGAGATATTTTTGCTTTGTCCATGCAGTTTCCTTTTGGGTTCCAACAATTGTCATGTAATCCGGAATTACAATCTTTTCAGTTATAACCTTCTTCTTGCGAACTTCTTTAGCATTTGCAATTACAAAAACAATCACCAGAACTAAAATTCGATTCATGTTGCACAATTTAAATGTGGATTCGAACTGATTAGAAGAACCCAAGAGTACTAAGATGAAGATTATTAATTTGTTCAATATTTCAGCAAAAAAACTTACAAAAATGTTCCCTCATTAAAGGTTATCATTTTGCACATAATGTTGAGACGCTTAATTTTGTTGTTATCACAATCACCCAGTTTATATTCATTCTAATTACTAATTATGGATTTTAGATGTGTGTTTTCAAGGAAAATATTTTCAAATAGTTGTCGTGAATTTTGTTATTTAATAGTTCCACGTTTTTTGTTTTTGTATCAAAAAAAAATATTACGTAATGAATAAATACTGGTATGACAAAGAATTTATTTGAAAAAACCCAAGCAACTTCTCATTACTTCATCTTTCTTCTCTTATTCACCGCCATTTATTATGAAACAAAATCTTCAAAATAGTTCCTCAAAAAAGAAATAAAAATAAAATCATTTATAAATAAATTGTCAATTCCTCTGTTAATTTAGTAACCTTAGAGGTCATGCGCGTTATCATTGGAAAGATAGTGATTTTGCCTTAAACTCAGGGACGAAAATCCAGATCACTTTTCTATTAGTAATAATTTTGCAATCAGTTGAGATTGTGCGGGCAAACGAAAAGGATGAAAGTGTTCAGCAATATAATAGTATTAATTGTCCTGTACCAGTTTGAGTTAATCAGTGGAAAGCAAGCAATTCGTAATCCTGTTGTGAATGTAACGGGCTTAGGTTCATATGAAGGCAGTTGGAAGCGTACGAAATGGACCATGCAACGATATGCGAATTTCGAGGGGATTCCCTACGCGGAAAAAACTCCAAGATTTCAGGTACTATAGTAAAAAAAAGTAAAGAAAGTAATAAAAAGTAAAAAGGTAATAGTAAAATAATAGGTACCTATGTGTACGCTTTCTTCTAGCCACCCATACCTGTGAAGGCTCATGAAGGGGTTTTGGATGTCAGTTCCAGTAGATCGGACTGCTTATCAATTAAGGATCTTTCGTACCTTGAGTACTACAACTACTATAGTGAGAGTGGCTGTCAGTATTTGTCCGTTTTCACGAAAGCAGTAAGTTAAGTGGAAATATAAACAAAACCAATGATGATAAAAGCTGTATTAATCCAGTTTACTGGGGATAAAAAAAAACCAGTATTGGTGTACGTTTTAGGATACGATTTGGAGGAAAGTGAACCAATTATGTCCACTGAACACTTCCTTGAAGAAGATGTGGTTCTGGTTTTCATTCAACACAGAGTTGGTCCGTTTGGTTTCCTATCAACACAAAGTGGCGATATTCCCGGAAATGTTGGTATCCTGGATGTTATAGAAGCTTTACGTTGGATTAAGAAACACATTAATGATTTCGGTGGGGATGAGGAAAACGTAACTGCTTGTGGAAATTACAAAGCAGCTGCTTTAATACATTTAATTTCAATGACATCTATTTTCGTATGTTTTTCTTTCAATAGAATTGAACAACTTATTTAAAATAAACAATATTATAGCGTGAAGAAAAACTATTCCAGAAAATGATCCTGCAATCAGGATCAGCACTTCTTAATGGTCTGGCAACAGATGAGTATCTTGAAATTTCCCAACAAATAGGGGAGCATCTGCAGTGCAAAGATGTAATCGACATTAATCTACTAAATAAGTGTTTGAACGACGCAAGTGAGATGGATTTGGCGGAGGCTTATAGAAAATATAGAGCTGAAAATCCTGGAATGCCACATTTCACAATTGGAGGACCGAGTTTGTTAATTGAATCACCGATTGCAGAAATGGCAGAATATGCTGAATTCGATGGAGTAAGTGTGATGGGGGGTGTAGTACAAAATCCCGTCGTTGGTTTAGGAGGTTAGAACAACTGCAACCCTTTGATTAACTATACTTAAAATATTGAACTAATGTTTACAGAAATGAAATCGCTGGATTCGATAAACTTCGTGCGAACAGCATTCATCGGGGGACTTCTCCTTTCCGATGAATTCAAAGACTACAAGGATATACTGGAAAAAAAATTTCCCGCCGAAGCTTTTAAGGAAGTGTTTGAAACAGCTCTTTGGCCAGCACTAGTGGATGTAAGATTTAAAATTATTAAATAATGGAAAGCTCTTTGTGTACGACTGCAAAGGGTTAATCTTAAAATAAGAAAATATTTAAAAACGGTTTCGCTTTTAGTTAAACAGTCTGGACATCAAGGAGGCGACTGGAAAAGCCCTCAAATACATATCGACCAGTAATATAACCACATACATGTATGTGTTTGAGTATAACGGATCAAATCATTGGCTACCGCAAGCCGATATTGATTTTCCCACGGTAGCAATGGGGGATGAAAATACATATTTATTCCCGGGCGATTTAAATAAAAAGGATAAGAAAATGGCAAAAACAATAATAAAATTATGGACATCATTTGCAATTAAATCGAAACCCGAAGCACCAAGCTATATTGATGAATGGCCAGCAGTTATTAAGGACGAAATGGGACCATATCTGAAAATCAAGGAAGTTCCAGAAGTTGGGTGGAATTTCCCAGAAGAATTTTTCACAACGGTTTTACGTTCCATACACGATTAGTTTAAAAGTAGATTTTTTTCCATCTAAAAGTCCATGAGAATTGTACTTTTTATTTAAAAATAAATAAACAAATAATAGTTGGGCCAATCACTGTCAATTATTTTCGATAATTATTCGTAGTCTTCGTCTTCATCCTCGTCCTCGGTTTCATCTGGCTTATGAAAATATTCTTCGATCAGTAAACTTTGTCCTTTTCTGGCTTCCTTTGTTGTTATTGTGTATTCATCCAGGAAATTTTGTCCAATAGTTGAGTTATAGTTGATTTTCATGTAAGGACCCGTTGATTGATTCATTGGTGGCCAAGTTGGAAGAGCATTTGCCTTTGGGACTCCTCGAGCAGCGAAACTTGTCCATAGAGATGTCATCCTTCTGGCCATCCTTGCATCGCGTCGATTAAGGATGGCGGCATGAGAAGGCCATGGGAAGAGATAGACATTCTCATCGGTCAAGGAGACACCCATATCGAATGGAAGATTGGGAACATCGCTTTCCTCATCGTTGTTGTATCGATTGTGTTCACCGTAGTAGTCAAAGGTGTAAAGGTAAGTGTCGTTTGGAAGTTGCTTCGCATTGGCTTGCAGTGCCAGCAGAATTGGATTTTTAAACGGTATTGTTCCACACATCTATGAATTAGAACAAAACCCAAATTATCCAGTTTATCTGTTAAAAATGAAAAAAAGAGAGTCCCTTCACTCACATCAATCAATCCGGAGAGCATTCCCACAAAAGTTCCATTCTTAATTTCCTCCTCATTAAAGAAATCATTATTTGCGAATCGTTGCCATGCGCCCGAAGGATCTCCACCATTGGTGTGTTTAATCATATAATCAATGTACGTGGAGGCATTATTTTTTTTATCAGGAATCCTTTCATCGTAGTCATCTTGGAAAATTTCTTCAAAAAACAAAAACTGGAGTCGTAAACATTTCGAGTGATTGAAAAATGCTGGCATTGCTCACCTTTAAGAAGAAAAGTTCCCGAATTTTTGGTAACACCCCCAATTGTTGGATAGTAACGTATTTTCCCCTCACTAATGAGAGTGGCCGGATGATCAGGTAGAACTCCACTTGGTCCACCGATAACAAATTGAACACCACCATAATTGCCAATACCTTTTCGTGCATTTGCAATGCCGTGCTTACTGAAGCCGTCCAAAAGTTTTGATGCACTCATATTCATTAGACAATCATTCAACATTGTGATATTTTCCACATCCTTGCAACCGCCACGTTTTGCAATATCCTGTGTGAATTTGAGCGGAGTTTCGGTGATGAAAGTTGGTGTCATTATCGATCCTGATTGGTAAATAACACGATGGAAGAGGTTCTCTGGCACCTTTAATTCTCAAACTTTAGAAGAAAATTAAATTGTTGTTAAATATCCTTACAATTGGACTAATAGTTAGTAAATTGGCGAGTGCAGCGCCTCCTACTTGACCGAAGAGAGTTACACGATTTGGATCACCGCCGAATTCATGAATATATTGTTGGATCCACTGCAGAGCGAGAATCACGTCAGTGAAACCAGCATTGCCTGGAATTTCATCGGTCATTGTTGACAGGAATCCGAATGGTGCTAAACGGTATCGAATCGACACAAGGACGATATTTTTCTCGAGAAGGTATTCAGGAGACGCTTCCAGGGAAGTGCCTTCATACAAAAATTCCCCGTGAAGATAAACCATAACCGGAGATTTTGCATCAAACTGCAAAAGTTAAATACAATTACGTTCTGTTTATAACCTCCCGATAATCCTTACATCCTTGGTGCTGATTGTGAGGAACAAGCAATCCTCAACATCCCGATTGCCTTCTGATCTCTTGATAGCCTTCATGTCCTGCAGGGACGGGCAACCTCTTCTTGGGTTCATGGCATTTCTGATGCCCTCCCAAGGTTTTACAGGAAGTGCTGGCTGAAGACATTCAACACTGCACTTAAATATTTTTCCAAAAACAAAGACAAATATAGTTTACCTTGAAACGTTTCTCACCACTCGTAGTTTCACCATATTTAATATCAAAAAATTGATAAATTTTCTGATTTGACCATCTACTTTGAATTTCCTTTCCCGAAATTCTTCCTAATCCTTCAATTTCGGCTAGCACAGATTTTTTTCTATTCCCCTGCTGGGAGGAGGATTCAATCCAAAAAACTGCCAGCACTAAGAGCACTGCCAAGAACTTTTTCATCTTTTTCATGTCACTAACAAACGAAAACTAAGATGATGATGATCTTCTGACCTGCCAAGAAATCTGGCGATTTAGAATTCTGCTGAGGGTTTTCATTTTTGAATGCTAATTTTGGGGTCATTTCATGGCGAAATAGCTTTCCCCACAAATGGCTTATTTTTTAGTTCATCAACCTTTCTCATGGGTTTTCAATAACTGCTGTTGGTTGGCGTCATTTCACGTTCGATTTGCTTTGCCACTTCTACGCAGATTCTTTAATGGTCCATCATAATGAATCTAGTGGATATGATGGGTTCTTGTGCGGCACTCGAGTTCGTTTCATCGAACTCATTTTCATAATTTATGCAAAGCAATTCGTACGGTATTTATGGTGTTATCTTGAATTCAATTTCTTCAGTCTTTCGTTTTTTGATTAAAATGTTATTAGTGAACATCAGAATTATTTTAGTTTTCGAAGAAATCCAGAAATTTGAAAACTTTCTCCTCAAATTATATAACTACAATCAAAAATATCAAAAGCTTGCAAAAAAGCGTTTCAATCAATGGCTGAATTATATGGCTCTATTACTTAATCCAGCATGTACGTCGCATCTTGACGGCATGCGATGTTGTTTACTCCATTTTTGAAATTAAACAATTTTTTGAGAATTTCTTTTAATGAAAAGTAAATCAATATCTATTACTTGTGATGAACCAATTCAAAAGTTATTTTAAAAAAGTTAGCACAATTATTGTACACGACTTCAATCTTCCAAAGTTCCATGTGCTGTGTTATTCAACTTGTTGTAGAACTGGTAAATTATAGGTTATGACGGTTATGTTATTACAAAGATAGCTTTTTCGTATTTTAAAATTCACTAAACAGTCAATCGAGCGAATTTCGTAAATTTAATTTGCAATGAACAGTAAAAATATATGTTTATATAGCAGAGTTTAAAACCGAGGTCTAAAAAAGTTGTTGGTAACTTTTGAATAAAGTGATTAGGGTCTAGACTATTTTGAAGACCAAGAAAAACATCAAAAAGTCTAGACGCTTTTTGAACTTTGATAAAAAGATACTATAGTTTTCTTGTAGATGACGCTTTTCCTTTCGCAAAATAGAAATGTAATAAAGGATAGGGATTTGTTTTCCTGTGAGAATCAGAAAATTTCTGAAATTCAAATTGCTTCTTCCTAAACTTTGAAATTCATCCGGAAAAACAGATTTTGAGCGATTCTAAAAAATTTTGATTAATATTAAAATTTCATTAAAAATTGTGCTTAAAAAATTTCAATGAAAAATTTGATTTTGAAAGATATACGTAGGTACTTAATCATTACTTCTTTTGTACGCTATTATCAAGGACAATCGCCACAAAGAAAAATCGGTTATCCTTGAATATTTTTGTATTTATTTATTTTGCAATATTTCATAATGTACTTAATGTACTATTCCACACAGGCATAATTGGAGGTTTTCAAAACCAGAAAATGTTCAAAAGCTTTTTGAGGATATGTGAAAAGGTTGCTGTAATTTTGTTTCTGTTCTCGATACATGTTCCTCACTCATTACTTTTCTGTCGTCTGGAAATTGTAACTTTTCCCTTGTGTTATGTGTGTGTTTTTTTTTCGGTTCTGTGTATATATTTTATTTTGTAAAAAATCACAGGAAACTCTGTCACAAGCACAACATGGGGGGCAAAGAGGAGTGAGTTGAAGTGTAGAACATTGGCATGATTCATGGATCTCAAATAGCTTCAAAGTAGGAAATAAAAATCTTTGTACCAAAGTGCATAGGGAAAATATGAACTCTGTCGGATAATAAGCTTTATTTATAACTTTTGCTCGGGAAGCCTGCAGCAATTAGTTGTACGAATTCTCTTTGCAGTGTTAATTACAGCATCGTAAAGACTCATGAAACTTTAATGGATTTTTAATTTCATATATCTTTTCGTGAATTTAACTAAGCTAAGGGAGTGCGAGGGTGTAAAGTAGTGGCGAATACTTTCCAAGTCCTAAAATTGTGCGGTACATGTGCTTGAAATTATTTGAAAAGTTTTCAGGAAAGGGGGAGTTTTTGGTGTATCCTTTCATCACTTACATTTAGTTTTTTCTTCCTGTAGTTAAAGTATTATTATATTCGTTTTTTTTTTTTTAGATAAATTCATTTCCTTTGTGAACTAATTGCCCTGATGGGGGTAATTAGTAGTGGGAGTAACGCTAGAGCACGCATGAAGGATTCTTCTGAGGCAACCTAAACCAATTATTTCAATTTAATCCTGCACGTTTGGCTTTTGTACACATCCCACACATGAGTAGCCGACAATTCGACTGTAGTCGACAAAGACATGTACCTTGACTCGTGGAAATATGTAAGTCAAAATGGCGCTTTGGTGGCAGGCAAAAAAGGCAGAAAAAAAGTAATCAAAAACTACAGAGGAGATGATATAAAAGAGAGAATCGTTTTGAAGCGCCCAGTAGAAATTTCCAGTCTTTTAAACAGCAATTAGCACCCCATTACAAAAGGGGTTGGAAGTCTGTTCCTCCTGTTTAGTAGCCACGGACACCGTATGTAATATAACTGTGAATATTGCACGTGAGCAAACTTTAAAAGAAAAACAAAACTTGGGCCAAGAGGAAGGAAGGAAGTGCTTTCAAATTGTGCAATACGAGGGTACTATATGTTTGCAAATTGTTCATCATTTCAACCCTTTCTCGTACTGTTACTTGAAGTAACTTTCTTCTGGAAATTGTGTATGACACTCATATGACTGTCCCTTCAGCCATAGAATTCATTCAGGTGAATGGGTTGAGCACCAGACATTAAGTAAGCGATGAAGTACAAAAATAATAATAATAATAAAAAAACAATTGGGAGAAAAAAAAGAGTTTGCTTCACTTGATAATTTCTGTCTGAAAAGTTCTCATCCATATTCCGGTCTGCAAAGTCTCTCTGCTTTAGCGCGAAACTCTTTCCTCCCCTCAGTCCCGCACATAATCCAGCCATCATCCTGTTAAACGTGCTTTTTTACTTTGACACTTCTTTGGGGTTGTCAGGTGGCACATATGAAGCACATAACGGCACACTTTGTCACAGGAAGATGTCGAGAACCGTCAGCTCGAAAACAATTAATGCATTTAGCGAATTAGTCGCCGAGACCGAGGTCCTTGTGTGCGTGCTCGCCCATCAACATTTTATGTGCTCCTTAATTAGTTTGTCAGGTGAAACATTGCACCTTGATGCGGATTCCAGAGGGAACAAAATACGCTAAAGGGTTGTACTCCTTCGGGGCATTCCGTTAGAAGTCACAGAATTAATGACAACTTGCAACTTATGAACACAAATACTTTCTATTGTAAACAATGAAACGTAATTATTGTGCCATGGAAATTGTTATAAAATATTTATCAATTATGATAACAGAGCTCAATTGTGAATTTAACAGGATAATTGCGGCCATTTGCAAAGGTATTAATGTGCAGCCTTTAATTAATAGTAAAACAATTAATTTGATATCGTGTCATCTGAGCGAAAATTAATAGTGTTCAGATAGTCACAAAATATTGTCTGGGCTTAGATTTGCATATATAATGTCCCTGATAATGGCACAATTTATGAGATCTATTGGAGTGTACATAAAGGATATCCTTAAGAAAATTACCATCACTTGAAACCAGAATTTGTGGGGGGAATAGCCGGCTAATAATTTTACCATTCCGGATAGAAGGTTCAAAGGATATAGATTCTGTGGTTGGCGGATTTCATTCAATCAAACCGAAATCACATAATCAATCATTTAAGAGAGGGAGAAATTTCTCATTTTCAGTATTGAATTGAATGAATTTCCGAAGGATAACGTCCAACATTGACAGGACATAGCGCTTATTCAAGGGGACACCACAAATTGCCTTCATCTAATTACAAACCTTTAGTCCTTTGTCGACTTGCGGACTCGGGTGAGTGACATCTTTTTCCCCGAATTGTCTCCTGTAATTGAGTGAAAATAGTCAAACCATAATGACCGCAAATTGTTGGGCTGCTATCACCACACCAATTTGCCAAACGAGGAACATTTTTACACTATGGTTCCAGCCATGAAAATGAATGAAGGACACATTCACTTTATCGGTGTTGGATGATTCTGTATCTATAGATCCTTGCTTAATCGCTAACCACGTAATTGAATGATAACCGGACACAATGCCGGCACGTCCTCAACAGGACACTGGACGATGCCATCATGTTCGAACTTCCTCTTGGAATTCCGGTTACCACCACTGGACAATGTCGCCATTGGTCAAAAGTTATTGCCGACATGGTTTTGAAATGAGAAAGGACATTTCCAAGCCCTTTCATTTCTTACTTTGATTACTGCACCATTCAGTGGGGACGAGGATGCTTTTATCGCGGTCCCCATTTCTGGTAAATCTCATTTACGAAATGATTTTCAAACTGCACATTCACCCAGTTGAAATATCCTTGTATTATATCAGACAAATTGCTCGTAACCTTGCAGGCGTTATAAAACGGTTTATTACAAATGGATCACTTTTAATCTCTTACCATTGCAATCACTCTCAAATGTGAACCAATTAAAGTCTAATCACAATGTCAAAATCATTCGTCGTGGTTCGGAATCGGGGCAAAAGTGAACTCTTCAAAGGGAATTTCGGATGCATGTTTCCGAGATCCCAAAAAAAAAAAAAAAAAAACAAAAATTGGGGGAGTTTAATCCCCATTTTCAGGAAAAGTTTTTGATGGGGATCATTGTTTTATCCATTCGGAAACCCACAAGCCTGTGGATACAGTATCAGGTTTGCTCTGTTTTCGGTATTTGGACAGTATCCAGCAGTTTACATAAAACAAACGTAGGACGAAGGATATTTGCGTTCTGCAGACTTTGTCCATAAAATCAAATTTCATGGAGTTTACAAAAAAAAAAAAAAAAAAAAAAAAAAAAAAAAAAAAACAAAAAACAATATTGGCAAAGTGGTCATAGATGGATATTAGAGATTGTTTGGGAAATTCCCTTCAATAGAGTGATTGTCAATGCTTTCATTTTCTACGATTGCCTTTTTTAAAAATTTGAAACAAAAACGAAACTATTAGATACGAAAACAATTTCAACAAAATATTTCTGAAATCAAATGGATATTCAAAAGGGTATATTTTTCTAATCCGTAATCATCTGTTGATCAAAAATTAATAAATAATTCATCAAAAAAAAAAGAAGAGAATTTTATTGGGTACCTACATATTAAATAATTTTCAATAATCTTCAAATATCCCCATTTGCAGAAATCTTAAAAAAATGATATCATCTTTTAGGTGAAAATTGCAAATATTTTTTCCTTTCAAGAATAATAAAATGTAAAATTGAAAAGTTTATGAAAAAGTTTCAATGAGAAATGTAAATATGCCTCATAAAAAGCGTTTATAAATGTTGAATTCGCTTCGTAAACAGAAAAGTTAATATTCTCATATCCTTTTGAAATCGAAGTCCAGAAAGACAGACTGTATTTGTCCTTAAAATGATCATTTGCATTTGGCCAGAGCCTCATCACGACGGAGAAAAGTAATTAGTCTGCTTCCGAGGAACTTGTTTCAAAATTCGTGATGTATAAAAAACACAAATGCGGAAAGAAGCCAAAAACTCGAGAATTGGTATCCGTATCTAAGTATCATCCTACAGGATGCGACTTCAAATGGCGCAAAACTTTTCCAATGAATTTTCATAAACCTACCTTTTCGGTTTCGCATCAAACCTTTCCAAAAATTTCAACTTGAAAACTCCTCGAACTTTTCGACTTTTCTTCCTTCATTGCGCCATCCGTTTTAAATATAACGGAATGAAGGAATGGGTGCTTCTATTAACTTTGCATGTAAAAATAATTTATGCAAAAGTTTGCTTTCTATAGTATGCGGGGGATTTTCTCACTATCAACTTTCGAATACAAACAACGATATCAATGATAATGAAAATTGCTTCTTCAGGATCTGTAAGGATTCATTGTTGAAGGTGATGCAAAATTATATCCAGTGCAACTATAACGGTTGATGGTTGAAGGAGTTTAAGGGTTCAGCTATCGTTCGTCGGCTAGTAGTTGAATTTAGTAATTCTTTTTTTAAGGGATACTTTGTGATCTTTCTTCATTCATGAATTTACAATAAAACTTTTTGAAGTTTCTTCCAAAAATTTTGAATTTCTTAAAAGTTTATATTTCGAGCTTTTGTGGAACTTTATTTACGTACATTTTTCCTCTTTTTGTACTTTATTATTTCTTATTTTTGTATCAACACAAAACTTTTAGAAATATAAATTATTATAAAATGCAAAAAAAAAAGAACTTAATCAATAAAATTTTTGAAATATTTTTTGAAGTTTCAATTCGGGCCTTTAAAGGTATCCTTAAAGCAAAATATTTTCACCACTAACCGAGTGTTGTGAAAATGCAGAACAAAAGTTTCCACATCGTCTTTCAAAAAGAACCGCTACCATTTTGATTTTTGATGCACCATTTGCATTATCCTGATCCTTTTTAAAAATCCTCTTTTAATGTTGAACGTTGAAGATAAGAACGTTCAACTGAGCTAAGTTAAAGAAAGTGCATAGAGTCCAGTTTCGACGGAAGGATTGTAATCTGAAAACATTCGCAAAAGACTCACAAAAACCCGAAGGCTTTATAAAACTTCAAAGACGGAAGTTTATCATATTTAAAGAGTCCTTTTCGTATTTATTCTTTAAATTTTTTACCGTAAAGACACTGAATTCGGCGACAGGATTCTAGAGACCCATCTAGAATGATGACATAATGGACGTAGCTTTGTGATGATGATGTACATATTTGAATTAGATGAGCAACCAGTATTTCTTGGTGGTCTTTTGAAACGCCTTTGAAAAAGGTTGCGCAGCAGGACGAGTGGTTAAAAGTGTACTAGAGAGCAATAAAATTGTGGGAGAAGGGAGAACAGAGGAAAAATGGAAAATGAAGAAATAACAAAAGAGCGTAGAACATGAAGTTTTTGATATTTGAAAATTAATGCCTCCCGGGTAATAGGAGAAGAGGCCAACATCCTTCGCTGCGGGATCCTTGCGTGTATTTAACATTTCAAAGGATAAGAAACCTGAACGGGGATAGAGACGCAAAACCGAAGCATTGTTCTTTCCAAAGTTACTAAAAAATAATGCTAAAAGTATCTTTACCCGAAACAGTGGAATGGTTGATGATTTTGTTTTTTCTCCCCCACAACCCTGTGATGAAAACATTTCTGTTTTTTTCACAAACTTCAAAGAAGTTTGGAGCGGACACATACACAAACACGCGCGCAATCATTCGAATATAATTAAATTTCAAATTTTGCAGGTGAACGATTATAATTAATTAGTATTACCACCTGAAGCGGAATTCACCGATGCAAAGAGTTCTGTACTTAGACTTCAGTGCCGCAGGACATTTAAGAAAATAGCAACAGAGATTGCAAGAAGAAAAATGTTATGCGAGATCGACATTGCTCCAAAAGTAAGAAACAAAATTAAATATTAATTTTCAGTTAATTTCTCAATGCAAAACAGACTTTTCGAAAATAAAAATTTGCTTGGATCATTGCAAACTATATCATTGAATAAATTAAACTTCATTTTAAAACATCTCATTTTTGAATTCCGTTTTCCAAAAACAAATCTAACTAAAAAAAATTCAAAAGTTAATTATCAATTTTTGCATGAAATGAATTCAAAAACTTCTCCACCAGCTCATGTCACGTTGATATCTTTTTCGATGTATCCTTCAATCGGCTCAATGCCTTCGTCCTTTTCTGGATGGACGAGACTGAGAGAAGCCGGATATAAATTACACCGGGATCGACGTTTTAATTAACTGATAAAAGTTTTAATCATATATCTGAGAATTTATCACTTTCCAACGATGGATAAAATTTAATTTTAAATTTTTGGAATTTGAGGATTTTGCAAGGATGTGCCAGAGTTGTTGAGTAACTTGCCTTGGCCCGATAAATTCTCACTTTTAGTTTCAGTGGTGACATTCCATTGGGGATGATTCAGTAGGGGGAAGGAGTTGGATTCCGGTTTTTTTTTTTGGTGGTCTCTGCTCATGGCTTTCAAGTAGCAAAACGTGCGCTTAATTTCATTTAGTATTTTTCTTTATTTATTTCCCTTTTTTGTATGAAAAGCCTTCAGGAATGGAGTTGAATAAAAAGTAGATAACGGCAGCAACAGCAATGATGGCGAGGACGACGACAAAAATGCCTCCTGGTTTTTCAAAACAAAAAAAAAAAAGCTCAGCCAATATGCATCAAGGGAAAAAAGGTGAATGTATGCCAAGGTGGATTAAGGGTGACAAAAAGTTTAGATAATGACCGAGATGAGCTCATCTGGCGCACTTTAACAAATTTTGTTTATATTTTCTCGAGTGAAATGAATCATATTGGACTCATAAAAAGCAATCGAGTAACAAGTTCTACATAAATTAATTAAACAATAGTGATTTTTGTAAAACGATATTTGTGCGGCATAAATTAAATTATGCGAAAACAAACAGAAAACGCAGAAAATAAATCTGGATGTCTTTCCATTTGTTTCAAATTGATTTTCCCTAAACATATGTTCTCACAGTGGATGAGGGTGTTTGGTGGAGGATGGGGTTCCAAAATCAGGTAATAGACAGATTTCCAGTGGACGAACCCCATTTGGTTTATAATCAAAATAGCAAACTAAAGGACAAGGGTTGGCTTCTGTCCGAAAAATCAGTCAGTTGTAACAATCGATAAAAGGAGTCAAGCGCCACCAGACGCTGCAAATTCATTTTGTGAAATAAAAAAACAATTGAGTGGTCAAACCGGAAGCAGCAGAGAGTGAGGGTGGGTGGAAGGTGTCCACTACAAATTGTTTTACTGAAATTTATTTTGGAATCGATTCTTTTGTAAACAAAAGTGAAAGTGAATGCCAGTTTGTTGTTTTTCAGTATCTCCCGAATTGTATTTAATTTAATTAATTAAAAAGTCGTACAGTTTTTTAACTAGTTTTTTGTTTTAGATTTAACCTCAGATAGGCGTTGCTCTCCATTTGAGTGCTCCACTGGTGAGGGGCATGAACCTTAATTTGCTTCTTTGGAATATGTGCCAACTTCCCTTGTTTGTCGAAGGAATTGCAGGACTTTGGACAGGCACAAGTAAAGGAAGAAATTTTCCGACGGGTTTCCCGAAGCGTTTTTTGTGCATTAGACATGTTTGCTAAAGCAAATTGGATTTTTCTGTCCCACTGGCCATCTGTTACTAAATTATTCCCCGGCGAACAGAAGGTCTCTATAAAAGTTCGGGTGGTTTTTTCTACTCCGCTCCCTACTCTTTTTTTCGTATTTTATTTTATTTTTTTGGACAACTCCTTTTCGTTCGAGTATTTTGGAGCACAGTATGGTGTGGTAAGAAGTCTGAGGATATTCAATAGCAAAAAGATTCCTTTTCAGAATGGACGTACAGAACAGAAGTCCGACTTTTTGACTAAATAATAAATGATCCCTGGACGAGAGAGCTCCTTGGAATGTGACAGGATGCTTTTTTGCTATAGGTAACTAACTACTAAAACGTGGACCACTTCTGTTGGGGTGAAGAAAGTTTCCGAAGCACAACGCTAGCAACAAAAAAATATTTATAACAGTTATAAGATTTTCATGTTGTTGATTGTTTTTTTTTTTTTTTTTTTTTTTTTTTTTTTTTTTTTTTTTTTTTGGTTATCTTTGTAAAGACAAATGTTTATTGTATGTGACATAAAGTATTTGAAAGGATAAATAAATGTAAGCGATAAAGAAAACTCCGCATCCCATCAAAATTCCTAGGAGAAATAAATTTCCCCCCAATTAAACAAAATGCCGTCAGGATATCTAAAATGCAAATACCTCAGAATATTTTCTAGGCTTAACATTGTAAGGACTTTAGATTATTAGGCCGCTCCTCATCCTTGTGTCTCAAGTCAATTTTCTAACTGGCTGACGGCATGCAAATCCTTAAACTTCGCATTCACGTTTTGCGTTAAATTTTCAAACTAGAAATTGCCACGGTGTGTGTTGGTGTGTGTGGTCTGTGGGGAGCGGTAGCAGGATCTGTGGGCGGAAAATTAAGACAAATATTCGAGGGTAAAGATGGTACTAAAATGCCACTAGAGTAAAATTCATCCTTCAGCTTTGGCGGTTAATTTTGTCGATGTATGCTTTTCTAGTGTCTATAATACTCCTTTTTGCAAAAGTGTACTCCAGCGTCACTTATAAGATGACAAGTTTAAGGGATGGAGGTTGCGTTATTTAATGGATCAAATTTATGATGAACGCATGACAGACAAAGCAAATTGCTATCAGTCGACTTTGGATTAAAACTAAGCTTTAGTTTACTACAGGATTAATTTAAGTGTCGCTGCTTAGATTCCACAGCGAATTACTACAAGTTAATCATGTTTGAATGATAAAACATTCCGGTCCTTGTACGGAAGTGTGGCCTATACGCACACACGTTCATAGTCATACACAAGGATTAACCAATGTAGATGGATTTGGGGAATACTAATGGGATCTTAAATAAGTCCGCTTTAATGACCGGAATTCAAAGGGGAATTGTTGAATGTCAGTGAATTGTATGATATCTAAGAAAAATTAGTATAAGGGGATTTTGTTTATGGCTGTTGTTTATTTATACATTTCATGTTCGTTTTAGGGATCTGTTTAACATCGCAGAATTTAACGTGAAAGAAAAAGTGAAATTATTTTAAATTGAAATGTTCTTGCATGAAAATTAAAACGACGACATTAAAAAATAAAAAGAAAATCGAAAAACACAAGCAAGTTTTATGACGTCAGCATAATGGCTGCCACGCATTACAGAGTTCGATGGGGGTTTCCCCCTAGTTAAGCGTTCATATTCTTTAAATCCAAAGAGCCGACATAAAAAAAAATAGAACAAAGATATTCACTCTTGACAACTCTCGCAATAGACTGAAGTCCAACAACCAAAATGACGTAAATCGATGGTCATCGATATTTATTTTTGAATTCCAATTTTTTTCCTCATTTCGTCGTGCCTCTCCAATAAATTTTTTTCTGACCAATTAATAAAATCAATAAAATCCAAAAATTATGAATAAATCATTTATCAACCGGAAATTGTTCGTTTACTTTCTTCAATTTATCAAAATGTTGCTCTCCCAAGAGATCCAGAAGTGCAATAAAAATTATCCTGTGAATAGGGCACTTCCAATAACGTGTTTCCTGTTAAATCAACTACACAGTTGCCGATGGTATCAGTTCTTGAGCACCCACTCAAATAATGTTTTAAAGGGCTCTCCATTATACAAGGGTTCAATTGATGCTGGTGGTGGGGATGTTGGGGATGATGTGCAAGGCTCAATGCTTTTTAATACGTAATATTCCTGCATCTGGATATATCACATTCATATGCTGTTAAAAATTTTAAATAGCGTCATTGCGTATAAATCATATTCTGTCGTTTCAGTTTTGCCCATTGCACACAAGCCAACCCTTTTTCTACGGTTGCTTTTTAATGCAAGGTGGAGTTCACTTTTTGTTTTTTTTATTATTATTTTGTTTTGTTCTTTTATTTATTTGGACCAATTCCCATCGAAAGTGCACCGTTTAAAATCCATTCTTCTTCGGTAAATTTGTGTTCCTGGCTGGTAGATGAGCCTTCATTGTCTGTGCTCGGGCCCCGAAGGGGCAGGATACAGGCTTATCCGTTGAATATATTCACTGTAGTGCCAAACAGAAATCCAATTAAATTCGCATATGATACAGAGGCAGAGATTTAATTGCTCCCGTCATTATATTTCTGACATTTTAAACACATTTCATATTCGTCCTCCGAGATTCTCGTATTGCTGCAAAGATATCCTGTCATCGGAATTTATTGGAATAACTCGAATATTTTTTTCCGCATTTTTTTTTGACATTTTTTTTTAAGTACTGCAGCAAGTGTGAAATGAAAATAGCAGATCTATTAATTCGAATTTCAATCGATTTCTGACAGTTTAGGAAATAATTTCAAGGAATATTAAAAGATACAGTTGTTAATTAAAATGTTTAAACGAATCGAGATTGAGTTGAAAAGCATTTGATATTAAAAATAATTAAATTAGTTCCATGATAAAATTGTTTCGAAACTTTTTACCACTTCTGGTTCCAGTTCAAGCATCCTTCCTTCCTGGAACCACAACAACCAATTCAACAAGTAATTGCATTTCAATTTATTGAAATCTGATTAAAATTTTCTCATTTCCGGTCTTAGTTAAAATTACAGCAATATCTTAAATGCAATTACAATTAGATCGACACTTGAAACTCCTGTTCAAAATCGAATGTGTAACTAATGTTGAAACTTCAACAAATTTTCGATGGTGGCATCTGATATTGACCTGTAATTGACTTGAACAGCAAAGAGGTCATCCTAAAGGTGTACGTAATCGAATAACTTAATTGAATTTAAATGTAATCGAGATACCTTGATACTGATGCAGAGAGAAGGAGATGATAACATGAGAATTAATGAAATTCTGTAGAACAATGCATACGTTTGTGGTTTAAGGTGCATACAAATACAATAAGAGAAAGTCCAGTGTCTGCAGATAATTCTACAAAACCCTTTCGTTATGTAAGGGAAGTGCTTTTAAAGTACTTAATGGATACTTGAATTGTATCCTGGAAGATGTGAGGTAAAGTTCTGGTACTTTTCACAATGGAAACAATGTTTTGTGGTACTTTTGATCAAATTGAATTAAGTAGATAATTCAATGTAAGTTGTAAGCACCAAAATAAAATTAATTAAATACGTTTTTGCAAAAATCAAGTGAAAAGTTCTTGTTCCAACATTTCAGGTATATCAGAGAAAAACAGATTATATTAATTCCAAGAATTAAAGAAGATAGAAGAATGTTATATGTCGGCGTGGGTGGAAGATGAACTAGAAAAATCTCAATAGCACACACAAAAAATAAAATTCTAGGAAAAATGTCTTGTAGGATTTTCCAGTAATCTGTATCTACTCATTTTCCACTTAACAAATTCCACTTGGCGAATTTTGAGGTAATATTCTTAGAGAGCGTAATACAACAGCTCAAATGATTTTCTCATTCAAATATTTTAAACAATTCAACTTTAAAGGAGGACTTTAAAATTGTTCGAATGTACCTATTGTTAGTTTTTACATCCAGATTGCTATATATCCTTCATACCAGGTAAAAATTTAAAGTAAATTCAACATTGAAATCACAATCCTCATGTTATTTATCTAAAGTAAACATTAATGCTTGAACAAACTAAAATTGTTATGGGCAAATTAAGCATATCCATGCTGGAAAAGAGATGATACCAATAAATCAATTACGCTGTAATGTCGTATGTTTGTCATGGACCATTATCGTTCGAGCGGACACGACATATGCTTTGATTTATGAAAATGTTGTTCTTCTACACACATCTCCCCCATGTTCGATGTATGGTCATTTTGCACCCTTTCCTGTTACCATACAGTCAATGATGCCCTATGCTATCTACCGAAACAATAGTATAGTATACACTTGGCACCCTGTCGAATAATATTAGGGTTTTCGTATACAAACAATGTTCAGTAGTAGGTTCAGCCATTTACCAGTTTATCGGATTCCATGAATCCATGATACCACAACATTTCATCTCTTTCCAACTTTTGTTGAATTGTTTTGTTTTGAATTTTATGGTGAAGGATATGCACATGTCACGGGGTCCTGTTGTTATCCGATGTGAACGATTTAATTCAATTTATGGTATTGATGGACAAATTTATTGCTATCAACCATTAATCCTTTCC
Source organism: Leptogaster cylindrica (assembly GCA_963082835.1). NCBI lineage: Eukaryota > Metazoa > Arthropoda > Insecta > Diptera > Asilidae > Leptogaster > Leptogaster cylindrica. Next base: position 32,026,396 of record OY720107.1, read on the forward strand.
ATGGAGGTGAATGGAAGGAAAGTATTAAGTTCGTTATGCCTTGATGGAAAATGGTTTTATGTTGTTGTACCTATATACGAAAGTGATTTGTATCCAAGTGATGAAAATTATGAAGAGAATTAAAAGTAATGAGAAAGAACTTCATCTCACACTCTCCCTTCCTTAAAAAAGAAAGAAAACTTGAAAAGGAACTGCATACAATCACTGTTTCCCATCTTAAGCAATAACAAATTTATACTTAATTTCATTGAATTAATTTAGCGGAAATGTGCACATTCCATAAAAGCAGATGTTTTTGTTTATTATTTACAATACAAAATAATTATTTTCTTATCGCGTAGAAAAGCAATAAATATGTCAATAACAGCTTACAAGTGAAATTTATGTTTTTGTGTAATTAATTAATAATTGTAAAAATCTCCACGAGCAGCGATAATTTTCCACGTATGATTAATAACAAATTGTTTATTTATGAAAATTTTTTGCGAGGCACTTTCCAGGAATTGAATAAATGGCGTTTAAGTGAGACTGTATTATTTTTGGTTTCTTAATCTTAATAAAAATATATAGTGATCTCCAAAAATATTTGGCCTATTTCTAGAATTTAAGAAAAAAACAAAAATCTAAAAATACGAAAAATAAATTACTTTTAAGATGTATCAAAAATTTATTGCACACGAGTCTTATCATCATCAAACTTGCCAATCTTGATAAATCCTTATCACAATGTTTGATGGAGGAAAATGTATCCCTGAAATCATTAGAGACGATGAAGTCAATTGCTTATGTATGGGTAACGAGGTCTATTTAAAAAGAAAACCAAAATTGTGTTGCCCCTAAGCAATTTATTAAAAGGAAGCATGACTGTGCAGCAGAGATGTGTACGGAACGAAGATGGTGGCTTTAGAAATAGGAACCGACAGATAAATAAATAAACAGGCCTTCCTAATTTTCTGGGTCGATTCTCATCATTAACACTTAAAGGGCAGGGGGTGAATAAAATCCAAAGGATCGTCCCAGAGCTGAGAGTAATATACCAGCAAAGTGGAGGGCTACTTTCCCATGAAAAATAATGCACAAGCTTTGCTGGGGGTTTTCTGTTGAGACATTTTCTTTCGGCCAACACAATAGCAAAAAGCCCATGGATCCTCGAGGCTAAAAAAAACGGAACTTTCACAGCGGATAGTAAAGACCCGGTTGAAATTTCCGCTTGTTTCTATGCTACACCAACGCCCACATTTCTCTTCCATCCTTGAATATCATATTTTATGGATATGGAAAATACAAACACTTTTCCTCCGGGGGGGTCTTATTCAATACTGTGTTATTCTCACTTGCGGAAAAGGATATTAACGGCTTTCATGATAGAGCTATCACAAACACCCCTCCTTGTTAACGGTGTGCCAGGATAACCGCTTGTGTTTATTCAAAAATAAAATCATAATCATCTTAATGGAGGTCTTTGTTGTCGTGTAAAAGTGTTTCGCTTCGCAGTCCTTGTGTCCTTTGTCATCATTGCACTGCAGTGCGTTGCACTTTCGGTAAAGAAAAGTGAATATGCAAAAAAATATAAGAAAAACATTAAACATTTATTTTTAATCCTTTCACTTTTCCTGTTCAGTGAAGAACGTAACTGAGCTATTTTAAAGGGAACGGTTTTCCTTTTTTTTTAAATATAAATTTATACAATATCTTCTGGAGAAAATTTTTTAAAGCTCGGCTTAAAATGTTTACCTGTGATTAATCTTTCAAGGATTAGGCTCTCGTTTAAAAGAAGGGTTAAGTCCGAGTTAATTTCCGTCAAAATGATGTTTTCCTCGAAATTTGTATTTGCATTTTTAATAATTTTCAACTGTAAGCAAAATTATGGAAATTACTTACAGAGCAGTCGCTTTTATGCGTTTAATCTAACCCTTTTAACAAATTCCTCTTTTGTCAATGTTTACTATCGGCGCAGGAAATAGAAAAACCTTCCACAGAAATATTTAAGAAGCATTATTTTTAAAGAAGATTATCCTTAAATGATTGAGACTAATTGAGTTATTAAATATAAATTTGGTTTAATTAACTAAAAAGGCATTAAATTTTTATTCTCAATGTTTTTTTTTTTTTTGAAAAAATTAAGTATTTCTTGCACTCAAAAATTCTAAAATCTTTTACACTATAATAATTCAGTTGATATTTGTCACAAAAAATATTTTCCTTAGGTATACACAAGGAAAATTATTTTAAATTATTTTCCAAAAACATGCCAATAAAAAAATGGCTCGAAACTTTCCAAACCAAATAAAAATTATTGAAGTTCGTTTTCTTTGTTTCTGTTTTAAGGACACTTTAAACTTTATGCACCAAAAGTGAAGTTGTCATGAAAAATGTTGACATTTTGCCGAAAATTTCAGAAAATTGTTTTTTGGTCCACTCGATCCCCATTGATCGTCTCGACTAGTTGGTATTCCCTGAGTGTTGCACACTTAACCCTTTTGGAAGAAGCTGCAACCCATCGATCCGAAAATAAATTTAATATAAAAACCTATCAACAGTTTTCCAAACAGCACTTCAGACGACAGTGAGGGAAAACTGTGAAAACTGGTAAAAAACCAATTTCAGCACCTTCCCATTCTCTGTTATACAAAAAAAGGAAGAAAAACTTTTGCTACGTATTTTTCTTCAATTTTTATATAAATTCGTTGCTGGAATATCGAAACTTGATAATGGTGCGTGTGTGGTGGTGGCTAGGGAGATGATGGCTGATTGAAAGGGTAGGACGGTTCATTGTTCAACTCCAAAGGATACTGTCAATATATAATTTCATTTTTCGCATCTCTCAATTGAAGGATGATTGGTTCGCGTGTTTATGCATTCCTAAAAAAACGAAAAAAAAAGAAGAAGAAAAGAGTTGAGAATTGCCGTCAAACGCAAACCGTTCTTTCGAACAGAACGTTAAAAGTAGTCCAAAGACCTTGGCGTTGGCACTATGGATCCTAAAACTCGTATCGAGTACTTTCTTCTATTACACACGGATAATAATGGAAGCTGCCAGGACATTCCAAGCTGCACCAAGTTGTACAGAGAGCAATTTACTTCTTTTGTCGTAAATCAAGTTTCCACCAGGCCCCAAAGGAGTAGGTATCAAAAGTTGTGAGCCAAGCCAAACCACACAGAGTCCTGTAGCTGTGATTGTTGCAGTGGCGGCGGCGACGGTGCAGACGGGACGCTCGCAGCCAAGTCCTTTTTATGACAGCAAAAGTAAAACAAAACAAAAAAATATACAAAACGTTGAAGCTGGTTGGAAGGTTAGAGAATAAGGGAAACAACAGTGCACCACGTGTTAAATGAGCTTTTTATTTGTTATCGCTTTTCTAAAAGAAACTTTTCGCACTTCGCACATACATCACTGCGAGATCCTTGGAGTTCCCATAGTGTATTTGTGACAAAATATGTTTTGGGGACACTAAAACACTGCTTCACATCATGAGCTGTATTTGTGATGGCACCATATGGTCGAATTACGTCACAAGGACACAAGAGCACAAGAACATCAGGGAAAAAAGAACTTAGGATAAAAACTTTTTGTACAATTTTTGTTTTATGTATTCTTGTACAGAGATGAATGGCTGTTGCGATTTCCTCAACAATCGCTAAAGTAAAATGTAGACCACATGTGTAACTGGATTAATGTAGACCAAGTTTGATCGTAGTTTGGTTTAGTAGAGAACTTGTCATTCTGTAATTTCTGTTGTTCCTTCTCCCACCACTTTTCACTTTTCCCAAAAATGCTAGGGTTGAAAGTCAAGCATAAATGCATTAACTATGCTTCTGTCACAAAATGAAGACAGCCATTAATCAAAGGGGGTTGGACTTCAAGTGATTGATAGCCAGATGTTCTGAGAAAATCAAAGAGAATTGAGAAAAAGATATAGACATCCGGAAAAGAGTATCTGAAAATTTACTATGGAAAGGATTCAGTTAAATCGAATCTAGATAATAGATAGAATGTCTGTATGGATTGGGTCCTTACGGTTGTGCTCAGCTGGTTAATGAAGTTTAAAGTAAAGCTTGAGACAAATTCATATGACAATATATTATGGATATATAAATTATTTTGGTAATGGTATTTGGAAAAAGTGATTGAAGATCTACTAAAAGAAGATGTTTTTCTGAAATTGTTATCAACATATTTAAAGTAACAATAACTAACTTATTTCATATATAAATACTGCATAAAATTTTGTTTTAAGAAAACGCAAATTTCATCTTTAAATCTTTGCAACGATAACCAAAAAAGGAACCTCAACATCTCACCTCTTTAGTATTACTTTGAAATCGAGCAGAAACCATCGCGTTGTGGCCAGATAGAAGCCCTCATTTTATAGCAAACAGCCAATAAGTACGGCGATTGGTGCTATAAAGGTAATTAATTTCCACCTCAATTCCGATTCAGATGCTTTTTGCAGAAATTTCCTCTGCGGTTTTCATTATTACAAAGCATAATAGCGGAATAGCCGATGCCGTGAAGCTTCCTTAAAAGCCATTTACGTTTTAGGATTAACTCGGAATTGTTATTGGGAAGTTTTAAATGAGCTCAATTCTCTCCCCGCTACCGCGCCGTCCTTCCGTTTGAGCAGTTTTATACCATTTTCTCGGTCTTTCTGTAGTCAATTTTCACTTTTAAGTTCAAAACTCAAAATTAAACTCGTTGGCAACTATTGAAAGTTGCTTTTAATAGCAATACGGAAAACTGGATATATTCTCGAAAATTTTAATTATTTTAAATGGTTTGTTTAACGATTTGAAAATTGCCCTTTTATAGGTGTCAACGTCGTATTTTTTCTCAAAATTAGACATTGTAAGCATTTCCGATATTCAACATAAATTACAAAAGTCCAGCAAAACAACTGAAAGGATTGAAAATAAAATTCAACAACCAAAAAATAGTTAAAGAGAGGAAAAAAAAGACAACAATACGAAATACTCTCGCCTTGGCCAAGTTCAAAAGTTTCATAGACTCATTCGTCTAGTTAAATGTCTGCTCGTTGGGGCTTTTATCAGGACGAACAATCAAGTTGAATCGGTTCCAATTCAGGAGAGATAAACAACAACTTGCAAAAACATCTCATTTCCTGGCCATGTCTGTTACATACTGCAGCCAAATTCAAGAATAATTGCAATTTGAATTAATGGTTTGATATTTTTCACATTTTAACCCACCATAAATAAACAGACGATGGCCGCATTCACTGAGCCACGTTCTCAATTTTGTTTTGCAAAAACCCAACAAAATTTGGGTCAATTTTAATGGGTACCAAAATATGAAAAAAAAAAACTTGACTTTTTCAGAGATTTTGTGTCCAATTTTACTAACTGAATAATTGCTTTGTTTATGAAGTTAGCATAATTAAACAATATATAGATTTTCAGGACTGATTTATTTGTATGGCATTTCAGTGTTTATTATGTGTAATTTTGTGATATTTTATAAGGCATTAAAATGGTTTACCAATTGAAAATTGTTCAATGGTGGAAGAGATTTACGGAATTTATTTCGTTTTTCGAAATTACAGATATAAATTTAATGTTAATAGGAGAATATATTCCCGAATTTATATTGCTATTAGGGAATTTTACTACTTTAGTAGAGTATTATTAGGTAATGAAAACATTTATTTTTCAACGACCTATATAAAATGTAGGTACACTGTACAGTTTAAAATGTTTATTATCAACCTGTGATGTCTATTTTAGTAAATATTAGGTAGATTATCTTAAACAAGAAAGAAAATAACCAAACTTTATTAACACAAACTGAAAGATACTGAAAAATTATCACATCCTTGATTGAACCATTAAAATAAAACAAATTAAATGTACTTTAAATTATAAAATCCATTGAAAATGAAAAACCGCTCTCCAAAATAATCCGCAATATTACTACACAATTCCTTGCATCGTAATACTAACATTATCCTTTATAGTGTTTTACGCAAATTAAATTGTCCCATGTCGTGTGCAATAATAATAACGAGTGGGTTATCACATCACACCTAGTGCTCAGTTGAATTGGTAATGTCTGGCAGGAATATCCTTATCAGTGGAGTTTCGTTATTATAACCACTTCTGGAAAACCAGCAAACAACCCCTTCATGTCTAAGAGGATTAAGGACGTGTACAATGGTATTAAGCCACACAAACTATAACAATCAATTAGAGGATTTTCCTTTCTCTTTGATGTTCATAGTTTTGGCTTATGCCATCAGGAATAGAATCGTTTTTTGGTTGGTGTGGGTTTTCCAATTCGGAAGTACTGTGTGTTTTAGATTTGCAGAATTTTAATTCTGGGAATTAGGTCCAGAGGACCAGAACAATGAGTCCTTATCACAATCCTGAAATGGGAACAACCAACCTGAAAAAATTGAATCTTAATAAACCAAAGGTCGTTTAGTTGTATTCCATTGAATTGAACCAACATTGTACCTTAAGAAGAAGACGTTTTCTATCGTCATCTTTAAATATTGTCGAAGAAGTGAATAATTAAATTTTACGTGCCTTTGTAATTAACCAGCATCCCCTGTGTTGGACCAAAGAGGCTTTGAGTAATGGTAACTCCTTAAATGAGGTCATTATCCGTCACTTAAGCAGGAAATGTCCTTAGGTCGCCATTGAGTCGAGATTCTTTCTTCATGCTTATTATTCATCTCGGCTCTTTGAGATCTTTGAAATGACAATTTAATCCTCCACAAAGCTTAACAAAAGAGACAGGAGTACAGGACTCCTCATCCTTGGCACTTGACTCAAACTGCCTGGAGGAGAATGGCCGTCCACGTTTGATATGAGCTGTCTTAAATATGGGCACTCCTTTTTTAAATATATATATATACATATTTTGCATGAATACTGTTAGCTACACTTGGAGGAATGTTAATGAGAATCCTAAAATGTGTGCATCTCATTAAGGAAGGAAAATAGTTCTGCTAGCATGTCCTGGATATTTCTATATAATATAAGTACATGTACTTTAAGGAAGGACGATTCAAGTTTGATTATGTCTCCTATGCCTTTGATGGATATGAAAGAAGTAAAAAAATGTCCTGTACAAACATTTTCTTTTTATCGTTAGAGTGTTAAAAAAAGGAGGAGGAAACCAGGGACGTTCAAGGAGGAGGAGGCACTTGCAAATGAGGGAGCAGAAGGTGGACGTCGCTGATAAAACGAGGACTAAAATTGAAATTTCCCTCGTTGACTGGGAATTTTTTATTTAGCAATTTATTATTTTGGACAGTGTTTGGGCATGAAATGTTGATGGCGTGAGGAAAACGTCTCTTTTAATCACTTTAATTATAATTCGAACAAGAATGTTACTGTTATTTTAAATTTTTGACAATAACTCACAGAGAAAAAGCTTAAAATAAAATGTAAAAAAAACAGCATTCGAAATTATCTTAAAATTATATTATTTTTATTTGACCGATATGTGTCAATTTTTTTGGAATATTTTCTGCATGAAAGAATTTGAAAGGAAAGAAAATATTATCACCACAAAAACTTTGTATTCATCTACGAAATTGGTAAATTTAATTAAAAACATTAACAAAATTTTGTTGCACATTGGAATACAAAATTGTCTATTATATTCAATTTTATGTACCTCACTCACTCTGCCTGTAATTATCCTCCGAAAATTCATTGGTATGTGTTTTGTTTACATGAATCGAAAATCTGAATAAATTTTTGGTTAATTGTTCCCAATTTGATTTAATTTCGTTGTCTGGTTAATTAAATTTGCAAATTTTATTATTTTGCAAGTATTATGAGAAGTGGGAGAATTTTCCAAAAATGGAGGAAATCGCTGATTGTTGTATGTGAATATTTGCAAGGCAAAAGTTTTGTTGTTACGTTTTTGCCTTACGGAATTCATAACGAACTTCTCTCGTTGAAAATGAATGAATTTTTAATGAATTCTGGCAAACTCCAGGGACGAGTTGAACTGGAGATCCAAAGTAATGGGATATATGAAAATTTGTCAGATGGTGGAAGTAAGTTTCCAATTTGTTTTGTTTATTTATTTTTAGGTATATTATTTATATTTGGTGTTTTCATTAAAACATGAAGTCACAAAACAAACAAAAAAGAGGAGAGAAAAATGGATATTCGGATGCATATGGGAACAATCAAGCTTAATGAAAGATACATTTTGATCCTGATGAATATTTTAAACAAAAGGATGCACCCTTGTTTGGTGATACGTTGATTGTTTAAAATATTTTCGGTAAACATTTATGAACACTTCAAAATTGAATGCTTTAATGGTTTTTGTTTTGGTTGTGATATTCAGATCCGGATATATTTGTTTTATTTATAAATTCAAAATGAAAACCAAATGAAAAATCTGAGCTTCATATAAAATTGATTTCATTAAACTTTTCCGTTTTTGTTATTTTTCATTCAACATGTTTCTTTTTACTTCTATTCACTTATCTAAATTTCTCCAACTAAATGGGGTTAATTTGTTTTCTAGCAATCCTTTGAAACTTTGTCGAAACAAGTCTTAAATCAACAAATTCACCATTTCAGAGGATGCAACTGTGGCCAAAATCTCTTTCTTCCTATTTAACCATAAAATATATGAACAAAATGTAAACTGTTGAAGGAACGGTAAACCTCTCCTGGATTTCGTTAGATTTTCATTATATGAATTTATTTATAAAGATAGAGAAAGAGATAAAAAACAAGAAATTTTTATAAACACAAAACCATAAAACATGCATGTAAAATGAGAGCCTTAACCATTCGCATGTTTACTTAACTTAATGAAGACCCTTTTATTCACCTGCCAGGAATGATGGAACCCTAAAGATTCACTGGGAGTTTTTCAATGAAAAAAAAGCATCTTCTCTACAAAGTGTTTTTCAGTACGGATATCAAGATACCGCACCACAACTACCTGTGATATTAGAAATGGGGTGAATCCGTTCACCCCAAGTGTGGGTGGTACCGAAGCAAATTGAAGTGTTTCCCTTTTATATGAATATATTAATATATATGTATATAAAAATCTAAAAAGGAGCGACCAAAACTTTTCTGTTACTATCACAGTAAGGGAAACGAGCGCCCTGTGAATCACTATAGCAGGTCAAAAATTTATTCCTGTCTGCATAAGACTCCCCTTTTTTATATTCTTGCAAAAGCCATGAAAAAATTTCGCGTGTGATACGCATATTTGGATACAATCAAGAAATAAAAATTTGCAAACCGAAAAATTGGACAAAACTTGCGAAGCAAAAAAAGTTTCACGACCACAAAAAACTGTCGGGATTCATTAGCTCCAAAATTTCAGAATTATTTCAACTGAAATTGAAATTCTCGATTTCAACTTTTTGTTTATTTTCGCCTCTGATTACTTCAGAATAAAATAGAGACAAGTAAAAGTAAACATAATTAGTTCAAGTTGACAGTATTGCAAACCCTCCTTTATTACACCCACACACTGTTTGGGTTTTTTGTTTGTTTTAAATACGGATCAACGATTTGCTGGAAATATTTTGCGCTCGAGTGCACCTTTTTGCCACACACCCATCCCTGCGAACGTATAAAAATGTCATTTTCTTTCCTTAATTGTTTGTTTTTTGTAAAATGTTTAGGTGGAAAAGTTGTTACTGAGTTTTATGCGAAAACACGACAATCGGATTCCTTTTCAATTCGCATATAAATTAGGTATGCAAATATTCTCATGGAAAATTATTATAGAACTCCAGTGGTGGGGATCACGGCAGGTGAATGGGTTAAATGTTTGCTATGAATAAATCACCCTCGTTACGTTTCAATGATATTCATATGAGGTTAAAAATAAACGTTTCCATGAGGATACAGTGCCAGACATTTTTTTGGTAAACAGATACTTTATACGTGAAATTTAAAGTTTTTTTTGGAAAATTTGTGAAGCAAGGGGTTCTAAAATGATGATATGTGAGCCGTATTATGACTTCGAGTGGATGTTATGGCTGATAGGAAACAAACTTGAGCAAATAGAAAACAGTCATGAGAAACAATCTGTAAGCCACACTATAACATATAATATCATTAAATGGGCGAAACTGAACCGATTTTTTATAGGTTTCATCTTCATTTTTTGTGGAATTCAATAACTTTAATTTGAAAAGAAAAACATATCAATATGATGTTACTTTTTTGAAGAAAGAATGTTAATTTTCAAACTGTATATAAAAACATAATTCAATTCCTTTTTCTCTTCCAACGAACTCGACATCCCTTCAAATATTTGAATTCATTAAAACAAAACCAATTTTGAATTAATATGCAAAGTATTTTGTAATAAAAAAAACATCTGAAGACAAAGTTTAGTTAAAATCTTGTGACAGTTTTCATTGCACCCCAGGGAAATGAATTACGTGCGAATGTTGAACATCTTCATATGTATAAACTTTAGACACTTGATACAAAAAGGATGTCTCTTCCAACCGTTTTTCCATTACGGTATGTGCAAATTCAAACGATTGCATGCGACAGTTTTATTAAGTCAAAAGAACCCTCGAGTAACCCCATCGCAATCGGTAGGAGATTCTCCCTCCAAAAAATTTGTTATTGCTTTCTAAAAAAAAATAAATGGAGAATCTGTGTACAGGATGGAGGAAAAAGTGAAATCGATTTTTCGGAAATTCTCCGCTCACCAGAACCACCCACATGAAGGAGACAAATAACATTCGAGAGTGATTTCAGTCAAACAATTGTGGTGTACCGGTTGAAACATTTGTATTTACCGCTCTCGTTGGATACATTGAATGGGATTGACACCACGACTTTTTGTGGTCTCCCGTGTCTACTCCCATGTCTACTTTTTATATTGTTAAATATATTCTTACGAATGAGAAAAGCCATTTTCCCTCACCAAAAATTTGTATTTAAATTCCTGAGTGTGACAATGAGTCAACTTGAAAGTGTTTACTGTTCAAAATACAGTCGACAGCGCTGCTGATGCCATTTATAAATCGGGACATCGATCCTGATGCACAAAATTCAATTGCATTCACTTCAATTTTCCATTGAACTGTCATCATCATCTATTAGCACTTGTTCGAACGAATTTCGTTTCCAAAAGATATGCACAAACTGCATTAATTTCCATTTCTTGTGAAATTCGAAATAGTTAATTAACAGCAAAAATCGATTTCTATACACATTCGAAAATCCAAACAGTTCGAACTAATGGGAATTATTAATTCCTAATGTGGACTTAAAGTGGATGATTGTCCTACAAAATGGAATAGAAGTGGGCCAATTATATCTGGAGCATGATTTCACTCACACTAACGTAGAACCGATTACCAGTTGTCGAACACTCGTTAAACCTATCATCTGTAATCCTATCGAAAACTATATAACGGACTTTGGGCAGGATTACAAAACCCGAAATCGTATTAAATTTTGCAATGGAGGGGTTTGATTTGTCTGGGATTTTCGGAGAAAACAATAGCCGAGGAATTACACTATTTCGGCTAAACGGAGTGCGGGCGGGTAATGTTCAATGAAAATTTGGTCGGCTGTGAATTTTTGGAAAAACATTCAAAAGACTAATTTTGGCTTGTATTTGATATTAATTTTGTAATTCATTCATTGTTTGGGGTTTCCTGTTTTTTTTTTATATTGCAAACTCCCACGATTCATGAGAGTAAAACCAGATTGTTTGGCAAAATGGTCCTTTTTGTTCACTTAATCCAAAAAGTCATTCCATATGAATTTCAAAAGAGGGATTTTATCAGCAAAATTTACAATAAATTTTGACCATAGATGCATTTCAGGGAATGGATTTACTATGTATATTGTATATATAGTTTTGTTTTATAATCCTAACATTGTGAATTGAAATCCATTTTTGGAATCAAAATGGAAATGGTAAACATTTTAATCTGTGATTATAATTAAAATCACTGAGAAATATTTTGCAAAACAATTGCGGCTTTTGCTGGATTAATGAAAGCTTGTGAACAAATTACTTTGGATGTTTATCGTGGTATTAAATACAAATGAATTCGGAAAATGTTATGAATGACGCGAAAAAAATACTTTAAAAATATAATAATGAACACAACTTTAAAATCTTTAATTTTTTTCTACGTCAATTCATTATTGTTTCAATGTATATTTAAACGAACACGATCCTGTGAGACATTCTAACGAGCAACACTTACCCAAGTCCTTGAGGGAGTGGAGATTTCAAAATTTCCGATTTCTGAACTGCTCTACAGTATGAAATGGAATCTTCTTTCTAATTGCGATAGCAATTTTGCAAGTTTACCAAGGGCGAAATGATAGCATCTGAGAAATTCTCTATTTCCCTAATTAGTTTCCTGGTAGAGCATGTTCTCATTAAGGGAGCATCATATATGGTATCCCCTTCAGTACGGATGAGCAAGGACTGTCAGTGCCATGAATGAAATATTTCATCCGAACCAGATCTGTGCATATTTTATGAGAAAGCCTAACATTTCATCCCCTTTCCACAAAAAAAAAAAAATGTATATATATAAACCTTATCGCCATTCGTTCAATGGGCAAAAAAAGAAAGAAGTAAATCCATTTTCCGTAAAAGGCATAAGAAGTCATTTTGAAAGTGATTTATGATCCAAGTCCATGTTATTGAGTAAAACAAAACCTCAAAGGACGAAAGAAAATCCACAAATCTACAAAAAAAAATTGAGAAAATGTCCCCACAAAAACAAAATAAACAAAATTGGAGCAATCTCAGGAAGCAGCTTTAAACATTTCTAGAATTTTAATTTGCAGATTCGACGATCCTTGAATCCTGTTATTAAGCAATCCGAGGATTGCTTTCAGCATTTAGATCCTTTGGGAAGATTTCATTTCTGATTTAGTTGATAAGGCAAAATGTTTCTCGTTTATAATTCGAATTAAAATTTAGTCCAACTCACCCCGCAGGAGACTATTTCGGTTGATCAAAAAATCATTGCGCTTCCCTACTCCATTTTTTTTTTGAAATGTTACTCAGAGTGATGAATTAAAATTTCTATCGATGGTTTTTAAGCCCGGAAATCGACTCCCAATCCAGCAATAATCGAGAGATGCTCCTGTGGGTGTTGTGTGCTCAATTTCTGGAGTACAAAGACTTGAGATGTTTTGATATGTAAACGGAATAACATTTTTTTGGAATACTTCTTGCGTGATATGTTTTGGGACATGACTCGAATCCCAAAAAAAAGTCCAGGAGGACTTTTAGATTTTTTTTTCGGTTATCGTTTCTTTAAAGTTCCATTAACGTAATGGCGGCATTTTGGGTCAATAGGAAGTTGTCCCTCAGGGTCTCCTGTATCAAATGATTTTTCAATAAATTCGGATGGACCCTCTCACCGAACAACAACAAAGATTTGTTTCCAATGAGGAAGGCAAGAAAGAAAAAATACGTATAAAGATAGAGCAACGTCATTGGCAATTCGATAGAGTCTACTTCCGTTAGCCGGAGAACAAAATTGTTTTGAGCTTATTCGTTCGGAAATTCAAAGTTTGACGTATTTCGATAAATTTCCGCCACCTGTCAATGGCCACAAAATTCACTATTTATTGGGGTGGCAGAAAATTAATGTGACCTTTCCTAGGGGCGGCATTCTTAATCATTCCAACTACAGCAAATCAATGCGATGTGATATCCGGCCTCTGACACCTCCGTTAATAATGTTAACACAAGGAATATCGTCTGTCAATAAGATTTGTAAATGTGACAATTTCATTTTGAGAAGGATCAGAAGACAATAATGAAAAATAAGAAAAATTATTGAAGGGAGACTGGATGAGAATTTTTGATTTGTTGTTAACAGAGGAATCGATTTGATTTTCTTAAAAAAAAAAAACCCCATTTTGTAATAAATTTAAAAATGGAAAACCAAATTCAATAGCATAAAAAAATAATATATTTACTTTAACGTCTGTCTTTATCTGTATGTTTAAATGCTATACAACTGCAGCCTGTACAAAAAATAAGAAAAAAAAAAAAACGAAAAACAAGGAAATCCTCCTAAAAACCTTCAAAGTTCAAATATTTGATGCATATATTTTAAAATCACTTTGAGCCAAGCTAGTGAGGATGCAACCAAGGATGCTGTGTCCTGAGCATACTTAAGCCAAAGAAAGTGGAAGAAGTTATGCGCATATAAACAAATTTATGCCACCATTCAAAATAAGTTGAAGGAGCTACAAAAATATTATATGATAAGACATAAATTCTTGTATTGTACTGAATGCATACTGAAAATTTAGTCTGCACTCCACACCTCAACCCAGATGGATTGGGCTCTATAGAGGTGTCCTTAAAGATGGTTCAAATGCCATTCACCGGTGTTGTTCATGTTGTTTCAGGATGAAGACCCTTTTGGAAAAACGTAAAAACGGAAACATCTCTGAGAGCGCGAATGTTCGTTGAATATTAAGTGAGCAACTTACAACAGTGTCTTTTATTTATTTCTATTTTCAACACTGCGTCCTGTTGGTAGTCCTTGGTACGGCGATCCTTCATTCAATTCCGCCCCTCGTTTGATTGTTCGCATATTTAAGCATCCTTACACAGTATACATCAGCTGAATAAGAAGAAGAAACAGTTTGTTTTTGAGCTTTCTGTATCCTGCCAGCCGTCATTTTCCAATGTTGTGTGTGCATGCGAATTTTTTTTTATTTTTTTCAAACCTTATTTGAACGGAATAACAGGAAAATCTCATTTCAATTGTTGAAGAAAATGGTGATGCTTTTTGCACGAGATTCGACTTCATTCCGTTTTCCGATGCTGTGTGAGGAATTGCAGCCAACTGATCCGTTGGCATTTCTCCTTCTGCCCCTCACACGAGTTACTAAAATAAAGCCAACCAGCTCAGAAGCATCCTTTTTTCAATATATATATATAATACCTACATTTAGGTAGGTATACTATATATTGTATTTTTACTTTTATTTACTCCGGGGTAGCATATGTTTATTCTGAATAGCTCTTGTTTGCAATTTTATTTTAATTTTTTTTTATTTCGTTATTCAATTTTTGTATTGTTGTTTTTTTCAAAGAAGGGGATCTGTCAGTGGATCAAATTGGCTTGATAATGTTTGCATTGGCTTTAAATTGGCAGCATTTCCCGTTTTGCGGTGAAGAAAAATAATGCAGAAAGGTTTTGTGTGTTTCGTAAAGAGAGCATGAAGTGTAAGACGATTATCAAATTTTGCGGAAGCAATTTTCCTTCTTGTGGCAAATGTGTTTTTTTTTTTTAAGAATAACTTCTAGAAAGTTTTTTATTTGGATTAGAATTCTTTTGTCCTGTATTGTAACTTTCAACAATTGCGCAAATTGCTATTGTTGTTGTATGGAATGAAGATTTATGCATGGATCATATGTGGATTTTGAGCTTGCTTTTCTTTTCCTTGTTCATCACTTTATGAAAGGACGAGAAGGAATGATATGTCATGCGGTATAAGAAAAATTATAATATTGTTCACATTACATGGTCCGACAATTAACTGGATTTGTATGTCAATAAATATATTGAAAACATAGAATGACGATATATTGAAGCGGATGAAACCACATCACAAATTTATAGCCAAATCCTGTTTAATATGCAAAGCTATCAGTAGGACCCTCTCCTTTAATGTTTTAAGCAACAAATTTGCAGAAACGACCAGAGAAGCAATTTGGATGCCCATAAACTGGCAAGCATACTTTGAAGATTTACTTCAACTTGTGCTTTGGAGTATCCTTTTCAAATTAAACGAATGGCAAAATCAAATAAAGTAATTAAAAGTGCCTGGGAAAAGGGTTTTCTGGCATACCAAAGTCCTTATACAAAATGAAGTGGGTTCTATCGAAGTAAATGTAGTTGAAAGTGGAATGGAAAGTGAAGTTTAGGGTGAAAAGGATGGTACATGAGGGCGACAAGTTGAAGGGTCATTGTTGAATTGTTTCCTTCACTTAATTTTCTATTCCAAGACGACAAGTGAGAGGATACTTTGGATTTGCATAGATTTTGGTAAGCCATCCATTTTGCTACCCCTCCATCTACTTTAGTGTCCTGTGTATACGAAAAAAGGATATTTGCTTGTTGGTGTCCCAGAGTTAAACTGTTTCTAGCCTTTTCATCAACAGAAATTGGACTGAATGTATTTTGGGTTTTACAAAACTGGTAACCACATAACTATCCTACCGCAAGGGTAAGTAATAGTGGAAAAGGACTCTTAAATTTTATCCTGTTTCTCTTTGATTTGGTTTTATGATTAGCTGAGTCCTGTTTTGCGGGGATTTGTGGACCGAAGTAACTGTCTTCTGGATACGGATGGGATCTTAATTTTCCGACAACATCAGGAATTTCTTAGTCCCTTTCTGAATGTCAAAAAACTGCTGGTTTGAGAACTAGAGAGAAAGAGAAAGAGAGAGAGAGAGAGAGAGTAGTTTATTTGTGTATATAACCAATTTCGGTACAGAACAAATTCTTGGACATTAATTTTATCCCAACTTTAATACCGTAAAGATAGACTAAAACGAGTGCCAGCGTTCCCATGGCCATGTTAATGTGGCATAGACTTATAATTCCGGTGGTGTCATGTTGCACAGCGTGGTTTATTTGCTCTATTCCACTTGATTTCACTGGCACTATGTGGGTACTGTGCCCATGTTTCAAGTGCCTAATCTCAATATCTTTGAACTAACGAAGTGTTTGCCAAATAAACCCCAACTAGACCCAATACTCGGAATATAGATGCCAATGTAAATCAGGGCTGGGGATAGATATAGCATCAAATAAGGGTGTCCAATATGCTTCCGGAATACACGAGTAGCAGGTTTTTTCTGTTCGTTTTTTTTTATATTTTTTTTTATTTCTATCTGTGTTTCTATTTTTTCACAATTCCCGACGGTAATGAAGACAATTCGGCACGTGCGAAAACAAGAAAAATATCCTAAAAAACCTTTATAAAGAAAAATAGCCTTGATTGATAAAATGAAAAAACATGGCTATAAAATTATTACGTAGATTATGTTGTTTGTAATTACTTCAAATTATAAATGGAGCAAAACATTTCATTGTCATCATAAAAAATTATCACAAATTTTTCAGGGGCATTTTTAATTAATGTAATTTTTTTATCACAAAAACTTCCCCACCAATATTTCTAAAAATTTTGAAGATACATAATATTATCAACAATTAAAATTCCATTTTATTAGACTATCATCAGACAAATTTAATTGCATAAACATGTTAGAATTTGAGGAACATATAATGTTATATAATGCTGGGGTTTTCCTCGCCCTCCTTTTGAGGTGATATTTTGTAATTCGTCTCCGAGCATTCCTACGTGTTGAATAAATAACAACACTTGCTCGAGTAATCAGGGATCTCATCAGACAGAGGAATAGCCGCCCTAATAATACACCCAACAATGTTATCATTTCATGTACCTTAATTAATTGCAAACTCATTAAAAATTCCCATGGCAGCATAATGACGCTTGTACCCGGGAGGCGTAAAATGAATGCGTCACCAGTATATGAAGTAGGCTTCCTTATGTTATGTCAATGTATTTGTTTAACCCTTTACCGTGCGGCATTCAAGTAGGTACTATAGTGGCGAATTGCTTGACGAAGGATAATTTAATTTTTATATATGCTTTTATGTTATTACAAATCATATTTTATCATATCCTCTTCCGGTTCTTTTTTTTAATTAATAATAATAAAGTTAAGCAATTTGCATGTTGAAGGATCTTCAAGTGCGTATGAAAAATTCTAGTGCAAATTCCGTAATGTCCTTTAAAAATCATAACAATGAATCTTTATATAATTCAAATACAGAACACAGTTTTTTTGCAACCAAGCTGTTAATTTCACAAAAAGGAAATACCGGTCCCCTCAGCATCCCTCAAGAAAAAAAAAAAAGACCAGACAAAATCCATTTTAAAAAGATTTAAAATCAGTTGATCATTAAACTTGACTAAAACCACATTGAGCCAATGAATGTCTTATTAAAAATTGAAATTTTCCTTAACCAGCGTCAACAAGAGCACGAAAAAGACCAGAAAAAATTTCGCAAAAAACCGAAGGAAAAAGTTCATCTGATCTTGTTAAGATAATTCAAATAGCAAATGTTATCTCAGTCGGCGGAAAAACTTTTCGCCATTTTAGCTAGACGACAAAAAATAAAAATTTTCCATCGTCATAATTTTTCTGGTTGTGAAGGATTTCTATATGTATATTTTTTAAATATTCTGCTTCTAGTTTCGGTTTTTCTTCCTCATCAGTTTTTTTTTTTTATATAATTTGGTAAAAAATCTACGAAATTATATTCAGCAGTGTGACATAAATAGGAGACCACTTAAGCAGGAAATCAATAATCAGATTATCCTGTTCCCATCTGACCTCGTATTTAACCAGGGAGGGAAGGGGGATGTAATTTATGCTACCGAAAGCAATTTTCCTGGCGTTTCAGTTTCCTTTTCTGTTCTATATAAGGCCGAGAGGAAATTAGAGCTCAATATAGGTCATAGAATTTTTTTTATATATATTTTTTTTGAATTAGGAAAGTTTTTTTCTATTTTCAGGAAAGGAAGTTTCGTTCCGAAAACTATTCAGGTTATTTTTTTTCGGAAGGGTAAGCCACAAATTCTATATGCTACATTTCTATAACAATTTTACTTGAAACGCATTCGAACTGTTGGAGTCATACGAAATGGGTTTCCAGAGTGCAACCGAAAAGGGTAATGCACCCAGGAGGAAGTGCATTGCAGCAGCTAATCCGCTTTTTCAGGCAATAAATTTTACTCCCGTAGAAGGTAAGGAGAACACGGCAATGAAATCCCCTGGTTGAGTAGTAAACATTGGAATTACAGAGAATTGGGATACAGATGTGGAGGAGGGACTTTTTTATGTTCGTTAGTTTGGTATTTGCTAAATTTTCACTGGTTGACCTCAAAGATCTTACTTGGATTGCAGCACTTTTCAATGCAGATTGAACTTTTGATTGAAATGTATTCTGAAAAAAATTAATAATTTTAACAATTTTGAAAGTATATTTCAGACAAGTGGTTTTCGTTTGCCAAATTTTGATACGGATTTAACAAGAAAACTTTTCCAAAAATCAACCAAAAATATTCCTCAATTCAAACTAATCGTGGTCATTAACTTTTACCTTTAATATAAAAGCGCCACAAAAACACAAATGATATGTTAATACTTTGTGAAATTCTGAAATGTTGTATGTAACCGAAAAAAAACAAAACTTCTTAACACTGATCCCTTTAAATTTCCATTAAAATTTTAATCAAACTTTTAATAAATTTCATGAAAATACTGTGTTAATCCACAAAGTAACCTAAAAGCCTTTTTCCAGGACATTTTTGTTTCCTTAACTCCAGCAAACAATGAACTTGGAGTAATGCCTTTAAGACGTTTATTGTGCTCGAGGCAATAAAAGGGTTAAAACGGAGGTAATTAGTACACCATCTTAAAAGGAAGTCTTTTCTGAAACTCCTGAACATTCGACTTTTTGTGTGTTTTGTTAAATTTTCCGCACTTTACATTGAACATCATTTTACACCTCACGAATGCAGTTAATTATCTTTAGAAAATTCCTCTTAGCTTTTTTAGTAAAAGTTTGTTTTTTTATTCACCGTCATCTTGAAAAATTTTCTTTTGTGTATTTTGTCTTTTGTTGAACTTGATCTTCACGACATCAGATAGAAATACTACAAGAATACTTTTCTAAAAATAAAAATATTCAAGCGTTAAGGTCGTATTTTGTAAAGACGGAAATAAAGCCCAACATTAATTCGTCCCTGACTCCCTGTCACCCCAAAACGTATTCTGCTTTCCTTCTAAAGTTTTTTTTTTTCTATGGATTAAGAATCAGAAATCTACTTAAGGATTAAAGAAAAAAACACTGCTACAGAAAAACGGTTGCCTTCAGATCTTATGCCAAGGGGTTATATTCATTCAATTTGCTAAAGTCTACTTTGGACAATTCGCAGTTTAACGCGAGACCTCTGACTTTCCTACCCTCATGTATTGTGCATGTGCTTGAACTTTTCATACCCTGTTTTTCTATAAAGGTAAGTTCTGAAAGTCTCCATAGGAAAAAGTACACGAAACTTCTATGATGAAACGAGGGCGTCGACGAGGGATGGAACTGCTCGCTGTTAATTTCATGTTCGTGTTGGTTGGGACGTTGAGTCTTAATGGAGTATTACTTATATCGTTACCACTTATTTTGGGTGGCTGAAATTTTTCGTTTGCTTTTATTCCTTGAAGGGTTTTTTGTTTTGGTTTAGCCCTTTTTCCTTGGGGGTTATTAATTAATTAGCTTAGAGGCTAGCATTAAGTCATTTGTTTGGGTTATTTGTTTTGAAAGGAAAAACCATTAAGTTGTTTTTATTTTGTGTAGCAAACACTGTTTGTTTTTTAAATAAAAAATTGTTTTTTATATGCGGTAGGTTCACGTTTTCATGTCACGTATCCACAGTTCATGCTACGTCACGGCATGAGTTTTACAAAGTACGTTAAAATAACAAAATAGTGTTTTTTTCCTGCCAGAATAATTAATCAGCCATTCATCCATTCTTTGGTTTAATTAAAAACGAATATTAAATGCTTTCTGTGTCCTTTACGACTATGGAAAAACTTTCTTTTAATCTGATGCCATTTACCAACGTTCATCAACCAAAACGAAACAAATTTGAAACTCAAATACAAAATCAATTGTCTCAAAATAGAAGTTTCTGATAAAATTAAATACAGAAACAATTACGAACGATGCAAAACTTATTTCATTCATTATTTCAACAAAACTGTCTTGCATTTAAAATCATTAAGTGTAATTTGCTAATTTTCCATTTAAGTTGATGTTTTGAAAGAGAATTTCCTGTCTGAGATGAATTCATGTTGAAAATTACGATTAACTTATCAACATTTCCAAAGCGACGGGATTCTCTTTTGGAGATCCATGCTTGAGAATGTGTTAGTGTGTGGAATTCTTTTGTTTAGTGTTCCTCATGTTCAATTATTACTAAAGAAATTATGCTGCCGTGAAAATTAAAACATTCTTCTGTGAGCAATTTCTCTGTAAAGGATTTATTTGCTAATGAAATTTTGTGCATGTGCAAGATTTTCAAAAGAGCGACTGCAGAAATATTTAAAGGACATAGATGAATGTATTGTGGGGTTCTTGAATATGTTCCTCAAAAATTCAGTAAAGCAGCAATATTAATTTTGGAAACATCAAACGAAAATTACTAATTTTAACTTTGTTGTAAGAGTTAATGTATACAACTTTCGCCAACAACAATGCACTTTGTTTTTATGGACATCATGTATTCATATCAGCAGATAAAAAGGCTATTGAAAGCTGTGTAGAAATTTCCCAAATAAAATTATATAAATTATATTTTAACAACAAAAGATATCTTATCCGTTTTTGAAAATTGCAGTTGCCAAAAACGTTATGTTTTCAAAACTTCTTAACATTAAAATCCTGACAGAATCTTTGGTGACAGCGAGAAATTCAACGAGGCCGAGGCAAAAGGACATTTAATCCTCGTCCAGTAAGCAACTAATGGCCCATGTGTGTTTTAACTTTAAAACTGATCGTGAACATTTCATGTCCCATTAAAAGTGAACTGAAAATTGAAAAGGCACACACGCACAATCAGACAGACACAAGGAAAACGTTAACTTGTTTGAACAAAAGTTTTTGAACTGAAATAGCAGTTGTGTCCTCCATGAAAAACTTTTTACTACTTTTTTTTCTGTTCTCTAATTTTTTCCTTGCTTTTGGGTTTTTTTTTTAATATAGTAGAAAGTTTTCCTCCGTAATGTGTCATATTTTTTACACTTCTTGAAACTTGTCATCCGCAAGAATTAGTTATTCAACTGAGTTCGTAGTATTCACGTGTGTAGACAATTGTTCTGTGATGCACTTTTAAGTGAAATTTACTAAAAAACTTTTGTAGATTCTTCTGAAAAATTTCTTCTTTAGTTTAGTTTAAAACTTTCTCTCGAGGAAATTTATAATCATGAAACAATGTTCGAACAGGCTTTTTTTCTTTTCAATTTTTTTTTCTTCACATTTTTCTACCACTTGAAAACTTTATATTATATGAATGAAATTCAGGACAAAAATGAAGTTCACCCGCATCAATTAAGTTCACATTGGAAAAAGTTTTTAAATATTTTTTTAACAATGCATTTCCGGAAAAAACCAATAAAAACTTTTGTAAAAAAAATTCAAAATTATTAATATACCTATATTAAAAAAAAGAAGAACGAAACCTTTTTGGGCAATTTCGTTTGACAGGAAATTCGTCCATCATCTCTATTGGAGAATTTAAATTATCCAATATCCAAACAAATTCATTACAGTTTCTACGGTTATCAAAATTTCTGTTCCGCATTCAATTCAATATTGATTGATTGTTGCTGGCAACAAAACTGGAGCAACAGACACTCCACAACACATTCGAGTATATGGATAAATAGTGAAACTCGCAATTTATTCTGTCTGTCTGTCTGTCTGTCAGATTGGAAATGTCGTTCATAAAATTACTAGCGGGAGATATCGAATCAGTCCGTTGAGGAAAAATTACACTTTTCCATAGTTTGATTTGTTATTTATGTTTGGCATTTCCCATCGGGGAGGAAAGATTTCCGCCATTTGATGTCGTCTACATCTCCTCTATTTCTTGGGTGGTTGACCCGTTTAATGCAAATAAAAAAAATTCTTCATCCCGAATGAGATGAGGATCTAAGGAAGATATTCTGTTGTCACCAAGAATTCAGTCAAAGAAACATTTTTATTTGATTGCGTTTTATTGTGCCATCGAAAATTGGAAATGATAATAAAATCGATTCAAATTTTTCTACCTGTCATTTATTGAGTTCGTTTCCATATTGCAAGTGATGCAGTTTATTTCGTCTGTCAGGATTTTTATATGAATAAATGTGAAAGATGATGTCCTAAAATTGAGTATTTTGAAGGTGCAAAACTGACAAACATGGAGATACATTCGTGCATAGTTTGCAAGGAAAATTTCCTTGAACTCTTAGAAAACAAAGTAGCAAAGAAAATCTTATTAAATGAAATTCTTAAATTTTACTCAAAATCCTGATAAAATGGAATTCCAAGTGATAAATTTCTTCAATTAAAATCTAAATGAAAATCAAGAAACACTAAAATCCGTTAATTCCTAGAAAACAATGGAATTTTCTTAGACTCATAAGAAACCGAGTTGGAAAATACCATTCGACAGGTGGAATTTATAATAGAATTTCCTCCCTAGCTATTAATAAAAAAATCGATATTCTTTTTTCAAGTTTTCTCATGAAATGTTTTAAATTCTGGCAGAGTTGCAATTGGAAAAAAAACTAATAATCTTAAAGTTGTTCACCGTATGAGCACTTGTGCTTTTGCATATTAACTACTCATATAACGACCTTTCAGAGAATACGCAATATTGCCTGCTTTCGGTGGTTTGACACTTTCCTTGTTAGTTAATAATGTATAGAATATTTTTGAAAATTAACCGAAGTCAAGAACAAACAAGAAAAATCATTTTTACTAGGAGTCACGTGCAATTTTGTGCAATAACGAATAGAATCAAGTCTTTTTTAAACTTTTTCGGAAGTCATGTTAACGCTTTAGTTGTATAAAAAAAAAAAAAAATCGTCCTGTCAAACTAAATCCAATGCAGCAACTTTCCAAAGGAAAAATGTCGTCCCAGTTGTGTGAATATCTGATGTGAAATTTGCAAAATTAGATTTTATTTTGTTCGTTTGCGAAAAGACTGAACACCAGTAAAAAAATATAAATTGACATCTGTTCGCTGGATTCTGGACAGTTGTGAACCAGCCTTTGCCCGGGAACCAGGCGTTGATTTCTCGGTGCAGAATAACAACATCCGAGATTGATTTCTGCACAGATTCAGCACCCATGATTTGCATATAACTACGAGGGATGGTATCGTTCGTCAATATATGCAAACAAATTCTAAAAGATACACGGACAAACAGGACAGGCCACCGAAAAAAAAAAAAACACACATACACACAACTCCATCCATTCATTTTTTAATCCTTTCTATTTGGTCTCTGTCGAATATTTTTCCCGTTGGAGAAATATAGGTAATGCAAAAGAATGAGTCGTCCAATTGCAGGTGACTTTTTTAAACTCTGGATCCTTTTTTTAACTTCTTTGTACTAAACTCAGAGCGTCCTTGTGAAAGTGCATAATAAATTTGCATATTTAATGCAATTCTTGGTACTCTGGAGGGTTGCAAAAAAGAGCACATGAAAGGATACTTATCCTTATAATGAGATTGTTCTTTTCGAGTGGCATTTATGCGACTATTCAATTAGCTGAGTCCTTTGCTGTGTTAATTTCTCCAGTCAATCTATAGCTATATTTATATAAGGGGTTCGTGCGGTTCTTTCTGTTTTTACACGTGGACGCGGTGCGGAAATATTACGAATAATTATGGTTTTTTGCATTCCATTCTGTGGAAATTTTCAATTTATATGGAAATGAAATGGTCCAACTCTGGCGGTTATTTTCGAAAATGAGTGATGCGAGAGTGTCCTTTGTACGTGCATCTGCATTGATTACTGTTATTTATACTATGGCAATTTTTACACGTCCGTTATTTAGTAGAAAAAACACAAGCGATAATGATTTACATATTTATAATTTATGAATTGGGTTAATGATTCCAGAAATTTATTAAACGAGTGTCACTATTTTGGTAATTAAAAACAATGAAATAATGTCCTTTAATTTAGTTTAAAAATGACCCCCGAATTTTCGAGCTACATTGTTGATTGAGAAATTTTTTAAGTTTTTTTTGTTGTTATATCAACTAATTAGTAACAAATCCAGGTACCTAATAACAATTGTGAAAAATTGTCATTGTTTTTTTCGTTATTTCTGGAAAGTCTCACGCCAAGTTCACCGTAAGTGATTACTGATTAGCACTTGAATTGAAATTAATGAAGATTCCGACGAGCTTTAATTAATCGGAATTGTTTGATAACCTCTGGACCCGGACTGAGCTTTTCTGAATTTATAAGAAGACTCGCGTCAAGTTTCCGCGAGTTGTTAAAATGTTTACGAGAAAAGTGTTTCAATTTTTGCTGTTGGAGCTAAGTGTTTTTTGCGTCTACGCAACGAAAGAAAAACCATCCCAGACAGTGTACATTCCAGGAGTTGGGAATGTTGTTGGAAGGACGAAAGTTGACAGTGATAAGAATGAGTACCATATTTATCATGATATACCGTATGCCCATGTGAATCCAAATCAATTGTTTCAGGTAAGACAACTAAGCAAAATGCATTTATTATTATAATTTTTTGGAATACTTCAGCCAGCAACAGAACCAGAAGAAATGAAAAACGGATTTGTCAATGATGGAATCTTGCCAATTTGTCCTGGATTCGAAGTTGAATACTGGGAGGATGTCACCAAGTGTCTTGTGTTGAAGATTCACACGAAAAACGTTTGTAGTATTCAAAAAACTCTTGTACAAGTCGTTTACCAGGATTGTTATGTAATTGCAGATAACAGCTAAAAATCCAGTGTTTGTAGTTCTACTAGGATATAAACCAACCCCAGGGCAGGCATTCGTAAAATTTGTACCGGAGATTTTATCAAAGGACATTGTCATGGTGTCATTTGAATTTCGCGTTGGACCCTACGGTTTTCTTTCCACTGGAAACGATGAGATTCCGGGAAATATTGCCATGCTTGATGTAATTGCAGCATTGAAGTGGATTCAAAATTATATTTCATATTTTGGGGGTGATCCTGATCGAGTTACTGTAATGGGACAATATAATGGAGCCGAAATAGCAGGAATGCTGGCTTACACTCCATTGGCTGAGGGATTGTTCCATCAGCTGATAATACACTCGGGAAGTCCTTCAATGGAGCAAAAACGAACTGTTGATCCAGTTCGCGCCGCGGAAGAAGTTGGAGTCAAAGTTGGTTGCAAGGACAACGATAAGGACAGTTTGTCTAAGTGTTTGATTGCTACTCCTCCGCATACTTTGGTGGAAGCATACAAAACAGTTTGGGTTTGTGTTTTACGCAAAAAGTTTATTCTAGTCTGCACTGTAATAAACAATTCTAGGAAAACCACAAAGGACATCTGAAACTTTTTACTGACTCTGGATTAAGTAATGAAGGTTGGACGGCCCCGCGGGCATATCCTACCATTGGAGGGTTTGTTGATCATCCCACTTTGCATTTGTCAGAAGGTGGCTGTTAACCAATCATCAATTTTATTCTAAATGCATTAACAATAAATTGTATTAAACTTATAGAATACAGCAAACAACTTCAATCACGATTTGCGAAAAAAATTATTAAAGAAAAATATCATAAAGAAATCGACGAACTGAAAACAATTGTTATGAACGAAATAAAGGACTACACTGTGAAGTTCCTTGAATTATTTGATGACGAATTAGAAATAGAACCAGATTCAATGAGGGCAGAAGTCTTGAATTCAACATCGGAAAAAATATCATATTATTTAATAAATTCAATATTTAAATCTGCACTTGAGGTAAATGTGTAAAAAATTGAAATATTCAACTTTTATAGAGAAAGAAAATTTCTTTCAGAATTCTGAGGTTGAATTAAAGGAGACAGTATTGAAAGATCTTGCGAGCAACAAGAGAAATCATGGAAGGAGTTACGCGTTTTTATTCAACTATCCAGGAGGACGACACTACTTCAAGATAAAGGGCGACAGTGTGTTCCGAGACAATGCAGAATTAGGAGATGAATATCAATATTTATTTGTCAACGATTATTACGAAGGCGATGATAAATTGGTGTCTGCGCTGATGATTGATTTTTGGACATCGTTTGTAGCTACAGGCATTCCAAAATCAGGTCAAATTGAATGGCCGGAAATGCAGGATGTTGAGGGTCCTTACTTACTCATCAACAGGCCACCATCAATTGTTACTGGTTCTTACAACATTTTGGGTAATTCCTTCAAGTGTAAGGACGAAAAATATGGCAAACTTCTGGAATTTTTTAATAATCTAATTTAATAACGACACAAAATTTTATGCTTTCTGAATAAAATTAATCTAAACAAACCAGAATGTATAAATAAACATATTTTTAATCTTTATCAACATTTGTAATCAGTTTCGAAAAATTCATTTCAAAACAATTTCCATCCGTCTTTTCGTAATTAATAATTATGTAACTAGTGTATTTATAAACAACAGTCTGCGATAGCAATGAATATGCTAAAATGTTATTAACATTTCCGCAAAGTTCTTAATCGAATTAATTGGAATCATCATGATTTAACAAGCTGCACAAGCTTCAACTTAAGATAAACTAGAAGACAGCGTAAGAGTCGAACAGTAGAGCTAGTGATTCAGTTTTGAGACGATCGCCATCAGAATGAGAGTGGTTTTGTTAATCGGAATACTTTGCACAATTAGTGAAATTAATTGTAATGTAATTGGGAGTCAAAGTACAACTTACGTCCCTGGCATTGGCAGTATAATTGTTCGGAAAAAAATTGCTGATAAGGGAACTGAATATGAAGAATTCAAAGATATTCCGTATGCGTACGTTCAACCGGATCAATTGTTTGAGGTGAATATTGAATAATTTATTTGATTGTTTTTTTAAAACAAAAACAATTATTAATTAAAAATATTTCAGCCCCCGATTCCGGCGTACGAACAAAAAGAAGGAGCTGTGAATGAAGGAATTTTGCCGGTTTGTCCTGGATGGGAATACGAACATTACGAGGACATTTCGAATTGTTTAGTTGTTACAATTCACACGAAAAATGTAATCCACAATTAGGATTTTCTTTTTAAATGTTTATTAACAAAACTTTCTTCGCAATTTCCAGCGTTCCGGAAATAGTCCTGTGTTGGTATATTTCTCTGGATTAAGTCCAACACCAGGACAAAGTCCAAAAGTTTACAGTAGAATGTTAATGGAGAAGGACATTGTTACAGTGACAGCGGAATATCGAGTTGGACCATATGGATTTTTGTCGACCCTAACAAATGAAATTAGGGGAAATATTGCAATGCTTGATGCAATTGAAGCATTGCGATGGATTCAGAAACACATCAAACATTTTGGAGGTGATCCTAAGCGAGTGACTTTAATGGGACAACACTTGGCTGCCGGAGTAATTGGGGTCCTGTCAACAATTCAGTCAACGAAAGGATTGTTTCATCGTATTATCTACCAAAACGGATCACCACTGATGGAAGGTTTTCAAACATCTGATCCACTGAAGATAGCACGAGCAGTTGGACACAAGGCGGAATGTGATGATGAGGAAAACGATGCTTTAACGAAATGTCTTTTGAAAGTTCATCCAGATATTTTGATTGAAGCTTATAAATCTGTTTGGGTAAGGTCTTCCTAATTTTTTCTGATTCTCTGATTCACGGATTTTATTCAAATTCTAGCAAGAAAATGAAGGCAAAATGTATCCATTTACAACTGATTTTGATCCAATATTCGCAAGAAGTATTAAAAAACGATCATATCCAATGATCGGGGGATTTGTTGAATATCCTACAGTACACTTACTGGAAGGTGAACCTGCTGATAAACTCTAAACACTGAAAATAACCTTTAACTTTTTAAGAATATTTTGCAAGAAATATATCGAGATTTTCTCGGGAAAATTTGGAAGAAGTATTTCAAAATGAACTCGAACAGTTCAGAGAAAACAATCGAAGTGAAGAAATTAATGAAGATGAGTTTTTAGAGATTAAAACAAAAGAAATGTTGAATGTAAGAAAACCAATTAATGTTTTTATGTTTATTTCATGTTTTATTTGAGTGAAATTTTTGCATTTTTAGAAAACGGCATTTCATATAAAAGACAGTGTTGTCAGATCACTTCAGGAAAATGCAGCGAATGGCGGAAAGAGTTATGCCTATGTTTTTAAATACAAAGGAGGTTGGCAACGTTATCAGCCAAAGGACGATAGTATTCTAAGGAACTACGTTGATATGGTTGATGACTACATGTATTTATCCGTTCAGTACAGTTCAACTAAACGTGATAGAAAAATTATGAAATTAATGGTGGATTTATGGACGTCATTTGCGGCTACAGGAATTCCAGAATCGGAGTATATTGAATGGCCGCAAATATCTTCACTAACAGGTCCTTATTTGGTATTTGATTCAGATCCTTATATTTTTAATGGAACAGTATATTGATGTCAAGTTGTTAATATTGTAAATTGTAAAAAGATATAATCACACAATTAGCAAACAAATGGTTTTTTGACTTACTTCTTTGAGTGTTGTAGATTGTTGATGTTGTTGTTAATGTTGTTGTTAATGTTGTTTTCCAGTTGTTTATATGACTTACCATTTTATGCCGGGTCAGTTGTCTGGAAAATTTAAATAAATTGAAACAATTAAGTAATAAAGATATATTTGATAATTTTATGAAAGAACATTGAACAACACAAAATATTAAGATTACGTTTTTTTTTTGATATTTTAACGTAATTTGTTTCCGATATTTTAACACTATAAACAAAGATATTTCGGAGCTCAGGCTTAAATCTCCCTTTTGAATTAAAACCCTTCTTTGACTATACTTCCGCTACTTCCCATTGAACCTTCCCATTGAACTTTTATATGATTCAAAATCGCATTTATGACGACTTCCGTTCCCAGTTCAGTTGCAATTTGCATTGTATAAGGTTGAAGCTACATTTGAAAATAAATGCCTCACTATCGAACGAAAACGAGGTTAACCATCAGCTTCATTTCGATGATAAGCAATTTCAATATTGCCTATTATTATCTGCTTATAAAAGGGAAAACACAATTCTGCAGATATTTCAGTTACACAGTGAATCTGTAACCGGATGAGCTCCAATTTTATCCTGAATAAGCCAATTAACTTAGGTTAGAAGGACTCTTGTCTCCGTTTCTCTGTGCCATGCTGACAATCATTTGATAGATTAATACCCATCAGAGTTGAGCATGATAAAAGGCATATGGGTGACTCCCTGCCGTGTTGTTCTCTATGTGGAAATGAAGTATATTTTCTTCTATTATATATCTACCTTTTTTTGTTACTATAAAAAAAAGCAGCTTCTATGAGAGACCAAGTATAACCGGTACGGGGTTGATTAATGAATTTACTGTTATCTCTGACAGCTATGAAAGAATCCCCGTCTAGTATACTCGTACATCAGACTTTAGTTGTTCCGTTCGTTTGTATGTCATCATGCCAACCCCCCAACCCCCTGCATTTTGCAATCCTCATTCTACACACAATTTCAGTTACCAATTGTTCATTTGGTTGTCGTCCTATTTTGTTGCTATGTGTAATGCTTTTGTAAGTAAACAAAATTCATTTGTCGCCACCCCACATCATCGTTTTTTTAGTCATACATTAACTGTATCTCTTTAATTTTTTTGAAAGTCTTGAAAAACGAGATCTTTGCAAATGTCATATGTCTACTTTTCTTTAAAATAAAATTAAAAAGAAAATGACAAAAAAGAACTTTCTTTGGGTCGTTTTTAGTATGCGATCGACCACTTTTCCTTTTATCCTTCTTCGTCTTTTATGACTTCCAGATCTTCCTTCACTGGATGTGATTAATTGTTGCCACTAAGACTTGTAATCCTACTGATGACAACTCTCCCTCACTTAAAACGATTTAATAAAAGCGAAAGAAAAACGAAGGATTTTCGTTTTAGAAAAAATACATTTCAAGAATAATGAATAAAGTTGTGCATTGGAATTATGGGTGAAAATCTGTATCATTTAAAAGTGTTTTACAATTATTTGATTTTAACATAATTGGATTCTAGTTTTGTCATTATCTCATCCCTTGTGGCAGATCTACCTGCTAAACTGAATGTTGCCACTAGCGGGAAAGGACAACTTTGTAATCGTTCGTTATTGGTTTTATAATGTCATTAGTTTCCTGTTTTACACTAATAGCATGTAATAAATCACCATCAGTATCACGTAATTCTTAAAATATATTACACTTTAAGCAAAAGGAAGAAAATCCTCCCTCGAGATTTACGCAAATTCCATTTATTTAACCCTTTGATAACAATTCCAATTTCGCAGTTTCGATTCGCTTTAATTCTCAATTTGAATTTCACCTAGACAATGAGTAGTTGAATTCTGCCTATCGACTCCAGGATTTCTCATCCTAATTTTCTTTCGTCTATGAATCCAACAAAAGTGGTGAAGAGCTTAAGTAACCAACTAAAACGTAATCCATTTTGATGGTGAAACCGTTGTGCAAAAGTTTCTCCAATATTGCAGGCGACCAGATGAAATTTTAAGGCGTAGTATCCTTGATAGTATCCTTGTATGCATCTGGCTAGATATTGTAGCGACTGACGAACCTACAGAGAGTCAGCAATCAAGCCTTGATATCCGGTGGCGGACTCTTATGTTCGTACCTCGTTAATTCACTTTGCCATCATCCTTTTGCTAGCCTCCCTTCTATTCCATCCTCACCGATTCCCTATGTGTACCATGATGAGATATGGAACGACTAAGATAGTAGGATGTATGATATCCAGAATTAAGCCAGTATGCAGATACAATACCCGAGGGAATGTTGTGCACCATCAGGCATGCCAGCATATTGTCTTTTGCAGTTTAATGGAATTTTGGCGTCACATGGAAACCAGACGTAGATTTTTAACGGTACACTTGAATGATTTGCCAATCCTAATAATTTCATTTGACGGGAATACCTTACAAAATGCAGGTGTATCGATTTTGTGGTGAATAATTCCATTTTATATTTCTTTTCTGTCAAAGGGCATACCTTCAGAAAGTCGTATTATGTTTTGAAAGATTTCCTATATTATGAGACCTTTTAAAAATATTTCTTTAAAAAATAACTCCTAAATTTGATTGATACTTTACGAACTTTAAAATTAAACTTCAGTCACTTGACAATATCTCAGTAAACAAATTATCTTCAGTAACCAGGTCATCATTCATTTCATCATGAATAAAATTTCATCGTGTTCAACAAAGTGAACAATTTATCATAAATTATTATTAGAGTGACAAATTTGACGTTTGAGTTTTACTGATATACCTACAAAAAAAATATAGTGCACCATTATTAGATTATTAGTGGTAACGAAAATCTTCTGATATACGTCAGAAATGATCAACTTATAGGAAAAGAACAAGTTTTGATATCCTGTGGCTCACATGTCTCAACAGCTATTCCGATTCGCTTGCATCTCATAACTCATCGACACTATCAAATTCCGGTCTGCATATTTTACAAGAAGGAAATACCGAAGGATACTAAGAGCTTGAAACGTGTGAAACTTGTTAATTTTGAACCAACCATGTATGAAAATATTCCGACATTAGCAACGATGAGGCTATGAAAGAGCCTTCATGTCCCCATTTCCCCAGAATCTTACCACGGCCCAAAATTTCCGATGGAAGGGAACATATAGATCGACCTGAGGCACACAACTGGTGCTTCCTTAATACAAAGTCATAAATCCTTGGGCTGTCAGCTTGGGTTGTATCCTTTTATCAAAAATTCTTCTTATCACTTTCGCGCCTCAGGTATTCAAAAAGTTTCTCTGGAGTGTAGAATTTCAACTTTGTCTCGTCTTCATTTTGGTATCTGAGAAGGAATTGGTGGTGGGTTCTTTGGGCGGGCTGGGACTATGGGGTGGTTTTTCAGAATGTTTCGAAGGGATCCTTGAATTCATTTTGAATGTATTTTAAGGTATGGTGAATGTTGGCTAAAGACATTTCATGTCTACGGCAGCGAACCAAAAGTGGTATGCGGGATACGGGCCACAGATAACTGCTATCAGTCACAGTATTGATACTGCAGAAGTTTGTTAAGATTTATAACTAAAGTGTTTTAAGGAGTTTAAAGTGATAAGTAATAAGTTTCTGCTTAGTTGGACCATTTTCCTGGTGCGAACAGAGTTTGGCACAGATACACACAGAACAAGGATTGCCAGGATGTATGTATCAATTGAACAATATTAGGAGAAATGTACGGTAATGGAATTCAACAGTAACAAGTGGTAAAGTTGATTCCCACAGTTTCGAAATGAATTGAACAGAGTTTCAAGGACTACATTTTCTGTATTCCTGTATTTGATTCGATCTCAGCAGAGAAATTATTATTGCGAGAATGTCTGATGTTAATTGAGTTTGGAAACCTCTTCAGGGAGATGAATTTATTGAATTTTCTGAATGTATTAATTCATGTGAAATTGAGTACAGAACACTTTCAGAAGCAATCTACAATTTTTTGAATGGTGAAAAATTAATTCAGAGATTTTAACAATTGATATAAAATATAAATCAAGAGTTATATTCAATTATGTAGTTAGAAAATTAAAAGCGTTTTATCCGACGAAAATCTGAGGAGGTTCTCAAGTCAATATGTGGCTAAGTTTTATGAATGACCACGCATAACTTTTTACTGAGTTGTCCGATTTTGATGATTCGTTTTTTATTGCGTAGTGCATGCCACCAGTTTGGTTCCATGAAAATTTAAAAAAAAAAAAAATTCCACCCCCAAGGGTATAAAGGAGGGGATGATAGATATTTCACCCACTGAATTTTTATCTGTTAACCAATTCTACCACGCATAACTTTGTACCTTAAACGTAATTAGTAGATTTTAATAGTATTTAGTATATTTTAGACACATAAAATAAAAAATAAAAGGTTTTTAACAAAACATTAAACTGACGAAAAAAGAAACTGAAAAGTGAAAAATAAAAAATAAAAATGAACGCGCGCCGACTGAAAATTAGTTACATACATCAGTTTAGAAGATTAGTTATTAAAACTAAAAAGGTTCATTTTTATTGTTCAATTTTCAGTTTCTTTTTTCGTCGGTTCAATTTTGTGTTAAAAAGTTTTGTTTTCTGTTGAATGGATTTTGTTGAAGACCTCTGGAAATTTTGATGTGATATCAGGAACCTACGAAAATTAAATGTAAAGTAATTTATTTTAAACACTCCTCCAAGTTTTTTCTTACAACTAAAACAATCATTTGTCCTAAAGAAATTTTTCCAACAATTTATTTTTCTGTCAGGCTTACTTATGACATTGCATTAAAACTACGTACTTTCACGCCTTCCGGATTCCAAGAGAAGAATCACTTTCCATTTCTGTAAGACGGAAAAGATTTCTTTCGAAAGTGACCCTATTCATCTCAACACATGGTCACAACGTTCAAAGGCTTAGAGGGGAAAATGAATCGACTTTCCAGATAATGATTGTATATAACAAGAAAAAGAATATAAGAAGCGGTTTCACATTCATCCTCGGACATCTAAATTTGTAACCGCAATAAAAATAGATCAGTATGTCCTAACAACAGACGAAATTATTTCTGACGTTGATGTTCTTTTTTGATACATCAATAAAAACTTCAGAGCATTTTCTGTTTAAATTTTCTAAATCAAATTTGAAAGGGTTAAGCAATGTTTTCTTGAAGTTGTACACGTGTTAATTAGTTTTCAAAATGTTTCCCAATGTGAAATATTTTAAACATTTAATTAGGGGTTTAAAACCGCAAAGTTTTTGAAATGTTATTTTCATCAAATCTAAGCAAAATAGAAACAATAAACTTTTCCAATTTAAATTTGCATAGTTTGAAATGAAATATAAATTTTTGAAATGTAACTTAAACATTTTACCTGACAGTTGCACGGAAACATTTCATAAGTTGAATGAGTGCAGAAAAATATATCAAAAACAAATGAAAAACCATTAAATTTTATTTTGTGTTTACCCATTAAAAGTTCTACGAATCCTTTCAACAGACTTTCAATGCGATTTCAAGTGTTTGAAATTTGTTCTGAACAACTTCCGTCCAACTTTTATTATCGATATCAAACTCCTTTCATTCAATGTCCTTTTGTTACATTTATCCCCAGCCTGTCTTTAAGTGATTTACAGTATATCTCTTCCCATTAAGCTTCACATGTAAAGCCCTCCAGAGCCCAGGTAAATACTACCTATATGCGATGGAGATGAAACATGAAAAAGAATCGACTCTTTGGATCCTGCCGGGGAGAACAACGAGGAGGAGTGGGAGTGGAAAGTCACTGGTATAAATGGAAGAAAAGTCTAATGGCATAGAGGAATAACAATCGGCTCTGAGAAACGAAGGAGGTGGACGTAAAATCGAGGATAAAACATCGGAAAGCTGAAATTATCCTCGCAGGTAGAGTTATAAATCTTGCAGGTATACAAGAGGAGCTCTTTATATGGCACTATTTGAAAGCACGAAAGCCTTTCGAATAGTTACATTAGAATGGATTTTTGTTTCCTTCGTTTTTACTTCTAAATAGGGATTCCACGCCCTTAGAAAGGATGAAAGCAGATCCACCCACAAAAAGGGTTCATGTTTCTTCGAAGCTTTTAAAGTTGGGTGATTTTTTTTTACCCGAAAGTATAATTGATTTGTTGATATTTAATGGGTCAGTCAATCACGCACAACCCTTAACCACAGTTCGGTTTCGTGGTGAATGTTTTAATTGTTGTCTTGCTCCCTTTTGTTCTTTGTATACACGATGAGGTCCCTGTACAAAATATAAGACATTTACTTGTACCGGAAAAATGTTTACTACCCTTTAATTTTCTATGATAAAATTGAATCAACGTGGATATTTGAATTGGTCACGCAACATTGTTTTCCTGAATGGAAAGGTTTTTCCCGAATTTCCAAACAGTGGGAATTCAACTAATGTAGTCCATCTGTTGTTGATTTTTTCACTTTTAATTGTACAATGTACATGTTCAGTATAATTATAGATTAAAATACCTATTTTCGTTTTTCTGTTGTTATTTAAAAAGGAATTTTTGATTTATGAAATTAAAAAACCCAATTTTTCATATCCCTGACACCAAATAAACTTATTTTCAGTAATAAATTCAAAATCCATTCACTTAAGAAACCCTTACTCATCAAAAAAACAACCCTCGCAACCTACGTTTTTCATCTTTCAGGATATTACAAACTAAAAACATTCCACTCAGTTCATAATATTCAAAGAGTCGATCTTAGCGAAGTACCAACGTCAAACTTATGAATCAGTTGGTCTATAAAAAAATATTCCCATTTATGGACTTTATATAATCATAATCGAGGCTTAAATACCTCGTAAACCATTCATATTCAAATTTCCGT
This sequence comes from Leptogaster cylindrica, assembly GCA_963082835.1. Taxonomy (NCBI): domain Eukaryota; kingdom Metazoa; phylum Arthropoda; class Insecta; order Diptera; family Asilidae; genus Leptogaster; species Leptogaster cylindrica. The sequence goes on from OY720107.1 coordinate 32,062,635, forward strand.
CTGATAACGATGATAAAGTTTTATGGCACCATTACCTTCATATCGTATCGAAAAAACCTTATTTTTTGCATTGACCGAAATCATTATGTAACCAAAGCAAAAAAAAAATCTGGAAAATCCAGGTCGATGGGGCAATAACAAAGAGTTGTTGAAATTAAGGAACACAAAATGACTATAAAATTTCAGCACCGAAAACACTCGAAATTCAATTCGGCGACACCTAGAAGTAGGATTTAGTCCATCAAGGAGCTCCCTCTACACACAAAAAGAAATACCAGTAAAGGATTGAAGGGGCAAGGAGTAAGAACGTGAAGTGTTGGAAAGAAAATGTTCAAGCGATTCAAAGAACTATGACCGAATAAAAAAGGATTTTCCCAGGATTTTAAGCATAAAAAGGCAATTTCCTTAAATTTCCTTTATGCACGATATCCACCTCCGTTACGGGAATGCAAACACCCCTATCCCCTCCCTGCACCTAACTTCATCTTCTTCTTCGCCCTTTCGCCAGGACCTTTGCTGTTTGATTCGAGACAAATAGACAAATTCTTTGTTGAGCCATGGACAAGTTGAGATAGTTAAGGGGAGTTCCAGAGAGGAATGGGGTGGAGCAGGAGGATTCAATTGACAGTCCTGTCTTCGTTCTGGTAGTTTTTTGTAAAGTTTTCTCCACTTTTTATTTTTTTTATTTTTGTGATTTTTTGTTTTTCCACAAGATCTTCTTTATAACACTAGAAATGTTGCACCCTTTGCTGTATGGACTCCGCTGTTCACTTTTCATGAGCCACCAGGGCGGAAAACGCAAATTAGCATTTTTATGGGACGACAAACTGTTTCCCACCGAAAATGTATAGCAGAGGAAGCAACAGCGATCTCCAACAGGGAATTCTCTTAAATATTCAAGAAAGTAAACAGGAAGGCGAGCATAGTATAAAAAAAAATATAGAAATGGAAGCAGAACGGATTTGCTTAAATGATCCTGAGAAAATATCTGAAATATGCGCGTTTTTCTTTACAAAAAAAGTATACACTTTCAAGACCCAACAGCTAAACGGAATTTATTCAAATTGAATCCTGGTGTTGAGCGAGTTCATGTCCGTTTTGTTTGTTGCACTACACAGTGCGACAATTATGTATTAAGACTGCCTCTAGAAAACACAATTAAAACACGATATCTGCTAATTTTTCGGTATACTTATTTGAAATATTCTCCTCCTGATTCAATACACTTGTTACGTCGATGTAATAGTGATTCAAACGCGTGTTCCAGCTCATTTTTCCCAATTTCCTCCAGTGCCCTCGTCGAAGCCCGTTGTATGGGCTGAATGTCATCAAAAAAGCATCCTTTCAACTTCAATTTCAGTTTCGAGAACAAGGAGAAGTCGCACGGTGCCAAATCAGGTGAATACCGCGGATGATTCAACACCCAGACCTGATTCTGAGCCAAAAATTGACGAACAATTAGTGCTGTGTAACTCGGTGCATTATCGTGCAACAGAGACCAACCTTTTGGATAGCGGTGTTCTGGTCGAATACGACGGATTCTGGCCATCAAACGCTTCAAAACTTCGAGGTAATATGCGGAAGTAACTGTTTGACCAGTTCGCACAAATTATTTGTGGATAATTCCTTTGCTATCGAAGAATGTGATGAGCATTTTGATTTTTGATGGAACTTTTCGTGTTTCTTTGGCTTGTGGTGAGTTTTTTGATTTCCATTCCGCACTTTCTCGCTTTGTTTCTGGATCGTATTAGAAACACCATGTTTCATCACCCGTAACAATTGTTTTCAGGAAGTTTAGAGCATTTTCTGCGGCTGCAACGATGTCTCTAAAATGACTGACTCTCATTAATTTTTGGTTCAATTTCAACATCAAACGAACACGTGTTTTGCAAAATGAATTTTAATAAATATTAAATATCAACAAAATGTCATGAAATTTTGTCAGTTAGTAGAGGAAGGTTGAAACTTCAAAACGCATGTGCTCACACATCCATGCGCTGCTGGGGTGCTGAGATATGGTTCGAGTCTTAATACATAATTGTCGCACTGTGTATTTCTTTGGCAACATATGCTCGCCCTATCCCAGACCCTTGCTGCCCTTATCCAGTTCCCAATTAAAACTTTCCTCCTAATCGAGAGTACTCTGCTAGTATGTATAGTGCCTCATTTGGGTTTAAGGTTTTTCACAATGCTCAGTTTGTTCACCTTGCATTTTCATTCATAATGAAATCAGCACAATTGCTGTAGCCAGTTTTCAATTCTAACAATTCGTCATTTTCATGTCATTGCATCAGTTTGAGGAAATCTTGTGCACTTTTCTTAATCCGTTGCATACAGGTGTACAGAAACATTTGCCACTTGCGACTGTTGGCCCTAAAAAGGTTTCCAAGAAATGCATTACCTCAAATATAATTGTCGAGAGGAAAAAGCACTGCATCCGCAAAGTTCTATAGTGTTGGCATGCACTAAAAGCGGAATAGGTGGGAAAAGGGGAGTTCTGAAAGCTCCTGGCATCAACAATATCAACATCAGAAGCAGTAGCAGCAGCAGCGACAGTCTCTCTCCATAAATGAAAAACAGAAGAAGAAAAAATGGAACTCAAGACAAGAAAAACCTCCCGTTGAAAATCTTTCCATGGGTATAAATGGATTTTTAAAAAGCTCTCCTGTCCCAACCTCTCCAGGTTGCATTTCAGCTGTTGAGAGGTTTTAAGGAGTTGGGATTTTTTTCTTATTCTTCTTCTTTCTTTTCTATACAATTTCATGTTTTTTTTTGTTTGCTCTTTACTTTTATTCAGTTCAATTCTACATTCCGAGATTCGCGAGCCTGCATTTGCGGGAAATATTCGCAGTCCTGAGTGTTTGCTATACTAAAAAAGAAAACAAAAAATAAAAACAGAAATATGCCGAAGCAAAAGTTTTTATACGTAGCTATATGTAATATAGATTTCCTTTGCCTTCCGTTTTTGTTATTTGTTTTCCTGCTGCGGTAAAAGTTTTCACCTCTCAGCAGCTCCCAGTTTTCTAGGCCCACCGGCTACCGCGACCGCACCTCGAGAACTTATTTCCAGAAAAAAAAAAAAAAAAAAAAAAAAAACGGCCAAATAAAAAATACAAAAATTGCCGATTGGTTTTGCTTCTTTTCTCCTGCAGACATTTCTTCAGCTTGACCAAACTTTGATGGTTGCAAATTCGTTTTTAAGTTTAACCACTGTTCGTAATTGAAGGTAAGTACTTAATCCTTACTGCGCCAAAAAAATGGAAAAAATAGAATTGAGGAACGCGTTTTCAAGCACGCGATTCCTTTTATATGAAATTCTTCAAAGAATTCAAAACAAAATTTTCTCTTTTCATGTTAAAAGAATATATTAAATTAATTAATTGCAATTTGAGTGTGGAAATTCTCCAAAATTTTAAAATGCCTAAAATAATTATATGATGAAATCAAAAGAAAAACTCATTGCGAATAGAAAATAATAAATTTCCAACGGCACAAGAAAATTAAAAAAAAAAAATCGATGAATTTTCTTAAACAGAAATTTCAAAAGGATTATTTTTTTCACTTCTTCGAATTTAAATTATAAATTTTTTTAAAAATAAGTTCTTGTTGAAAAAATCCGTCAATACTGTTCACTTTGTGTCTCAAGCGATCGCATCTGGTCGAATTGATTTGCAGTTCTACAGGACATCGTTTCAAAAATTCGAGGTAAACGCAATGTGATAATTTCAGGGCGGAAGGATTGCATTTGTACGTCTCGTTAATCTCATTCTGATTACTTGAAACTAAATCAAAGCATTTCCTTAGAACTGGTCCAGATGCCTCCTTCTTCCAATCCCAATTGGGATCGGATCTGTGTGATGTCCATTTTGTCGGGATAATTTTCTGATTCAAATTTCCATCACTATCAACAAGTTGTAATTTTTTGCCAACACATTCACCAATACAAACAATAATATTTTTTAAATGTTCCAACTTGTCGCATGTGAATGGATCAACATAAGTATCGAATTCTAAAAAACAAAGGTCAAGGTTAATTTCTTCAATCTTCCTATCAAAATAGAGGATCAATCACCATCACCCACGATTTCCTTGTAGCATTCTTTTTTATAAGTTAAAGCACGTTGAAGCACTTTCCAATTGTTTTTGTAATTACAACATTTAATATCTTTGAGCGATTTGTCACAAAAATTCTCCCCGGACTCCTCCACATCTCTCTTCGATCGTGATGAGGATAATTCATGATCATCCCTTAAGTCTTTGTAATTCTCATAAAGCGCTTCATCTAGAATTAACACTTTTTGTTACATAAATTTCCAGATATGTCAAATTGCGATCTTACTGAATATGGAATCTGTGAAATCGTAAGCAAAACACAAAACACCGGCACACAATAATAAAACTAAAGATTTTAACATTGTTGTATAATATAATTTAAATTAAACAAATTGATCCTCTTGTGCTCAATTCAAGATCAGTTTACAAAATGACTGTATTCCTGAATTCAAGAGCAGCTTTTATACTCTTTCAGGTCGGGGTAGGCGGGAAACAAACATTTATGTGTACAAAGTGCAGAAAGCAGCGTTCTCGAGTGGAAAAACCGGCATATGTGATATGTGCTTAACCCCTTTTCGTTTTGCATTACCAGTTTCTGAACACATCGGTGATTCCCATGGTGAATAATACTCGCCGAGTTATTGTTTGTTTTGAGTGGATTCCGGGCGGAACGAGGAAATAAATTGTTCTAAATTTTTGGTGATCCGAACCATTGAACTTTTCTAAATTATAGAGAACGCGAAAATTATTTTGAAGGTTTTAAAAACATATTTACATAATAATCATATCACTTTATTGAATTTGTAAGATATAAAAACAGAAATTAAATCATAAGCCAGCGTCAAAAAATGAACAATTTTCGTTCATATTTGTCTCCTTAATCATCTGAACTTTGGAAATGACGCAAAAGGAATCCTTTACTAAGGAAACTGCCGCCACTTGCCAATTTCTCTCGCAATTTATTGCATTTTGTTGAATCAATTTGCTTGTCCTTAGGACATGCCTTAACAAATTCAACAAAGAAACAATGAGCCAATTTGACGGAAGTCGGATTACATTTGTATGTTTTGGTGGAATCAGCATCCGTAGCTTTTGTTACAGCATCATAACATGTATCAACAATTTTGTCAGCTGCTTCCTTTTTCCAGTCAATATCGGTTTCTTGAAGTTTGGCTTTGATAAGAGCGACAGCTTCCTTTTTCAAATTACCCTCGTCATCTACAAGTCCAGCCTTCTTTCCAACACATTCCCCAATACAGATGACATTGTTCTTAATTTGTTCAAGTCTGTCACAAGTGAAAGGATCGGCTGAGCTGTCATCACCTAAATTCACATTAACAATGAAAAAATTTTAATTATTTGAATTTTATCTCTTACTATCACCAACGATTTCCTTGAAACATTGCTTTTTGAATTCCCGCAGAACATCGAAATGTTTCAAATCTGGTTTTTGATCACAACATTTAATATTGTTAATAATTTTCTGGCAGAGATTCTCCTTTGGCTCTTCAGTATCCCTTCTGAAACGGAGGGCGGTTGGACGATCATTATCACTCAAGTCCTTGTAGTTTTCATAGAGTTCTTCATCTGGAATTTTTCGTTTTATTTAAATATCCCCACTAAAAAAGGATTAAAATCCAGGCTTACTGAATGCGGAGTCCTGAAAATTGTAGGCAGAGCAGGCAACTGCACAATAAATCACCACAAGTAAATACTTCAACATTGTCACTGATTTTATTTAATTAATCTGAACAATTTCAAATGATTCTCAACTTCCCAAAATGAGTTCTGGAACTGACTGATCCTCCTCTGTCCTGATCACCTTTTATACCCAGCCGCGATCATCGGCTTAATGAGCTGAACATTGCAAAGGTACACAACGCTTTCGGATGATAACGCAAATTACATATGTTGCTCGCAGTGATTTGTTGTTTTTTGTTGTATGTTAAGCTAGTTCTCCCCACCTCCAGGTGATCACCGTACCTCGTTTGATTCTCAGAATAGTTCTGTGTTTATTTGCACTGATTCGTGAGGAGAGAAAAAAATCACCAAACAATTGAATCGATCTGAAATTGGCAAATACTTGACACATGCGTTTAAAACTGGTTTTAATGTTGCAAAATTTGCGATCGTCATAATGCCTCAGGATTAATATCAAGATCGCCATTATGATATCATCCGTGACACTTTATCTAACCAGCATTGTTCTGGTCATTGAACTCGCCCTATTAATCCCCCAAGTAAAGTACATATTTACTTGCAGCTCCGGTGAAAATGAGGCTCAACAGCCTTCAGTATTTGTCCACCCAATTCGAGATGTAATTAGAATGGTCATTTGGAACACTCAGATTCAGTAGAATGATCAGGCAGACTTTTTACTCCTCTCAAAATCATTTTTTCGGTTCACTTTTGAAATAATTATCTTTAATTCTTTGTACTCGAAATGTTTAGTTAGTAATAATTGAATTTATTTCTCCATTATTTTGTTTTTTCTTGAACAATTACAATAATTAAATAGATGATTTAAAATTTTGCTGATGATTAATTTGTTTACATAATATTCATAAAATTTTTTGATATTGTTTTGTTAAGCACATCAATTTATTGTGGTGCACAAAGATATTAATTAGTTTAACCGACCCACAGTATTTCGTCTAGAACAAGCTGGCTGGACGAAATTAATTTATTTGCTTTTATTGTTTAGAATAGTCTCTTACGTAACAATAAACGCAATTCATTACAATTACCTAAAAAATTACAATTAAAAAAAAAATTACATAAAAATTCTAAATTACAATTACAATTACATAAAAAATTCTAAAAAAATAAGATTTTTTAAAAATTTTCTTTATATATTAAAAAATAATTATATATTTAATAAGGTGATGATGGTTTTTAAAGCATGTGGTATACATACATCAGGTAATAGAATTGGTTAAAACGATCCTAAACCTCTTTGTCCTATCTTACTATAGAGCAAACAAAAGGATAGTTCATCATCATGTGTATGGTGGTGACACGTTCCAGAAAAACAAGAACATCTTTTGTTACAGGCGGTTTCGGCCGGAAATTGTTCCTTATAATTAAACGTCGAATGTTATAGCTATAAAAAGTGGTGTTCTTTTAAATTTTGAACCTAAGGAAATTTATTCTTTTTTTCCAAAAGGATTTTTTAACATATATTTAAAGTATAAGGATACCATAAATCGATAATAGTTTTTTATATAAATACAATAAACATACCTTGAGTAAAATATTTCATCACTAAAACACTTGTGAACTTCACTAAAACTGTTACTATATGATTTCGTATTTTTGGCAAAATTGCAACTGCTGCGAAACTGACCGCAGCACTTTTCCAATTACCCCCACTACCTACCTACATTGCAATTGGTATCTGGAGAGGGGTTGTTTACAAAATGGCATGATTTGTCCAGCTAACTTGTTCTAGACGAAACACTGTCGTGAAATAATGTCCGTCTTACCAGAGATTATAAAATATTATTATATTATTATTATTTTCTAATCTCTGGTTTTACTGATGGTATTAAATTAAAAACATTTATAAACAATTTTTTATGATTTTCGTAAATAATGTTTAATAAGAAATTTATTCCATAATACTAAATCAATGATTTCATTACAAGAAAACAAAAATAAATATCAACACCAAAAGTATCTAATACCTACATAATAAAAATAATTATATTAATAGGTAAATGTAATTTTCTTGACGCAAGAACCCTTTCTCTCAGATAATAATCAGGTAGCCAAATAATTCCCCAACAAACAATAAGCTTCTCTTGAATTTCCAATAAAGTCATTTGTACAGAATATTTGTTTATTAAATCTATCAGCCCCCAACAATGCCAAACATTTATATTGGTTTGAGGGCAATTGTTGTTTGATTTTCTAGTGAATCTTTCCCTAAATTAATAAAAATCTTTCCCATACAAGTTTTGGTTATGGTTTTGAGGGTCTCTCACAGCCAGAGAAACATAAACACGAGAATAGTAAAGTGTACAAATAAATATCGGCGACATACACCCCCGATTAATCCTGGGGGTGCCATATACTATGTTATTGCAATAAACTCACCTTATTCCGGTGGTTGCTCGAGTCTACTATCAATATCGATTTGAATTGGCTCCAACGGAAAGGAACTCTTTACACCCTCTGCCCCTGAATGCTGCCAACCCTATCGAATATCGAATATACACTTCTCACAGGAAATATGTGTACTCGAGCAGCATTTTTCCTCGATTTCAATTCAACGACGCACAATTCTTTCGACGTTGCCCTATCCTTGAGGCAAATGGAATGTTTTGTGCCCAGAAAAAATAAAAGAAGTGGAGAATGAGAGAGCAAAAAACACATAGCTACTATGTTGTATAGTATTGGGGAGGTAATCATGAGGCGTCGTCTGGATTTTATTGATAGAAATGTCAAATTGCTGGTTAAATATAAATTATGGGATTTCCTGGAGTTTTATGCCTGTCTATTGCGAGGACACAATCTCAGTGGACAAAGAGAGGGGGTGAGACAGAGTAATGCGTAAAAAATGTGGATATAGAATGCGAAAAGTCACAAATTAAAGGGACGTTTTTGGAATATAGATTATAAGCTTTTTATGTTGCAAACAGACAAATTATGACAAGAGCTAAATTTTCTGAGATAAACTTATTCTTCTGGCGGAAGATAAAATTGATGTGTAAAGGCGCTTCGTTTTTTTTATGTCTATTCAAAAAAATAAATGACAAAATAATTCATGTTGATGTTGAGAATAAAAACGCCAGGAATATATTACATATTATTTCAAAAACATCAATAAATAACGGTAGTTTGAATGAACATAAACAAAAAATAATTTTTTTGGGAAATTTAGGATTCTCGAAAAATAAATATTTTATACTTTAAATTATTTCAATTCCTTTAGAGAAATCAAGTTTTTCCATTAACAATTAATTTTAAAATTGTTCAGCAGAAAAATAATATGATTTTGAATAATTCGTTTCCCACGCAATTGCGATGGAAACTTCTCATTTTGTGATTATCTCACTTCATCCAGAATTACGTGTTCTTCGCGTCGCGGTCGTGTGTTATTTAATTTCGATTATTTTTTTTTAGCATGTAATTATTAATAAAAATTGAACTCCAGAGTGGGACTTAGTTCAAGTTCATGAAAATCATTTGTCAATTTTTTTCTACATTGTTTTTTTTTTTATTCATGAATGGTTTGAGAGCTTACCTAAAGTTTTTATCCGATTTCTTCTATGTTGATTCGTTTTTTTTTTTGTTTAATTTTTCAGTTCAAAGATATGATCAAACTTATTTTCAGTATTTAGTAATCAAAATAAAAATACAAATTCATGATGATTGAAGTGAAATTAACCCAAACTCATCATCATTCTGCATATTAAACAATTTTGGAAAATTTGTACCTGTCAAATAAAGCAAAATTGTCGATGAAATTATTTACAAATATATTTAGCAATGTTAAATCAGCGTTCAAAGGTGAAGTTGAATGAGCACAGTTGGAGATGATCAGTCTATATTGCAAAAAAATCTTCGTTCCGCATTAATATTTATTAAGATCAACAAGAAAAGGAGAAACAAAAAAACCTGGCATACTGAACTAATGATTGAGAGCCAGTAACAATGACGGGCATAATAAAAAATATGATCTACGTGGAAAAATAATGCAGAAATTAAATGAAATGATTTGCAAATTTCTATTTTATCAGTGACAATAAATTGTTAATAAATCTTTATTAACTACATAGACTGTAAAAAATCTGAACCCATTCAAACACATTGCGATTTCATAAACAACCCCTTCAAAAATAGAGGAAAATTATCCCATAAATCCAGATTTTATTTCGCAGTCAGATCAATTCCTGTCGTCAACCGAGGGATGAGATTTTCGAATCCGGATATTATCAACAGATTTACGCTGCTCCATTCCACACTAATAGACTTGTCTGCTCTGCAAAGTTTATTCAAGATTGATAAGAGCACCTGATTCCACACAATACTCACAAGGAATATGTTCGTTAAATTGCTAACGGCATTCTGTCGATGTCTTGCCGCATCCTGCACCTCATTTTGCTCATAAATAAAATCGCCCCGGTAATGCACTTCGACAAGAGTTTCCCTCGCGGGAGACTGCACTAGAGATGCATCAAGACAACATCCAAAGGATCTCAGTGCCTGGTGCCTCCCCTCTCATGAGAGGGCGTTCCATTCTGTTTCGCGCAATGCATACTAAGGATTAGTTTTCGTTCCTGCACGCATATCGTATTTTGTTCAAATTGGAATAATTTATGTGCCGCCAGAACATCCAGGATGCCACCCACTTTGAGCTTTTTTTTTTTTTGTACTAAGATGTAGCTGCTCTGGGGATTATCATGTGGAAAAAACCACTCTTGTAAGGAGGAGATGTAATATATTAAAATATGGAAAAAAGGATTTGGCAACTCGGTCAGAAGATCTTCAATACTCCAAAATGGAAATGGTGAAGGTGATTGAATATCTAATCGCCTCTCATGAAAGTTTTATCGCTTGACTTCAGGCGATTAGATGTCGTTCATGAAACCTCGTAAAAAGCTGAAGATGAGGATAAGAAAAATAATTCCCACTGGAGAAGGTGCTTACGCTTAAGTGTAGGAGCATTCCGGTTGATCTTTCTTTGCCATCGGTGAGTTAAGTGTAAGTTGCTTTTAAATTTACGATGGATTTTTATTGATAAATCCAGAATAAGAATTAAATAATTCATTGTATGTACACGGGAAATGAATAACTAACCGAGCTGAAAGCTGATGAAACGTGCGGATGGATCGTAAGTGAGGATCAAAACCAATGTGGAATGCGAATCTGATCGAATCGAATGGTTCTGATCGAAGGGTTGGTTTGCGTCTTTGCAATGATAATATTTCCACTGAACTTTATTTAACGATTAAGCTGCTGGAAATAAGAAATATTTTTTATTGTTATTTAACAACAGCTTCTCAAAATGTGGTACATTTTCATGTTCTTCGACAACCAAACTTAAGAAAAAACACATTATGTACATCTTCTCAAATTAGCCCACTTCAATCAAAAATTTCATTAAATATCATGAATAAATTTTCCAAATTAATTTTCCTTTCTGATTCAATATGGAATCCTCAACATTATAAATGATAGAACAATCGAGATAGATAGATATATAGTAATGAATCCTTTCAACAATAGTGGCAACCATTGTTTCTACCTACACTATAAATTCTGAAAATATTTAACGCAGGAAAATTATAGCTATCGTAATTCTATCGGATGCTTCCCGGAAGGCAAATACTTGAATGTTAAATATTGAAGCGTTTCGGTAGAATGAAATTGCATAAATATTGTGGGTGTGTACAAAACTTAGGCACGCGGCAACATTTTACCAACAAAATTTTGTAAAATTTCACCATGAAAGTGACTGAGAGGAAGTGAGGGGTGCGAAATGTTGGTGAACGGAGAGCGGCTGTGGTACCTCATCTACCGTGGTGTGAATTCCAGGACCGCGTTAGGTTACTTAGTTACAACATCAGATGTGTACGATATGCGGATTGAAGGGGGCAGGTGTAGTGACGTGGGATGGAGACGGTTTATGCGGGGGCGGTGGTAGTGTACTTTTCACGGTAATTTTGCCAAATACCACTCTAGAATAAATATTTAATTTCCATCTAGATAAACTGCATTCGATTAAAATTTCAAACCTTTTCCGTGTGTCAGGCGGTGTTGGGTGGTGGGGAGGGGGGTGTTTGCCAAAGGACCATAATTGAAGATTTTCGAGTAGAGGAATTCAGTGCACTGCTAAAACACTATCACAAAATATTGCATCCAGCATTTGGGTCAGGGTAAGAGGAACAGCAGCTGCATCAGGCTCATCTGGTTCAGGATCCTCGAAGTGTGGCGTTAGGCGGTACAGATTCAGGAGAGGCTGCTGACAAAGGGTACCAGCGCACAGATGAAGTCGTTACCGTTTTCCACTAAAAGCCTTTTCCCTTCCAAAAGTGTGTATCGGGATTAGATAAATGAACTTTGTGTTTTATGCAATGGCTGCCGTTTGCGACTTGGTTTAATTAAATTCGAACGAGGATATTAACGGGTATTTGCGGATATGGCAAATGCATTTCATTTGTGAATATTCTGTTTTTGGATGGAACAGAATCGTTCTACAGAATCCACCAAGTGCGAATTGAGAGCCTTGTTAAGATAATAAACATTTCATTCGAGGCCGTAATTATGAATAACGACCACAAACGTTCACCGCATTTCAGAGAGATCCTTTGAACGTCCTGGAATAGAACAAACAATTCAAATGTGGTTTCAAGCGATTTACAACGCACTGGCACCTGTGCGATGAGGTATTGGATTAGGAACAATGGATGAATTGAAAGACCTAGAGATTTAACTTAATTAAAAGCGTCCATAATGAACAAATATTAAAAGTTTCTCTTGAAATGCTTAAGGACATTGATCCCACTCTGAAATGTTTTTTTCCAATACTTTCAATAATGCAGCTACAAAATTACAAAAGACTTTTGATTTCATTACAAATATAAAAATCAAAAAATTTCTGATATTCAAAACAAAACTTTCATCAAATTTGAATGTTTGTTCAACTTTGAAAGAAACATTTTTAATCGAAAATTGACTTCACATTATTTTTTAACACAAAACAAGAAACTTTCTCAACAGAAAATCATAAGGAGTCGATTTCAATTGAAATATAATAACATTCAAGTGCAGAAAGTATTGTTATTACAGCAACTATTTAAAGAAAAAGTGATTGTTTGAAAGCTTAAAGTAACCAAATACAGAATGAAATTCGTCTCAAGTAGTTGCTACTTAAACGATTTTCAAACTTTCATCCTTAATCTGTGAATTTTAAGAGGATTCTCGAAACAAATACCATTTAAGTGAAATGAATGAGCAAAACTAACCAGAGAATTCTCATTTATTTCAATCCGTTTTTGTATAAGTTAAAACTTTACAATTTTTGTACCAAACTACAGAATTTCATACCATCATCCTTGCCATTGCTTTCATTTCCCTCCTGACTCTCTCCTCCGTTTTCCTGGAGCTATTCTCATTCACTATTCCAACAACATTGAATGAATAATCGACCATGAATATCATTCGAGCCAACTTCGAGCTTTGACAGAGAGAAATTCCTGCTTTTAGATAAGTTTACTTTCTGCAAGTACGAAGACGAACTGCGAAATAGTCGTGCTTTAATTTATCATTTAGAGAAGGACTCGAAAAAGGATTCTTGTGGAATAAAACTAATACTACCAGAAGTTTAGTTTTATGTATGACATCTATTAGCAGAATATTGCTACCTACTTTTTTTTTTTTAAATTAATTTTAAAAGAAATTAAAACTATAATTGTCCATGAAATGGAGATGTTTATCGACTTACTATTGGGTTAAGAACAAACAAGTCTATCGTGAGTTAAAAACAGCAAATACCCATAAAAACCTTTAGAAGTAGAAGGAAGAGGGTACTACTATTTTTTTCGGTATCAACTTCATTAGTTGTACATCAAGACCAAACAGGGGAAGTACCCAATGGTCTTTTAGTTGTAAAGCCGACGTTATGATGACGTCATTAAATAGTTAAGTACTATATATCTTTTATTTTTATATTTTACATTTCATGTCGTTCCAAATTGTACAGAATTTGTTTGAAATTTTTTAACTCGATTGATCGTAAGTGTATAGCCACGACCTATCCCATTTGACAGCCCTTTCCATCGGCCCACCCAACGCATGACGTCATGCAATAATCAGCAATTTCAATCGCCGTTTATACAGCATTCAGTTTAAGGACAATTGTGTGGAATCTCTACTAAATTCTGATACACATTCCGAACAATAAAGTCTGCTCTAATGTGTACTTCGGTTTGATGTTTTATCTTACGGAGCCTTCAATCTAGTTTTGTGACGATTACTGAAATCCGGAATGTCCTACATTGACCGACAATTTCAATAAAATGCTTTACGATTTACTCTATGTCTCTCAATCTGCGCTTAAACCACGTTCTATCTTTTCCCAATTTCAATTGAACGCACATTGATATCCGTCCCACAAACAATTTCACATTTATCATCCCCTCGTACATGCAGAAGAGTAATCCTTGTTAGTATCGTGTACAGCTGTGAAGTTGGCCTCATCCTGACGAAATAGGGAAAACCCAGAATTATGTATGATGACCTATAAAGCCAGAAAATGCTTCCAAATGAGACTTTGTCCCAATTTTCTGCTTGTGCTTGTGTAGTTGTCCAACAGTTTTGCAATAGCGATACATTGCCAATGTGAAGTTTATTGTTTGAAGGTTTGACAAAATGTTGCTGTTGTCTTTATGGCCGTCCATTGTCCCCCAATGGGGGAGAGTTGATAGTGGTTATTCTGGCACTTTAAATACAAAACACTCTATATAATACATTGTATACAACTGCATGTGTGGAAGAAAATGAAATTCAGTTCCCACTGTTAATCGTGGAAACATCCTTTTGGGAAACATACAATTGTTGGTCCACACGCGGTGCGGTTTGTCAAGGATATTGTACAACTCAAGATTTGGTTTGCAAATCATTTTTGGGAGTCAAAATTACAACAGCAAAGAGTCAGTATAATACACAGAATTCACATACATTACATTGTTGAGATCATTTCTAATGCTATATATTTTCTGCAAATTTACTGCAGTTCCCCGAGTTTATTAGCGTAATAAAAGTATGCAGTGAAAAATTACAACTGCAGTGAGAGGAATGAATCCTTTTATGTAAAATATCTGTAGAACAATGTTCAGGGCGACATTTCATTGTGGCTACCAGACTAATTAACTCCTTTGCACAATTCTCCTGAATTAATGTTGGGTTTTTATTGTGAATTCTTTTTATGGTGTTGAATGGAATTGACTAAATTCTGAAGTGATTCCCAAGTGAAATCATCCCAAACATTAAAACTAGCTGTACTTTTATATTTAGGGTTGCATTTTTTCACTGGATTTAATTGCGACTGTATTACAAATTCACATTGTAACAGAGGAACAAAAAAATAAATAAAGTTTTTAATGTAAAAATGGATTTTTGATTAACAAGAATGAACTTTTCGAGTTTTCTCCAACAATACAGAAAAAAAAGAAACAAATTATTTTTGTCAGAAAAATATTTCTGAAATTTACAATCTTCTTCGATCAACAAAAATAACCAATTATGTTCTTTAAAATTTACAAATATTCTCTTAAATTAGGAAAAAGGTTTAAAAAACTTACCGTCGGCCATTTTTTCCAAACGGTTGGATGATCTGAAAAGCAATGAAATATATTGAAATAAATTTCACAATTTGCTACTGCAATTTAATATAAAATATTTAAGCAAAAACATCTAATCGGATTAAAAAATTAACAAATTCAATAAATTCCAAATTCTGCAATGTACAGTTATGCTCAATATTTCGCAGAATGCAAAAAATAAAATTAATTAAATTGTGATAAAAAATATTACATTAATCACAATATTTATAAATAAATACATTTTCCTTCTGCACAGCAAAGCGAATTTTAATTTTAACATAAATCCCTAGTAAACGTTTGACATAATTTATTTTACCTGAAGTTTTTATTACAACCGCCAAAAAAAAAAAAAATTCTGCACAAAAGAAAGGATTATGAAACAAGTTGAGTTCTGTATTTACTCTTCTCGAAAAAGTGTTGATATTTTAGTACTATCAACAAAATAATAATAAAAAAAACTTTTAAAAAAGTGCAACCCATTCGCAGCAACTTTCATTCGGTGGAATTATACTGGACCATTTTAAAATACTATCCGTGTATGTGTAATGTTCACTGGTTCTCAGCTTGCGTAATCAGAACTCGTATTTATTCTGTATGTAAATAAGGATATTTGTGCGTTCATCCCCATGACAATGATATTGAATGCAAAAAGTGGTCCCCAGCTACCGAAATTCCGGTCAATATACAAATATCGATGGTAGTTTTTGAATGGATTGACCTAATTTTGTTTAAATATGAAATTTACCCAATTTTCAAATCCATTTTGAATATAAATAAATGCAATAAGATTGTATTGTATGTTGATATTGTTGATAGAGAAATTTATTTAATTTATTTAACACTAGAGGATGATATTGCTATTTTGGATTGAAGCTTTCAACGATAAAGTGAAATTGTTTTCGGGGTTTTAGGCCAAAATCTTCATTACTAATATCATAATAGTCTTTAATTAATGTTATAAACTAAAACTTTAGATATCAAATTAATTATTTTTGATTACTTATTTAAAACAGTCTCAATTCCAGTGACTTCCTGGAGAAATCACTTCGAATGGATTAGGTTCACTGCGTTCAGAAAATTCAGGACAAATTTTCAGCAGCAGAATCCAGACAAATTTCAGAGATGCCAATAAAATTGCATTTCCAGAGATCAAGGAAAATGGAAAAGCACACTCCTCGAAGATGTTCTAGAGGAGCAAATTTTAATGCAATTTAGCAAGAAGTCCACTGGAAAAGCGTTGAGAAGATCTGAATTTCCGTTTTTATATCCACCTATCCTGTCGGGTCGAAGAAAAAGTCTGCTCTCACCTGGAAAATTGTTAACATGCAAATTTAAATGTCATTCAATTCATCCCCCGTCGTTGCCTCACTCCTTCTGTGGTCCGTTAGCGTAGAGATGAGGTTCGGTGCGACAATTGTGAGTGACTGCAGTTGAAGTGCAACTGCACAGGCTTCAGTATCATTGTTTCCGAAGATGTGGGTGCTAGGCGTCCTTCTTCCCTGGCTCCCGCAATCTAAACCAACGGTTTCCCACTCCAATGCATAACGACAGTAGATCCTCATCTTTGGTCCTGCATCAGTTTGCTTGTTGTTGTTATTTTCCTATACCCAACCCATGCATCCAGAAGTCCCACCACCCACATTCCGCCCATCTAATGGCGGACTGCATTAGAATCCTTTTATCAGGAATACGTATTAGTTCCTGGTGCCGCGAAGGGGACTAGGGAAAGAAGGAGTACTGTGTACTGAGGATGATGGACCCAAACACAGTTGCATTTAGAGTTAATGAGTTGGTAAATGATGTTCACACAATGTTTTGTTAATGATTTGTGAAATGAGCTTTTAAATTGTGAACAACAATTGCTGCAAGTTTTATATGTTCTTTTAGCCCTTCGGCGTAGTTTTCGCTTAGTCGTTGATGGGGGAGCGGGACCAGAATTGCGGGGAGTTAGAAATGTAGGAAAATGGTTGATCTTTTTTAAACCTGTGTTAAAAGACGTCTCACGTAATGAAAACCAGACGAAGCTGATGGTGGTTGAAAAAACAAGACCATAATATGTTGCAAAAAATAAAAATTAATGTGATTCCCATTTGTCTGGCACCTCATTAAAATGCTCACGACAGGGTTTGTTTCTAAAATTTGGGTCAGTGGAGGAACTGTTCCATGGATGTGAAACACTTCCTGGCGAATGCCTCAACCCCACCGCATTTGTGTTCTGTGGCCATTCTTGGTATCCTGAAGAATGAAACTTGGTCGTTAAGAATTTCATACTGGAGCAACAAAAAGACTGTGCTGCTTTATTCAGTAAATGAGATGTGATCTTTGTTGATGACTGTTAGTTGGCGGCGCATTGAAGTATCCTCATCCATGATGCCACACTTGTGCAAAAAAGCAACTTTAAAACCTTCCGGGAATCCTTTGGATGAGGGTATCAATCAGTGAGCGGCTTGTCATTAGCGACTCGAAAATGTTTTTCTTTATACCTCACCGACCTCCCAAAAAAATCTGATGCATTTGCGTGCCAATGTTTTTTATTCTTTGTTTTTATTTCTCAGGTTTATAGTTTTGTTTCATTTTGCTGGTTGCATGAATGTCGACACTTGTTTGATGGTTCAGGTGAAAAAGTGATGTCTTAAGTACGGGTAATTAGATGACTAAGAATTTGTGTGAATTTATTGCGAGTCTTTCGAAGTGAATAGATGATTGAACAATGTCATGAGTTTGACGATGTGTAAACCACACAGGAAATCTGTTGCGAAGTGTTTCGGACATTTGTTAAGACTTTCTGGTTTCATTGTGAAAGAACAAATAACGAATGGTAAATTGTTTTATGAATGTCGTTCGAAGAATTCCTAAATTGATTTTGATATCTTAAAATGATTCAAAGTGAGTTTTTTCTAAAAAAAATATTCCAGGGATGAGTCATGAGAAGAAATGTTCAATTGTTTCAAATTGTTATCTATATTAAAATAATAAAAATTCCCAGTTTAGAAAAAGATAATTCCAACTAGTAATAAATTAGATTTCTTGGATCTTTATTTAAAAATGCAAAAACAAATATATTCTAGTGAAAAAATTTCAACAAATCCTCGTCAATTTATAAAATGTTTAAATCAAAATCAGCTCCTTGGATTTAGTGGTTAATATTAAAACAAGTCCTTTTTTAAGGAGTTTATCTTCGTTGACGCAAATTCGATGCCTTCGAGATATTATTGCTTTCATCACAGATCGCTGTTGTCATGAGTTTTAGGGGTAGATGAATGGCCAGATATTCTCCCCTTTGGAAGTTTTAAGGCATTTTTATTTTTTATATCCCCTTGACATATCTTCCAAATTCCACCCTCCTTCTTTTCCTTTTTTTTAAAATGGGATTCTGGCCCAATTTTTATCTTTGCAATTTTTCTTCCAAACACCACCAAATCTCTAGTTTCCTGCCGCTGTCACTTACGTATCCATTTCGAGCACTTCGAGTTCGTGATGAGGAGATTTGAAGAATGAATGTGTTTTGGGGTATTGAAAAAGGATGCCATTATTTGCAATAAGGATACGATTTATTTTCATGGATACTGAATATACGGAAATTCATAAAAGGAATTGTATATAGTTAAAAATGAATCTAAACTAAAGGATTAATATTTTCTGGCGAGCAAAACACCAACGAAATAAAACATTAAATGGTTCATTGAACAAAATATTCTTTTTAGTTTATGTTCTGTATAATAAATATCTTTACAACTATCCAATTCCAATCCACTTATGCAGAATCCTCCCCCGTGGTTGTTTGGTAATTTTTTCCACTCAACTATTTCAACAAGCACCCTTAATTCATATTCCTGGAGCAGTTGTCCCATCAACAATCTCCATTACAACAACTTCAAATCTCATAAATTATCCTTGTCTAACCGACAATAATTTTTTATCCGCGAAAGTGGATGCCGTTTAGTGTCATTTGGGCTTCCTCAAGTAATTTTTCCTCGAGGTTTCCGTTGACTAGAAAAACGTGAGCTTCCTCTTCATGGGGGGTAGTTTTGGTATCACACTAGGACAACCAGAACAGTCACAACAAAAAAAGAAACAAATAATTTTTTTGCCTTAGTTTTTGTTCTAAAAGGACACCACACACATTTTGGCTAGTGACACAGAATGGTTTTTACGTAATTTCGATTTGTGTTGTTTCTGTTTTTTGGTACCTACTGTGGTGGTTTTTTTTATGTCTTCAGGTAAATTGTTCATGGAATAGAGAAAGTATCCCCGTGCCTAATGTCGTCCATCGTTCCTAGACTGGTGTCACTTGACTTCATCAGCACCTTTCCAGGTGATTTTTTTTACTTCACCTAAAATCTTGATTGGTGCTCATCGCGTGGTTGAGCACCACAACATCAGGATGGGCGTGAAAACAGATTTGCATAAAAGTGACATCAATTTCCCGCCAACCGTTCTAGGATCCCCGAGAGAACGAAACCAAAATGTAAACAGATGGCGGACACACCTCATGCCAGGATGGATTGCGATTTATTTTTTTCACTCATTTTTGTTTTTTATTTTATAACAATTTCTTCTCCTCTGTTGTCCCCGAAAGTCTAACTTGAGTGATTTAAGAGTGAAATTTGAAAATATAATCACCTCAACATTGGATGATGAAAATGGTTTACTTGCAATTAATTTTAAGATTGTGTTATTTTCAAAGAACTCTCTATCCCTCTTTTCATGTGGTAATTTAAAATAAAACAACATTTTGTAATGTTTTTTTCTTGGATAATAAATTATAAAATTTCCAACAGAGTAATTTTGTTTATGATTTATTCTCAGCTGTTGCTTTAATTTTCGAATTTTGGGCTTGAAATTTAAGATTGGTTGGCAAAAATTGATCTAGTAGCAGATTTGACAGGCGCAGGAGGTGTCGAATTTCGATCACCTGTCCCGCGACAACGTTTTTAACCCTTTATTTATACAAGACTGTCCACGAAAATCTGTTTTTTTTTTGTTTTAATTTTTAAAAAATGCTTAAACGGCGTATTTCCGCGGAGTCTCTTCACAATAGAAGAAAAACAATCTTTTTAGATGTTCCTAGCTAAAAACAAAATTTAAGAAGTATAAGACAACCTATAAGAAATTCAATTTTTGCGTTATAAAAAAATAACTTTATCAGATCGAAAATTTTAGATGTTTTACATCTGGCATAAAACTTTAAAGTGAAATCAACTAAGAAATTCACCCACAAAGGAAGTGTCATACCCAACAAATAAACAGAAAATAATTTCAAATTTTCCTTCCAGAAAGTAGATTGCCTTTGTTATGTCATCCATTTGCGGAAAATGAGTCGACATAATTATCGCGGATGTCATTTAAAATGTTGAATAAATCTTCTCACGTAAAACATTAAAAGTGAAAATGATGTTGCTCAAAGGATGCTTATTAAAGGGGCAGACAGGGAGAATCCTTAATTAGAAACACAAGTCTACATCGGGAAAACGGGAGACTTACAGTGTCTTCATTAAGTCCTCTATTGAAAACCATGATCGGGGCAGGAGATTCTACAGTATCTCTTCTTTTTTTTTTTGGATAAAAAGCTCGCAGATTTCGTAAACAAAAACGTATCTGCATTTGCACACCTTATTTTGTAAGGACGATGAGACAAAAGGCGATGATTTTGTTAAGTTGCTCGGGGTGGAAAGAATGGAAAATTTTACTTTAGGATTCATGAAAATAATATTATGAGATAAATTAGTGTGGTTCGGTGCTAATTGGAAGTAAACATGTTCCAGAAATATATCTTGGAAAGATTCATTAGCGTCCTGTGGGATGTTTGCTTAAAACCTTTGTGTTATTATTTTTTATTTATTCTTTTCCCTCAAAATAAAGTTGGTAGACAATTTTTTTGAACGTAGCTCCTAATTTCCAGGTGCTGGCAACGAACAACAAGAAAAGCAAAAAAAAAAAAAAACGGCAACGAAAACAAAATGGTAAATATTTATTCAACTCAGTAAAAAGACACACGTTTGCAGCTCTGATTAGAGGTCGCTCGGTGAGTGAATGTCGAAGCAATTAGTGGCAGGGAAAAGTCCATCTGATCCCAAAATGTACCAGCAACGAAGAGACTCTCTACAGTATACCCTGACTGTACTGATTACAGCAATTTCATGCTCTGAAAGTTATAAGTGGAATGGTCGAACTAAATCAATCAATCATGGAACGGTGATAGCCACTTAGTGGCTCATAGACAGTAGACAGTCATCGATTGAGTTTAAGAAACAATGGTGCCTGGTGGATCGGTTATGATGGAATTAACACTGTTCCAATGAGATTGAAATGGTGTTGCAACACGACCTAGACCAAGATTGGAGTTAATGTAATAGAGAGTACACCCATTAAGTCCTTCCCTCATGTCCCCGCGGGGCCAACCAATCCTAGACCTAGACATAATAGTTTTCATTTGAAACAACTTGTTATTTTTGTGCCAATCTTAATGTGCCTCCGTTTTGTGAGGTCACACCATCCAACAAGAGTTTCCACGTAACCGAGGCCATGGACGCCACTTGAAAAATATCTATCGATCAATAAATATTTATTGGAAGATAAATTGAACTTAAAAATTGTGCTGTGGAAAGTGCTTGACTGTTGGTAAAATGTATGCACTGCTTGCTTGCTCTCATTGTTCGACTTTGATGGACCAATCCATGTCAGGGAGTTTGCAGAGGATGTGTTTGTGTGTGCACTGTGTGTGGATGATTGTCGACAATTTCTTGAACAGAATTGAACCATAACTCTGGGTAAAACCTTATTCAGGAAGAATCAATCGAAACATGAGAATAGATAGAGCCAGTTAACCAAGGATAACGGCGAAGAGGTGGAACAGGAGGAGAGGATGTATGCTTGCTTCCTTGCAGAATTTTGCACTTGAAAAATTTTGATTGCATTGGAAATCGAAAGGAGTTGCATCAAGAAGTTGTACGGGGGTGTTGAAGCAGATAATCAAAATCTGAATGAGTTTAGTCAAAATGCGCTTTAAAGTATTGATGATTTTTTTGCGTTCTTATATATTGAATAATAAAATGCTTTACGAGATGTGTATATTACATAGTTGCCTAATGGTTCAATGTGCAAAGCACTGAAATAAAAAAGACCAACTTGTGCCGGTTAAGTTCTCATTACTTACACTTTTTCTGCATTTTTGTTTTTAGAAAAAAAAGAAAAGAACGAAAACCACCAACAGACTGTGCACAAAGAGCGTCACAGTTTGACATATGAAGTCTGCTGTTCCGAACACTGTTGTGATGTTATCTGGGAATGATTTAGGTATCCTGGAAGGTAAATTCAGCATGGTTCTCTTAGCATTTAGTTTTCCTGTAAATGGCCACACGACTGGTTCCCTTGTTTAACAAATTCGATCGATTGATTACTATCAGAAGTTGAGACAAACAATAGAAGATGCAATTTACCATGGCTTGTGGTAGGTACATTCAAGGTGAATTTGATTACTTCCGAGGAGAATAAACACTAAATTGTTGTTCAAGAATATTTAGTGAAACTCTCGAGGTAAAACAATTGTTGTTGATTTTAGCTGAGCTTGGTAATTTTAGTATCTGAAAGGTGAGTGAACAGGTATAGGTACCTATACACGAAATCACCTACTACAACATGAAATACCTTGAAATTATTATTCACTCGGACTGTGATTTTACGAAAATAAAAAAAAAACCTCTCACACCGAAAAAATTCTCATGACAAATTTGTCAATTCATTATTTAAATAAATTTCTCCAAAATTGCCTGTGATATTTCAAAGTGTGGCCCACTGGAAATAACAAAACAAAAATAAGAACAAAATGAGATCTAAATAGCTTATTAAATTCGAATGTGGCACTTCTGTGTAGGCCTTAAATTGACCACAAAATATTTAATTTTGGAACAGCTCAATTTGCATACTCGTGTCGGAATTGTTGTTTAGTTTACCAAGACCCCATCCTCACCATGGGGCTAATCACCAATTAGGGGGAACACGGAAAAAACCTTGTGCACTTGAAACACAGACATGTCTCACATTTATCATCACATTGTGTAATTTGCCCCTGGCAATAGTTTAAGACCCATTCAGATTTATTTAACAACTGAATTAGAGATTGCCGCACAAACACCAACAAACCCAAAAAAAATTAAAAAATAAATAAAAAAATTGTTCAAGAAAAAACCATGATGAATTTCTTCCATATCCCATTCTTTCCAAAATTGACCAGGGATTTTCTCTCTAGGATTGAGAAGAAAAACAAAACAAAAATCACAGAGGACAGTGATCTCAGGTACGATTACCTTAAAACGTAGTGATTTACAACTGGAGCCGGCAACGATCCTTGGATAAACCAATGTTGTTGTTGGTTTTTGGTATGATATCAAGGAATTGTGAAGCAATAAATTATTTCTTTCGAACCGATTTTGTTGGTGCAAGGCCAAGGTTGTTGTTCCCTCAACTATTTTTTGGGGAGGCTCCTGCAGTTCCGAGACATCCTCTTGAGAAATACATTTTTAACAGCAATGATGTGGTGGCGTCTCGCCTTAGTGGCTGGATATTTTTCACTTGTTACGGACGAGTGGAGCAAAATATTGGTATACATGAAAAGTTCTATACAAAAAAATTCCCTGTAGAAATTCATCTTTGGAAATGCAATATTTTTGTTTTTAGTTCACTTTATTTCACAAAGGAGAATATGAAAAAAAGATTCAAGACAGGCAAATAAAATGTCTGGAGGTTAATATTTAGACTTGTTACTATTGAACACAGTTAAATCACAAAAAAATCTGCAAAGGAATCAAGTAAAGAAAAAAAGTTTGAAATTTACGAAAAATTATGTTTGGTAACACCATAAAAGTATGTATAACATTTGGACTCAACCCCTGAAGAACAGGACGAACATGACCTTTCCATCATTGATTTTTCCTCAACTTCAAATATTTGAATAGAAAAGTGATATTTTGAAACTTTAAATAAATCATCAAAATCAAAAAAACAAATGCAACGAATAAGAAGGTAAGAAATCCTTTCACATACAGAATAATGCAAGAAGAAAATGTGTAGAGTAGCATTCTGTCGACAAAAGGAGCGCACACAAGGAATAATCTACCTAAAGACTATTCCATACTCTTATATCAAGTTTCTACATTTTGTCTAAAGAATAGTTTCTATGCCACATCAGTTGAATAACAACAACAAACATTGTTGACTTCCTTAATGTCAGTGTGTGTGTTTATGTCATATAACAGTAACAATAGTGCATGACTTTTGTTGTTTGCTTAATCTAGAAATCTTTTGCATAATAAATTATCGAATGATGTGGATTTTAGATAGAAGACGATATTCTACATTCGGAAGGAGAATGTTGTCTCTATTTCATACTATAATGGAATGTTGAAATTCCATTTCAGGATTTTTTAAGAATCCATTCAAGGCTTTTCATATTTTATTCACTAAAATGATAAACATCATTTAAGTTGATATTTCTTTTGGGCATTGAACATGAAAAAAATTTCATATTTTTCTATTTGTAAGAGAAGTTACCTCGAATTTTGGTGACAATTACAAAGAACTTATAAATTAATTTTAATTATAAAAATACACGTTTAAAAATAACAAACAAAAGTATTTAAATTAATAAATTGTTTAGAATGAAATTGGGTTATCCACCAGAATTACGTCAATGTAATTTCGTAATTGTTTTATAAATTAAATTCCTGGATCAATGCTCGGCAATGTACAATTTATTATAGGATGCCATTGAAAACATTTCGAATTCAGGGAAATTTAATCAGGATATGGAACGTGAATCTTCCGTTGTTGTTAGGTATGAAGGAATTTCATCTGGAAATATCAATCAATGCGGCGGAAGTTGAGTTTATACAATTCATCTCGGCTAGAATCAATTCATTACGATCATTCATAATGATTTACGTACACAGAGCAATTTGCAGAGCAGAGCAATTCCGATGGTGTTCCACCACAAATCCGTCCCCAAACGTGATATCTTCATTATGAGGGAGAGCAGTGTTGAGTACAGGTGCATATACCAGCCCAGCCGACGGTAGATGCAGCATCCTTTCTATGCTTGTTCTACCTTTGTCACCTCCAACATCTGTTGACTGCATAAATTCCAACTTTTGCCCAGAAATTTCGACCAGCAAATAGAGAGATTCACTTCGAGAAATTGTTCGTTTTCAGATTTGTCACACACGAAATGAGGTGCTCCATCTTTCATTCGGACTTGTTCACTTGGGCGACACCTGAGACCCTAAATCAAACCAACTAATCAACCCACCAACCAATTGAACCACCCCCAGGTATGTCGAACTTTTTGCTGAATGGTAAAATGTGTTAAACTTGAAATTGGCTCGTCACGTTTTGTCCAAAAGGATTAAGACCAGGAAAACGAAATGACTTGCCTCCGCCAGAATCACAGCATGCATCGATCTCATTATCCTCACAATTTTTGCTGCCGTTCAACTGAAAAATATCAACGAGTTTCGATTAGTTTTATGGTTTTTGAAGTTGATTGAAACAGGCTTCTCCGGCTATTACGAAATTCGAAATTTATGTCAATTCGAGAAAGAGGTTTTTATCCCTTGTAAATTTCCAATAACGTAGTTAAGGCAGCTGTTGCAAGGATTCTGCAGAATGGCTGGATTAATTGAAAGTTTTTAGTTGGAATTACGAACAAAGTTGAAGGATTTTAATGGAGTTTTTTGCAAGAATTCACAAACCGAAGTAAATTGAATTTGCGAAGATGAATTTGGTGACCTCAAAAAATGCTATTAATTTATTAAAGTTCGAATTTAAAAAAAAAAAGAAAAAATTTTAAACTTTTTCAAAATTACATAACTCTATACAAAATGAATAAGCCTAAAAATAAAACCTTCCCTTAGGTCACATTTAATAATTGAGACCATGCATGACCAACGTTTCCCACAGCGACTATTAAAATCGCCAACGGAATTTATTTCCAGTTCGACTGGTCCACATTTGGTGGAGTAAAACAACTCAGATTTCAGGTGAGCCCAATTAAGCCAGAACAGCATCTGTTTAGTCATCCAAGTCGCACTTGGTCCCATCAAAATCGATATCGTCTCAATATACATTTCTGAACTTGGGAAGTCACGTAGTATAGGAGAAGGTATCCAATGTAAAATTAACAACACTCCGACCAGAAGCAAGACCAGCTCAATAAATAGAATCAACAATACTAACAACAAGAAATTGACTGTCCATGAACTTCAGTTGATAATTAGTAAAGCCGGTTCGACATCCGAAACACTTATCGCCATCGGATCGACTAGAATCAATTGTGGAGGCGGAAGCCATTCACATAATTACAACGTATCACTGTTGTATCCTAGAAAGGGGAAAGGGGGTGATGGGCTCAACATTCGACCAACTTTAATCTCACTTAATTCGAAAAGTGAATTTGTTGTTTTAGCAAAATTCAATGGTGTCCAAAATGGAGACAAGAAATTTCAAAAAGACGAAATCTTTGCCCTATCATATCATAACCAAAAACAACAGAGTCAACTTGCACCTGCCGCAATTTGAATCATACTAATCACATGTCTACCATGAGTACGGTGCAGAGCATTTGTTGAGCCCCGACGAACGAGACGAACGTTGTACCAATAAATCCATTTTTCCTTGTTTAACCTTCAGTAAAATGTAAACATAAGAATTGGCTCAACATCCGCAGCTCTTTGTTGGCCGTTTAAAAAGAGACTTTCATTCGGAATTGTTTCGTAAATATTAAGAGAATATCTCCGCTCAGGAATTGTATAAGAGTTTAGTGGTTTTGGGTGTAGTTTCACTCAAGCGCGTTCGTAATGAACACCACTACCAGGCGGCACTGCTATCAGTAGAGAGAACTTAATTCTTAGCATAAGCATAAAACATAAGAAGGGATTTCCCCTTCGACTTGTTTTCAGTTGCACTTCAAAAGCAATTCATTAAAACTAATTTGATTGTCAAGAGTTTTTTACAATCTAAATTTTCAAAAAAACAAAAACAAACGAAAAATTGAAACAATCAAGAAGATCAAAAATTACTAGATTGTTTTATTCTAATCGGATAATTAAGTTCCAGAAGATATTCAAAAATAATCTTAACATCGTTAATCAAAGTCGAAAACAAAATCATGATTTATTTTATTTCATTATTGTTGAAATCCAAAAATGTTTCTGTATCCCAAAAACGGATCAAATCGGAATCATCGATTGATTAATTCCGTAACAGGGTAATTTCAATTGAAAAATGGGAATTTGTTAGAATGTTTGATGATCCAGAACAATTTCAAACTAAATACGTAAATACGAATTTCCTCCTCCCTCCGCCACCCCGGGGAAACCATTAAAATTTCATTTGACCTCGATGTTTTCTACTCGCAAATGAAGATAAACAAGTTCCGGGGTGCTGCAACAATGCCCAATATCGAGAGCTCGCAAATATGATTGCACTTTGCACGTAAGCGAGTACTTAAGGTTCAGGATGATGACGGTTAATGGTTTGAGGGGGGATGTGGGGCGGTTTCTAGTAATTAAATAAATAGCTGCGTGCGGTTGTGTAACACGAAAACGTTTTAATTACTCGCACAAATTGCATGCACACGCCCGAACGTCCTTTGATTCAGTTATACCGCATCGCAGGGCTTAGGCTAAAATTGTCGAGGGTTGAACAAATGGGGTTTTTGAGTAATAGAAGAGTTTGGAATACATACATACATAACGCAATATAACAATTATTACCATAAGTACTTAAAATCAAATCCATTACCATAACTAAAATTAGGTGAAACATTTTATTTGAGGGTCTCTCCATCTGAACGGATTAATTTCACCGAAATTTTGTGCCGGAAACAAGGTGACTGTTAATGAAACGAGATTGATCGCACAGGGTGGTCCTTTTGGGTTGATTGTTCAAAAGGTTTACCACCCAGTAACGAGAAATTAATTACAGACTCACCGCCCAACTCCCCTCATTTCGCTTATGTTGTGAAAATTATAGTGCATTGTAATATCACAATTGAAGTTTATAATTACCAACAGTTATGGAATGCATTTATCTCGTGCAAATTAAGCTCCTGGTCGTATATGATTGAATTAAGGACTAAACGAGTATGTGCGGTTCCATTAACTGGGTTGAAAATATTTAAAAACGTTTTTACACAATCATTATTATTCAAAGGTTAACGGTCTACGTGCAATTGAAGTTTAATTATGATGTGTAACCAAAAATATTTCCATATAATATACTTACTTATAAGGACATTCAGAAAAAAATTAATAAAAATTCCAATGCAAGTGCAAACGCGATTAAAATTTTGTAAGGTATTCACTGGAATTTCTGAATCCTGAAAAGAATGAATCTTTTAGAGATGGAGGCATTTTAATTACTTGCAACAAAATATACTATAAGAAGGAGAAAAACAAATGCAATTAGAGTTCATTTTTGAAACAACCGTTGAGTAGTTGAGGATTTTCAACGTTTATTCAACAACGCGGATCTCGTTTACAACTTTAATAAAGTTTACCACATTTTTCATATGTTTGTTCAAAGAACACCTAAATTAAAAATAACGATAATATTGGATAAGAACATATGAGAAAAATACTTGCATCTTTTCTTAATTTCCATCATTTTTTTTTTGTGATTTTCATCGAAAAATACACTTTTATGATTAAAAGTATCTTTAAAAAACTGTTAAACGAAAAATGCGCATCCTTCGCCTTAAAGTATGTGATAAATGTTGCAAAATCCCCCTCCATTCATTGTCACTACATCAAAGAACAATTGCGGCCAAATGTTCCTCTGAATTTTCCCCATCAAATCGTAATAAAAATAAGAACCCCATGAGGTATCATATCCTATTTATTATGCATAACAACGAAACATCGCTGTAGGACACATTCCCTATTCACAGGGTGGTCGTCGTCCTTCCTTCTATTCTTTCTTTTTTGTTAATTTTTTTGGTTTGGAAGGGTTGAAATGACAGATTTTCGTTCACAATTTCAAACACATAAAACAAAACAAAGCCCATACTTGCAAAATATTAAACCCTCGAAATCCATTTTACTCTTCTGATTTAAAGTCCTTTTGCTACAGATTTTCCTCTTTAATGGCGAAATCGACTTCATTCGGAAGGTGCAGCACGTGCTTGAAACGAGAACCAACCCTGGAACCCTGAAAACCCCTTTAATCGAGAATTTTTCAATGCCTTCCCGACACATATATCTACAAACAAATATACCTATATATGTACAATGTTATAGGTACATACTAGCAAAGGATATACAGTATACACTCAATATCGTTCAGTTCACGTGCTTTTCCACTCCACCAACCCTTTCTATCTCTTAAACATTAGCTGATGGCCTTAAAAGGATACTTTTACACTCATAAAGTGGTTATCTCCATTATAAATGAAGAGCAATCCCGGCGTTCTGTCTAAAATGGAATCTTTTTCTGTAAAGTGAATTCCTATTTCTGTCTTGATATCGAATTTCCATGACCTTTCATAACAACACATTCATTGGGAATCACTTTTCAGGAACTAAACTAAACGGTTGGAGATTTTAGTTCCCTTGCGAATAGAGATCCTTTTACACACATCCTCCCTATAGAAAGTGGAGCAAAAAAAAGCCCCAACATTGGCGAAAACCACCTGCTCACAATGTGTGCTTAAAGGAAAACCACAAAACAATCATCCTTATACCTTTCAGTAACATTAAACATTAAACACGGATCATTCGACTGTGATTTACCCAAGAAAAAAGAGGAACAGCTCACAGAGGATCTGAAATAAGCCACAACATTTCCGCCTACTTCCGCTGTGGAAACATAAATATCAGAAGCACTCGCTTTCGAAAGTGGGTTCCGAGTGTCGTGCATCGCCAAAAGGAGGTATCAAAGGAGCACAGGTATTTGGTTTGGCCCGCGGACCCGCAGGATAACCAGATTACGGGAACCCGATACAGTAAATTAATTTTGATGCCATCAAAGATTTGTGGAACCTCAAACCGACCCGATCCGATTTCGTTTCTTCCTTGTCCACAATTTCATTCTCTTCTTATTTTATTATTATATATTTTTTTGTATCTTGATATCCTTCCTCCAGTCTAGTCGCTTCCAGGCTCATTTCAGTTCAAAGATCTTTTGAGACTTGAAATCAATGTCCTCAGGACAATTTTTTTCATTTTTATTATTTTCTATTTTTTTTCTACAGTGTTCCTGTCATCAAGTTCTCTGCTGGATTTGTCAAGACATGAAACTAGGACAATTAAACGGATGTTTGCCCTTCAAGGCGATTTTCGTCGTTTCTGATTTCCTCGATCCAGTTTTCCCGTTTAGTTGTCCTTTTCAGCTTTTGTTTGTCCTTTTTGATTTTTGTCCAGTTCACAGCCGGAAGTGAATCAAAGTGTACTCAACTCAACTCAAGCTATTTGATAGTTCCTAGTTTTCTGACAATAATGCAACAAAACCATCGTTTAGTATTTATTTTTTTCTGTTAGCAGCAAAACAATGTTGGTTTAGTAAAAAATTTCAAACAACTTTATCCATATCCTGAAGGCTGAAGTTCTTGGGTTCATGAAGTGTTAAATATTTTTTTTTATTTTAATTAATCTACATCCACAAAGTCTTAAAATTGAAAAATAAAGTGCTCTCACCATTACAAAACTATCGTCCTAAGACCGTCCTAAGCATTTAAATTCTCACAAAAAATATACAACATTAAAAACCATAATTTTCCAGCAGGTGAAATTTTGGTCATTTCAGAAATTGTCTGGAATAAGTCCCACACAAAAAATCAAATTATCCTGTCACACGTGAACTTAGGGAGCAGGTAGATAAAATCATAATTTATTTCTCCATCGTCGCGGCAATTATCCTTCAAGGATAAATGAAATTGTGTAGGCAGGTTGATTTGATCATTACAGGTGGATAATTCAAGATATTCACCTGCTCTCCCCGACCGATGTCATTCTTGTCATGAGAATCCTTCTAACGTTGCATAGAATTATTGTTTAGCAGGTGCATTTTTTTCCTTTCAGATTTTCCTGTTTTATAGTTAAAGGAATTTTTAATGATTTCCTTCATTCTGAATTTGTATTAAACGAGAACTCGAATTCACTGCAGGTGCATAAAAATCATGAAACCATGGAAGAACATCGAAAAAATCAGAAACCATAACAAAGTTAATTAGAAATTTCTAACCGAAAGACATGATGAAGAATAATTCAGAAAATTAAAATTAATTTTTGCAAATGTAACACCGAAAGGCGGAATATCTTGATTGCTCACCAAAGTTCTTATTTTTTTGTTTGACATCAATCAAAATTGTGCGTTTTTTGCCGCCGCAAAAATAAAAAAAAAATAAAAAAAATATCCTTCCACAAAACACAAGAAAATAACCACAAAATCTGAGCGTAACCCCATAAAATAAATTCTTATGCAGACATCCTGTGGATATTCGTAAGAAAAACACTTTCCGAACCACACGCCCTTTTCGGATGTGTACACCTGGTAATTGCTCCGGTAAATGTAATTTCAGAGTATTGTCCATTGCCGTGAAATTTATTATCGTGTCGCCTTTTTGTGCTGCTCCATTATTCGGCGGCATCTTCTCCTTCCTTTTCGGCAAAAACAAAACAAAGAGAAAATAACATTTTGTGTCGAACATCAAAGTGATATTGAATGAATTTTCAAGGACTGGAACAAATTGAACAAATTTTATCGAAAAAAAAATATTCACATATCCTTATGCGAATTTTATCCTTTTGTCCTCTGAAAGATTTTGTAAAGAAGACACACAAAAGGTGACCGAAAAATAGTCTATAAAGAGAAACTAATGGCACCAATTGTTGTTTATTTCTCACACGTTTACATCCCGCGGAGATGGAAAGCATTATAAATGATTGAATAAGTTTTGTATGTAAAACCAAACTATAAATATAATAAATTTAAAATTTTATCGAGTTTTTCTTAAAAATTTTGTTATAATTTGATTTACACATTATTAACAGAGACACAATGAGAATCTATCGTTTGTCATTTTCGGAGTTTATCAATGTGATTTGTGCCATTATCATACTGAAAAACAAAACTAATCTTTTTTCTGTTTCACAAACAACCTTCCTAATAATAATTTCACCTCTCAATAGACTCTTTTAGCAACAACAAGCCACAAAAATATGTTCTTCTTGCACTTAAAAGTCTCAATCGATAATCAATTGTTGTTATTCCATTGATTACATCCAACTCTTGTCTAATCAAGCAATTCTAAGTGACTCTCTTTTTTGTTTCCTTGGTACAAAACAAAATTGG
This sequence comes from Leptogaster cylindrica, assembly GCA_963082835.1. Lineage (NCBI taxonomy): Eukaryota > Metazoa > Arthropoda > Insecta > Diptera > Asilidae > Leptogaster > Leptogaster cylindrica. The sequence continues at coordinate 32,095,361 of OY720107.1, forward strand.
ATAATTCACTGTGTTGGTAGATGAGTTGACCGATGATAGTTTTTTTGGTCCAGTAGACTTCATCTCAAAAACAACTGTAGTCCGGTCTGGATTCCCCTTGGAACTTCACTTAGACCATGCTGAGGCAAAAGGAGCATCGGTGATATTGAGAAATTAATTGAGTCATGCATGAAATTGACATCATAGGTGGTGGATGACTGTTTCCTTAATCAAAACTGATAGGTTCATTTTACTCTTGTTTTACTCTTCATATCTTCATATTGTTCTAATTGGTTTTAGTCGGGGATAAAGAGAATCAGGAATTGAAGTGTCAACGACAGATTTTTCTAGTTTGAAAAATGCATCTATTTGAGAAAAATTATTATTAAACTCACACAGAAATGTTATGTTTCGTATTTCTTGTGACTAAATAAATAAAAAAAAAAACTTCCTACAAATGTCAAAGAAGAAATTTACAATTTTCCTCATTATTTTAATAATCCTGATTACTTCCTTTCTCTGATCCCATTTTTTTAAATACCCAGAAAAAACACAGATATGAAAAACCATCAATACACTTTTTCCCCATCTCATAATCTCTCGTCGTATCCCTCATCATTATCCTTTTTTTGTCATGTTCAAAACCTTAACTCTTTCAACTCCTTCGCCTGACTGTAACATGATCGTGTGCGAGTAATTACAGGACACATGCTCTGACATTTATTGGTGATGACATGAAATGCAGGGTTTGAATCCTTAAACTGCGATAACTGTTGACGGCATTATTTTGTTTACTTGCATCCCTTGACCCGTGTCCACTTAAATTAGCTTTTTTATGTTTCAAATTAATTGTTTGTCTTCCGCAGTAATCCCCAGTGGGAATATTGAAATGGGTTTCGATCTAATTGGTTCTGATGACAACTGAGACAGATAAATGCTGATGGGGTTAATTTACGATTGGAAATGATTCCGCATTGCTTCCTTCCGTTGAGCCTTCATTTTTATTTCATTTTGTTTTTATCCTCCTCTTTCATTATTTTTCTGTATAGCGCGCACACTTAATATTTTATTATATCACAATGTTGAAGTTGTTGTGGAGAATTTTATGTGAGTACGCAAAGAAGTTCCCATAAAAGGAGCCTTTCAGCTATTTGACTCGTCATCACACATTTTCACGAACACTTTTGTAACAATTGCACAATGTTTCTTTTTGCTAGACGAAAAATGGAGCTGAGAGAAGTAATCTTGAAAAAACATTTTCCTCTTTTATGAGTTAAGAGATAACTTAAGGTTGAGGATCCCTACAACAAGTGTCCTTTGGCATGCTCCAATGTTGACACGGCAACCCTCAATCTCCAGGCATGATTTTATTCTTCTTCTTCTTGTGTTTTTATACTACTTGCCGTTTTTTCCGTTCAGTATAATGTTGATAGGTACGCTAAACTTTCTTCTATCTTTAACAAAGCCGAACACTTCGTTTTTGTTCTTGTACCATGCACACCGGATTTATTGCAAATGAAATGAACTAACAATTTGAAATATCTTCGAAAGTACCTATTCATTTACAAATAAAAATAAAGTAAGAAAACTTTTTGGTTAAATACCACCAGATGATGGCGGTGGAGAATTCGCAGCCTCAGGATGTCTTTGAGAAAAAGAAAATTCTACATACGAAAATGTACACTAATTAACGCCTTGTTTACTTGTCTAGATTGAAGTGTAGGCATACCTTAATGAGTGCACGGAGAAGGGAAAAAAATAACAAAGACGAATATAGAAGGAAAAAACCAAGCTGAGTGAGTATCCTGGAACAAGGACTACACATACTTAGTTCCTTTGTCTACACTCAGCTAGAGGAGATGGTATTAAGTCTGAATTACGACCATCAGTTGTCGTCTTTGATTCTCTTTGGAAAAAAAAAATAAATCTTTAATTTGTATCTAATGAGAGAGTTTTATGTAATTAATAGCATCATGCGGGTGGAGAAGGGAGAACTGCAGGAAAAGTCTACGAAATTTCTTTTTGTTGGATTTAAACAATGATGATGGTGAAGTTCATGTTTTTCTCTCTGGGTGCACGTCGTCTTATTCCTCAATGAGGGAAATGTAAAGAAACTGCATGGAAAACTTACCGGAAAAAGGCTTAAAAAATACTCCTGTATTTGAAGAATTCTTCTTTCGTAATTTTTTGTTTATCATGTTAAATGTTAAGCATGTTCAGGGCCTTAGTAAATTGTGTTCACATTGCTCTTAATTAGTTTTTGGAATTTTGTTAAGCATTTCCAGTTCATAAAAAAAAAAAAATTCTGCCTGACACTCAAACTGAACCATTTCCTATTTTTCGATTTCACAAAAAGAAAAATGACAAACCTCTGAAAAATGTTAAAAACTTTCTTGAGTTGTGAAACTATTTCCATTTTACTTAAGAGCTTTTAAAAATCTCATCCTGTATTACAAATATTTGTTTAAAGATTGACCATTTCAAAGAGGAGGAATACCAAAAATTCCAGGAAAACTTCTTCTGTCCCGGATAAAAGGTGCCGTAAGCAATACTGCCAAAGGAGCAAAGTATCCGGCGGGTGGTATGGAGGGGTAGGCATGGTATGCGAAATAGGGGGCTTTACAATTTACCTGGACGTAAAGTTCGAAATAACTTTGCCGTCACTGGATGCGCTGAAATCTCTGCATAACTTGATCTATTTACCAAGAAAGGAGTAAGTTATTTGGTAAATCGGGGGGAGAAGGAGAAAGGTAGCTGACTTTTGTGTAGAAAATGCATTTATGACTTCGACTTTTCCGAGGCCGATAGATGATGAATGAGGGGGTGGGTATCTAGCATCCTATAACAACCCCTCACTCTTCAGTGGAAGATTCCAAACCATTAAAGGACCTTTAGAACACCGTTAGAAAGCATGTACTCGCATACCATGTTTCATTATGATTAAGTACTTATTATGCCCCTAGGTAATTAAAGTTTTAATGTCTTTCATATTATGAATCTACATATGGCGCAAAGGGAACACACACACACACGGTTCGCCCCCGCCCCAAGCAAAAGAGTAGGTACTTGCAAGAATATTGAGATTCCTCTAATTTTCAGTCTATCTATATTTATGTCAAGATTCAACTATTTGTACGTGAGAAGGCAAATTCCACAATTATGGACAACAAATTTGTGTGGTGTCGATGAAACTTGGTTAGTTCCAGAATGTGATCCCGACAACGGTAATTGTATGGAGAGGAAAATGAATTTTCTTCTGGTATCATGAAAGGACGTCTCAGGAGAATGCTTTATTATTAAGATTATAAGGCAAACCTTTTGTGGTTTTTGTTGCTATTGATAGGGATAGCAGTATACCAAACATGAAAGTGGTCCCATTTTATTGAAGTTTTCGGAATCCTGTTGATCTCCTTGAAGTTGAAACATTCACTATTTTATGGTAAAATGATAAACAAAGTTATAAAACATGAACTACGGGAATTTAGCAAATCAAATAATCAATCAAAATAATTAGGACATTCACAAATGAAATTGCCCTCTGTCTCTCTTAAAAACTTCTGTAATAAAATCCTTCGGCAGCCGCGAAAAGTGCATCCGCGACATCCTCCTTTAAAGGACCAATGAACTGCATACCTTTTTCCAATAACTCCGTATCAAAATGTTGAAATCAGTTGACGTTGAACAAACTGTGCTCAATCTGTTCAAAATGAGCATTTGTGCAATTCTGGTGAAGGGGGAAATCTCAATTCGAGTGGCTCCTTCAAATGTCTTCAATTCCATTTTTCTTTTACAATTTCTATTAGTTTTTTCCCTTCGCCTCTTTTTTTTTTTAAATTGTCTTTCAAACCAAAACCAAAAGTGTTCAAGACAAATTCCACCATTTTACCGTTTGGCGTTAGATTCTTTTCGAGTTTTGAAGAAATCAATTGAAATGGCAAATTGAACTTTTACAATTACCCAAAAGCATGCAACATCAATGTGAATGTGTGTTGAATAAGAAGACAAAAGTTTGAATCCTGCTAAAGACAACCAGATTTTGGTTGTGTCTTCCTTTTTATTTCTTCAGCAACTTTGGAGAAAAATTGGAAAAGGTTAAAATGGAATTGATAGAAAAGATCAAAGTGTGAGGGAGATAGAATTTGAATTGAATGCAAACAAATAAAAAAAAAAAAATTAGAATAAAGTGGATTCGTGGAAAAGGATTTGGAATCCTTTACAGGAGGGATTTTGGGTGTGTATTATGTCAATTGAAATGCAATGAACTTCAGAATGACAATTGCCAAGAGAATCATGGAAGGAGCTGTTGCACGTTGGACTCGTCAATTTGGAATCTTTTGGTGGATCCTAGCATTGGGGCAAAGATGGCTCTTTGATTTTACAGTGAAAATGGCCCAGAAGATGAGGAACAAGGGGAAAATATGTTCATTCATAAAACTAGAAATTCCTTTTGATTACAGTGAATCAGGTAATCCAACTCAGTGCTTTGGTTGAATTGGAAAATCAAAAGGACATATCTTTTTGAAGAACATATTGCATTTGCTTTTCTGCATCACATATTTCAGAATACCATTGAGCAACTCTGTTGATAATTTTCTTTAGAAATAAACCAGTGAACGTCCGCCATTATTGAATTCCGCAAGGGTTAAATTTTCGATATGTTCCACCTGTAAAACTTGAATGCAATTTGTCTTTGGCGAGTTCATAAATTTTCCCAAATGTAAATGTACAACATGAACCATTTCCTCAGGGAACAGCAAAGATGCATGTCCAAGGTAATTTCCACTTCCGTTGTATGTTTCGTCAATCCCTTCTGCCCCCTTTTTGATGCAGCCTTAGGTTTTCCTGCGGAATGAACATGTTACCTGGTACTTTACGGGGTTACTCAATCATCACAGGTAAACCACAAGGGGGGTTCGTTACAGCTCACTAACCACCACTCTCTGTAGCGCGACGGGACAAGGTGTCATCATTCATGGAAGAGAATTTTGCGTCACGCGTTCATAGCTGCAGCCGACAATCCGAATTCGTGCTGTTCCCGTCAACGTGAACGACGCGACGTCATGTTCATATTGCGGGAGTATCTTTCTGAGTAGTGGATTAAAAGCCAGCAGCGTCGTGATGAGCCGTCAGTTCAGCCACGGTCTAATGGACTAGAAAAATGCCCATCATCCCTTACCTAACGAGGGTGGGCTGTACAATTTAGAGGCAACGTTTGCATGGTTTCTGAATTTGTTCCAAAATATTACAGAGCAAAGAAAAAACGAGAGAAAACAAGTATGTCCAACAAACAAAACTATTGTTTACAAAAAGGATTAAAGCAAGCATAAATAACATTGAAACGGTTAAGTTGAACAATGTCAAGTTTGGGCATTTCAGGGAAAGTAAACAAATGTACGAACTGCAAAGAATGGCTGCACTACCCACCCACTTCTGTTGCCCCTACCCATACTCCAACATATCATGCTGAACAGAATGAATAATAAAAGGACACCTTCTGCATGAAAAGCGGAAAACGGCACGATGCACGATTGCATCCTAAAGCACGTTCCGCTTATCGCACAAGGTAAAAGCCATACCGGAAGTGACTGCTTGTATACACCTCAGATAATGAAGAATAATAAATTGGGGGAGGATGCTGTATGTGTTGGAGTGTGTGCGTGAGCGCACCGTGAAAGCACTGCATCAACGAATCTGGCTTAAACATGTTAAAATTACACAAAGAAAAGGGACTGGTTCAAAGGATTAATTATTTAATTATGTACGAATTTTCAAAAGCAGCTTGGTATATTATGTAATAACTAAATTGATAATTAGAACCAAGCAAATTGGATTTAAGGTGTTGTGCGTAATTAACAAATTTTCATTATTATATATATTATTTAAAACTAAAACCGAAATTCTTTCGATTGCTTCCCTAAAAAAACACAAAACCCATCCAGTGTAAATCACACCTCCAAAATGTTATTCTTAAAATATATTTCTGGAAAAACCTTTACACAAAATTGCGGCGAAGAACGGAATTCGCGTTAAAAAGGCTCCAAATTCCCTGAAGCCCATTTAATGTTAGAATTTCCTTACACGATTTTATAAGGCTCCAATTATATCCTTTCAATTCATGATTTAATAACATTTTCAGAATTTTTTCAAAGAAAATTTATATCTACATATAAAAAAATATTATATAAATCTGTGCCACTTTTTGTAAAGCAAAAAACGAAGCGAATCCTTTGGAGTTGTTATGGTTGTGCAAGCTTCCTCTTCATGATTCGCTTAATGCAGAAATGATGCAGCACCATTGGCAGCATCAGTTCCCGACCAGCAGCAACAGCAGTGGCTCAGAATTTGTGGTATTGATTACATTTTAATGACGTGTCCTGGAAGTGCAGTAGACATTCACGGAAGAAGGCAAAAAAAAAAACTAAATTGTGTCAGCATGTCCTTGTTATTTATGGGCTTTTCAACTGGTGAAAATCGATTTATTTAACTTAATTTAAATAATATAATTAAACTTTAATCACATAATTTTCTTAAAGGATGTTGAAATGGTTCTTAAGAAATTGTTTTTTTTTTTCAGAATATATTGGATGGAAGGACATTTTCTGAATCTTAAAGGAAAAGAACTTATGAATTTTTATTTGAAGCATTTCTCGACTTTTTCGCTCAAATTGAATCATTGAAATGAAAGCAGAAAATTTGAATTATCCTTGAAAAAGGTAGAAGATCCTTTAGTGATGAAATAAAAACAACTGAAGTGCTGAAGATCAATTAACATCAAATCCGTCCAATTTTCATACATATTGATAACTGATGAGTTCTTGGAAAGGCGTTGTTTTGTGTATGGAAAACAGGCGATTGTTTATCTAATTCAAGGATATCGTTTTGAAGGTCACAATCTCTTGGTTTCAATTATATCGGCGATCTACTAGCGTTTTATCCCTTTCAACCTATAGAGCAAAATTGTAATATGCAATGAAACCCATTTTAACGGTTCATCCCCAACCCCAAGGATATGTAATTGACTTTGTTTACCTTTACTCACGGCCCATATTCTAGAATTGAGATAGTCTATTCGCAGGATAAAAGGTCGAACTGGTTTTGCTTACCCAACTTTGGACATGTATGGGGTTCGTCCCGAAAGAAAGAACTCTCCAGAATCATCCACATTCACTTCCGCCCTCAAGTCCAAGTTCTGCATGAAAATGTGCGAAGATATCTGAGGCCAGGGGGATGTTGTAGGCGAACAGTTTGTGGGTGGATTGTACGGTTTTGAATTATGCATTCGCAAGTCCTCCGATTTAATAGAGATGTTCATCTCTCCCCTCCCAGTAAAATACGCTTCAATTTCATCCCCCATCATCATTGGGGTTTCTTGATAGCGACCAACACAGACAGTGTGTAATTTTCGGGATATGATCGTTTGAATTTATGAACCCCACCATATTTGGACATGAATCGTTCTTCAATCCTGGCACTTCCTTCCCCAAAACATCGGTGTCGAATTGCAATTATTATATAGTAACGGGAGAGAGTATGGAAAGCAGCGACATTGGCCGCCATTACATCCCTGTCAAAGTGGGTTTGCGTGCATGTCTCCTCCCGTCGTATATTTGATAATTGATATAAATAATAAACGGGCGGATTCCGTGATGCATGCACGTACTAAACTGAGTTCCGCATAAATATGCTTTGGGGCTGATCAAACACTTCCCACCCTCCTCTTGCGATTGTTGTTGAGCAGAAAACAACCCTCGACTATTATTCACAGACAGTGTAATGCCGTAAATGGGGGAGAAACCGTGAAACGTATCTAGACGAATTTTGACGTGTGTTTATGAAATATTGCTTTGGAACGCGCCAGAGACTCGCATACTTTATTCAAATTTTATTCATTTTTTTGTTTAGTATTTCTAATAAGCTTTAATGTTGAAAATCAGTCGATTTGACATTCGGAGTTTGGAAACTAGTAAAGGACTTACCGTTTTTAAAGTGGAGTCATCGATTGGGCATCTTTACAAATAAAAACGAAAAACACTACACTCGCGATTCCTCAGACATTATAAACATTGCGATAAGCGATTGCATTAAAAACACTAAGAAACGACAGCAAACTTACCATGGAATACAAAAACAAATTAAATATGGCTTAGATGCCAATAAGTAAATTTCGATCTCCGTAAGGAGTGGTGAGGAAATTTGTCAGAGATCGCCTGTAAGCGATTTCACGGGAGCGGAGATTGGTTTCCTTTTTTTTAGCAAAATAGCAGACCTAAAAAGGTGGCCGACTTTGATATTCGTTGTAAAGAGGATTCACAGGAAAGGAGAGAAAGCATGTGAGTGTTTTCCATCAAATTGGCAGACCTAAAAAGGTGGCCACTTTCAATGATCGCAAAAAAATCAACACACAGAAAGGGAAGGGTATCAAATACAAGAAAAAAAAATTTTGGATTTTGTATTCAACGGAAAGTTAAACAATAATCGAGTTTAAAGTCGCGTCCGAATTGATGCCGAAACTTGCTGAATGTCTGAAAGGAATTCCCTGAAACCGATCGCTCGTAGTGTAACAGCGAACTAAAAATGATTCGAAGAGCGAAACGAAACACCCTGAAAAAGAAAATAAAGTTAATTAAACAATAAATTAAAGTACTAAGTTTTAAAAACAATCACTATCATATACTCAAAAAATAGACTGTTTTCCAAAATGTACCGGTAGGTATACTATATACAATAAACATATAAGGAAAATGCTCATGGCCCTCTTTGCCTCTCATCTTCATCGCCTGGCGAGTTTTTTTTGTTTGCTGGTTATAAAACAAAAACAACAATTTAACATTTACGCCAAGTCAAAGTGCGTAACCTGGAATGCAGGGCTTTGCAGGGAATATATTTTTCTGGGAAATTATAAATTTCCGTAATCAATATCGCTTCCCAAATCAAAACAGGTCAAGAATTATCACCGACATGTGGATGACTGCAGGAAAATTTTTGGTCCAGTGAATATTCGAAAAAGTGTTGATAATAATTAATCAATAAAGTGAACATAATTTATTTGATTTCATATTGCGGTTTAAAATATGCCACTTTTTCTTACCAATAAATTTATTATCCAATTTAATCAAATGTGCCATTCAACTGGAAAAATTCGAAACCATCATCAAAGAGTGAATGTTTTTTGTTTTGCATGAAAATGTACAACAATATTTTGTTGAATATTTCAAATGAATTAATTAATTAATTCTGCATGAAATAATTATACCTATTCGAAATAATTGATTTAAGTAAAAGGTTTTGAAGTTACGTTATTTTTGTAACAAAAGCATTATTTCATTATTGAAACAAAAACAGCAGATATATAAGTTATAATAGGACTGAGTCCTGGAATTAACATATTATTTAATTCGATAAGAAAATATTATTGCTAATTAGTACTTCATTACAATAATTAAGTGCTTTATTTTTGAGTAGTTTAATTGCAAGGTGCACGCAATAATTTTCAATGAATTGGAAAATTAAAACAATTAAATCTACTGTAGAAATACACTTCACCTTCGATTTACACGGCATTTCACTAAACTGTCGTATAAATAAAATTTGTTGTAACTTGACTCTTCCGTTTATATAAAAAATGAATATGAGATATAAATAAAAATTACATTACGGTCGCGTAAAAAAAAGTTCTTTCACAGTTTGAATCGAGGTTTAAGTGTAATTGCAAGTTACACAAGAGTACACAGAAAAAAACTTTTATAATATTATGTACCTAACTTTAACTTGTCATTGCCCACCCACAACTTTTTATTGTCCTCCAAAGCATAAACAAAACAAAAGCAAATAAAAAATATAGTTTAAGGGTAAACAACAAACTTCTGCAGTTAAATCCTTAAATTTCTTTTGTAACCGATTCGGATAACAAAATTTAAAGTCACGTGCGATAACTTCAGTATAATGAACTTCGAAGGATATCTTTGAAAACTTGAACTAGCAACTTTAGTGGGTCATGTGGGATTTGGACAGTGCTCACATATGATCACCACGGGGCATATAAACCACATGCTGCCCGCTCGTCTTTACCACCCTCATACGAGAAAAAGAAATTCATTTCCTGACACACAATGGCGAATCGAACACTATGAAAAGAGATCTATTCTTTGAAGACAACTAAAAATCGAATATTTTTTTGGTATTATTATTATAAATTTTACTCACGAAGTCCTGAAAACAGAGTCACAGAGGAACGTGTTGGCATCATTAAGGGGGAGATCCTGACACCACTACAGTAGCAGAACTATTATAAAATGTTGCCATTTTAAATTCGTTTTACACACCAACACAAACATAGTTCCACGGTGTAAACCAAGATAAAAAAAACATCTCTCCACTTTGATAGAAATTTTATATCAAGGCCGTATCCTTCGATCCTCGTGCGAATACCATTCAATTTTGGAAAAAAAGGAAACCTTGAAACAAGTGACACTAAGGAGATGGTGAACACCCTAAAGGGAAAACTTTCTTTTTTTTGTAGCTTCCTTACTGCACTCGCACACCTCTCACCACCTTCTCCACTGTCCCAGCATCCCTATTACGTGGCATCCCCATAAGATATTTTACGTGACATGCATTTGTGGATGAAGCCTGATAGAATGATATCTGAACAGAAAGCTAAGTGCCTTCCTTTTGGGCGATGAACGATTCCCAAAGGTGCAGAAAAGGATATGCTACGCGAAAGGAAAGAGGGGATGGAGTAGTAACATCCTCATTATAAGTGTCTTCAAGTATTTTTCTAGAGGTACGCTTCAACAAAATTCACCAAACTCTCTCGCACGCTTGAGAGGATTCGCCGTCAGGATTTCATCTCAAAGTTGACTAAATCTGATAAAATTTAAACTTTGAATACGATTGCAATGGATCCTTCTTGCGTTTATTCTCGGATTACTCAGGATTTGTTCGGTTTTTTTTTTTTTTGTAATTTGGTTAAGAACACGTTTCCCCATCACAATCAAAGGTGAGAAAGGGTATTATTTCAAAGGGGTTTTATTTCGAGGATTACTTAAGAGATGTAAGGATGCACTTCACAGGATCCCAATAAACTATTCAAGGGTTTTAGGTATTACTCTGTGTTTTTACAAGTGTTACCGTGGAATGTTTCATATTAAAAAGAAGTTGTAATTCAATATTATCGTGTCGGAAGTAAAATAACACTTAAAACAGCTGAGAATTTCAATTATAATTACCCGGAGGAAAGAAATAAGGAAGACGAGTAAAACTGGAGGATTACGATGCAATTCTAATTTTATAATATTTTCCCTTCGTCTGGGTTTCATCTGTTCTGTCGGTAAATTCCATCCGCGCGCTAATTGTCCTTGTTACGGGTTTTAAATTGCTTGCAATATTATAGTCCTTGCCACTTGTTAATTTCAGGACCCTTTCCTCTATAGCTTATGAACAGATGAGATGCATCGGGTGCGGCAAAAGAAGGAGGTAGTGTGTAACGACATAAGTAGAAGCGAGGTACTTAGGTCCCGGGTTTTAATAGAAAGATTAACTAGAGAGAATTATTTTAATTTCAAAGGACTTTTTTTTTGTGTAGAGAGGAGAGATATCTAAGAATAATATTTACGTTTGTTCGCTTTTGGAACATTAAACTAATTAAAACAGGGCAAATATTTAAAAAAATACAAAAAAAAAATTTCAATATAAAATCGAAATAAAAGTTCTAACTTCAAAAAAAAAAAAAAAAAAAAAAAAATGGACGTCTGCAAACTTTATGTTAAAATATCTGCCCTTATGAACCTGTAGAGTCCTTTAATACCAATTACAGCTGTGCAAACAATTATCCTTGACCATCGACTGCAAAATGCTATAAAGTTGTTACAAAGCTGCTCTCGAAAAACCATGAAAAATTTCCAAAAAAAAAAAAAACGAGAAACAAAAAAAATTCCTGATCGAAGTGAAGTTCTTCAAAATGCCTTTGAGCACAGAGTCCAGGATTTTTGATATTCTTTTTTATTTTTTCGCTTTATTTTTTTTTCGAGCTAGCGGAATTGAAAAAAACCATTTGAGTGTGTTGGAGGAGCACCTCTAACAGAAAACTGAATTTCGTTCCCCGGAAACGTCCACTCTACAAAACTCCATTCATTGTCCGGCATGGGAAAGGGTTGTACGGCGGCGGGGTGAGTTGAAATGTTTCAATAATCCCCGGATAACGATTTCACCAACTCTTTTGCTAACCCCGTAACCCTTTCGTTATACGGTTAACACCGATCCGAACTAAAATTAGTCGAGGAATTGTGTTTGCATGAGAGCGCCGATGCTAAGGGAAAGTTGCAAGTTCTCCGGATATTAAAAGGGAAGTAATTAGTTTGCCGTCTGGTTTGAGGGGGGTGAAGAGAATTGGGTGTAAGGTGGGTATGGGGATGGAGCAGATTCCGTTTTTCTTTTTGTGAAAAGTGATGAGGCGGTGGAGGACAAATTCTGGACAACGTTGTTCCAGTTAGAGAAGTTGATTATATTTTCGTTTCAGGAAGAGTTGAACAGTCTTTGGTGAAGGGGTTAAGAGGACTTTTGGATGATTTTCAAACAATTCACAGTTTTAGATTACAGGTAACCGTTTCGGGGATAAGTGTTACGAAAAAGGAAAGGGGAAGAGAAGTCGAGAATTTCGAAAATTTCTATAGTAGTGGCAAAAAGGAGCGAACAGTTATCGTTGTCGTTTGTTAATGGCACCCGGAATTGCGCTTCATTTCCAGATGAGTGGTTAAGTGGTTATCAAATTAGCATTTTTATAGATCCTTCTCCTCTTGATTCATTCGCCTTCCTTCCTATAGCATGTGAAGCATTGAACACGATCCTGGATGCTGTTGGATCCTGGATGGGCGTTGGCGTGGAACAGAAGAACACCATGACGAGATTGGAAACTCGTTAAGGTAATTAAAATGTAGGTTGCAATTAGGTATTTTGGGGGATGATATTCGATTGTGGCCAGCAGCAGTGTTTATTTGTGGAGAATTCTAATTAAAAATCGAATCCGAAATACGATGGTCAATGTTGTATTAAGTCAATTGGACTCGAAATTATGCAAACCACTGTCAGAACAAAACAGAGAATTAATCCAAGACCCAGTAAAAAATGTAGAAAACAATAAATAAGTGTTTACAATTGAAATGCTGTTTAGGACGTTTTCTTAAATAATTTGAATCTAAATGAATTTTAAGGAATCATTTGAGGAAACGTTTCTTAACTTTGGAAAACAAAAATCTATTTTATTCAAATTATAAAATATTGCAAAAGTTTGAAATCTAAATTTGGAAACAACAATATTAATTTCTTTGCAACATGGTTAAAATTCACAATAAATTTTCATTTCGAGTTTGAGCTGTGTCAGGACCATATGTGGACCAAATCTTCTTGTCCCAATGCGGTGTTCCTACTTCCTAGAACTAATCAAATCACATGCAAGACAAATGGCCAACAAATCATGTTTCATAATTCTCCAATTAGTTTCAAACCAAAAAGTTTATCCTTAGCTAAGGCAAACCGATCTGTGTTAGAGAGAGGAAAGTGGAGAAGTTGGGAGGTGAGGTCAGATGTTATCAGACCGAAGAAGAACATAATTAGAATAAATCACTTTTGTGCCTGAAATGTGGCGACGGTGTTGGAGTAAAATTTCTTCGTCCTTCTGCAGAAAGTGATATCTGAAGAAAATTCGACCACAAAATGTCCTCCGCCCACGAAACAAATGAGAAGTGACAGTTGCCTTCACACTCCAGTTACTTGGTGTCGTGTTTCAAGGAGTGAAAACCAACAAAAAAAAAAAAGAAGGAAAAAAAACCATTATCACACCGAAGGCGAACATATTCAATAAATCATCGCGAGGACAACAAGTCGCAACCTCCAGTGGCAATTGGAAGATTCTTGATTACGAAACAAACAGCCTCCGAAGATGAATGGAATCGGAGGAGGATCGCATGTGCTACAGATGGGAACACATCCAAAACTCTAGCACCAGGATAAACCAAAAGGATACTGGATACTATCCACTGCTCACCCAGAAGCCACGATTATCTTTTTGACCCATTTATGGACATTATTCTGGTCCATGCCATCAGCAGCACACACACACACATCTATAAAGAGGAGAGCACATGGGAGCAGTTGGTGCCGCTGTGGTCTGAAGGAGCACAGCTTCCAGGGATTAAATGAATGTCCTTCAGTAGGCAGACGACACTAGTTACATTTGTCATTTTCCGTAATTGGTCGGATATTTGTTTCACATCTCTCAACATTCTTGTGATTTCCACAAATCGAGATGGAACATGACGAAAATACTCCAGCAAAGCATTTTGGGGATGTTGTCCCCCGGACTCGAATTTCGAATAATATTTGTTGAATTTGTCGAATAGATCCTCCTGAATTTGCTACTATTTCATTTAGCAAGGACACTTCTGAACCATATCATAGAAAATTTAGTAATAATAGATATTTTGTGATGAGATTTTTGTGGAATTGTTATGAATCTTCTGAAGGAATTTGATTGCAAAGAAATAACTATTTAGATACTTCTTTAAACAAATTTATTATATAAACCACTTACTTTGAAAACGTTGAATTTCATTAGCATGACCCACTTTCATAATAATTACAATTCCTATTAACTAATAAAATTTAATATAACCAATTTTGAATAAGTACTAATTTTGCATGCATTTATTCCATGCAATTTTGTTTGAAGAAATAAAAAGCTATAAAAATCCGACCGAATTTATTAATACCGAACGCAAACAAATTGTCATCTGAAACAGAAAGAAAAAGAAAATCATTATCCTTGATGATATGAAAAATTTTAAATAATAACCAATTTCTACACTAATCATCAAAAAAGTAATTAAATATTCCTACTGATACGAAATTTGTTTCTCAGTCAAAACAATATAATTAATTATTGCGCTGCACTCGATTTTCAATGTTTTCAGTAAATTGTTTATTTATTTTTGCAAGTAGATTAATGAACATTTTGTGCAGCCGGATTTTGTTTAAACTAACTACTCTTGAAGCAGTCACAATAGATACAAATAGCTTTTGAAAACAAATTCAATGCAGTATATAAAAACAGAGACGAACTAAGCAAATTTTGTCCTTTTTTTTTGTTTTGGTTTTTGTTTATTAACTACGTAAATAAATTTATTAGATGGTATTAATATGTAGCTTTATCTTGTAGTTAATTTGAATTAAATTTATTATATTGTTTATTGAATAAACGCTTTCGCTTATTGTTCACCTTTTCACACTTTTTTACCTTATAACTGTAGAACAAGGCAACTTTTGAGGTCAAGACGTATCTTCTTCATCTTCCCTTACCCACACCTCATTATCCTTGACCGGTACAGAAATATAAATGAATGCGGTTCTTGGGGCACAAATGTTAACCACCTGAAGTCCTTGAAACAGTCTTCATTGATTTTTTTTTCTTCTCTCAATGTTTTTGTTTATTAACCCCTTCCAAAAATTTTCACAGTACGAATTTCAACAAAAACAGAAAGTTTTTGAAAAGGATACCGTATTTCTTCTGCAGCTTTTGTTTCCTTGGAAAATCATAAGTTTTGTTTTTAATTTTTCTTCTTGCTCTGTTATTTAATTTTTTTTTATTATATAACTGGAAAATTAATATGACAAAAAAAAAATTCGAAAAGAATTTTCGCTTCATTAAAACCTATTTCCGTGTAAATTAACAAATTCTCCGCGGGGGGAATTAGACGAGGGTTATCATCCTTTAATGAAGTTCTTTGCGAAGGAAACTTCCCACCCACACAATGGAAAGTCAAATGCGGGGATGATCATTAAAGTTTTTTTTTTATCCTTGTAGAGCCATACAACTACCCCCTTTCACCGTGGCTCGCAAGTGCCTTGAGTGAACTTATCGTGACCTCATTATGTTTCGCCATGGAGAAAATTTCCTCTGGCAAATTGGACGGAGCTTCGCTGGCAGAATTAGAGCCGCAAATGACCTCCTCTGCCGACAATAATAAAAAAAACATCCCGCCAGGACAATACCCCTATGAGAGTTATGAAATTGTTTGACTTGTTCTAGTTCTTCTCTTATCATCTTTGACAGCATGCAACAAAAAAAAAAAAAAAGACAACAACCAACAATTCACTATGGAATTTGCCTGCAGATGAGATAGGCTTAAGAGGTAAGGATAATTTATCCAGTTGCAAAAAGGATGGCAGATGTAAGCTGATTTAGTATCGGGTCTATCCACTTATCTGATCCTTTTTCATGTTGTTGGTGTTCTAGTTTTTTTGTTGTTGTTGTTGTTGTAAAGTCCAGGGGAATTTACCAACGAGAAAACGACCTGAACAATAAATGGTCACCGTTAACTACCCCATTGTTTACGAAAAATTGTTTAACTGTGCAGAGATTAATTTTCGCATAGTGTAGAGACTATAGTAGTGTCTACGTCATTGTTTTTGCAGTTGTTTTTTCCGTTTTTCTCTCTATTTTTTTTTATTATTTTGCGAACAATCGTGCAGTGGTGCTGATTCAAAAGTGTCGCTGCTGACTCTTGTTTGGACTTCGCATCTATCTGTGAATACTTTTCACCATGAAATATTACTTTAGTTGGTGGAACTATCATCCTGATCCATTTCACTTCGGTTATTGTCAACTGTGCGTAGTAAAGTCCTTAATTTATGTCACAACCAGCAGAGGAGGTGAGAATAAATGAATAAAAATAATTCTCTTGCAGCTCTTGGGAGTTTTTGGAAAGGTGAGCAGGCGAAAGGTTGTTAAAGGTCAGAGGTTGGATTTTCCCTAATTAATAAATTGATTATAAAAGGAGTTGGTTAAACAAACATGTATAACCACCTCAAAAAAACTCATCTTCAGAACATTTCCGTGATAATTTCTTATAAGATTTTCACTTCATAGGAAGCAGCAGAATCAATAAGTGAATAACATATCCTTTTAGAATACTAAATTCCCAAAAAAAAAGTATTTGACCAGTAAAATACTTTTCAAGAGGTACTTCTATAGATAAGTGTATCTAAAATAGCACTTACGACTCAATGAAATCAAAAAATTATAATACAAAATCCGGTGTTAACTATTTTAAAAACACGACAAATCCTTTTAGAATAATATTCACAATATCCATTCCAACTTTTATTCCACCTCCACATCCTTTTCAACCGGTTAATGCACAAAATTCACATCTATGCATCAAAATGTAATATCTGTAAAACCACCTGGACCATTTAAGAAAATCTCTCCTCAAGAATCATTTAAGTTTTAGATGAAAATCTTTCGTCCTATAAAATTGTAATTTGGCAAAATCTTACAGGATCACCTCTGAAGCCATCGTCTTCAACCGCTATCATCAAATCGGGGACTCTTCACCTGGGAAACTACTTTCTTAATCTCCACTCTCTTCTACCCTTTACCATCTCCCTGAAATGGTGTCGTTTAAATGCATTCGTGGAACGATGCTTAAAAGTGCATAAGCCATACCGAGCTAATGTTGGGGAAAATTGAATTTCTTGTTGATGGTAAACTTTTTATTTTTACCTAGTATTTTTTTTTTCTTGTGTAAACTAACACGAGTGAAAGAGGTGGACAGGATATGGAACGATGGCAATGGAAAGTTTATAGTACAAAACTTATAAGCTGTTCGACTAAGAAAATATTTAACAATTTAGCAGTTTTGCGGTGTCTCAACGAAATTGGAAATTTTCTGTCAAAGATTACGACCATATTACATAATTGATATTCATCTTTTAGTTATCCTTTTTTCATGGTATGGACATGGAATTCGTACAGGTATTGCTGCAGATATTTTTGAATGGTAGGTACCATAAAATTTTATGGATTTTAGTATTTGGTATTAGATTCGAAATGGACCATTCTAGATTATCTGATACGGATTTACAGAGATTCTTTTTTTATAGTAACGAATACAAGACGGACAAAACTAAATGGAATTTTTGTTTATTGAATTTTCAAAAGGAAAATGTTTATATTAACTTTAGGAATGATTGTGTTTTTAGTAGGTAGACTAAGTAAATCGAAAACCATAATTTTATTTTTTTGTGCTTCTTGCCTTAAATTATCTTTCATTTTCAATGTTTTTGTATATTTTTGATATTTCCTTGAATTTCCATAAATAATATATATATCCATATCCATATATCACTTTTATGGGAAAACAAAAAACGTGTTCTAACATTGAAGTTTGTTGGTTGGTAAACAAAAAGAACAATTATTTCCGTATCCGTAAGATACCAAAAATTAATATAAATTAAGTTATTGATGTTACTTCCATTACAGAAATGAAAATAATATTACCAAAATTCATGCTTCATCCCCAAATAGTGTTATAATCCCTCAACTTCAACAATTATGTGTCCTTTGTCTACAATATAATTTTCTCTATTCCCCAGAGAGGATTTCCTAGTTTCGGGCATTAATCATTTCCTAATTCCGACATCCACAATGCTTCCATCTTCATTGAATTTGGATAGGGTCGAAAAACGTCCATTACTTATCTCTGATTCATCCCATAAAACAATATCTACCAACAAAACAAAACAAAAAATATACCAAAGATTGTTTCATTATGTTAACCATTTCACAGATTTTGAATTTTACATTTAATTGGGGAAGTTCACAGAAAACAGTGAGGGAAACGGAAAATTTTATTTTTTTTGGTAAACCAATTCGGCACGGAAAAAGTACTTTGATTCAACCCTCTCCCCTCAACCCTACGCGCGAATCATGACAGTGATTAATAATTCTCTAAAAGTCTTAATGGAAACTTTTGATTTCCTGACTCCTATGACGTTGTCCTTTTTAGAATTAATGAGGAACGTGATATGCTTTAATTGAACTCAAATATTCATTTTTATTTCAGTTTTTTTTTTCAAATTATTTAAAAGTTCCTTATTTAGATTCTAGATTTGAAAAAATGTAAACTCGTTTTACTGTTTTGTTAATTAACAAATGACACTTAAGCCCTGATCACCTGGAAGCCAGGACTGAAATTGAGGCGATCTTCACGCGGGTGGGCGATTGAAAAAAGGATGAAAAACCATTGATACACAAAATTTTACACAAATTTTTTCAATTGCAAATCTGTTCACCTGCCGCTGAGAAGCACCTGCCCGACGTCAATTTCTTACCATTGGATTTGGACGATTTTCAGTGCCCACCTGTCCCCTTTAAATTTGTTTTTTCCCCTTCAAAAATAAAATAACCAAATGAAACTACAACAATCGTTCGTCTTGTCAAAATTGATTTAAGGTCCTTTTTTTCTGGACCCTCATTTTAAAGTGTTTAACACTCTCATTTGATTTGAATAAGTCCAGGTGAAAGGCTTTTGTCGTCAGATAAGTGATTTTAAAATCACTGTTGACCAATATCCTTTGCCTCTGGTGAAATTTTCCCTCAGGTATTGAAACAGTTGCCGCCTGTGGAGATGAAAGGAAAGGGTTGCTGATTGTACAGTACAGGGAATTGTGGTTCACTCGAAATATGTGACACGGGACAGGTGTGAAAGCAGGACAACATAAATCCACCACCAGGCAACCGGGGGAGTTCCCAAACTCTGTTAAACGGTCAGAAGAACACATCGAAGGACAACACATAGTTGCTGTGTGATGTTAAACGAAAATCCATCCAGAATTTTCGTGTATCAAATTTCGATTAGCTTCCATCCACCTCAGATTCCATTCGATGTTTTTGTCTCCTTGTCAGCCGCCTTCCTCTCAGATCTCCTACGCATTCCCACCTTGGAACCACTCCTGTTGCAGCATTGTACTTTTCGAGAGGCTTTTGTAATGGAAGCGCCCTCAGTGATTAAGTTTCATGGAATTATTTCACGCATGACTCCACACCTGGGCACACCATCAATCCGCAAAATCTTCACAAATCGGTTTTTTTTTATAAAAAATCTATTTTTTTTAGTGAATACTTCCAGGGATCATTTGGTGGAAATAATTAAAAATTTTAATTGCCATGAAATTGCGTCCACTGAGCACATCAACTGCTTGGTGCTCTGTGACTGAGCAAGGAAACGTCTCCGATACCAGAGCCCTCCTCCTCCCTCTGCAAATGGTCCAGCTGAAATTCCAGTGGAAATCACATCTTCTGGCAACCGGTACAACATTGATTGATGTAATCGAAGCATTTACGGGATTTTAGATGTGATTTTAGACGGGTTCATGTGATAATTGGATTTGCTGTTTGAATCACACGAACTTCGATTTGTTATCCATGGCGACGTGATATCGAAAATTACCGACCTCGACCTTTTCTTTTAAGATTACAAAAAAAAGACGAACTCTTTTTCCGGATTTCTGATTAATTTCGGTTGAGTTTTTGTCCGGAAGACATTTTTATTGTACGTTATTGAGTAATGTGGAAGTATTTCTCAATTGTTTTATGATTTGAATATGCTTGAAATTTAACCCTTCCGTTATGAAAGATCACCAAAGTTTTTACTTATATAAATAGAAATCAGCATAGGTACAGGAGACACATTTTCAGTATAGTTTATTCGGGAGCAATATTGTTACTGCAGACAGGAATGTTTTACAAGTGTACAAAGGCAATCAAAAAAAGCGATAACGTACCAACCTCGAACAATTTTCTGTATCGTCCTTCAATTTGTTGTTATTCAGGACGAAGCCAAAGTCAAATCAATGTCGAACTGTTTTCATTTTTGCTGTCCCTGAAATTGGTTATTTAAGATGTCTTATTTATCAAATCACAAAAGGAAAAACCAATCCACCCTTAGCAACAATATTGATTACCAAAATCTCTGCATCATTTGAGTAAATTGCAACCGTCTTTTATTTCAATACCTTTTCAAGATGACGATTACAATTTTACTTAAGTCATTATCATGTTATTTATTTGAGCATTGGAATAATGCCAGAAGCACTCAAGACATCCCAAGCTACCAAAATCCTCTGTATTTTCTGTGCATTCTCATCCAGGAGACTAGAAAAGGAGTAATTGGAAATTTTGCACGATCTGAAGTGTTTTAGAATTGAATTTCCATTACCATAATGTCAGAGAATTTCCTTTTCTCGAAATTAAATTTGTGCCTGATTTCCATAGTTCTTAACGGTTTGTCACATCGTTCATTCAGTTGTGGGTGGAAAGAGAAAAGACCAAGGGATGCTGAACTTTGGATGATGGTTTGGTGAGGTCGAGGGGGAGGGGAAAGATGTCTTTGCCAGTTGCACACAAAAGCACGGTACAAGTTTAATTTATTTTTGGAATATTTTCACACGGCAACCAGTGGCAAGAATATAATACGATCAGAAGCCAAAATCGAATTTATTCTACCATAAAAAGAAAATTCTTACTAAAAAAAAATCTGAAAATCATTTCCCTACGACCAAAATTATTGATAGCTTCTTAAGGATATTTCATTCCCCTTTTCCTTTCCTATCCATTTGATAAATTTCCAGGTGAATTGCCACCGAATCTCGGTTAGAGTCGAACGATTTTCGTTTATACAACAATTCCATCAAGTCCTATCGTCCTGTGGTCCTCAACGATCCATTTTTTATCGTACAAGAAGCAAAAATGTTTTTTTTTTCGTTTCTTTTATGACAAGTAGGTCACTTTTGAAATCAGTTTTGCATTTTTGGGGCGATGTTTTTTTTTTAATTTTATTTCATTTTAATTCTTCATTTTCCTCTGGTTGGTACTTCTGCTGTGAAAACCCCGAAAGAACTTCTTGGCTGAGGCTTATTTGCTTTGCAGTCCTTTCCGAAAAGGAATTTTCGTGATGAAAATACGGCTGACCAGTTACTTTGACGTCCATCTTTTATACCCCTAGGAATGGTTGAAATTTAACTTTTTCTTGTTTTTCTTGAAGAGGGTTTAATTAGGAGGGTTACCCCACAATAAAAAAAAAGGAAAAAAAGGAGTAAGGTTCTTCCAACTTGCCTTTAGATGAAGTCAAATGTTTTATGTTAACATCCTAAGAAGCCCAAGATCCCGTCAGACGTAAGTCCTCTTTTTTTGGGAATAGATTTTCGCGAAAAATTCAACGGTTAAAGCAGGAAGGAGTGGAGCAAAGAGAAGAATAAGCAAAAAGGGTCTATGTCCGGCATCTGATGTTATTAAATGAAATTTTCGTCGCCTAAATGATCCCTGCTGTTATTCTACCGCTTTCACGGAAGTCGAACTGTATTAAGGGTTGATGGTTTTTGTTATCGTTTTCCTGACTTCTTTGTCTTCCGAGTTTTTTTTTTTTAATAGGAAACTTTTCCACGATTCGTTGCTTAAGTTAAGTACAAATGGTTAGAAAAATCACTCAGTCATTTCAAAATCGGCAAGTGACTGCCAAAAAACAAAAAAACAAAAACAAATCCCTTTTTTTTGGGTTATGGCGTCAGGACGAATGACCACACTAATGTCTGGTTGCTTGGCGATAGTGGAAAAATTCGGGTAAAACTTGCCACTCTTCGAAATAATTACCTCCGATTGATGTTGTCAGATAAAGTAATTGACTTACGTCACGGCAGCTGCTGTAATGTTCGGAATTTCGCCGAACGCTGACTGTTCCCTGATTATCCTGAAACAGAAATTGTCGAACACATTCATTAGGGTCTAATACAAGTGAATTTGAGGGCATCACACAATCTAGCGTACGTCAATTAAGGCATTACATCATAATCGAATAGTCAAATAAAATAACCTTGATAGGATGAGAATGTACACAAATTCTGTCCCCTGGGGGGTTCTAACATCCCCGACTGGCGCGTTCGTTCGCCGAATGTAATTGATGGCATACCGCTGTGCCAACCCTCATCTTTTACACACCAAATGCATCACAAGACTCTTCAAGTTGAGCAGAACCTGGAATCATTCTCATCAGGACTCATCCAGGAGTATACTACATATATACTACTATACACTTTTCCCTATTTTTTATTGTTGTTGCTATTTTTTTTTTATGCAACATCTGACAGACGGAGACATTTATTTGACGTATCTAGGACCCAACTGAAAAGTATATTGGTAAACAGTGTTTGCAGAGCGTTGTATATGCTGTAAGAGCTTGGCTTTAGTTTATGATGGATGTGTGGATTTGGATGTGGTACAATCCTGATGATGATGGGCAACGATGATGGTAATGGCTTCCAGCACAGTGGGAAATGAACATTTGGTTTGGTGGTGGGGTAGGTTGAAGGACGACACTGATTTAAACCTTAGTTTTTATCGTCCCCTATTGTTTGAATTCCAGTTGCCAAATGATGGTAGTACTTTAAGATATTTTAGATTGGTTTTTTTTTAATGGAATATGACTCAACACTTTCTCGTTGTGATATGAACGACTGTAGTATCTAATTCTGTCTCATATCCCTTGTCCTTGTTCAACTCAGTTTTTGTTCCCATTTCGCCTTATCATATTACGGAAAAAGGAATCTAATGTCCACCTATATTAAAGCGTATTACATTTAATCTTATCTCGGAATGGAGCAGTATTCTGCGAACCTCTATCAAGTCATTTAGATCTTTCTGACAAAATGTCCTGCAGCAAGTAGAGTTGGACAAACAATAACAACAACAAAAAAATACACTCAACCAGCACCAGTATCCTAATTAACACAAGATTTCCCTGTTGTCCATTCAGATGGGCATGAAGTTAATAAAAAGCGGAGAGGGCAATTAACCTAAAAAGGAAAATCTTAATATACCCCGCTCATTTATTTGTGGACTAAGGGAAATTGTCCCAAAAATCCGGAGGCTGTTTAGATTCAAATTAATTTCTTAGTGATGTTAATTTCTGTAAACGTTGCCCCATAACACTCTGTGTCAGTGTGCTTCCAGTTATTCATGTCATCCACATTTCATAACTCTGATCCTGATCCCCCCTCGGGAAATGGGGAAGGAAAACGATCTACAAATGAAACCGATTGTGGATATGCATACTATGAATACCTGAAAAAAAAAATCCGTCATCATATCACAGAGAACTAAAATCCCCATGTCATCTTCCAGTTGAAATGCCCAGAGGAAGTACTCCGATCATCAATCACTCATGACCCCAACAGTTTTTATAGAATGTATTCCCTTCCAGTTATATATATTTATATTTTTTTTATGTTCTTCATGCTTTTGCGTTTTTTTAAAACGTTTTATTTCCTGGGAATCCGATGCGACAGAATAACTCTTATGTGATGAAATCTTTTGATATCCATCGGGGAAATTCGGGAATGGATACGAACAAATTATAAATTGAGCTTTTCTCGTCAATGTCGACCTTTGGGACAAAGAAAACGATTTAAATCAATGCGACAGGTGCTTTGCGGAAGACACACTATTTATGATGGATACGGAAATAATTTATTCGTGAAAGAGAACGATTTTTATGAGATTATGTAAATTTAATTCAAAGATTGCATTTTGTTAAATATTAGTATGTGTGACAGGTGGGAACCATGTCCTGCAATTGGAATAGAAATGATGTCATGTCAAGTGGAAGCAGTTTGGCTGTTTCTGTATTACTATGCAGTTCCAAAATTGAATCAAAGATATTATGTCATCAATGATCAAAATGGTACAAACAAATTGTAAAAGGAACATATTCAAACAATTTCCTATAGATTTTATAGAAAAAACACTTGTGAACATTTAACAACAATTACTTTATTTAAAAAATCAAGAGTGCAAAGCGTTTCGCCCTATCGAGGCGTCCTCAGGCTGTTGACTGTTTTACAGTACCTAATTGTTGTTAAATGTTCAGAAGTGGAAATATGGAAAACTTCAAACAAGTTCCTTCTAAAAAATCGATCAATTTCCTAGATTTTTTACGAATTGAAAGTCATTGTTTGATGAAGTTGGTTAAATTTTAACCTATCCCTTGATATAATTCCCATAAAGCCTTCAACAATATTCAATCAATTTCCAGAGCATTTTCCCAACAATTACATTTCACTCCGCATCAAATTCCTGCCGTTCAAGTAATGCCATGTCAGTGTTGTTTTATCGCTAAGCAATTTATTTCTTCACCTGTGGAATGTGTGAAATTCAGAAGAATAAGGTTGGCTCAAAAAGTCTTACTCAAATACGTATGCATCCCCAGCCAGGGATGATGTAGAGATGGCATTCCTTTACTTCATTTTCCGCGCACTCCAGGATCATTCTGTTACAGGCGTAAATTCCGCCACTTCGTGGCATTGTGTTCCTCCGTCGTCGTTGAGGATGTGCTATAATGTATTTATCTCAGCAGGATTTCACATGCGCCAACATATTAAATCTTAAATCTTGGTTGTAGATACTCTGTGGTTTTATGAATAATGCGAGGCACTCCGCTTGCATTTTACTAAGTATTATCCGCCCCCAGTCTTTTCCTTTTACTACTCCATGGAGGAAGAATTTTTTGGTGTCGGCAATCCACAGGACATTCTTTTGGATGGGTGCAACTTGCATGCAAAATTACTTTTCAGCTTTCTCGATTCGAAAGAAGCGTAACATGGTTGGTGGCGGCAATTCGGCCATCTTCAATCGCACACAGGATGATACGTTCCTCCCTCCAATCCACCTCTACATTATCATGCTCTGGTGGATGCAGGAAGGACAACCGGAGATGGTGCAGAGAAGAAGGATGGTATCGCGAAAAATAGAGCTCTAACAAGAAAACTTTTTAATGGACTTTTTGTGTTGGCCCAGCATCTCGGAGATTTTTACGTAACGCCACGTTAAATTAGTCAGTTCGCTAATGGATGTAGCGAGTATTAGGATGTTAATTTTCCCGTTATTATCATCCGGGGAGTGAATCAGGTTCCTGCGGGTGTAAGGGACAAGTTTACCTAATGGCCCTTGCCACCGATTAAATACCGTCCAGGGAAAATAGTTTTCATAGATAAAACATAAATTTTCAATGTACTATATTTCTCCTAATCCTAATGGGAATGTGTTTTCGTTCTGTGCATTCCTAAACAAATAGATTTCAATTATTTCGCTTTTAAAATATCCACGATTATATTTGATTGAAGAGCATTTGTTGCAATTAAATTCTTAATAATTAATTCCTCAGTGCTTGCATAATTCCATTCGCTTGATAGAACAATCATAAATTTCCACTCAATTGTAATAACAATTTGTAAAATGTCTGGTTAAAACTTTCCCATACATTTAAACATTTGTCCTCATATGCAAAATACTTTAGCCGATATAATTGCTTTCCATAAAGTACAACCGAAAGTGTACGTTTGGAAGGGTAAAAATATCCTTTTGTCTAAGGATATATAATTATAGTTTTGTGTGTGAAACATAAACACAACACGTCCACACCAAAATGCAGGAAAACCGAATCTGTCCCAATCGCAAATCACTCGACTATAAATAGCCGAGTCCAAGCATTTGTGTATATCCTTTAACCCGTTCGCTTTGTTGCCATCGTCGTCGTCGTCGTCAGCAAAAGGTGCCTCCCCCCCCAATTGTCCAAGAGAGATGGGCTTAAAAGTATAGTTGGAAAACAATAAAATGCCTACAGGCAGGATGTACCTTTTAGAAAATATCCCGTTCAAGCACAACTAAATTTTCCCTCTTACTCCAACTTACCCCCTTCCCCTCCTGGATTGTTGTTATTTGTCTATATATCCTATTGCTGCTGTTGACTATCCTTTCTCCGTGAAATTTATTTTCAGTTTATTTAAATAGACCCCCGGGCACATGAATCTGAATGGACAATGGAATTAGAATACGCTATTTCATTTTGTAGTCACAAAAAAAAATAAATAAATAGAAAGAGAACAAGAGAATGAGAAGGAGAGGAAAAAATAATAAAAATTCTTTTTTACCGCTTCGGTTTTCCTTCGAGGACATAAGGTGAGTTTGGGGAAATAAGGTCAACCTACATTGCCGCATTGTTTTGCAGTTTTTCACTTTATAAAAAAAGGTAGAATAAAATGTGAGCCCAAATCAATAAAATTATTTAAATGATTTATTTATGGCCTCGAGGCAACGTCAATAGAAGAATCAAGGGCTTTTCTTGTTTTATTCTCTGCTTTTCAAATCTGCAATAGACTGGCTGTAAATTGAAATTTGGCATATATTAATTTCGTGTTGCTTTGTACTAAACAAAGAGGTGAAATTGTTCATGTAGTTAGAAATGAACAAGTGTTTTGATATTACATAAAAAGTCAAAAAAGAATTGATTTCTTTTCAGATCATGTCATCATATCAAAACTCAACAATCAAGGACAAGTTGTATTCAACCAATATCCATAGCCTGTAATTAAAATATTATTTAATTAATAAATATAAAGCTGATCACCGAGATCATATAATTACCAATTAATATACAACACTTGCCTATTCATAAAGTTCCTTGAGTTATTAAATTAGGATAGTCAACTATCTAAAAATTTCGACCAATTAAATCGAATTTAAATTAACATGTCAACATCGCCAAATTTTCGAGTTTTTTTATTTAATTTTTTTTTTATAAAAATCAATGGTTAATTTCAGCAGGATTTTCATTTAATTAGCAAAATCTCTCGTTTTTCTAGGAAAAGTTTAAATGTCAAGCATCAACTACCATCAAACGCTTGAAGGAGTTTTGAATAAAACTTTCGTTATAATCGAAAAATGCCACCCACTCTTTGGTGTCCCCTTTATTCAGGGGAAAAACCATTCCACCAAAAAGTAAAAGTGCTCAGCTCATGAATACGTACTCTTTTATTTGTGCGCAAAAAACAGCTCAAATTGGAAAAAAGCGCACACCGAAAATTGCGAATCAATTAAGACACTTGATTCAAGGTGACAGCTAATTAATCACCCCGAGTCGACGTGATGTTCTTCCCCATCGAGGTCGAGATAAAAACCCAAGGCAAAAGTGAAATTACACCGTCGCACGAAATCTCCACCGATCGCCCCCCACCAAAGCATCCCCAATGGTTGTTGTTAGAACTTCTTTGGCTGTAAAGCGGCTCATCAATCGACAGCATGTCAAGCCGGATATGCCACCCTCCTTTCTTCTCCGACAGCAGCGCAAAGTGCTTCCAATATCTGCACGGGGTGGTTGCAATCTCTACCCGCATCAATTTCGTTTCGGTTCATTAATTTCAGAGCTTCAAGATTTGATAATGAGAACAAAAATTTTTGTGAAATCCACAGAGAGGAATGTTCCGCTCACCGTCACAATTCGATCATCCACCCTCAACCAATCAAACACCCCCAATCCATTCTTCTCCCGTTTTGAAGAATCAGGCAACTTTAAAAACGAAAAATATCCGGATAAAATGATTTTCGATGGAGCATCTGAAATTTTCGGTACGACCATCTCAATAACGATAAACGATGTGAACGTCATTCACCCATCGGCGACAATGAGAAACTAAAGCAAAAGGATGCAGGAACTTTCAAGCCTGAAGTCATCAAGTTTCGTTTTTACGGATCACATCGCAAATTCCTGATAAGCCACCGATAACGATATTTTTTTTGTAGCCGCATTCAATTCGCACACACAAAGTTTCCTTAAATCCACTAAAAACGGGGAATTCCCCACAAACGTTTAGTCACCTTACGACTGCGATATGAACACTCCATTGAATTTTCACCGAAAATCACTTTCGTCTCATTAGGGGTTGGTTTACTGATAAGAACTTATGAGGGTGGATCAGTTGGGCTAACAATGGCATCGGTCCGTGACATTGTGTAGCTATTTCCTATTTGACTTCATCCAATTGCGAACATACACAAAAAAAGTAATAATAATACTGTCCTTATCTAAGGACCTTAATGTCATGCATGGCGACCTCACGTCGTTGGCCATTTTATATCACACGCGTACAGACCGAGTTCGGTTTTTCGGTGCAAGTTGAGCGAATGAAATCCCCCTAAGCGTATTTTTCACGGTTTCGCAAAATCATTTCTTTTATTTTTTGTTATTTTTTCGATAGACAAATTTATTGTGTTCGATAAAAACCGAACTTTGTTGCGGCTGTGACTTCAGCGAAAATTCTACAGTGATATTATAAACATTTACTTTCCAGTTTTTTTATTCATCGCCCTGACAAATTGCTTTAGAATAATTTGGGTGCATATTTTATAGCCTATAAATTTCAAAACAAAAAAGTGTACATCAACATAAGTGCGCATTAACACTTTTTACATCTGTTCGATGTAGGATTTTGATTTGAAAATCTATAGGTGAGGCCATTTGACGACTTTACAATAAGCAATATTGTTTTTCGGTCTATTTAGTCATACAAAATTGATTATTCTAACTTTCATTAATTCTAAACTCTTTTTTAAAGTACCTACCTGCTATGTTTTATGCAACCCTTAAAAATTGCATCCCTAAACATAAATTTAATGAAATCAACTCATTTTGAATAACAAAACAACTTTTCAGATGATTCTATTTTGGAAAATGTGAAAATTGAGGGGCATCAACAAAAGGTGGCAATTGAATTCCGTTGTGAAGTACAAAAGCATTAACCTTTCCTTTTACATTGAATAAAAACGCAAAATATCGCTCATCAGGGTATCCATTATTAATCCTTTGCCGGCCCCTAGGTGCGACTGCCATAAAAAGGGTTACTTTGTGGTAGATTCGTAGTTCGCAGAACGATTAAAGAAAGGTGATAAGCAGCACGCAAATGAGCGACTTTCAACCCTCGACCAACGGCAGACATGCAATAAAGAAATTAAAAATTACTTTTGAATTTAATCATAATAAACAGAATCAGTACAATGTTCTGCAACCCCCCTAAATTTAACCGAAAAAAAAACAATAATCCCCTATTTGACTTTTCTCGTTAACATTTCAGAGGATGAAAAATACGCACGAAATTTTGAAAATTCCCTTCAAAATTTTGGAAATATTTTCACTGAAGTGTTGTCTGTCACGGTGTTTTGAGTTTTAAAAGCTAGGATTTCAACTGAAATGCTTCGTGCATAAACAAAGAAACGTCAGAGTGTATTATGTAAAAAAGGCACAGAACAAAATGAAAGTGTACGAAAAATAAAGTAAATGAAAATTACCAAACGTAAAGGGTTCACCTGAAAAAGGATAAGCAGGGAAAGCAAGTTGAATGAGGACTTCCATTTCAAACGAGACGGATTGATGGATTGAAGGGGTTAAGATAATAAGGCGCTTTGGAATTGTCTCTGAAGGGATGCATTTTTCATTCACTTTATTAAGGACAAGACCATTCAGGTGAGTAAAAAGGATCTCACTTGGGAGTGCTTATCATCTTTAAATTTCATTAAGTGATCATTGAATTATGATCCTCGAGTGCACTTTATATCAAATTAAATTTTTGAGATGTTTTTTTTAATTTCCTTGGAGAATAGATTTTCTATTATAAAAGGACTTTAAAAATATTGTTAAGAGCAGCATCGGACTTTTGTGTGGTAGTATTTTAGAAATAATTTGCAGCTGTTCAAAATCAGAAAACTACAAAAATATGAAAGTGCAGATGATTTGGAAAATGAAGGATGAATATAAAGACCCCGGTCTTGAATTCCTCTCCGTTCAATACAACTACTTATAGACATATTATGAAAATTTAAAATACACCCTTTGTTCATGTGTTCCATCAGCTTGATTGAAATTTCCTGGCAATTATTAAGACCGAATTTCACTTTCATTGGGATCTTGAAATAATATCTGAATAGGCCATTAAAAAGTAATGAAAAACATTGGGATCTTGGCGATACCGTAACGTGACCGTACCGTAGGTCCGTCCAAATATCTTCTGGAGAACATAAGCACCGCACGCGTGACCAGGAATGTGTACATTCATTGGCCTTAACAAACTATATAAAGACAATATCCATCTATATATATATTTTATAAATGGCAAAAGAGCTCTTCCGTTTGTGTCTTTATAAGTCCATAAACACACATCCAAATCACGTGGTTTTTATTTTAAATCATAGATATATGTTCTGGCCAGGTCTTGACATTATATTTTGTTACGTTAGGTAACATGAGGAAGGAGGAGTAATTAACATAAAGGATAAACTAATATGAATCCAATAGGAAAAAAGCTTTCCGCCATTGAAATAATTTGCAAATCACCTCAAATTAAGTGATTTTGGGAAAACGTTGAATAATTAAGTTACCTCAAAACCGTGTATACAAGCCTGGAAAATCTTTATTAGCAATTTAGCACGTCAATTTGACATTTCTAATTTCTTCTTGTTGATTGTCTTCTTTTTTCAATTCAATAAATTCTTAAGTGTCAAACAAATAGAATTACATAAGCTACAAATTACCAAAGTCGTGAGTGCGAACGGTTCACATTAATTTCTAACGAGCTTTCAGTCACATAATTTTGGGTGCAGTGCGAACGAAGTATAACCATCGCATATCATTACATAGGCCAATGTAATGCTGGCTTTTCATATCGTAGTACTTATTTTTATAAAACATCATCGAGCTATCGAACGGAAAAGGCTGAGGTGGGCCTGCTAGTCGTCCTATAATTACAAATCCCATATTCTACTAGATCAATTTCAAACTAATTAAATCCTTATTGACGGATAATCCACAGAATCATTTCGAATTTGTGGTCCTTACCAGAAATGTTTGTTCACTCCCCAGGACAACATGACAAAACTAATCAAAACTAAATCAGAATTTTAGTTGTGTCGGCATAAATCAAACAAGTCTTAATCCATCTGCAAGAATATCCTGTGGCACTAAACAATTCAACACAGTCAAACACAATACTGAGAAGGGTAAGAGGATTCTAAACAATGACGGAATTCAAGTCGAATCAGTTTCTGTACAAGGTTGGCGAACCAAGAACAAATGTCCTCAAGTCGAACACGGTGTCCTTTCAAATACTGACTTTATTGTGTGGATACCCCAGAAATCCAATTTCATTCTTTTCAACTAGTTAAACCCCTCAAAAAAAGAACGAAATATATATATGTGTATGTGTGTATTTTTTTTTAGTTTATTGAAAGTAACGGAAGGACATACATGGTGCGTAGTATTCTTACTGCGGTTGTTTTTCATCATCACTATTGTTGGTCCTTGGATGACAGGATGAAGTCCCATTGTGGCTTCGGTATTCGAGAATTGTTATGTATGATCGAACACTGTGAGGCCATCCGGTACCTTATAAGCGTATTACGGTTTTATTACGCTTATTTGCTTTCACAATCTTCGAAGGAATGCTGCTGTTGTTGAATAGCGGAATATTTTAAGAGCCTTGTTTAAAGAGTCCTCCCAACAAATACTGTGTGAATTTTGGAGGATATATTTTGATAAAACCAATACATTTGAATTCCCAATTTCACTTGCATGATATTATTTTAAATGTTGTACGCTTAGAAAAAATATTGTTTGGTATTTAAGCTAAGTTTTCATTAAAAAGTGTGAGTTAACATAATATTGAAAGTGTTGAAGAGATATGGCAACGCCTCAATGGAGTTACCCAGTTGTGTTCAAATTCAAAATTTATTTTAAAAGTGTTTACCAATTTTCTTGTTTTTGATTTATCGTGCAAACAGACTTTGAGACAGACAGGGAAATATAAACTGATATACATATTTTCATTAAGTTTCTCGTATGAATAGTGACGACAAATGAACTCGACAACGACAGAAATAGAACCAATCTTCTTCTTTCTTTTGTACAGTCTATAAATTTTTAATGCAAATTCTATTTACGCATAATTCTTAGGAACGCATCTATTTGTTTTACAACCCTTGCATCCTGACATTGCAGACAATGGATAAAAATAGGTAAATGTAAAAAATTCTATACTTGCGAAATCGAATAAAAAATATTCCCTCAAGAACCACACAACCAGAAACGAGTACAGAAGGCGACCACAGTAAACTAATTGAGTTATGTTGCAGTTCAGCTGCAGTTGCAATTGCAGCTGTGTTTTCTCACAAACAGCAGAATAACTTTTTTCAGGAAATTGTTATAACAATTAAACACTGCAAATTTTTAACCCATTTAAATAGTGTTCACCGTGTCGTGGGAAACGAACAGGTTGACAAAAAGAGTACAGAAGGCGAATGAACGAAGGTAGACCAGATGAAAAGGGTGATTCCGCCTATTAATTAAAACTGCTTCATTAGAAATGGATTATCAGCAATGTGAGGCACATTTGGGATCTGGGAACTATGCTTTCGAATGGCATATCTTGAATGACGGAGGGAAATTGTATGTTGCCGCCAAGGATTGTGGTGTCCAATCCAATTGGTCTGGAATGACGAATCGCGGGAATCTTGTTGTGATTCTTCCAACGCCAACGAAGGTAAGAAAGAAATCTAAAGGGCAGTAACAACAACAGAAACTGCAACAAACACCAAAGATCTACTGCTTGTGACTTTTTTTTTTCTATGGTTTTGTCTTTTGTTTTGTTTCTTCTTCATTACTGTTGACTAGCCATTGAACTCAACCATCTCGTCGATTGTTGTTAGTCTGACTGAGGTTGAGACTCCTTGAAAAAACCATCCAGATCGAAATCATCTGTATCGAGAGGGGGAGGACTCCAGAGACAAACCTCAACTACAAGTGCTTAAGAAATTTTCTTGTGTAGAACACAGTTAATTAGCAATTAATGAAATGATAATGAACGAAAGATAAAGAAACTTGGTCTGTGCCAAAACAGAAAATCAAAGAGTTGAAATAAAAATGAACAACCATCGTTTCGAATTGAATTGGTTGAAATTGCTTCTACAATGGAACAGTCAACAGTGTGGGTTTGGAGTGGAACTGGAAGGAGAGACGAGACGAAAGTTAAGCTCTCAGATATCTAAAGATGATTTCTATAAAAACACAATTATTTTTTTTTTTTTTTTTGCTTAATACAAACGAAGCTTTTCATATTTTAACGTTCTCTTTGTTTAATAAACATTCATCCAGAAAAATCATTCCATAATTCACTTTGCAAGATAAAAAATTTTGTTTTGTTTTCACATTTAATCAGTAATTTTCTTGAATTATCCTTTTATTTATTGCTTGGGGATTAAAATGAAAAATAAAATTGTTATCAGTTTATCACTTTTATGGGAGTTTTTCAATGATAAACGATTAAAAAAAAATGTATTTTTGTTTCTTTTGATTTAATTTTAATTGCTTCTTTTGAGTTTTATTAATTAAATAATTTTATTATGAAAATTCCAAATTCCTCGAGGCGAGGACTATTTGCAAAATGAGTTTATACAAGTTTAACAAATTTGACGGCCCTTAGTAACATATTTTGAATTCAATTTAATAAAATGGATTTTTTGGTTAATTTTATAAAATTTTGGATAATAGTACGGTAATTAATTTGTGTTATTTTGGTAGAAAAAATTGCTTTAGGAAAGCCTTAGACACAGTCGTTTTAGTCGGTCAACACGTGTGTTATATGAGCCTGCGACAAAATATAAAACACTATTATAGTCCCGGAAGTTGTATAAACCTACGTAACTACTTAACTAAAACGTTATTATCAAATTTTGGTTACAATTAAACTACCAACCTACAACCAAAAAATGTTCCAAGGACAAACACTCGAAAGAAATAAAACAAAATTATTGCTTACGATAAAATAAAATTCTACATGACATTCAAAACTTATGCATCATCCTGTTACATAGCAATTTCAACTATCGGAATGTAAGTTTGATTATAATTTAAATACAATCGTAAATGCAACAATCAAAACCGGGAGCATCAAAATGTTGATGGGGTTCCAGATCCACGAAGGGAACCCCATCCACCATTATTATTCATTTAAATCGAATCTCTTTAAATGTGATTCGTTGGCATCTTGTTAACTGCCCACTGGATCTGTTACGAGGATCCATTTGCCGTGTCCATTCAACAGTTTCCGATGAAGGTTTCTCACTTTTCAGTCAGTCATCGTAATCCCTAAAATTAGTGCCATCATAAAACCCTACGAATCTTCTCCTAATGCATTCCGCCTTATTCTGTTAATCGATAAGAATATATTTTTTTCGAAATTATGATATCGACACGTTTGGATATCAACCGCTACAAAGATCTGTTCAGATATAACCACCTTTGAACAGTGTCCATAAACAAAGTGTTCGAAAAAGAAAAATGGAAAATAAAGAAAAATGCATCTCCACATCTTTCAAGTAATGTGCATCCGAAGCGAGGAGAAGGAGATTCCTCGTTTGCTCCATCTTGCATCCATATCGGCTAAATGCACTTATTGTGTCTGCGTTATCATGTCTGGGCTCCGTTATCGGTTAATGCACGCACCTCTCCGCGATGCAGACCCATCATGGAGGAGTCTTCACACCTTGGATTGATATTGCTCACAATTTGAACAAGAAATTGATTAAGGGTACTTCGAGGTAAGCCACTATCACGATGACTTGACAGATTGGTATTGAGAATAGAATGCAATGAGATAAGTGCGGGTGGGGAGGGTGGATCGGTAATGGAATTCATGATGGATGCACCCTGGAATCGGTAGTGTTGATGAAGATGCGTTTTCTCTCTTTTCTCCATCCATTTCCAATACGACATCGTCTAAGAACTCATTTTGTGGTGCAAGAGGCATTTTATTTATGAGTTTTTTTCTTTACTTTATTATTAATTTATTTAGCACAAAAGTTTTGTTGTGGCTTTACTTGTATAAGAAGCAGATTTTGTGATATTGAACACAATCTTTAGTGATGTGGTTAGTCAACGAATTATTAAATTATTTTTACTTGGTGGTTTTCAGAAATTTTTATGAGATAGAATTTTAAATTAATTTAAATTTTTGTGTTATTAAAAAGGATTATCAAGCTGACAAAAGTAGTTAAATTCCAAATCAAATTTTAAACCGTTTCCAGCCAATCATTTCTGTGAACCTTTCCATAAAATTTCAACTCAATTGTGTCATTATTTCTATTGATTTTTTGGTGATTTCCTCCACTAAAGGCGTTTAATAGTTAAACCAAATCCCCTCTAACAATAAAACTAAAAAAACTCCCTGTTCTAATTGAGTAATTTTCCAGCAAGATATTCAAGGGGTGTAGAGAAACTCAGCGTGTCACCCTTAGAAACAATTAAAATTGCTCAAACTCCGTCCATTAACCCACCTCATAACTTTGTATTATAAATACCGTTCCGTTCCGATTTCCTTCAACCGATCGACTTCAAAGTGCATTTTCATTCCAGGTCGTTGATCGTACTTAAAATGCTTTACGTACATTATATGTTTTTATATGTATGTGTGTGTGAATGGACGGTCATGTCATTATTCGGTTTAATTAGCAACTTCCGGTCGTGATGAGTTTTCGTGTCGTTTCCTCGTGATTATAAGAAGCAGTAATTCACGCGCAACACCCTTCTTCAGGCCCCCATCGGTGCAAGTTGATATGTGGGGAAACGGGGGCGTCTCAACCGTGCAAGACCCACTTTACTTTTAATGGCTCATTTTTAACTAGGACCACCGCCACTAATCGCTGCTCCTTTGCCACCAGCTCAAGAATGACCAACTTATTTGAAACAATGTCGAGACTGAAGAATTTAACATGTATGAAAAAGGGACGAAAAAACCACCCAGAATTACATAAATTGAAACAAAGAATGTTGAGTTGCTGGTCGACCCTTCAGTAAATGTAGAGGTACGAGTAACAAGGAAAGTGAAAATAAGGTCTCCGGTTTCTAGACAATAGGCCTTTAAGGTAATGTCTTTTGGATTTATGCGCATCACAAAATCCTTTTAACTGACTCCTTTCCGATACATTTTGAGTGACTCACAAAAAACAAAGAAAATACCATCAACCCCTTTTTCAAAAAATCGAAGACATGAGTTTAGATTGACTTTGAGTGGCCACTGTAAACAAATAAAATAGAGAACGACTGAAAAAAGAATAGAAAAATATCAATAACAACGACTAGAAGCTGCCGACAACGACGTCCTGCTTTACTTCAGTTGTGGTTGGCATTTTAAAGTCGAATAAATTTTTTGGAATTTTTTGATTGTCCGGAACCAGAAGGCGTAGGTAGAAATGGACGAGAAGTAGAGAAGTAGACGCTATCGGGAACATGATGGGATGAATTACAAATTATAATGAGACTGGCACTTGGCATTGATTCCCTTTGAAGCCGACCTGAACACGCCCCAAAAAAGGATGCCACTTCTAATGCATTATTCGGACCTCATTATAACACGTTCCTTTTGGCAGGTGATTGCATTCATTCAGTCGCCCAGAGATTGGCGGCGGAGTTTTTGCCCTTAAATTATTAATTTTTGTTTCACAACAAACATTTTAGAATATTATTTTTGAATTGAAACTTTTCAATTTATTTCCTTTTCTAATAAAGCAAAAATAAAGCAAATCTTACATCAAATCTAAATCAAACTAAAATGTAACAATAAAACCGACGTCATAACATTATCATAATTCTCCTGGACACCTGTCTTAAATACGTGACAAATTTTAACAATAATATTATTTCATGTTGGTACAAAATAACTCTCTACAAAATGCGTCAAGTTGAAAATCCTACATTAAGTCCACGACACTAAGCCAGGGGAAGCCCCTTTAATGACTGAAATAAAACAAATGACAGACACTCAGGCGAAAGTGATTGGCTTCAATGAATTTCCTCAGTGTAATAATTCTCCCGTGACCGACACGTGCACACTTCCTTCACAATTCCACGGGACAATCGTGTGCCATATTCGGGTGCGTTTCGGATGCATCCCCGTACTGTAATTTATTGCACTTAGTGCTTTCGATTTTCAGGTTTTTGTAAGGGGACCGATGACACCTTAAGGTTCTCCCCATCAAAAAAAAAATAAATAAATAAACAAAAACCCAACCAGAACACACCTGGATTACGTTTCGAATATACAGAGGACGAATATGCGGCCCAGGCCAAGGCAAGCGCACAATTCTGTCACGGACAATAACGTTTCGGTACAGCAATGTAATGGCGTCAGGTGAATCGAGGAGCCGGTCACGCAATTTCCCCGAAACTGCTTAATTACGTGCGTGATTAATGTGTTTCGAGTACCAAAATTTCACCTGCACCGAAAATTTTGGAGGGCAAGCGGCGATTGAATATACCCGCGGGCATTGAAAAGGAGAAATTATGGTCCTTTGATTTGCCGCGACTTCATCATCATCATTGAGTGAGTCTGTTGAATATTTCACAAGTCTGCATCCCCGACGGCTGCTGCTCTGTGCCTGGACTATACACTATACACACGTAGCCTAAAGTCCTGCCGTCCAAGTTTACATAATAAGAATATTAACTCAAGTAATATTGCGCCATGATGAAATTGCCTGCCCGTAGCCCTCGGGCCCCAAAAGTCTGCCACCCCTTTTCACTCTGTACAATACAAACCTTAACACAATCAGGCCATTGTGTCCTGGTAAGAGCCTGGCAGTTATTACGGTGGAATCTCTAGGGCATCACGTTGTTCAGAGACACAGCATCCACTTGGAGCCGCTAAGGTACACAAAAGGATCAACGATATAAGAGGCTACAATCGATTTTCATGTTTCATACCTAAACATTTGGTACCGAAATTTTCATCATTGGACCACTAGTGTTACAATAGAGGCCGCATTTGGGGCAACGATATTGTATCGGTTATCCTTAGGGAATCGCCACCATGGCAGTACATATTTTAGCTCTCTCTTTCTCCCTCACTGGTTTTGGGTAATATTGCAACTGCAATGGTATGCGGAATTATGCCACCAATCCACACCGAATCGTTGTACAACCATAAATGTTTCAGCTGATTTGTGTTCTGTCAAACTTATCAAGGACGAAATTAGGATTAAGTTATTTCCATCTTTATATCTGCTGTAGGCGATTTGCCACTACAACAGTTGCATTAATGAAATGTTGACTTTCTATTAATAACAGATTTAGTTTAATTTTGGTTTTGACACAACCGAAACTACCTGAGATCGATCCATATTCAAAGTCCTTTTCCAGCAAACGTAATGAAGTGGAATTTAGAGCAAATTTGTACAGAGCTTTACAAGATAATTTTGGGGATGTATTGTGGTATCCAACGATAGACTCTACTGAATCTTTAATGAAAGGATTGAAAAGCAAATTTGAATACCACAAGGAAATTACGATAAGAAATTGATTAACATCGATTAAATTCATGGATGGAACTCTTGTCCTTTAAACTGTACAAATTTTAATTGGATCTTGTTAGTTCACCAACAATTTAAACTTGTTATTATAATTTTGAGAACAAAATTAAGTTTCTAATCAATATTGTTTGCAGTGAGGAGTGAGATCCTTCGTTTTTAATTGAACTGTTGATTTTATTCAATCAAAGTTGCTAATAAATTGCACAAAATTGGAAATCAGTTGTGAAATCGTAAATCAAAATTTCCGGTTTAATATCCTGATAAAATAAACTCCAGATGCAACTATATTTTATTTAATATTTCTCAAAAATTTATTACTGATATCCTTCAAAAATAAAGCAGTTTTTTCTTCTTCCCAGTCAGTTTTTACGAACAGAAATAATCCTACAAAATTGCATCAATAATTTTCGAAATTGAAACTTTCAATTACAGTGGAATATCCCCACAATCCTGTTGATATCCATCGCCATAATTCAGTTCAATCAATCTTATCTCCGCGGGGAGAGATTTTCACCTGCAATCCTTCGGATCATATGCACACCGCCACTTAAAATTTATTACAGAGGAAAGGAACCTATCAAGAGTCTTTAGGATAAGGGAATGTGCGTTCATAGCAATATATCAAAGATTGATCGATCCACCTGCAGGATTACATTTGAAACCTTAATAACCAAAAAAAATTCCCGAAAATCTTTCTTTGGTATCTCTGGAGGCAGTCACGAACCGATGAAACAATAAACAAAGAAGAAAATTGAACACCGTCATTTCGTAGACATAAACAAAAAACTACCTTCGTACGAAACTCGAGCGCGAAAAATGTTCGACTGCGGGTGCACACTGCACACCGGAGGAGACAAGAGCGTAAATTTCACCTGCTTCCTTAATTACAGTGATTTACTTTGACTAAACCAATTCCTTGCTGGATACTTTTTCCCTTTCTAAATTCACCTTTTTTATGTGTACATTTAGAATTTTTTTTCTTTTTTTTCCTCTTGAATGATCCAACAAGGACGAAAACTGCCTTCTCGGGTGCCGGTTAAAACTTTATCCTGTACCTAATCCTTGTGGGAATTTAACACAACATCTAAATGACCAACGATCAATTTAATAGGTCCTTCGACCTCATTTCTCGTTCATCCCATTTCATTCATAATGAAACGACATTTATAACGCTCTTAGCCCTTTTTCCTGTCCAGTCGTGTGTTGTGGAAAATATCCTTGAATTTCCGCAGGTAGACAGTGGAAAAATTGCTGTCGGATGTCTAAAGGAATAAAATAAAAATTCACGGTTTTTTTTTCGTCTTCAACAAAAATATATATTTTGGTCCATGAATCTCTAATGAGGGTCAGACCACTTTGTAAGTACACATTCCTCCTGTTTCGACCCGACAATCCTTGATAATATTTATAAACAGAAACAAGAGAAATGCGGGATCTGTCCCGGAATAAAAACATTGACGGTTAAAACAAAAAGCAACAACAAACAGATAATCACGTTTTTGAGGTGAATGTCGGAAAGATTTGCAAAACTTCTGACGGGATAAAATTTCGGCAAAAAAATATTTCAAAACCAAAATCGGTTTGGCAAATTTGCTTAAATCACCGACATTTGTGGCAAGAATTCCATCCAACTTGTTCGGTCCTTAGTAAAAAAATAAAATCAGAGGAAAAGGGTTACCCTTGGAAGTAGGCATGTTTTACGGGACGAACGTATTTATGTTATCCGATTCATCTGGAATTTATGACGTTCCCATTAGATCTGAGTAGATGTGTTTGTTGAACATCCTTCAAGCTTACATTTAACCACAATTTGTTATTGAGTTATATTGTTACTCAAAAACAATTTCATGTGCAAATGTCATTTAATAAATATATTTTACATTTTCAGAAAATTTAAAAAAAAATTCTTCAAACTCTCTAAATTAAAAATTATTTGTTTGTTTTGCAATTAATCAACTAAGCAGAAATTGTTTCAAAGAACCATTCCTAATTTAATGAAATTGAAAATCCAATTTTGTTTGATTTCGATTTTCGAAAATCCCTTCGAATCACGTAGCCCTCTTAAATGGCATTGAGTAAATGACTTCTAAACAAAGTCTTCCATCACCATCAGAATGACAAATGACCCAACATTGAATGGTCATCATATGATAGCTTTAGCGTAAACTTGATCCTTTGTGTTAACGGTTGAGTGAAACATGACCCTCCTCACCTTTGACACATTTCAACAACTGTTGACAGGAATACACAGAAGGGACACATAACATATATCCGCTGGCGAGGATTACTCTTCAAATCCTTATAGTAATTGTTCATAGCATCCATATGCAATTGGTGCTATTTGTGCATCAATGGCGTATCGGATGAATATTTAACTAAACACTTCACTAAACCGATGATAGATTGGATGGGGGCCACATATGTTTATTTTGTCTGGGATTTTTGCGGATTCATGATGTTTGTGCCCCCAAAAAAAATTTACTCAATGCTAGGATCATGAAAATAATCAATTGGTCCGAGGATATATGCGTGTGCATATGGGTTATGTCAAAAATGGAATTTATCAATATTCATGGCAGGGTTTGGGTGAAGGGAATTGTTTCACGTTAACTTTGACTGTATCTATCTAGATTTATGGAAAATCTCTCGAACTATATTGTTGAACTCCGGCAATCAAGTTGGAAAATTCCCTCGTGTTGCATTTGGTTGTTTCAGTTTGGTTTTCGGGAATTCGCAGAACCAAAGCACTCCGCGGTAATAAATGATATTCCAGGAATCGGTGGGGATGACCGAAAGCCTATCACGGATAGAGCTAAGCAAAAATTCCATTTGATAAGTCGGGTTTTATATTGTCCTCCTCTACAAAATGCTTCTATCTCTCTTCCCTTATACTTCACCGTGACATGTGGGTGTGTTTTTCCTGTTCAATAGAAGCCTCTTCGTTGTTATGTGTAAACCATTGGCTCTACCATCGTCCATACTCAATCCAATTTGTCCCAGCACTGCAATTTATCTTTAAATAATGCAACGCGCATTCAACTCGCAAAACTTATCGGAGATTAGATACCTTTCCAGTTCAGAGGATTTTGTAGATATCCTTCATGGTTCACGTTTTTTTTTTTTGCACAAAAATTTCTTCCTCTATATTTTGATAGCAATGCTAAAAGAAGAGCATGAAACCAATTTTGCATATTACGCTCTGTGTATGCTGAATGCAAAACTCCAAATTAGTTACGTTTCGTTGAAGAAGAGCTTTTTGAAATTGTTGTAGAAAGAAAGAGTTCAATTGAACTAAAAGAGATGTGGATTTTTATTTTCCTTCAATTTCTATATTAAATTTTAATGATTGTACCTTTTAGAAGGAGTATTTCAACATAAAAGAACGGAAATATGTTAGAAGTTCTGAAAAACATTTTTACATAAATAAAGAAATTCACTTCAATGATTTCAGTTGTTTTCTAAATATCAATGGAATTGATTTTATTCTATTTTAAAATTCCCTTTGAATCATTGAACATTTGAAAATTGTAATTTCCTGGAATATAAATCGATCGAGGTGGACTTTCGTTATTTTTTTTTTTTATTTTTTATTTTAATACCTACTTTAAATTTGTTACGCAAAATTCTTCCAAAATCACATTCTATCCTGAAAATTCATGACAAAAGCACTGTATCCCTGACGAAAAGTCCATTTTG
This sequence comes from Leptogaster cylindrica, assembly GCA_963082835.1. Classification (NCBI taxonomy): domain Eukaryota; kingdom Metazoa; phylum Arthropoda; class Insecta; order Diptera; family Asilidae; genus Leptogaster; species Leptogaster cylindrica. The sequence continues at coordinate 32,138,103 of OY720107.1, forward strand.
AATGGATTCTCCCTAAATCATGGGTGCCAGGATTTAACAATGGTCAAAGACGACACAATAATGAGTTTTACTTATTCTTCTCCAGCTTTTAACATTCCCATCATCCACCTCTCCCCAACCCTGCAAAATTCAATACAAATGAAGAAAATAAAAGAAGCAAAGCTTTGCATTTCCTTGGAGGGGTCGGACAAATATATATATATATATTTTTTAATAAGTTCCTGAATATCATGTCAAGCCATTGTTCCTGATATAATTTCGAAAGGAGCTCTCAGATGAATTATTGGCTTTTGCGGCTTTAAGGAGCATGTGGTTCCATAAATGTCATTAACGTGAGCCACCCCTCGTCACTTTTCTGTTCCATTCGTTTTCGTAATGGACAGCTCCACCCCAAAATATCTTCTACACTTTGTTAATTATAAATGTTTTTAGGGTGCAAGCATATTGAAGATTTTCCGGACCGAACGGATAGACATTTATAGTTGAAAAAATATTCTGAAATATGTGATAAGGACTCAGATTAGTGTCCGAACATTTGTCCATTAAAAACCCACGGTTTCTTATTTTATGTGGGGAGAACCAAAATTGTATTAAGGTCGGCGAATGAGGTGCTAATGGTCACATCTGAAATTAATGGAAAACAATTTCATTTCGACGGGGATGTAACACATGAGTCTAATGGACTTAGAGCCTTAATTACAACGTCCCTTCATCAAGATTTTGTCAGTAGTCTTGTTGCAAATTCGATGCACTTCGCAAGTTCAATTATTTGGGTATCGAGATGTTGTTGGAGGTATTTCGCATTGCTTTGAAGTTTTATAAAAGGACATTTTTAATGTAAAAGTAATAAAAAAATACATGGAATAATATGATATTGCGAATTGATACAAAACAAAATTCTCGCCTTTTAGAAAAAAACAACTCCCCTCAATTTCTGTTCCATTTCCATAACATCAATCCGCAAATAACACGTACTAACCAAATGGATTCTGCATTGGTACATTCAAGAGTACCACTACCAACCCTTGTATTCGTCCGTTTCACCTACATATAACTTTGTTACTTCAAATAAATATATATATTTTTTTGCATATTACATTCCGTTAGTAAAAACTTTTAAAAGCAAAAACGAAACAAAGCTAAAATCCTTGCAGATTTTCCTTGAATACCATTTTGATTTACTTAAGTTAAAATGTAATACAAAAGGACACAAAAAAGCCGCTAACCCTTTTACATTTTTATGTTTATACAAAAAAAAGGCACCGAGAGAAAGAGGTAACAACTGGTGAAAGCCTCATTTAAAATACCCTCAGAATAGGTCATAAAAAACAAAACACATCACGCAGGACGAGGTCAATTTTCCATTAGCAAGACTCGCACGAAAAACGCTGTTCCATAAAAGTTGCATAAAAAACTTTCATCTGCAGGAATCCATTAGGACTCTCCGTATTGAGCCTAATGAACCGTAAAAGTCCGATATGATTCTTTCATTGTATGACAATTGGTCATAACAGTAATGCAAAAGCAAAAAGAGACAAAATTGTTCATTTTGAATATAATCAAAGGAACATAATCCTTCCAAAAGATATGACAACTACTTTCGCATTATTATTATTATCTTCCAACATGATTCCTTGATTCTTGAATACAATATCCCTTCGTATCCTTTCTTTTTTCTCTTGTGAAATCGAACCCCTTTGAATTTCCAAAACGATTACTAAAACCCTTTACCCAGTTAACCAGACGAAAAAGGACTAAATTTCGGTCCAATTCATGAATTTTGTTCGCTCTATATATATATATATATATTTTTTATTTTTTGTTTTTGTACATGGAAAATTGATCAGATTTTCGGGGGATTCCCTTGAAGTCTTCGTAAACCGTTAAGAAACCCCAATACGCTTTGGGAGTTCGATGTCCCAAACACAATTTACCAAGGAGATTGATGATTCCTTTATTTTTAGCAATGTTGGGGATTTTTGATTTTGTCAATTCAGCTCGAGCCGTGAAGGAAATCTCAGATATGGAGTATGGATTTTTACGAACTTAACAACCGCAAGGATGAATTCCACATACAAACACACGCATAATAAAGCCGCAAAAAAAAAAAATTGAAGGATATCTTGAGAAGGATTCCTGATTAGAGATGACAATTTAAATATATGTATTCTGTTCACCAGGTGGATTCACACTAAACCAAGCACACCTGTGTTTCCCAGCTCCCATTTTGGATGATTACCCTCAACCGGATCTCTTCAAATTCCTAGGATTCATGACAATGCAAATCCTTTCTTGCCTTGTTCTTTCCCCGGTCTAATCTGATTTGGCTTCGATTCATCGTCGGAATGTCCACTCCATCTCGTCTTTGTTGGTCAAATATAAAAAGGGAAAGCATTGGTGAAGAAGGGGTCCACAAAAAAAAAACACAGACCAAAAGGAGTACTATTTCTGAAACATCAGACTTGACCGTATGCTCCGGAATAACGGATGCATATTAAAGGATTTCATTGTACCTCTTTGAAAAAACAGGTCAGCGTAAAAAGGGTGAAAGGAGTCCTCTCCCCCAGGTGTTTTGCGAACACCTCCGCTATACAAATCTCTTCTAAGGTAGAAACCAATTGATAAAGGATTCCGGCAAAATCTTTGATCTCGGGGCTGATTTTCCGTTTATTCCTTTTTGCAAATTTTTTGTTTCGTGATTTTTCTTTTATCATTCAGTCATGCGAATTTCAACTGTCCTGTCCGTTTGAATGTTGCTACTGACCTTTGTGCTGGTGAAATTATGTGAATGCCATTTGTTACCTTGAAAAAGGGGTGAAAGGATGCCGTTTTCAATTGGAGAGATGTTGTTCAAGTGGCTGGATCCTATCTACGATTGGTTGGACGACAGCTGCATATTGTGAAAGGACTTCGTTATCGGTCCAGGGTCATCTTCTGATGTATCTATCACAGTAATTTTTTTGGTCAATAAACAAGGTTTAAGGACCATTGACGAATACTTGGAATTTCTGAAGTGATGTCCTCAAGAGGAGATTTCATTTGTCCGATTTGAGGTTTGCTTGGTTTTTGGGGCAATTGATTTCGAATTAATGAATTTGGGTTTTTCGCTTGAATTGAAGATTGCTCCTAACCAACTGAAGTGCAATTTACAATAATTACTTCCAATTACATATTTGTCTTAGAAAAGCCGATAACAGAATTCAAAGAAAATCTTTCTTTCTTTGTTTTATTTTTTCACAGCAATCATTCAAAAGATATAAATTGCTTCCTGTTTTTTACAAATTATTGTCAATAGATATTCAATAAATTTACAATTGCGCCTTAAACTCGCGCACTAAATCCAAATATAAATAATTAATCAATCAACAGTGGCAATAAGATTACGTATCACATTTTATCTCCTGTTTCCTTTTTTCCTTTCAAAAAACATATCACACTATAAAAATCTAACTGAAATACGATTACCATTACAAATAAATAATATATTCTTCTAAAACATTTTGAAACAGGAGATTAAATGTACATTACAAGACAAGGCCGCATTACATGTAGTGAACAACATTTATCAGACACCTATGATCAAGAAACCTTGGCAAATTAATGTCACCTTAATCTCTAGGATCATTTCATCATTCTATCCGCCCCTCAGGATGTATGTGCGGATGTATGTGTTCACTTGAAAATGACAGGACAACTTTTTGGTGGGCGATTCAGGCGGTGGGAGGCGCAGTAGAATGATTCTACATATTCAAGGAATAGAAATACTGCGGAATCTGGGGGGAAAATCTCTGACACCACCGGTGAAACATAAATTAGTGATGAGCCTTCCTCATTGAGTTTAGAAGACGACACCGAACGATGTAGACGACGATGCTTGGCATCAAGGTGCTGCACAGGACATCCGTATATCGCGTACTTATGTATATCGGGGAAAATCCAGCCGGCAACTGTCGTCGTTATCACACTAATCTAGGGATGTTCACCTCTGACGTAAACATGTGTTTTCTCGTCTCTCAAGACTGTACATCTCTATTTTTTTGTTTATTTTTTTACATACTAAACTCTCTTGTCTTCGGATCTCATCTCGTGTGCGTGATAAATGACAAACATTTGGATAATTTATGATATCATAATTTTATCTGTTTTGGCTGTTCTAAATGTCAGGCACGAGTGAGCGTCGCACTACTTCAGACTTCACAACTTATTTTAATGAACAAAAAATTTGCTTCAAAAAATTTTCAGTTTTTATTCTTTATAAAGACTTTATTTAATATTGTTTTTTTTTTTTAAAAAAACAAACAACCAGGAAAACAATTTTTTAAATTCTGTAAAAATAAATAAAACTTTGGTAAAGTCTTCTTATCAAAATTTTCTTCTAGAGTTTTCGCAAAAAAAAGAGGAAATGGAAACAAAAAGGAACTCGAAAATCTTGAGTAAGAAAACTTCAACATTTTTAAAAGGTCCTGTGAGTCTATAGAAGTATCTTAAATCTGCTTTAAGATGTCCTTTCGTTCATCTACCAGACCACACAAAATTTATTCATCTTCCAGTTTCACACTCTGCAGTGACAATATTTGATCAATGTTTGTTTGTTAATTTTTGGCCCTAAAATAACAACACCTTAATCAACAATAAACATGCTCTTTAAAGTCCTCTTGGATATCCTAAACCGAAGGGTTGTGATTATATCGTACATTTATATGACGACTTTTACACTCGTGTCTTATCATGGATACCGTCGTGCGCCATCAAAGTTCCTTCGACTAAGTGACTGTAATTGAGCCCAAAGACATAACAATAACAAAAACCCTGACATGTGCTTACTTAAACCGATTTGATGGAATAGTCTCGAGGGTGTTGTTCGAGTTTTAGAGGATCGACTATTTTTGGTGTGCAGTTGTCCTGAATATATCGACTATTAATAGAGATATTGAAACTACCCCAAACACCCAATGATTTCATTCACTGTTTTTGGCTTGTCAAAGGACTCCTGGTGTATTGAATCCTTTCTTGGTATTTTACGAGATATGTTTACAGGCTTGTAGTTATTGTTAGAGTCCCTAATTTCCATTGAATTACTATGGCTATTTTTAGGGGATAACTAATCGGGAGGCTGAATAAGGGATTTGGATTTTATGAACTGAAGAAATTTTATGAGGTGAGAATTTTTGAAGTTAATTAACAAAAGCTGGTGAAAAATATCCAGCACTTGTTTGAACCACATTTTTTACAAAACTAAATTTCTTAATTGTTCAATTTCAAAGTACAAATTCAGTTCCGTGGGGTGAAAATATTTTTGATAAAAAACGGAATTATGGTTTAGGTAAATACCAAGGGACGGTACCTGTTATTTTCTGACTTTTCATTTTTCATTCGTTTTCCTATTTAATCAAAATGAACTACACTAAAAATGTACTTTATTCAAGAAATTCCATTGGCCGCCATTAAGAAGACATGAAATATGCCGCTTATACGGCGACATAAGCAGTCTTTCAAAAAGTTTCAATTAGATTAATATAGAAAGAAAATTCGTTTTCCAATACTAAAAATGAACTGAAACCGAATTAATCGTGCGCTCATGTTTTTAGGAAACGATTGCAAATCCAAAACAAACAAAATATAAACAAAACTCCACATTCAAATAGTTATAAATTTATATCAAATGGATATCATTCGAAAGAGTGGAAAAATAGGAAACGTGACATGCCAAAAATATATTCAAATAAAAATTCGTTGTTTCTGGGATTTGTGACAAGGAAAAGTTCCCCTCTGCTTTTCACTACAATTCTTCTTGTTCCTCTTCATCTAAAATTGCTTCAGTTACTTTTAATTTTGCATACCGTCGAGCATATCACTTTCGTGGAGAACACGTCTCAAAATACTATACAGTAAATTAACCGTGATGCCCTCAACAATCCACCTGCTGACCCCACATCGGACCCGATGACTTTGAGCGCTCCCCAGACAAGAGTCATGTTGGCATCTTTCTGCGCGTTGTTACTTTTCTGCCTCACGGATTTTATTGCTTGTACAAAAGGGAAACACCTTGCATATTTAGATTTGTGCCGGTGCTGCTAAGACCAGGGACTGGAGGATGCTGCTGGGACTCCATCGTTTTCCTGGTGCCCTCCTCAATGTCGTCCTGATCGTTGAACAATCCCGAAGATGTTGTCGTGTGTTGCCACCGTGAGCCGTGGAGCAAATACCAAGATTTACATAATGGCGGCCAGGCACTGTTGGTTGGCTTCGTGCTCGGATGGCCAAAGTATCCCAGGCGCTGCTGTCACAGGTATGGGTCCATTACTTTTCTTCCATTGTTGGTGTACCACTTGCATTACTTCTTAATTTCGTGCAATATAAATCCTCCCTCCGGTTCACCCCCTTTTCGGTCCACGAACAATGTTAAGTGTTATTTGGGCGGGAGACACAGAGTGTGAGGCTCTTTGGCATGTAAATTAGGAATACTTCCTCTGGGGACCAATTTCTCGGGATGCAGATCTCGGACATTTCGAATGCAAAAGAATCTGGAGAGATAAATGCTTGTCACATGGCTAAAAGGTAAGATGCTCCTGGTGAGGGAACAAATGGCCAAGAAAGTGGAGGATTTGCAAATTTTTACTTTTTTTTTTCATCATCTCATGTTTTTTGTTCATCGTTTTCCTTTTACTTTTCTTATGGTTTTTTTTCTTTAATTTTCATTGCCAGCATTCGTATGTGCTGCACTTCTCTGGTGGTTTAATACCCGACAATGCCGGGCATCCAAGATTCATGCGGGCACAAGGTGCATCTCGATCGTCGTATCTCAAGCAATGACTTTATGCCTTCTGGTGCAGATTCCGTTGTTGGCACTTGAACGTTTTCAGAGGACAGATATTCTCACCAACACCATTATCACTGAAAACTGAAATCTAGCCATCGTATGCTAGAAAACATATTATTTTTTTCTTTGTTTTTATTCTACTTCTGTTCTCCTCGTCTTTCTCTACATCGAAGCCTTATTTCAAGTATCTAATTTTATCCATGCTCTGCTCAAGAGGAATTTTCACATGGACATTAAACAGATAAAAAAAACAGTTTGAAGAAGTCAAGTGCACTGTTTGCATAAACTAAACTAAAAAAAAAGAGGACGAAAAACAAAACACTGAAATTCTGATTGTAATTGTTTGTAAATGAGACAAGAACTCTCTTGGGGTGCGACAATTTAAATATGCACAAACATTTTTTTGCCTCATTGGCATTTGCATGATGTTCTAAAGAAAGTATTTTGTTTGTAAACTAATGTGAGAAGTTGTGGGAAATTTTCTTTGTACTTCATTTTCGCTTGTGGTTTTTTCAAATCAAGAAAGTGATACTGTAAAAAAAAACTGGAATGGCGGTTTAGAATTAGTCTGAAAAGTTCTTTAAAAAAGGAGGTATTTGGAGTAAATGCTATTTTATTTTATTTTAATGTAGGGAATATTAGTTTTAAGCGAACTTTGGCAACGCCAAGAAATAATAGTGATAGAAAAAAAAGAATTATATATTCATGATTGGGAAGTGAAAAGAAACTGTTTTATGCAAGTCCGTCTGTCTGTTCTCTGTTGTCTGATGCCTGTAGTTGTCTGTTGTCTATCTGTCTGTCAAGACGATAAATCGAGAACTCTTGAAGCTAAAGACTTGTTTGGTACAATAATTTTTAATTGAAATTGAAAGTTCAAGTTCGCAGATGAGCACAATCGGGCAACTCCTTCTTAGTGTTGCCATATAAGCCTGCATCGTTTTTATATAAAAATGTTGATTTTGTTTACTGAATATTTACATTTTTCCTTTATTTCGTTAAATATATTGTTTACTAAATGAAAAATATTTTTATAAATAATACCATTTACATATTATTTATTGAAACAAAAACCTTCGTCCTCGTCTTTGGCGTTGAGCAGGATGCGTTCTCGGGCTGCGGATAGGAGAATGACCATGCACTGTTGCAGGTTAACTGCGAATACAAAATAAGCAGTCTGGAACAACTATCCTTAATGACATAGGAAAATGCATGTCTAGATTTTTGCATAGAATGTGTATATTTTTCTAAATCTTTTTTCTTAAATTTCATTACTCATTCCGGGAACTGTGAACAATAAATGAACATATATATATACGCCATAAAATCGAAATATACCGCTTCCAAATTTCACAAAAAAAAACCCTTTCAAGCAACATTAAGTTGTGCTCTCTTCCGAATAAAATATGTATTTCATTCAAAATGTGCTTCTGGTTAATTAAAAATACAATTTCCTGCAAGATACAATTCCATTCCTTGAAAATTACGATCTATTCGAACTACTTACAAACAATTAAAGACCGTAGACGACGAGGAAACACGTTAATGACACTTTTCCCTGAGCAACTGTGGCATACACCTGTGATGATTACGACGATGATAATTATCGCTCCTGAAAGTGTCATTTAATTGCACTTAAATAATTTAATTTTCTTCGAAGCAGTTAAACTAACTCTGGGAATTCATGATAAAGACCCGAAATTACCCTCAACGAAACAACAACAAAAAGAAGCCCCAGTAACACTCCATTCCTCGATATTTGGTTCGTCTACGACCTCAAATGAATTTTGGCAGGTGAACTAGATTAACCTGTCGCACCTTGATAGACCCTCGATAAGGGAACAAGCCATCATCAGCAAGTGGAAGATTATATGTGAACCATTTAATTACGTAATCCCCAGAGGATTTCAAGGAAGTCATTCCCTCTTGAATGGCATCTCCTGAAAAGAAAACTATATCAAAAACTGAAATCAATGCGTGCGCAGGTAAGGAGCAGGTGAATTTCTTCAACTCCAAGAAGTGGTCTTCGTCCCATGGTTGTTGGGTTTCTTTTTTTATTTTTAACTTGGTTTTTTTATTCGTAAGTCAGGTTCAAGTGTATTACTTTGTGTGTCCATTTTTTCCGATCGATTGGTCAAGATATTACTAAAAAGCTGCCCGCCCAATCACGAAGCAACCAAGTGCAGTAAAGCAGCAAAGGACCCACCGTGATGATCATGTAAACCAGGTAGTTCGATATTTATAATTTTTTATTTTCTTAATTTCTCATCTTTTTGGGGATCTCGTTCTGCATAATTTACTTGAAAGCGGAAAAATTTGATTACTGTACAGGTGCAATGGAGGCAAAGTGTTAGACGATTACGTCTGACGGTTTGGCCCCCCCGCTATTAACGCCGGATCGTTTTTCACATCTCATCATAATTCATTGTGGCATTCATGTTTCCACTGCGATGACCAGCTCCGACTGCAGCTGGAATGTGATCGGTCATTAGAATCCCTGTAACGAAAGGGTGCAATATCCGTCTTTGATGGACGAGAAGCCGTCAACGGTGTATGGTTATTCCACTGCAACGACATCGCGTGAATTATTACCATCCGCAGTAAATTCATCAATCACAGTCTAGTTGGAATGAATTATTTATCAACGAACATAAATTAGATATAACAATTTTGAAATTTATGTTATAAAAATAATTTACAGTTTGAATTTTACACAAATTTGGGAAAATGATAGGTTTCAATTTTGTGTGATTTTGGTTAAAATGAAATTTTAATTGGCTTGTTTAAATTTTAGCTTCTGGTGCAAATATTGATTAAGTAAAGCTTTGTTTTCTATCTGAATTGTGTTTAACTAACCCAGTTCTCGTTGCATCCCCCGAGGATCAGCAGAAGCCAGTGCGCCTGCATCATTTTGGGGCTGGAATAAACTTCAATGGACAATTTAATTATGTGATCCTTTTGTTAACCAATTTTGCATTGTAAACGGAGAGTTATCAAAAAACATATCAAGCAATTTTAATTGGATATTTTAGTTTAGAAGGAAAAGGTAGGGAGAATAAACAAAATTTGGAATTTAATACTCTTCATACATTCTTATATTTAAGAGGAAAGAGACGACAAAACTCTACATCTCTACATATTCTTTTTTTTAAAAAAAAGAATCATTCACTTTTTTACATGGCAACGCTATTAAGGAATTGCCAGAATTTACTCAGATTTTACAACAACCTTAAGGACTTTAACGTTAGCCCCTTGAATTAAATTTTCGGCAAGCCATAGAAAAAAGCCGAAAGATATTAAATCTACAATTTTTTAACTCATCAGGAGTAATGAATATTTACCACATTTTATTAAGGACGTTGCAATCGCTGGATTAATCTAAATCTCCGATATTAAAAGGGATGTGATTAATGTTATTTGTTATCCTCACAATGAATGTTAAATTTTCACTGATATTTACCGAACATTTAGAATAGAAAACATCGAAAAAATCATTTAAATCCTTTTAAATCATCGCCAGCTCGTATCATTTGATTTCCGCACAATTGGTGCGAATTTGAAAAGAGGAGATAACCGATGTAATCCATGCCAGTTACAAGGGATTTACTTTCATTGGAAGTGCAAACAGTGGCCAACATTGGAGGAATAGCAACTGGCAATTGGACAAAGGAAACTTGTGAAAAACCATCGAGAGGAAGTTGAATAAAAAGCCAGTAAAGAATTTCATAACAATGAAGTGCAAAAAGACGGTGACCGTGCAGCCGCCCGCTGAGGTAGACCGGAAACGACTAACGGTTGTGGGGAGGGGGCAGATTCCCAGGGATGCTGAATGCGGTCTTTCATTTATTGTTACCTGTTGATTAATTGCTTCCTAATCGCTTTTGTTGAGCAACTGAGCTTCGTCTTTCGAGCCCACCAGAATCCAATTCACAGATCGATTGCTCTTGTGCAAACATCGTCTGCAATTTCACACTGTAAGTTTTTTTTTTCAAAAATAATTGGGAAGGAAGCATTGAAGTATTTAGGGAAATCCTGTGATGTAGGGAGTTATTATGCACTCGACGATGGCAAAAACGATGACAAATCGCACTCCTTTGAGGCAGTTTCCGAATGACAATTGTACGATCTCCGGATGTCATTTATTGTAACTTGTGACAATTTATCACTCGTCCTTCACAGCAGATTTTCAAAGATCAATTTTACCAATTATTTAACGAATGTTATCGTTGTACGTTGTACTACTCATGGTGTGTCTCAATGCTATAAATCCGTTGTAATTTTGTTCAGTACCTTCCGGTCCTTTTGTCGTCCTCCTTTTGATCCCTGGACGCGGTCATATCGCTTTTGAATTAAAAATCGTTGAATTGAATGCAACCCAAATTCAATGGAGCAATGCCCAAGAAGGGATGCATTATTCCCTCATTAGGATTTATGACGGCGATCATTTTTCTTACTGTCGTTATGTTTTTTCCACTGATTTCCAAAGAAATTCATAAAGACGGTTGAATTCGGATGAAATTAGGCGGGAAACTATTATTGGAAATTAATTGTTGAAGGTTTTTGTTAAACGGTTGCCGTCTTGTTCTTGTTCATATAAATATTTTTTTTATTTGTTTGCTTCATTTGATATCAATAGGAGGCAAATCCCGGTGAAATTACTGAACATTTTCTTAATTCCATCGTTCTATTCGTCACTGCGTGAAGCCACAGCAGCTGGAATTATTTATGAATAATTGTTTTTTCATTTCAAATGATTTGGAAAATTGTTGAAAATTTCGTAGAATTGACTTAGTTATTCAAACATTTTTTCTAACATATTCCATTTGTGTTTAGAGCACTTTTTACGAGACTTTTTAATTCCCAGCAGATTCAAACTTCAGTTTTCATCAAGTTTAAATTAATCCTGTGTCCTTTTAAAAACACAACAACAAAAAATCCAGAAAATCCCATCCAAAAATCTCTATACATGTGGATTTTGTAATTTTGTGTCACCACTCAACATTCGCCCTCAGGTGAAGCAATTTGCGATGAGGAACGGCTTGAATAATTGCTCGAGATGGGACCGAGGGGATTACAAACGGTGATGTAAAACATTAACTGAATCTCAATTTATCCTTTGATAGCATTTCACACCCCTTCGGTCCCCCGCACTAAAAATTGTTTGGTATGTAGACAAAATTCAATGGTATTACGCACATGCTTTGGCAAATGGTGTACAGAGAAATACATTCATTTGCAAAAAGGGATATCAGAGATGGTTGTTGCGGTGGGAGGCGAACGGATGGGAAAAACTTCTATAACTGTATAAGCACCCCCATTGAGTAATTAAATATTTATCACTTTTTGACAGCTCCAGAACCGGAAACTGTAGCATCCGATGGTAGGTGGCTAGAGGATAGAGGATATAACTTCATGAATCAAGGGGTGTCTGGTGACGGTGCCAGGACGATGACACACAATGTGTGACTGTAACATCCTGATTGGACTGTTTTAGGAACACACTTAATGCGGGCGTATATCTCCTGAAAACGAGTTGACAAAATTTCACATTAATGTAATGGCCGTTAGTAGGAGAGATATGGGCCTAATTTTGTTCCCTCGGGGGAATTAATCCGGTTGTATGTTGTCTGTAATATAATTTAATTTTTAATTTGCACAAAATAGCAGCTTAACTGCATTAAAGCCCAGATAAAAGGAATCTTTAGCTAAATGAAAAATATTTCTTTATTTGTCTCCCTTTTATATTGTGGAAACTCTCATTTTTTTATTTTATTTCATTCAATTGTCCTTAAGGAATTTTATGAGTTTTCATATAAGAAATATTCCAGTTCATATTTCTTTTCATTTTCTTAGAAATATTTTCCAATTCCGTATTGTATTTTACAGAAGTTCTCGATTCTTATTTATACGAAAATAATTACGTAACAAAATTAATTTTCCAGTGTATTTTAATTTAAGTGGAAACATAATCCAAAAAATGCTTCTTCGGAATTTGTAGACCTTATATTTATATCATTCTATTTTATCAAAAGAAACATGATGATTTTTCGTAAAAATTTGCTCTAACTAAAAGTGAAACATTTTGGCCCAACAAAATACTTTTCAAGAATATTTTTTTAATAATAAACTTCTGAAATTTTTCTAATCTTTTTCTATATAAATTTTCCATGAAAATTACTCCAATATTTGAAATACTCGTATATTTGTGTACAAAATATTATAGATCGCCAAAATTCTGAAAATGACTTTTTCTTAAGTATTTACATCAAAAACTTTTTTTCCTTGGAACTGAATCGTAATTTTATTTGATTATTAAAACAGAGTAAAATATGTTCAAACAACATTTTTTGTGTATAAATTAAGAACGGAGCATGATTTCTTCCTCAATGTAAAACAAGAAATTAAAATGAAAATTTTTCTCAAAAATGTGGAAAAATTTTTTTTAAAGAAAATCAATATCATTGGAAAGAGAACAATTTGTTAACAATTCCCAGAATTGTGAATTAAGCATTTTGTATTGAATCAACTCAGTAGTGAAGTTAGCCCCAAATGCATTTAGAAACATTAATTAAAATGGCCGACTGTAAATATGGTCGCAGTTTGATGCTCATTCGAAACTATTAGGGAAGATCGTAAATTGAATGACCGTCCCTGAGTAGTTAAATGAATTGAAAAGTGCACAAACATTTTGGTGGGGATAGACGGGTTGCAATTGCCCATCCCCCATGGTGGTCGGTCGGTTGATCTTCATCCTTGCCAACCCCGTTGAACTTTATTTTGGTAGCATCCGAAACGCAAAAGGGTTGAGCATCCCTCCTGTGTTCCAGTCTCGTGAACTGAAGTTTACGTTCAATTTCTGGTAAGTAAATTTTACGAGTTTATGTGAAAACGGAGATAAAACGATGCACCTCGACGAGTCTCTGCATATGGAATTCGAAATTTTATGAGCATTGCACAATGGGATTCTGTGCGCAAGGGATGCAATCGTATAACGGTGTTTGGGTCAATTGATGCATGGATGCATATGTCCTGCAGATCATTTCCACTGGAGAGTTTATTTCGTCTTTGGTATCGTCAATACGAATGGGAAGCAACGATATTAGATTTAATGGAAATAGGAAATTCGGAAAAGGGGTTTTCACAAATTGATGTCGTATTCAATTTGTTAAGGATTCAATGTCTTACAGTAATTTCAATTTGGAATGAAAATGACATTGAAATTGCCGATTAAATTGAGATTATGATTTTCCATAATGCGATTTCTGCAATCAACAGTCTTTGGAGCCTTTGGAGGTTCGGAAAACCCTATTCAGGATTTAACTGTTCAATTAGAGAAAACACAAACTTGGTATATTAATTACAGTCATTCCTAAATTTTGTTCCGAAAATCTTCCAGCAATTTCCTGAAAACAATTCTGGTGAAATTACTAAGAAGTTTCGAATGCTCAACAAACTTCAAGTTGATATTGTACTATTATAGAGTGTGGAAAGGATTCTGAACCTTCTTCACACATCGGCAAAGTTTCTTTCATCACGGGGAAAATGAATGCATCATCTGAAGTATCCCTGGATGACGTTGTACAGGTGAACAAAATAATTCCAGGACTGCAAACGAAAGATAACGAAAGATCCACAATAATTCTAATAATTAATTTGGTATGTTGGACAGGATACTGTTAAAAGACTGAACTCAATTGACAAAACATACTTTAGGGACGATGGAGGAAAATCCATTTAACAAATATTCCTGTTTTGTATCACAAATATTGTGTAAAATTTATGACTATTGGATAAAATGACATTACACATAGGTAGGTACAGCAAGAACAATGGAATCCTAAACATACGAACACGCACACTAACACCCAAAGACCTTGTCCGGGGAGTCACAGGACCATAGAAGCTGTGTGACCGTTATGTAGATGGAAGGTGTGACGTGTCCTAGCTCAGTGCTCTGGAGGACAAGGATTTACTACATTTGAAATTTTGCCAAAAAGTGTATTTATCAAAGTCTAATGTGTGTTGGTAGCACTACTTTAAACTTTTAAGCCCCAAGGATTATGTAAATTTGAATCTGTGAAAAGCCTGGCATTTGTTGCGATTGTTCCCCGGTTGGACGGTGTCATCCATATCCTGGTTACAAGGGACCAGGACATTGGTACCCAATGATAGTGGCCAACTTTAGTCCGAACGATGAAACAAAATAAATATCTTCGAAGGTTTTGCCTTAATTCATGGAAAATGGATGGCACTGTCGGCATTCTGCCACTTTTGGCGAGTATTATATCATTCAGTTTCCGGGAATAGATGTAGAGGGTAGAGGAATGAACCTGTATAACATCGTAGTCATCACCATTATGCCGTTCTTCAATTCAACGTAGACCGACATTGGAATCTTTGCTCATCATAGTTTGAAAAGAAATCTCTACGGAATAGAGTTGAAGTTGATTCTGTTCTTTCAACAAAGTTGAGGTTGATGACTTTTCGTGTTATTTTTTATGCTGTTTTTTTATGAATATTATTACGGAATATCCTTTGAAAGTGTTTTTTTAAAAAGAAGTATTTGTTAGGATTTGTGAAGACTATTTTTTTAGAATTAAAGATGTGAAAAATAATTTTAACGAAATCCAGATTCAAGAGAAATATTTTTCTCGTTTAATTCTATATCCAGGATTTTACAAAAACGATTGAAATAAATAAAACCAAAATACATAGAATATTTTAAGTCAAATAACAAAGTAAAGTTCTTTCTAACAAACTTCTGAAATCTACTCATTTGCCCCGAACTCTTTAATATAATTTTCAGCTACTTATTACATCGACGAAGGTCTTTTGATTATTAAAAAAACTAATGCAAAAACATGCGGTTTATATCTTGTGGATGAAAATCTTGTACTTTGACAAATAATTAAAAAAAAAAAAAATTCATATCTGCCAAGTTTTACAAGAATGGATTTTTTTATAAAATACTAAATATTCTTAACCAAGCCAAATTTATCGTCGGCAGGGTCTTGCATTTCTCATTATCACTGCATGTCACTCATTGTTAGTTTAGCTACACAAAAAAGAAAAAAATTATAAACGTAAACTTACACAAAAACTCAAATCCTTTGATAGGTAAAAACCTTACCACAAGTCCTTTTAAAGAGTTCAGTTCGCGGAAACTACCAGAAACCTTTATAGAAGAGCTAAAGGAGCGGATGTTATTATTTTCCTTTCCATATTTTCTTGCTGCTGAACATCCGTGAAATAATTTCATTTCTTTCAATGAAGACGAAAAGAAAGGGCAGGAAGGTGAACTGACGGCTTGAAATTACCGTTGTGAAGTTCATGTTTTAGCGACAAACGAGAGCACTATGCGCAGAATTTCTGTCTCTCATTGTTTTCATATTAAGGAGAGTAAAAAATTTATGTAGCCGCAGTACAAAGTACACTCGACGAAAGAACGATACAGATACTTAAAGATGCTTCTTGTCAATATTTAATAAAATTTATTCCGGAAGGACAAAGAATATCACGCAAAGGAGTTGATGGTTGCTATCATCGGAAGGAAAATCTTCAACCCTTTTACTGTTTACTAATTAAAGCAATTTCCCTAGAAAGGTATTTATGTAGAGGAACCAATTTCCTCCACCCTCAATATTGAATGAGGTTTGATGGACAAAGATATTTACATAAACATGAACGTTTCAAGTAATGCCGGGAAGTTAGCCCTTTTCTTCCGTCAAGATGAATCGGATCTTGTTGCAAGGAGCTCTCGGAAGCAACCATTGCCATTGCTTCACATCGAATCCTCCACGGATGGAGTCCAAACCAAACAGTAGACTGTGCAAGACCAATCGGAATTTAGGGCTTCCATTCTGCACGACTTTCATAATTAGGAGAATATTCGCTTCTTGTAAAAGCAGTCCTGAAGTTGGTTTGTTTAATGAATTTCTAGTAAAAATTCGAGACTAGTTTGTAGTCCTTACAAACACCTTCTTTGGATTAGCCCTCCGTAATAGACAAACCACAACCTCCAACCGACACAGCTTCACCGAAAAGGGATAAAAACGTATCCAAATAAAATTTCTAAACCGTCTAATTTAGAAGTTTCCCGGTCTCTGGGGGGGAATACCCCGTACATAGCCGTGAAGCGACTTTCATACGATGGAAATGGAAGTTTCGTCTATCGGGTGGCTGAGCACAGACAGAGGCCAAAAATAGTTTATCCAAATTACGTACAACAAAGGGATGCTATAACGCAAACTTGTATGCAAACTATTTCCCCAAAAAATGAAGCATCCTTAACACTTTTTCGTGATGCTGAAAGTCTTATTCTCGTGTGTATCTTTCCTTCTCGTGGTTTTAATGCGAACGAACTCTCTCTTTGCATGCGAATTAGCCGTTCCCAGGGCAGTTAAGGACTTAAGGGATAAACTCAATTTAAGCTGAGGTTAAACTATCTCTGGAGTTATTTTCATCCCTTTTTCCTGGGCGGTGCCTCAATTTAAAGACGCCAACGCTTTACAAACTCAACGGAGTATAAAGCTAAGGGTTTCAAATTTTGTTGATGATTTTTTGTTTGTTTGGTCTTGCTCTGTTGTTGCTTACGTTCGTTTAAATTTGTTTTGCAAATGTCGCAACTAATGGCACAGTTGAGCTGAGAGATTTTGTACATTAAGTAGGTAATCAGGATATAGTAATGTGGGTGAGTCAAAGAATTATGACATTTGTGTAACGTGAATTGTGACCGGTTGCTATCTGATGTTTGGGGATTTCAGGTCAATTTATTCTGGAGATTAATTTTCGACATTTAGAAGAGAACATTTTTGCATTTTAATATTAATTTTATTTTGTACTCTACATAATTCAATTTAGAAATATCTTTAGAACAAAAATAGTCAAGACATAAACCCACGAGAAATTGATTTTCAAACAATCCCCAAAAATTTTGCAAGAATTTATAATTCAAAAATTATTAATAAACCCAATCTTTTGAAAAATATCTAAAAGGTTTTTTCAACGAAATAAAAGTGACGATCCTATTCACATATTTTTCTAAAATGCGAACAAAGGAAAAAAAAAATCATTAACTACATAGTTCAGTCATTAAAAGGGAATTCCCTTTAGAGTAAATGAATATCAACATTACCGTCGCCCAACTAAAATTCATTCACACTCAGTCAATTCACTGGCGAGAAACTTGTTACTTCCACAAAAAGCAAAAAGAATAAAAAGGAAAAAAAGGAAATTCGTCTCGACTTATTCTGTCACTTTATGAAAAGAACGAAAAATGCAGTTGGAAAATATTCACCGATTTGGAAAATGCATTTGTGCAAAAGAAACGATAGACAGAGAAAGAAAATAAAATTCATTGGAGCAGTAAACATTTGCTGGGAGGTCCTGCTTCGACGATTTTTCTTTTATTTTGTTGTCCTTGCCTTTTGTTATAATTCTCTGTATCCTTACGATTTGATCAACAAAAATCCAGAAGACATTTGTGTGAATAGTCGAAAAACGATAAGATTTATGTCGCCAAAATGGTCAGATTGCGACAATTCAGTTATCGGAGATCAGGAAGTCATCTCTATTGTCCTTTAAGTATGATTACGTGTGTTGAGGACTTTTCGAGAGGATCATGATTATTTTTCTCTTTTGAAAGTACCTTTTATTTGTTAAGTTGTCCTTTAAGGATGACAATGATATTATTAAGTGATGACCCTTGAAGGTATTTTCTTTGCAATTTCATCTGTGTGATATTAAAAGTCAATGAAGATTGAAATTTGTGGATAAATAACAACAATAGAAGCATGCAAGTTTCACTTTTCTTTTATTGCCTTTCTGAATGGGAGAAAGGAAATAATTCATTTCATTCTCAAGGAGTAGATAATCCTAATGGTAAGAGTGGGACACAAGCACCACCGGATAACTTAATTATGATTCCTGATAGGCGTTTTTTTTAAACCAACTTAATTAGCAGCACGACTTACAATAAGTATGAAATCATGAGTGCAGTCTGTGTGCCGACAAGAGGCACGATACGATCACTGAGCGTTATCGTCGTCGTCGCGGTCGTTCTCGTGGTGCGACCTCATGCACATGCTCTAATTAAAATTCTTGATTGTCTGCATAAATTGCATTAATTAAATAAAGTTAATAAAAAGCGGTTAGAGTCGCTGTCCGCAGAGGAACATCTGATGATATGCGACTCTTGATGCGTACCGATGGAGAAGAAAAATCCACAAATTCTGGGAAACCTCAGCAGAGTCAATTCGACCCCCCTGGTCATTGCTATCACCGCCATCATCATCATCATAATCATCATCATCGACATTGTGGTCATTCTCTTCCGACTAACATTTCGTTTATGAATTCATAAAATGGATTGAACGCCCGAAACAGGAGGAGTTGAAACATCATCCAGAAGAACCAGTCACAGCAGCAGCAGAGCGGCATCAGAGGCTGCAGAAGCAGCAGAAATAGTATCATCATCAAAGGTCGGCAACGAGTCCATCCCAGCCAATGCATCTGAGGTCCAGTTATTACGGACCAGCTAATTTCCATTAGCCGAATGTACACTCAAGGAATTTTATAACTCCTTAATGGAGGCCAGCGAATTAATACAAATTGACATTTCCACCATTTCGGGGAGCAGTTAATTACCAGAGGTTGACACCATGGGATGAAATAATTGCCATAACGTTGATGGACACACTTGGAATTCATGCATTTGAGCCGGTCCTAGTGTTCATCCTCCATTCCTATCTGATGCCGTGTAATTGACAAAATTTTGGGCTTTATTCAGTGGATGATGGGCCGGGGAATGGGGATAGATGAAATGGGGGAAGATAAGTCACTGGAAGATGACCAACTGATAGCATCTTAATTTCACATTTTAATTAGGATGATTTACTTTCGGCATAAAGGTAGATCTTTCAAAAACGTGACTAGGCCAGGCTGGTGAGATGGAAATTATTCATGCTCGGCAGGATATTGTTGTTATTAATTAAATTTTGAACGAAAACAATTTAGTTAGTATTACGAATTCAACGGCTACTGATTTTGGGTGTTAGATAGCAACTGGGACTTGAATGCACCGAGTACTGCAGCAGGGTTCTAACTAGACACTGGACAGTGTGGTCTAAGTCAGTTTATTTATTTATTTTTTAATTAATATTAAGAGGCTTTTAAGAAGGAAATTAACATCTTATATTAATAGTTTGTCTAGTTAACAATGTGTTAAAAGTGTAAAGAATAATTAATACATTTTTATGAAATTTTTCTGATGGATAATAAAATATAAATCAAAGTAAAAATTCAACCATAAAAATATCTCACTTCTTCTTTTTATTTCCAATCTAAAAGCAAACTAAAACAATCAAAAATGAATAAAAATGGAAAAAATGCATACAAAAACAAGACTAATTTTACTCAATAACTGTCTACAAGAATTAATTTAAATAATTTGAATTTTACTGTTCCCAAAACCAAAAACAACAAACAATAATTAATTACAGGTAACAAAATGTAAACTTAAGATCATAAAAACTTCTCAGTCAAATAAACTGAAATTTGTGCTTTTTGTAATGACATGAAAAGTTTGTTGCAATTAAAGTATCCCGAAGGAAAAATTCACAAATACTGAGATCTAATTAAAAAAGAAGTAGAAAAAAAAACTTTTGAAAACGTAAAAAGGCATCATGAAAATTTTTGCAAATCAAAATTTAAATATTCAGTGGCGACGAAAGGTTTCATTTGCATGTCTGGAGTCGAGCTTAAGCGGACCCGAGGGAGGATGTTTCGGTTATTAAACTTGAAGTTCCAAAATATATGAAACTGAATGCAAATGTTCATTGTTATTAATTTAAATTTTGTAACTTTCCAACAAATTGTAGTACTCGTGAAAATGCTTACTATTTCCAGAATAGGAGTCTAAACAGTGTTGAAAATTATTTAAAACAAAAAACATAAACAAATTGAAGATAATTTAGGATTGATTTTTAAGTGTGTCTTTAAAGATGTCCTTTTACACGAAATTCACATTAAAATTAAGCACAAATTCTTTGAATTGTTCCACCGAATTGCACAACATTAAGTTAAGGAATTCCTGGACAATATTAATATCCAATTACATAAATGGTAATCCATCCAATAGCTTTTGGCAATTACTCAAATTCCAGAACACTTAATTGAATCCGACTGGTAGACATTTGTCAGGAGATGATTAAAACAGCCCATACCTTTCAGGATGAACGCCCGATGGGACATAATTGCTTGCTTAATGAGCATGTTCATAATTTTCCTCACTGGAATGGACACCAGGATAATTAAGATGGCTTCTGAAGACGTTCCTCGTTTTTTTTTTTATATCGGTCAACCGAACAAATGTCCTTCAGGCATCCTCTTAAGTGGAGGTTCGTGTTGGAAATCTTCGGATATAATTATTTACAGGTCGCATTAAGGTGCTTGAAATGCTAATTAGGATATCTTAGAATATAATTGTTGTTATTCAGACACTGTTAAGGATAATGGACAATTTTGTATTAATCAAAAAGCATAGTAAACTTCTCTGATGCTAAATATATTTGCCAAATAAATCAATAAAATGTTGTTTTATGCTTTGGGAAATTTTCTCATGTACCTGCACTGATATTCTTAACATGGTTAAGGGAAGCAAAAAAACATCCACTTAGTTTCAACACAAGGTCAGAGGATGTCCTCAATATCCTGAATACAGCAGACATGGCAAGGATGATGTAACTAACTCTTAACTGAAGTGTTGTTACTCAACGACAAGTGGCTCATGTTCTTCAACATCTTAAATAGTCCACGATGGATTTACGAAAAAGTGAAATTTTCCCTTACTTTTATTATTATTATTATTATTATTTTATATTTATTTTTTTTCCTCGAAAGGATGTGGTTGAAGTGGTTGGATATGGAGGTGAGGGTCATGCAGAAATCTTCTGAATTGCAATCTGTTTGTAGCACATTTTTCTGCTCCTTTTCTACTGGAGAGAACCGGCAAAGAGCATTACCATGTACAAGTGGAGACTTGATAGGATCGTAACGGGAAAACGTGAAGTACACTTGTGGACAACGAGACAGTTGAATTAGTCCTGTGAATATACATGAACGACAAAATGAAAGTGATTTGTTATTTCCATGGCACGACAAGGGGCAAATGGGAAAAGCACTTTAGTAACGAAAACGTGTTCTATCAATGCATTAAGTAATTAAATGTCGAGGAACCTCTCCACTTTCCACTCTCCAACTGAGTCGGCAACAATGCTTCATGCCCGAAACTGTAGTAATGTAATTAAACATGAAATTATGATTTATTAGTAGCAATCAAATGTACTGTATCACTGTATATATATAACAATAATAAACAGATCTACCACGATTGTGTCCGGTGATGGTAGTAGTTTTTGCCACGTGTAAATCAATTTTATATGTTTCATGTGCAAACATAGCACCATCAAGTGCAAGGATAATAATTTTCTGAGAATAGCCCAAATGGACTATATCGTTGGGTTTCTCCCCAATAAAGTGTCAATAATTTAGTTGGGAACAACAACAACTATCAGAGCAATTCAATATATTATAATTGCTGAAAAAAAAACTCCACAGTAAATAATATTGCAAAAACCGATCAGAATTTTTCATTTACATATGCCACAATGTAATTTTGTTTAATTTTTAGTGAATCAGTTGTATTACACTTATACAATTAATGGATGGAATTTAATGGTTGAACAAGCACAATTCATTGTTTATTAAGGCTTTAAAAATATTTGTAGATATGTAAAAAATGTACAAAAACACGCGACCTCAATTCAGTTGATGTTCGACTGTATAACTTTTTTTCTTGAAATGTTAATTTTAATTACATCGAATCAATTTTATGACATTGTATTTGTTTTTCATCTGTAATTACAACTTTTATTAAATATTCTTATAACATTTTAATGTTTTCAAATTAATTCTTTCCAAAATAAAAACAATTTTATTGTTAACTGCAGTGAATTGAGACTCGAATATAAAATAAATTTTTCAAATTGTTTGCGATTAATTTGGCATAAATTGATTTTCGAATTGTAGAAAGTGATAAGAAAACTTTTTATTATTTACCGTTTTCTCTGATCAAAAATTAATAGAATTATTTTATTATTAAAAATTATTGATGTTTTTTAATTAAATTTAAATTTGAATTTAAATTTTTTAGTATATCTGCACAAACAACTCATGTAACAATAAACATTTAAAGAGGACATCTCAAAATTTTGTGAAACTCAAATAAACTTATAGTGATAGTTTCATTTTTATGACAACGATTATTCAAATTGTTTATTACTTTTGATCACTGTTAAAGTTGCATAACTAAAAATAAGATACTTAAAACTGAAAAAGGTTTTGTTATCTTTTTCAAAGATTATCACCGAAGTAAAAAGAAAACAACAATAACAATATAATTTACTATGATATAAATATAAAAGTTTTATCATGCATACTAAAACCTGGAAATTTTGAATTGTGGAAAACAAAAGCATTTGAAATTCTCTCCATCCAGGTAGAAATTTCCCTTTTGGCTATTGGTGTTTAACAAGGGGGGTGGAGATGAGAATGGGTGGGGCAAAGGTAATATGTATTGCCTAAATCGGTTGCATTTTCCGCTTGTTCACCATTTGCATAACTTCCTGCATATATTACGTAAGCAAATGGAGAAAATTTTGTACAATTTGGTTGAGTTGTTTTGACCACTGAACAGTAGCCAGAGAGCAGCTGAAACGGTTTTTGGGCCGGCGGACATTTTTAGGGCACTGTTCGTTCAAATGCACAATTAACTAGAAGAGCGTGAAGACTTGAAGGTATTCCAAAACCCTAAAACTATTCTACTGCCCTTTGGTAATCCGATTAATTAAATCAACAGTTAATTAATGTTAACGAATTCATAATTCGTTCATGACCATTTTTAGTGTTTTCGTTTCATTTTCCTCACGAGCATGTGTCAAGATGTGATAAGTATCTCTATCCTCTCCAGTGGCGGTGCACACATAAGAAAAAAAAACCCAACACTCCACTGGAGAAGAAGGAGGCTATAAAACTACCAACTAATTACCAGAGCGAAGATAGCGACCGTCGTTCCGGTGGTTTGTACGTTAAACTCTACATTAAACATAAAAAAAACATTTATACATCGAAATTAAAATGCAAATCATGTTCAAGTTTTATTTTTATCGTTAATATTATGATTGTTTCACAGCCTCTGGAGAGATGATGGGATTCGTTTTTATTTGGAGCATTGTAAAATGTGGTTTTTACCTGCGTCTTATGCACAGTGTTTATGGATGAAATGATGTGATAGAAAATTTTCTTTAAAATTTTATGTTAACTCTAAGAAATTTAACTATGGCTGTACTAAAATGAGAATATAAATCTGTACATACCCTTTAATATTAACTCTTCAAGCTCAACCGAAACCACCTTTCACATGTCTATTCCAATTTTTGTGTGGTACAGATGAAAATAAAATCATTTGCACTGATGAACTCTATCAAAAAACCAAACCAAATTCCAAATTAAATGTAATCAGAAAAATGTTTATCCGAAAATTTATGTAATTCTCAGTGTCGACTCTGATTAAGAGTCTCACATTACAACTTAGTGTTGAGGATGAGCCTGAAGATTCCGGCTAAATTGCACAGGAGGACGCCATTGAGGTGCGTTATTTATGGAGATGGTTGTTGGAAATTTGTTTCTCATCCAATTTGCAGGGATTTTTTTAATTTTTTGTATTCTTAATCTGTGCTGACATGTTATTTATTTGACATTCGGTGGTTCTTATCTGGCTTTGGTCAACAGTTTTAAGCTGGCTTTGTGTAAAAATACTTTAAAAAAAGACTCAAAAACGAAAAAAAAAAAATAATTCAATAAAAAGACCGATTTTGTTTATAAAACTTGCATCTTATATGTAAAAAAAGAAAAATAAGAATTAAAGGGATCTGATAAGAATCTCATTGGGGGTCCAGTTTCAAAAGTTGAATCTGAAAAATTATTCAACATATTTTACAAGTCCCAACTGTAAATTAGCTCATTAACAAATTAGGTAAATTGAATTTGTGTTAAACAAGTTATTTTCTCCTCTCATTTATATTTTTCGTTAATTAATTTGATCTCTGTTTAAGATTGCACCAAAATGGTAAGCAATTTGTTGATAATTTAACATAAAAAATGTTTCGAAAGTTGACAAGAATTACGAAAATTTGAATTAATTTAAAAATATTGATTAATAATATTGTTATTTGTCGAATTAAAAACGGATAATGGATTGTTTACCAAGTTAAAGAGTTATTTTGAGAATAACACATTCCATATTATGTATTTTTTTCTCTAACTTCCTGTTGATATTTTCATTTGAAAATTATGATCCAATTTTATTTAATAGGTACTACCATAAATTTTAAATAGCTGTTTTTGCCTTGAATTTGTTTAATATTTCCAAATGAATTTTCCTTGATAAATAAATTAAATTAATAACCCAAACAAGTATCTTCCCTGACGGTTTGCAAAAAGCTAATATTACTCTTTGCAAAATGAAAATTGAAACTTGTATAAACAAAATTCATTCAAAGTTATTGTTTAAATTTCACACATTTCTGCAAACAATCAACATTTCACACCTTTTGCGACCGGGAAACGGACGTGCAATCAGTTTATAGTGTTTACTTAGTGTTTAGCGGTCATTAATTATCTCCACTTTGTTATCAACTGCATCATGCATTGTTTATGCGTTGCACGGATGCACGTTGAGGCATGTTTTTATGTTTATTTTTTTTTTTTTAAATTTCAGCAACCAAACGGAAAATATGCAGAACAGTTTTAAAAAGATTTGTTGGTGAAAATATAACTCAGACGTGATTGTTTCCAGGGGAAATACCTCGGAAGACGAATGCATCTTGTTCATACAAAAGGGGCATGTAATGAGAGCGAACAGTTCACATCATTTATTTCTTTAACACTTTCTGCAGTTCAAGGAAAAGAGGCAAACAAAATCAGAACAACAGCCCACGAAAAAAAAAATAGAAAATCCTCGACAAAAGTGCGAATTTTCTCACATTAGTGCTGAGAATGGAATTCACTTTGTGGATGAACTTGTTACCGCCGAGAAATTAGAATCCTCTGAAAAAATGTGTACATAAAAATCTGTGCAGTAATTAATTCCGTCTATACACGGACCGCCGCCATTGCTGTTTTGTGGGTGCTGCTGACACAAGGATTAGGGACAAAATGTTTGAATAAGTCGATTTTTATGAGGTTTTCGTTTGCACAGGACTCAGATAAAACTTGCTGTTTACAATATTCATTTTGTTTACATTGTTTTCTTGTTTACAATGCTGTCGTAAAATTCAACATGGAAAATTTTGCCGCCTCAAAAAATACATCTTAATCCAAAATTGCAAGCTGACCTGTCAAAAGGCAAGGATTATCCCAGGAATTTTTCACACAGAATACGTTTTTTTTTTTAAAAAAAAACTTTTTAAGAATCAAATTCATCTGGAAGAGAAATAGAGGAAATTTTTCTAGAATTAAGCCAGAAAAAATTGTAATAAAAACGCTGGTAATTGTTGTAATAATTGAACTGTCAGATTTATTTTGACACACCATGGGGCGGATAAATCCTTTTTCTTCCAGCTTCCTATAGTGACTGGTTGTATTTTTTTCTATTTTACTTTTTTGTGGATATATTCCCGAGTTGAAAGGAAGGGTAACAATGTCTCAGTGAAAGGGTGGTTTAGTTGCTTTTCTTCCTATTGTTGTAGCATAAAAGGGGTTCGAAGGATTACACTACCAAAGATAGATTTCATATTTGCAACGAAAATAAGGAATAGAATCCTCCCTCCATCCCTCCATCCCTTAGAATCTCAGTTATACATTGCAATTATTTAATACCCAAGGGAAGGTGCAGGAAAATTGTTCAGCATTTATTTCTGGTTATTACTGCGAAAATTTCTGTTGATTTCTGTACGGTGAAAATTGAAATATTCCGCCTTGAATTGGTTTGGGTTGAAAAAGTGAAAGAGCCATGCTTTAAATCATGGCTGAGGGTCGAAATGTGGCTGAAAAAAGGGTGTATCCTCGGGTGTGTCTGTATATGCGGTCACAATTTGCGGTGAATGCGTTACTGCTGACTTTAATTTTCTTTACTGCATCGGGACAATAATTTAGAGTATATTTATTTGTGTTATTAAAACATTTTCAGTGACCTTCCTTGACTTTTCTCTGCTTTTGAACAAATCTGGGGAGGTTTAATACCACGAAACTATTTTTACGATTTTATTAATAACCAAAACACTCAAAAACCTCATCAAACTTTTTCAATTGTGTTGCATTTCGGTTGTATAAATTGTAAATTAGACAAATTTCTCTCTATGAAAACATAAAATGTCAAACGAAAAAACCACAAAATTTACGACATATCTCAAAATTACACGAATAAGCTTCTTAAAATTATCGACTGCACTCAAAAATTCTGCTCAGGTTTTTTCTTACATATTCAGGAAGCTGCATTAGAAATCGCGGTAAAAAAAAACATATACAAGAATTAACAAATTACGACCATTTCTTGACACGATATTTGAATAATTTCGACAGCAGTAAATCCGCTTGGCGTGCACGAGGAAACACATTTGGTTATCATTAACAAGAGAAAATTCCATCAACTCATCGGATAAATCGGATAATAAAAAATTTTGGGGTTCCCTAATTATTAGTTTGACACACAACAAGGCAAGGCTAGACGCCACTAAAAAAAGTCAATTCTAACACTAAAAAATTTAAAAAGATTCCATTCCCACAAGAAATGTTATAAAATAATTTCGAATATCTCGGACTCAAGTCATTTCCATTTTGGTTTCTGTACAGTTGAAAATTTAAGAACTACCAATTCAAAATCATTGTGCATCATTGGCACATGGATCTGATGGAGTTGATGCTGCGGTAAAAATATCTGTGGTCCTATTACGGTACCTTGTGGCACGCGATTATTTTTTATTTGATTACATCTTGCGGCGATGAGACCTGAAGAAAAAACAAAAAATTCCCCAAGATATAAAGTTGTAAGAGGAAAGTTTTGTCATAAAATTAAGTAAACAAATAAAGCGAACAACACAATTTGGCCATTAGGTGAGACTCGTTGGGGGCGGCGGAAAGAGATTTTCTAAACAGAGGTTGAAAATGTTGAATTTTTCACGCTATCTTTAGATGTCATATTTTCGGGATGTAAAGTGAATTATGTTGAGGGAGCTAGTTTCGTTGAACACATGATAATCCTGGGAGCATTATTGTTTATTGTTATATTATCTTAGGACGGGTTTAAGTTGGTCTCAAGTATGCACTTAGATGTTGCCGTGTTTACAGTTTGGGATTAGAACTACTGGATATATGGATAATAGAAACAAAGTAAGATGCCTTTCACTTGGCTTTTGAAATTATTGCTTAGAACAGCAACTCATAAAAGGGATTCGGGTTGAGAATCGATTTTATTGTAATGCTAAGAGAGATTGTGGTAGATTGTGTTTGTTTAATAGGAAAACACAGGGGAATTGTGATATCGTGAATTCCATAATTTTAAAGTGACTCAGCATAAAATTTTAGAAACAAACTAAAATCAATTGAATAAATATTTTCTCGTAGTTGCTTAAAAGGTTTAGAACATTCCAAACAATTCACGCTTAGTAAAAGGAATAAAAAAAATAACACAAAGTACAGAGCAAATAATTTGGGGCGCGATGAAACAAAACCGAAAACGAAATTAATGGCAAAGTATTGGTGTCCTGCTGTGCGTGAACTATCATTAATTTATCCCTGAGGCTGACACAAAATATTTAACGGAATGGAAGAGGACTGCACAAATGGATTTTCAATTTCGGAATTAGGGACAAGGTTTTTGGATATCCAGCACCGGTCCGAAACAAATTGCTACAGCCAAACCGTGTATTTACTAAATGATCCCTAAATCCTTAAATCAAGGATGGTGGTAAATCGTAAATGCGCTTGAAATGCATTTAACATGTTCCCTTTTCACCTTTAGGCGTGAAGAGCTGATTCAGATTATTTCACTCTTGCTTTTTCTTCTTGGCTTGGTTTGGATTTTTTTGCACTAAACGCGGATGCGTTTGAAATATTTGAAACCGTTGAAAATCATTAGAAAATTGTTCAAAAAAAAAACCAGACATTGCAGCATCACGAAAATTTCTGAGTTTTTTAACACTCGTTAAAATTTCATTAGTTACGAAAATGTTTTTTTGCTGGAATGAAAATCTGGTTTCTATATTTGAAAATGTTTCTTTTTTGGTTTTAAAATGAACAAGATTTTAATGATACCTGCAAATATACCATAAAATTGCATTGAAAAAACTAGTTGAAATTTAATGGAGTTTTAGGAAAATAATCACCTTCCATAAAAGTCCTTCCATGAATTTAAACAAAAGCCAAAAATACGCCTGTCGTGTGCCAAAAATTCACTTACCAAATGTCCTAAATAGAGTTTTTAGTGTTGTACACGTTCCACCAAGGACAACAATTAAGGCAACAATTAACATTACATGGATACATTTCATGGCATGCTTTTGTCCATCATTAGTCGTAATGTCCTTCAGCAGTGCCGTCATGCTATGTATCCTTGGCACTTGGCATTTTTGCATTTTGTCAATAATGTTGTCGTTGCTATTTGCAAAATGAGCTCCTGAGAATTTACACCTTTGTCCCTGGCAGCCGTAATTGTGTGATCCTTTAATATAATACAAACAAGAGACCCTTAGGAGACCACAAACTGTGCGCCTTGCACGGTCAAGCTATTTCATTTTCAATATTCTCAATTTTTTCCATGCATGTCCTTTGTAAGGAGCCTTTTGTTTGATTTTTAGTTCAACAAAGAAATGTTTTATGACATCGAAGGGTCGTGTGTTTTTTTCTTCTTCGATATTTTCATCATCTTTGTGAAAATTCAACGTTTGTGATTTCTTTTGAAGGACCTTAACACTTAAGAACTAGTCAAAGTGCAATTATGGCTGCATTATGGGAATTCTTCGTGTCCTTTGTTGTCAAGGAAGGTTTCTGATTTATGTTTCCATTGTCCAATGATACGACCATCGATGTTTAATAAATTATATTTTATCGTTAACGTCCGCTCCAGGTGGTGGAAAATCACACTCCACACAGATTTGGCACAGAAAAAGGGACACGATAAATTTCGAGGACACATTTTCTATTGCAAAATAAAGTCACACCTTCAGTTCTAGGGAAAAACATTTCACTGCAATTAATATTCATGGTGTTCGTGTTCGTGTGATACGACCAAAGAGAAAAAACAACAAATACGGAAATATTTAAAGGACACTTTGTTTACCTGAATAATTTTAACACGCCATGGAAAATGTTAAAAGCTTGAAAATTATATTCATAGGATATAATTTATAAAATGCGTTAAAGGGTGTAGTTGTTCTTTTGTTTACCGAAAGGGTGCGCCAGACATGAACGTATTTTATTTACTCCATTAAGAAATAATTGCTACTGTCGGATTAGTTTTGTGACATTTCACCCTCAATGGATATTCATTTCGGGGATAGCAAAAAAGAGTGATTGCAATTTAGAAAATTAGTTCCCTCCCAATGAATATCATCCTGAAAATGCAAATGTTCACATTGAATTTGTAGTATCGTGGGAATAAAGACATATTCAGTTATTTTTTTTTTAAGTTTTCCATTCCTGAAAATATTTCCTAAAGATATATAAAATGAAAAAATGTAAATCCCTTTTCAAGTACTGCTTGGATGACCACTCAAATCCTTTTTGGTAATTAATTTTGCTTGTACCTCTGGTTGTCGGATGAATTTTGCAACACAAAAAAGAAACCCGAAACTTCTGGTTACTGTAAATTTCTGATATTGTAGAGAATCTCCCATGGGAATAAAAATCCCCAACATGGAGTGGAAGGATTAGGATTCTTCTACAGAACGGCATGCCTTTAAGGATATAATTCGATTAAGAACAAACCATCAAACAAAGGATACCAAACACACAGGTTCCTGAAGCGTTTGAGGGTTCTTATCGCCACATGATCCCTAGGATTTTGGTATGCTTGAAATTATTGCATAAGGACGAGTGCTGCACCATCTCCTGACTTAATCCTTGTAACACATTCGTACCAAAATGAATGAATAGAGCAGAAAAAAAATAATATACGGAATATATGTGAAAACTAGTAGAGGAAGGACGAAGAATCATGGCTGCTTAAATCCAAAATTAATGGCACACCAATTGGGAATACTGAGACGCACCCTTCGTAGACAGCCGAAAACAATTGCATCACATCTAGATCCTTCTTGAATTTAGGGGTGACTTTAGGGTGGCATACAGCCCAGCAATAGATGCGTTTATCGGAGTCAATATCGTACCAGCCGGAGTTCGCATATGGGCAATTACTCAGCCGTTCAGAAATTCCCCAAGTTTCCCGTTGACGACCGAAAATTACGAAGTCGGGCGTGCGAAGGGATCCTTGTGGCACTCGTTCCTGCAATTGCATATGAAACGGATATCGAAAAGCAGAGGATAATGACACAAATATATATCCCTCTGCAGTGGCAGGTTTTGCGTGCTGCCATACGATGCGCTCTGGAAGAGGGTCCTCCTACCAATCTACCATAAACCTAATAAGGGATGGACTGTCTGTCATTCAACATACCATAGACGCACTCAACAATGGAAGGATAATTATGGAATTTAATTTTCCAAACTTTTCCTTCAAAATAAAAAAAATTAATTAATTGAATTTCATCTCATTATTGTTAGTGGAATAACCAGAACCTTTTGCAGACATTGTCCTTTGACAAATGCTGAACGTTTATATCGTGATAAGGACGAATAATAGCAGCCAAAAATTATATTTTCTGACAATTTCACTGGAGAATAAAGGCCTATTTGCAGGCCATTATGAGCCAGGCTGCCATTGCAAGGAATTTTGATGATCTCGTGATTCAGGATAATTTGGTCCGCTATGTGGCTCTGAGTGGTTGTGTCATCCTTGACTTATGACAGACAACTTGATAATTTTATTGTGAATGGTTATATTTTATGAATAGATAAGATATTTGCATTTTAAAGATGATTCAAACGACTTTTTTCGACTCCATTAATGTCTAACACTTGCTACTTTAGAAATAATACAAAAATATTTATGGTTACTTAACATGGAAATGTTTTTATATTTAGGGATCATTATTCCAGAAGCCAGAGCGCGGTTGAAAATTTTGTTTTCGTATTTGTATTAATTAAATGGAATTAATTCAAAGTGTTAAAACCGAGGTTAAAACAAAGGAAAAGCTCCTTAATCCATTTGACCCGAGCAGTCCCAAACAGCCCCAAATTGTTTCAACTCGAAACTAAAACGAAAAAAAAAATCCGTGCACCTAACTGAAATTCCTGTCTGTAAATTTAAATCAATTAATTGTTTTTTGTTTGAAATATCTCGAGCATCGGCATCTCGCCCCAGCAGCCGCATACAATACCCTAATGAGGATCTTAGCAACAAATCAGATCGCCCCTATTTTATTTTTGCAGAAACAAAGCGCGATGCTGATTTACACTGTTACACAGAACTCGAGCTCAATTCGTTGTACCGCGGATGCATGTCCCGCATTTAGTACTTATCTTGACCTGTCCTTTACTTTTTCTTTGCATTTTTCTCACTTTACTCTCTTCCACTTCGTTCAAATTTTATTTTTTTTATTCTCATAAAAAACACAACAAAGTCGAGGCAGGTGTGTTTCTCACGCGTTCAAAGCCTGCAGTGCCGGAATACCCCTTGGCTTCTCGACAGAGAAAACCTTTTGCAGCATATTCACAGATACATTTTTTTAAACTATTTTTCTTACTTTTTTTGTACATTACAAAAACCGATCGAGAATGGAAGCGAAGCAGACGAGGGCACTTGGAGGAGGTTGACGGAGGAAACAGCGGAATCGAGTTAAAATGGTATCAAGAGTGATCAACAAAGTTCAACAAAAGAAGAATTATGAACGACACTGGACTACACCGGAGCAGGATCAAGCGAAAGACGTAAGGAGACAGGAGTGCTACTCAGGGATGTTGGATATTAGTAAGTGATAAGATCGCGGCAAGTTGGTCTCGGTTTGTTACTTTAAAAGCAAAGGACCATGCTTTGGGTTAAAATTACTAGAATCTCGAGGCCGATGGTCATTTATATTGTGTTCTGGAGTCAGATGAGGGCTCACTTCAGCAAAAGGGAAACTACAACTTACAAGATCCTTGGGGGGCAGGGACTCTTGAGAAGACAACAGGAAAAATGGACAATAAATGAAACAACAAAAAAAAAAGAGGAAAGGTTTAAAGTGTCGATCTCTGTCATGGTTCATCATTAATTTTCAAAACGAAATTCTTACCTTGTGGCGCTGGACGATCTCCTGATAATGGTAGACGATCTCTAAGGGAGGCTATCTCAAATTATGAGGGTACAGGTGCACATTGTTTTTTGGTTCTCGACGGTGGAAATTTGAGTTCTTAATCATAAGTGTAAACTTAATTAAATGGCGTTGATATGAAATTTTAAAGTTATGTCTGGAACGAAATTGGTTTAGGATGTCGTTTGTCTTCAACGGTGATGGGCACTCCTTTCACTCTGGGTGGTAATGAAATATTTTCAGGATGAAGGGTTTTTGGACATCATGACAAATTTTCCGTCTTGGTTATGCAAATGATCTTGGGTCGTTTGGCCACTGGCAATGAAACTGAATTATGATGGCACATGTTGGTTTTTGGTTACAAACATTATCAATTTTTCTTTGTAAAGTTACGTAATTTCAATTAACTTGATTTATTTGAAAAATTTATCAACCGTTTTTATGTGCTTTTTTTTCTGTGGCGAAGAAATATAATTTGGAATTAATCAAATTTAATAACGATTATGTCGAAAGTTTCATGGAGAAATTTTATAAAGAAAAAGAATCACTGTACCTTTGTTTATAATATTTGGACATTTGCGATGTTAGTCGCCACAGAGGCAGCATTTTTAATTTATTTTTTAACAACAATTTCTTTATACTACCAGTAGAGAAATGTTCCAATTGTAAAGGCTATATATGTTCCCTTAGAAGACAAAAACATAACGACAAATTAACAATTGTTATCGTACATCAAATCAAGACATGATTGCACACCAAAACCCTCACTACCAACCCCACAACTAAACTAATGTTTTTCCACAAACTGTTTTTACGTTGTCATTTGCACCCCTAAAAGCCAAAGGGCAGGCACCCGAGAACCCTTTTCCCTACATTCTTAATCCAATGGTGCGTTATGACTTAATAAATTTCACTATTATTTTTTTGTAATGAGAAATCGAATCTGCCGCCATATAACTCAACATTTGCGCAGGATGTTAGGACTTCTAGCAGCTGCGCCAAGGGACCAGCATCCTTTTTGCCTTCAGGGCGCGTTTCGAAACGATATTCTACGATGATTAGCCTGAGGGTTTCTCAAAGAGACCAGGAGAAAATAATTTTCGATAATAAAAACATAATTCTTGCACCCAATGAGCAACAATAGATTCTAATACCAGACTCTGTCAAGGATAAAATCACAATGGAGATGTGTAGATTTTTTTTAGCCGGAACCCCCTCTTACCTTTATGTTTTTTTCCTGATTCCCTTTATTTTAGAGGAGGAACAATTCCTGCGGTGAGCAAGTAGTAATCGTTGTTTGCAAACATAACTAAAGGCGACTTTTGTTGCAGGCCGAGAAAAATCTTCAAGATCCTAATATTGTGTTTTTTTTCTGGGGATTTCTTGTTGAAATCAACGAAGCACAAATTATCAGAGAAAAGTAATCTCTGCCCTTGGCTAATGGGTTTTTGGTAGGATTAGCACCACAGAGCCAGCAACTGATAAATATCATGCTGTGGTAATCCTCTGCCATTTTCACAATATCCTTTCTGGTATCCTATTTCCAATGGTATCTACAATTTTTAGTTATTAGCATTGGTCCTTGGGTATTTCCAGAGGATTAAAGGGCATGTCCACTGGATGTATACAATTTATTCTTTTATGGATAATTCTCTTCCTTTGATTTGGCCTACACAGGAATCGGATAATCCTGTTAAGGATTTCAGATGGCACAGGAAGAAATTTATTTTCAAACAGATATAAAAAGTTTTCGTTTTTGGTTTTTCGGTGTTACTTAAACAAAATAGGAGAATAATATTAAAAAGAAAAGAATACGGTTTTAAAGGTGTTGATTTTGATATGCCCAGGAAAAGCTTAACGATATAAAATAAACTGGGCGAACCACAACGTTAAAGGAGCCCGGAGGAAATTTTCTGTTCAACAATGTCCATTTTTCATTCGGTAAGAAACTGCAAAATAAACCTCAAGAATTTACAAAATTAAGACATTCATTTTTTGCTAATTTTTTCTTGCAATTGTTAAATAAAATAACGATACAACAGCAAAAAATACATAACCGGAAACCGTCACATTTCTCGAAGAAAGAACAATAGCTCTTTTTAATGAACTAATTTCTGAAGAAGCTGTTTATTTATTTTTTTATTATTTTCATACTCATATTTCGGCCAATTCAATGGTCTTGTCTTATGAAATTACCGTAAATCAAAACAATTTATTCGCAGCAGGTAAAAATCCGAGAGATATCTTCATCTAAATGTGGCATAAATAAAACCCATTCAAAAAAACAAAATAATAAAAAACACCGGTTAAAGCCAAAACCAAAGACAAAATTTTACGAAATCCACTTCCTAGAATAGTTTCTTGGAGCAGCAGCGACGGAAAGCAAAACTGAAACTTGAGAATATGTGGCTGAAGGGAAACAACAATAAAGGGAATATTGCTCAATGGAAACCGCAAACAAAAAGATCGGCGGCCTGACATTTCAAAAGTCGTAAAACAAAGAGTTAAAAGACATTTTGCGGTCGGACGTTGGAAATGTCGGAAAGTGGATGAAGTTGCAATGAGTAAAAAAACAAACAAAACAAAACAGTATTATTAACACAAAAAAGGTAAATGTAAAAAGAATATCATCTGCGTGCGCATACATCACCAGGTCAGATCCGACCTCGGTAACCCGCACGAATTCGACACACGTATCCGATTCTGGGTCTGTCAGCCTTCAGCGTCATCCGGCAGGTGCGAATCGCGGTTAGAGTGAAAACATGGTTGGCGGGCATCCGCGGGGGACGATTTCAAATCAATGGCGGTGCGTCTTAAGTGTCTCTTGGAGTCTATCTTCTAGCAATGGCAAAGTTACGTAAACGCTTTGCACTTAAGACTCACTCTGAAGTCAGTTAACCGGTGCGAACCTGGACAAGGTATATGCAAATGCAAATATTTGACGTTGTCGCACACAGAGCCGGTCGGTGATTGGTTGTGGTCTCATATTGCACCGACACTGAGTGCCAACCGTAATTGAATAATGTCACAGGGATCCCATGTATCTCCTCTTACACTTTTCCTCCCCCATCGAACCGAAGAGCCGATGCATTTGTTTTCTATTATGGGGCAATGGACGATGTGGTCTCCCGTTTATTTGTATGTTTGCCAAAGACTCCGGGAGTTGTTTGTTCCAGCCACGGGGGATTGGATTTCACGTCTCCCAAAGTGGGTCATACGTGCAATGGTGGATGAGTGCTGGATGGATGATGGCTATCAACCGTACACCTTGAGTTAGTATTTTTTTTGCTAATGTACAAACAAAAATTAATGTTTTGTGTGGTAAAGCAAATAACTAAGCACAATTTGCGGAAGCCACAGTGCCACAGGAAACGGCGACATTAAGTACTTTCAAAGGAAATTTTTTTTAATTCAAACGCTTTAAAGAGGTTTTGTCAGCGTTAATTGCAGTTTGAATTGGCGAAAGGTGAAAATTTTCCTACTTCATCGTTCCATGATTCTCGCCACTATATTGTGTACAACACTCAACGAAAAAACATTAACTAAGCAATTTCCATAAATAGAAAAAACCTTTTGCAATTGAATCCAAAATGATAAAAAGTGAGAAACGCAATATTATTTAAGTCATGCAGCTTTAGAGCAAACCCTGATTTAATCTCTTCCATATCAAAAGATATAACAACCCTGAGTCACATAACACATTTAATTGCCAGCGCATAATTCTGATTCCAAATTAGTAAAAATTTTACAATTGCACTAAAAATCTTCTTGGTCATTATTTAAAAAATATATATATAACCCATATATATAAAGCAATAAAACTTATTTTAAAATAGCACGTGAAGCCATGTGAACTTAACCATTCTATTTTAATTGTTCATAATAAAAATAGCATTTGAATGAAATCATTAACAATCGCACAGAAAATCTGTATCCAATAATTAAGGATATTTTCATCATCATTCAAAATCTCACCTTTAGCTATTTCCGCGGAATCGTAAAAATTTTATGATTTTCTTCAAAGGCAGGTCAAAGAGAAGGAAACCAAAAAAAATGTAAACTCAAACAACAAATCAAGGAACCAAAAACTCAAAGGATTATCTGCAGGTAATAAATTCAAAAATAAAACTGCAATAATAATTAAAAAAAATATCAAAATTACCTTTGACTGATCGATGCCGTATCGATAGGCAAACCATCAAGCTGGGTGGACTTTGCATGCAAAACACGCCTGAAGCCGTCAGAGATGGACCATGGATGGCTGCAAGGATAATAACCATAAAAGATGTACTGGAGAGTAATAAGGGGCGATGCTTTTAATTATACACGTCTTCCACTAATCAGATATCAGTAAACCAGAACGTCTGACCGTCGAGAATACAAGGAGAAAAATGACCAAAAGAAGACAAAAAATAAAGCCATGGACAAGGGAAGATAAAAATGCACTGTTCTGTTGTGTTGCAGACTTCCAGGACTTGGAGGTGATTTAACGACCATGTTCCAACGGCGGAGAGATTCATTCGTGCACCTGCCCGGACGAGGTCAGATCGTTTATGTTCGTGCCTTCAGGCTGGAGAGGTCCACATACGAAAAAATTCCAAAGTAAGCCCGATTTCGGGTGATTTGCAAAAATTCCCTTTCAACAACAGTAACATTTAGGTTCAGGCGACTATTCGCCGTCCGGCAACTTTAATTTTCACCTGGCCACTGACCTTGTGGTCATCGCAGAACCGCGTGCAAATTGCATTCACCACGAAAATTCTCCTGCTGTCACTTCAGTGCCCATTAACAAAAAGAAAACAACCCCATCAATTTTTAATGAAATTATTATCTTAATGAGTGCAGTCAGTCTTGACAGCCATCTCCCGATGAAGACAAGTCCATTCCATTCAGGTTGACTTAACATCCTTTGACCAGAAATTAAAAAATTAAAAAAATCAACAAAAATAAAAAAAAAATAAAAAAAAAAAACAAATCGTTGAGTTATATAGTTTTTTGACAACCGAAGTTGATCGATCGATTGATTTCAATTCGTCTCGAATTAATTGATTTTTTAACCTTTACACGCTGAATAAATATTCGTGGCAGTCTGCCATTGAAGACCACACACCATTTGTGTTGCAGCAAACCGAATCTTCAACATTTATGGTACATGAAAATGCAATTTGCAGGATATCCCGGTTACGGCGGCACAAAAGCCGGTCTTTGATAACGTCCGAGTCGATTTAATTAAAATGAAAAAAACAACAAGAAAATTATTCAGGTGAACAAAAAAGGAAGCATACAGTACGTGCTATGGGAAGTTTAGAAAGGCATCTTGGAAATATTTCGTTTATTTTTATTAATTTTAAATGTCGTTCATTGCATTTGCTAATTGAGATATTGCTAAAAATAAATTAATTAATTTGAAACTCTAAAACAATGCATTGAAATCGTAAATAAAATCCCAAACATGTCCAGTCCAGAATCATTTCACTCTTTCAAGCATTAATTTTTTTTGAAAGAATGCCTGAACAAATTATTAATTAGCGAAAAGAAAATTAAGAAGCTGCCAAAGTATTCAGGACACGCCATCCACACGCAATTGCAATGAATCTAATTATTTAATGAATGTTAGAAAGAAAATGTGCAGACGAGGTGCACTAAAATTCCCTAGAGAAGAAAGTTCGAGAATACGGAAAGTGATAAAAAGTGTATTTTGAAGAATTACTTTTCGTAATTGACCATGGCCGACCAACAATCATTACAAATCCAATTATGCAATTATTTTTACACTAATCAGAGTAGGAAGTAGATCCTGTGATTTCAGGTTGTTACACTTTCTAATAGAAAAAGAAACCTCTACTTTCCAAGAACAAGCTAAACTATTATTATTATTATTTTTCCACATAAACGTAATTTGCAAAAATCACTGCTAATTTCACGTATTTTTTTTTTTTTTTTTGATTACGGTCATGGTTTATGATTCGTTTCCATGCGATGCAAATTTATTCTTTACACGGCATAAATTCAATGTAATTAGTTTCTTGAAAAAAAAACAATGAAGAAGCAAACTGGAAATTAGTGAAAGTCATTCTGGTGGAATAATGATAACATTTTCATTATAAATTATCCATAATTAAAAATAAAAGCTATAGAAAGAATGTTTTTATTTCTGACCGAATAAATTTGTTTGAAGTTCACAATTAATTTACGATCATTCGGCAAAATAAAAAAGCCACACAAAAAACCACAACTTAATTAATGCAAATTGTTAATTAATACATATCACATCGTCCATTAATTAATGCGCATGAATTATATTCAAGTAATATTAACCGGCATTTTTCACGTGATAAAAAAAAGAGCTTACTCCAAAAAACAAGACTCAGTTTTTCCCCAAAAAAATCCCGAATAAAAACGAATTAATTAATTAAAACAATTTCGGGTTTGCGGTGATAGTTTTTATCCACCAATGAGAACAAATTCCATCATATGTCCTTAACTAATTAAATCAGCCACCGAAAAGTAGTTTTTCTTGTTGTGAAATTTCACTTTTCGTTTTCCCATGATGATGAGCTCGAGAATCTGAAAGGATAAAATGTTGTTGCGGAGGTTCATTAACAGAAGACAAACAAGGAGCAAGGATACATGCAACTTGCAGTCACAAAAATACTGGCGGCATCTGTTAAAGGGAATCTACTCAACACTCTTCTTATCGCATTAATCCTGTAATGATGAGGATGCATAACAAGAAGGCAAGAAAAAAAAAACACCACAAAAAAAGGATAAGTAGCATCCCACTACGGGGAAAAGGATTTTCCATGCGGTTTTTCTCTGGTTTAGTAATCTGATACTGAAGCAAATTTGACCAGTTCACCCAGAAGACGCATCAAATGTAAATGCAGTAATGCAATCTACAATGCTTAGGAAGGATAGTTGCAAGGGTAGGGACATCTTGCGCATATGGTCACATCAGGTCCTGATGCTGGTCGATAGATATGAACCGACCGGGTGCATTGTCAAATGTACATAAACAAATTCACGTCTATATAACAATGTAGGGAGGGGAAATCCCTCTAATACCAGAAGAGACATCTGTGAACCGAAATTTCGTTAAACTCTTCGAAAAATTTACCCCTGCCAAGCATGAAAATTTACTCTTCGTAAATTTTCAAAATCCTCCATTTCTCTCGCACTCACCCCACCGCCAATCAGTGTTGTTCTTGCGTCTCTGTCGCACAATTCTCCCTGAATTTTTTCCCATGGGTGCTGGGTCGTGGTCGTGTGGAAAAAAGAGAATGAAAAATGGCTCAATCGTGTTGAGCCGCATGGAACAAGCTCAATTCACAAGGGGGCTCCAAAGTCTGAGGAACCGAGTTGTCTTGTGGAGCCGCATTTCAAATCAGTTTAGTTGAGTTTCGCTCGTTGAGAGTAACGGGTGTTTTCGCCTTTTCCGGAAAAATTTTTATATAAGGAATCCTTGAGATCCTTGTTTGTGAAAATTATCCTTGTGAATTAAAAATAATATCTAACAGAAATTCGATAGTAAAACGATCGCGTTAATTCGTGACGAATAAGAAAATATATCTTTCTAAATGTGAAAATTTAAAAGGATTCGTTTTCTCAACGATTGGCAAAAATATTTACGAGAAATATATCACGAGATCCTTCGGATGTCGCGATTATTATTATAGTGTCCTGCGGGCGTCTCAGCCCACGTAAAAAATATTTTAGTAGCGAATAGTGTTTAAATTTTAAACAACCGAATATTTAAATTGATGTTTTGTTTAAATTGTTATTTTTGAAAATATAAATATATTTTTTTTACAATTAACAAAACAAATTGAAAGTGATTTGGAATGAAATTGTTTGCGTTGAAGTGACGCCAGAGAAATTTGGACGGAATGTTGTGTATTGTGATCGCTTGGAAAATCCTTGATTAATTTCGCTCGATTAACGATTTTCAATCAGCGCCAAATTCGAATTAAATTGGCATCTGATGTTGGGCGCCAAATTTAAATGTTTCGCTGATACAGTTCGCGAAAACTAATTATATAAAATTGTGATTGAAAGTGTGATGTACGAGAAAATTATCGAGAAATTTTTGTTTTAAAGTGATTTGAGAGAAATAGGAAGGACTGAATTTGCTTGCGCCAGCCTTGATCACTTGGATACTCAGCATTAGCCGAAATAAACGATGCTTCTATAGCAGCAACTTTAAAGGTATGTTGGAATAATTGCTCCATTTTAACAATATTGTGTGTTATTAGTTATTTATTTTAATTTGAATTTAAGGCACAGCAAAACACTTCATTTGATTTGCTGAATTGCTTAAAGTTTTTGACAGAAATTCACCTTAAAGTTAGAAGATTTCACTCTTCGAGAACAAATTAAAGACGTGACTGGAAGTTTTAATTCAACAAAGAATTCCCGAAGGATCAAGGATTTTCAATGTAATTCTCCTGAAAGTGACTGCTGTGCCACTCGACTGGAATTCTTTTCTTGCTATTATCACCGGCGTTTTTCGTCGCGTTCTCCTTGTAGAGAATTGGCTTCCGTCCACCTATCCTCGTTCGAAATGTTGTCCTTTTCCGCGTTTTGATTTTGGGGGTAGAGAAATTCAAGGAGGAGGAATTTTTGGTGGCACTTTTTGTGAAACTTGGCACAAAATTTCAAAGTTTTTCCTTTATATTTGGTAGTGGCACTCTTTAGTCATTTTGAACTTTTATATTTCTCTAAAGATTTTTAACGTTTTTTGGAGAAAAGAAAGTTTTAGTTCAAATTGGCAGTGATTAGAGTTAAAGCTGACATAAAGTATTTAAAACTTTTAATTAGTAAAAATGTGTATTTATTTCAGTGGAAAATGTGTGCCAATTATCGTTAAGGAGCAATGTGAATTGTACAGAAAATTTAGTAGAGTTTCAACAATTTTAATTCGTAAAGATTGTTTTATGGACTATAAAATTTTCACAAAGCAATAAATTTCATGAGAATTATTTTTTTAGTTGTTAAAGTGGATATAAAATTTAAAAACACACAATCTTATTTTAGAAGATAATAAAGTGTGTAGAGTGTAGGTAAATTTCAAAATTCAGTGAAATATGATTTCTAAATATGATTTCTAAATTTAC
Source organism: Leptogaster cylindrica (assembly GCA_963082835.1). Taxonomy (NCBI): domain Eukaryota; kingdom Metazoa; phylum Arthropoda; class Insecta; order Diptera; family Asilidae; genus Leptogaster; species Leptogaster cylindrica. The sequence continues at coordinate 32,180,495 of OY720107.1, forward strand.
CAAATTAAAAATGAAAAATGGAAAAATTACAGCGATGAATTATGTTTTGAGAGCTTTTGACGTACTTAAGTAGCTCAATTATTTTTATGAATTAAAATACTAAATTATCTAAAATAAAATTCCAAGAAATTGTGTAGATCAAAAATTTAAAAAAATAATTGGATTTTTTAACGAATTTTTACAAAAAAGTTTAAAAAACAGCTGTTTATACTTGAAAATATTTGAGCCACTTGCTTTGGAAATTTTGTGACGTCTATAAAAGCCATATGCTTATAAACGTTTGTTATTTTATTTTATCTCTGTTTCTGCAAAAATCTTAAAAGCAACTGCACTGATCAAATAAAATTTGTGAATCATCTGGTTTTGAATCGTGTTCAATAAACGAAATCGATTAGTGAAAATAGAATTTGTTCAATTAATGTAAACTATAAATATAAAATTTCAAACAAAAAAATATATTTGTGCAAATGTGAAAACGAAGTGACTAAAAATTCAGTTATTTTCTCGCCATCATTATAAACAAATGTTGGCAAAATACTTAAAATCCAATTTAGTAGGTAGTTATTGTCATTATCTAAATTTCAGAAATTATAATGAAATGAACCGATTGTAGCAAAAACTGCGAATACCAAGATCAAATCTCTAAACATCTTGATTACCCCTTTTTTTGGGCTTAGGAAATAAGAAAAAAACCACTTGACAAATGTGAAATGATGATTGATGATGGCACAAGACCCAAAACCAAACCACGGACTTGCAGTAATCGAAATTGGATTTCCGGGAAATTACAAACCATGATCAAAAAAAAAAAGAGCTTGGTTATACCTCGTCATACCCTACTTAAGACACGACCACGGTTTCGACTTAATTTTGATTCTCTCAATCTAGTCTAGGGTAAAAATCATGGTGCAGAAATCAATTCCCTTCCCTCAGACAGCCACATTAAATTGTCAAAAACTATTTGAACATGGCAAGGGAAACAAACAAACGTCCTTGAGCATATAATTAAAACAAGTAAAGCCTGACGGCGACAAATTTTTGCGCCCACCTACCAAAGTTTTAATCAGCTTAGGCTTGTTCCACTTTCGAATTTAATCCAAATATTTATGGTTGCCGCTCGACGTGAAATTTTAGACGACAACGAAAATCGGTGGTGGGGTAAGAAGTTTGGGGGTATGTGCCTCTTGTTACCAGGTTATTCTACTTTGCCACCTTCTTAAGTCGTTGGAGGCTCAACGTTCTTCCACATGCCGCTGAATGCTCCAATTTGCTTAACCTGAATATTAACGACGCCCGGAACCGGATAGATGTGAGGAGAGTGGGAGGGGCAGAACAAAGTGTTAATTGCCGTGCAACTATTGTTTCGTCAACCCAGTTCCCATGACAAATTAAAATATCTGCATCAATAAGACTTAATTGATACCAATACAGAAAGTCAGATGTCGTACTATCAACACCAGTGATTAGAAAAAAGGGTTATCGCGTTTGGGTCAAGATTTCGGATGGTACAAAATGAATCTGTGAATGAGATCATCTTTGTTTAAACGCACTTCAATATTTGTCATTGATGTTGTTGTTTTGATAAATCGACTGACCTTATGTAATTACTGGCGCTCTTATTTTATATTTGTCTGAAAATTAGAATAAGAAAAGTTTAGAACAACACCGAATGGCATTAATAAATTAATTGCAAATCCTTATATTAGACGGGAAATGCACTCAATTTCCAATGACTTAAATTTCATAATTTAGAAGGCAAGACAGTCTGTTTAACACTCACCTCACGGTGGTATTGTGTCAGCATTTTAAATGCATTGAGTGCAGCAGTTGCAATGCGCAATTGACTCATTAATAATAAATTTAAACATGTGTGTTCGACGAAAGATAAGAGAGGCAAAAAGCATATCGGAAAGGTGAATGAATTCGTCATTAGTGGACAAAACATCGTCATCCTCCGCCTTACGATATCAAATAATAGTTAATACACACTTACCCACACATATACAGGCACACAATGTAAATGTTGCTCATCGAAATATTCGGTTCTTATTTGTAATGTAAATCATTACACCTCATGCAAGGGGTTAGATAACGAAATGAATCAAAGGCAAGTCTGGTCTGATGTATCACATTCCGCCATCTTTTTCCTGAGGGAACTGATAACAAAACACACTAACACATACAGGGTAAAGGTGTTTGCACAGATAAGAATAAAATCTGAGTCAGAAGAAGACTAAGTTTGTTTTGCAATTTCAAGGAGACAAAATTCAATTTGCATGCGAATCAAGCTATAAATAAGATAAACTTTCCGTAAATAGTGAACTGTATTTTTTTTCTTTGATTACATATAATTACATAACAATCAGCTTATTCTTTTTGTAAACTATTATAAAATATTACAATTTGTTGTGGATCATTATCTTTCGCTGAGAAAATTAATTGCATTGCACGATTTTATTTTCTGTTTTATTTGAAATGATGTCAGAATGAAAATTATTTTGACCGTGAGTTGTCTGATTTAGTAATATTTTATTTGTTTTATATTTCTCAAGTTTCTTTGGTTAAATTTTTTGTTGATTAATTTTATTCCGAAACACGAAGAAATCAAGAAAATAAATGATATAATAATTTGATCATGTTTTATGGAAATCAGAATCTTAAATCACGTTTTTTTAAAAAAAAAAAAGTATCAGAACGTTTTTGCAACAAAAAAAAACATTTAACATCCGATTTGTTATTGTGCAATAAAATATTTGAATGTCAAATAAAAGTTTTGTAAAAATAAATTGGAATCAAACGAAAATCCGCCATTTTTTCACTGTTCCCTTCCCATTATTTCTATTTTATTTTCAGTAATAAAACATGTAACGGTTTCCGTGAACTAATGAAGCCGTTAAAAAGCGTTCATAATAAATTCGTTTAACATAACAAAAGAGTTTGTTTCGAAACATACCAACTTAAATCTAATTCAATGCCGGAATCAAGACACAAAATCTCCTCAAAATTCCAGTTCAACATAATCCAGTTTTATTTTGAACATTTCTTTTTGTTGGAAACTAGTTGAATAACTTGTAGCAAAAAAACAAAAAAAAATGTTCCATACATTTACTAGTATTCCAGCAGCAATTCCCTCTTACTATAAAATTCCAATCATGATCATCAAAAAACCTGACACTCATAAATAAATCAAATGTTTAATAAAAATGTCCGAACCACCCCGCAAAACGTACCAAGGAGAATGTCGGATTTATATCAATCCAGTAATGTCATATTATACAATTAATAAGATCACCTCAACCTGAACTAAACAATAAAACAACAACATCGATTTGAAATATGCGAAGAGAGAAGTTTAACTTGTTGTGCTGTGAATGTTAACAACCTGGCAATGTTGCATTCAAACAGCATTCAATGCACCACGATGTACGGCTATTTAAATGCAAGCTGAATAATCGCGATTGCTATCAATAAATCCTGGAGGCTAGTATTATGGCATTAGTGAATTCTTATATAAGATCGATGCAAAAAAAAAACAGAAACTACAAAATGCAGGTGGTGTAAAAGAACAGTGTTAAAATCTAGAGAAGTGTGGAAAGAAACCACAAAAACCAAAAAACCTGAGAAACCTTGACAGGTTTAAGCGATGTCATCATAGTTTGAATACCTTAAACCTAAGGTAACTGTCCAGTGTCCACAGGTGATTTCTAGTCTGTCGTTTTTGCATAATTAAACATTTTGTATGAGTTGCGTGGTTCTCCAACAGCTCGCGTGGTTCGGAAAATTGATGCGCGCATGAGCAGATGACTTAACTCAGATAATTTACGTGCTTGAATTTGTATGCGTAGGAAATTACTATGGATCGCTCAATTTCGCATAGAAGTCACCTTTCAGCAGGTCGTTGTGACTATTTACTTTATCTATAGTTGATGGGAATGTACACGAGGTACCGAAGAGTGGCTCATAAATATCCTGACATCATCTGTCTCCAACTGACCATACCTATGCACAGTCATATCTGTGTGTGCATTTGTGAATTTCTGTTTCGTTGACGCTTAATTACTTAATCAATTTGCATATTTTGTTGACTTTATAATTTTAATGGTAGACCGTGTGACTCTTGTCTTCTCTAAAAAGGAAATACAACAAAAAACATTTTCAAGTTATTTGCGTATCGCAATCTTTATAGTTTGACTTTATAAATTTTTTTTTATACAACCGCAATTCGTGTAAATCAAGTACATACTCTCTATTAACCTTGCCAGCAGAACAAATGCTAAGACAAAAAGACTAGGGATAAAAAAAATGCACACAACAAAAATAAATGTCAGCAGAAAATCTTGTTCAGTGGAGACTTTTCAAGTATGTTTGAGAGGGAGCTTAACAAGGATCGGTTCCTGTACCTGATTGTCCCTGATAGCCATCTTTTTGAGATAACTAGGCTTGGGTAATGCCTCCCTTTTTCGTTGTGCAACAAGAGCCGACGAATGTGAAATTTAATTTGTTGATCTTATCGTGTCGCCATTGATTGAAGATTTAAGAATGCAATGGAGGAAGGATGGCAAGGAACTGATGCGAATTGAAGTCACAATTCTTCCATCTTAGGTTAGGGATATCTCAAGATATCTCGTTCGTCTGTCTCTGTTTGATGACTCTTACGGATATCTATCATTGGCCATCTTGTGATGAAGACGAGACGGTGTACTTGAGATGACTTTGGATGGTATTGATTCACATCGCTGAACTTCTTGTAGTCTTCAGATTTTTATTTATTTTTTTTTATTTTTTCCTTATATTTTGAATGACAGAACGGGATCTGACCGAGGGAGGAATGTCGTCCGATGTCGGTTGATGTTTGTCGAAAAATCAGGATATTCGATTTCCTTTTGATGAGTGAAATGAAGGGACGCCAAGCCGCTTGGCAACTTGATATCACCGTCGTAGATGATGATGATGATGATGATGATATTGCATTCCTGCTGGATGGTAAAAAACAGCAAATAAAATGAAAAAAAAAAAAAAAAAAAAAAATGCTGCACGGATATCAGACCAATGTCCACTTTATACCTTTTGACTTCTCTTCGATTCCTGACAAGATCTTTTCAGCTGTATTTTAGATAATTCACAGATACTTATTCTGTAGATTTTTGTCCTTGATTTTGTTTGTACGTACTTTTTCCTTATATACATTTATTTATTTTCCTTTTTTCATCACATTCGCCTTGCATAAAGAAGGACGAAAGTGAACTCAATTTGAATGAGACCTTCCGACTTTTATTGGCATTTAATTTTATTAGAATTGTCCCGGTGGCATTGTAACGTCGTTACTTCGATGGATAAGAGACGATATTCGGTACGTGAACCGAGGGTAGAAAGGGAGAAGGGGTTCCGAAGTAGATGAGGTGAAATTGATTGGGGACAAATCGATAAAATGTGCCAGTTTGATGACTTTGAGGGTTAAACGTTTTCCTTGTGAAAGAGGAATCTAATTTACTTCTTTACTTCCTCTTCTTGTTGTTCTTGGTGATTTTTTTTTAAGGATATAGTAGCCAAAGCGATTCAATATCCGAATTTATTGCTTGGCCCCTAGTTTTTAAGAGGGGTTGATCGATGTGACACCGATTGATGGAATTGATGGAATGACCGCAAAAACGGAAATTGGAAGAATTCTTTAATGGTTATTGGTGTTTATTGGGGAATATTTAAAATCAGTTTTGTTTTGTTGGGATTTAAAAAAAATTAGCCATTTTAATTTGCTTTAATTGATTACCACAATAGATTTCTAAATTACAAATTAAAATGGGCCAACAAAAGCTCGTCGTCATTAACAGAAAAACTTAAAGTCTGCGCTCCAAATTTCTTTTAAGTATTTCGATATCCGGATCTAGGAACTAAGTACGTTAAGTACTTGAAGTTTTTCATCATCCAAAATGTATTTTCGACCGCATTATCAAAAGTTGCTTTTAAAATCTTTTAAGCCGAACGAAAACAGATTAAGACGTTGAAACTTGTTCCGTTTGAGTGCTTGTCTTGAAGGTGCGATTATTTTTATCACATACAAAAAGTAATTGCCTTCACAGATCACGTAAGGTCAAAAAATGTTTTATGAAGATATTAGTATCAATTCGAGCCTTTGTTTAAAATTCTGTTTTTTTTCTTCAAAATTATTTCCTTTCACGTGCAGAGCTGTTTTTTGATTATTCTTCTTCGATGTTCGTGCGCAGACATATTAAATTGTAATTTAGTGACTAATAAAATAACAAGTATTAAGAATAGGTAATACTGATATTTTGCGTTGAAATTGATTTTCAAAAAAGAGTGAAATTATGAGGGTTAGAAAGTTGGAATTAAATCAAATTTAAAAATTAACTCAATTCATCATTTCATTTTAATTCTTCAAACGTATAGTAAGTAGGTCATTGCCCTTAGCTAAAAATAAATAATTTTTCCCATCCCATTATCTCATGTTTGTTTTTATCATCTTAATTAAAATCTTCGATTCGTGATCAAACCATAAATTCCCAAACCCAATTTAGCGCCCAACAAAAAAATCCAGTGCGGAAGAGAATCTCTTTTTTTATATCAACTTCCCTCCATTCATTGATGTCTCTCAATATTCCTCAATCACTTCGCTGTCAAGCAACATAAAAACGAATTACGTGCAAAGACCACCATCAAGCTTATAATAATGGCTGCATCCAACAAGATAATGTTTGTCACTGTTCAACTGTAAACAAAACGTTAAGTGATAAACATCACGAAAAATCCACCTCCAGCAACAACAAAAAAAAGAAAAGGAAAAAATCTTAGACACCTACTTACAACAAATATTGATCAGTCAAAAGAAAAAGAACACTTAATCAAGGTGTGTTCATCGGCAGCAGGTTGTGGAAAGGGAATTTGGTTGCTTAACCTCATTTTCATGGGATGTTATCAGAAACGAACAACATCAAAAATCAAAACAAAAAAAAACTTGTTTATAGTATCGATTACAGGAACATTCAATTGCATGCTTTCGTCCTTCTTTGACTTTAATAAAGAAAAAAACTTTCAGTACTTTAATTTATGGCGACTGACGTTAAAGAGTTCTGAAAGCTTTTTTCTACAAATAGATACAAAAAAAAAACATGAAAATGAAAAGTTTTATAAATTATTTGAAAAAGAAGAAATAATAACTGAAAGTTGAATGCGCAAAAATTTTTGTTGGAAAAATTAAAATTTACGGCTGATGTCGCTAAATTAATCTCTCTGTGATGTTCCGTCCCATTTTTGGTGACTACCACTTGCCGTCCGCCCTCCGTCCCCCAGACAAGGATTAGATTTATTTCCCCCCTGGGAGCATATGTGCTATGGAACGGGTGTTAATTCAAGAATTTCATCAAGCTATACGACTAGTCCCCTCCATACACCCAGGACGAATGATTAATCACCGGCAACTTTTCAAAATCCAAAAAACAAAAAAACAAAAACCCTACAAAAAGAACAAAACAGGGAGAAAAAATATATAGAAAAGTACGTCGCTTTTCACACTGCCATCAGGATTTTATGTCGTTCCACCCTCACTTGATTCCCGCCTACAATTCCGGTTAGCCATGCAGAAGGCTTAATTTTCATTTATCTATTCCCAGACGGAATTACATTTGTTCAAAAATCGTTTTAGAATTTCGGCACAATTTGCCAGCAGCACGCAATCATCAATTCACGCTGGCGAAAATCAACCAGACAATTCACGTAGTTAACTCATTATGGCAGCGATTATTCAGGTTTTCTGTGGCATGACATGAAATCAATGCTCCTTCTGTCGATACCTGAGGTAAAAAACTGCCAAAAAAAAAAAAAAAAACTTCGCCAACAAAACAAAAACATCCACAACAACCAAAAAGGCAGGGAAATTGTTTACGTTAACTACGGTGGTTCATCGTCACTGAGATGGGAGCACGTCCCACTTGAATGTGCCATCATCATCGACTACTATCATCCGATTAAGTGAATGAAAACATTTCACCGTAAGCCCAAGGTACAATATCACTCTATACTAGTGCTGTACATTAAATGTACAAAAATACACCCACACCTCCTTCTCCCCTGCATCCCCCTCCCCGTTACAATTTATACGGTTGTAATTAATAATGAGACATACCTACATTTGGTAATGAATTTTTGGGATGGGTCATTTATGTACGTCTGATTGCGGTTTGATGTTCAAGTAAATTGTTTACGATCGAATGTTGCTAATGTTTTACAATCCGGCAATACTTCAATAGGGAAATTGGTATTTAACGAGGTCGCAATTTATCACAACAAAAAATTTAAAAAAAAAAATTTTTTTACAAAAATAAACAACACAGTGTACATGAATTTTTCATTAATTTTCAAAATAAGATAATTTTTGTCCTTGATGGTGCAAATAGATACACAAATATAATTGGTTAATGTGGTGGCATTTTATTGCTATTAAGGTTATAAAATGTGATGTAATTATGAGTTATCGCTTAATTATAAATTTTAATTAAAAATAACCAATTAAATAGATTATTTTAATAAATTAAAAAAACACTTACCAATTTCAAAAGATGTTAATCAATGCACTTCACACACCAAATTTAAATTTAAATTATAATTAAAAAATATTACTCTACGTCAATCTAATAAATCAAAATTTTAAATTGAAAACAAAATTTAATTCAGAAAAATTAATTGATGATCACCAATATTTATGCACTTAGCGAAGATTATCTGAAACAAAAATCATTAATTTAATTAATGAAATTATAAAAATTTAAATCAATATTTTTAATAAAATTCATTATAATATTAGCTATACAGCTGAAGACAGTTGCAATTTATTTTCCCTACAGCTAGATAGACATAAAAGAAAGCTAAAATTTTATATTTTCCTAGAAATGCAATATGTCTTCTGACTTTCAGTTTAGATTCCCACATAAAATAAACCCATTCTACCATTCTATCAAAATGTTTAATTGCTACTAATTTAAAAAAAACACCTCAAAAAAAAAAAAAAAAAACGTGTTCCAATAACATGCCCAACAGTCATTAAAAACTGATTTAAAATCAAAACCAAAAAAATGAGTTCAAACAGGTAGTTTAAATCCCAAAAAATGCATTCACTTCAACCAAAAGTTCAAATTAAATTCAAATCAGAAATTTTGGATTCCTTGGAGTGCATAAATCTTGGGAGAAAGTGAATCACTTAACTGCAGTAAATTTTTCGACGATTTCAATAAAACAACCAAAATGGAATCATTGCACATAATTTTAGTGAGAACTTAAGTAAGACTCCGGAAGTAATTTCTGTGCAAATTAATCCTTGTCTGGGTGTTACAGGTCAACATTAGTTCAGTGTAGGTCGTTCTCGTATTTTATTCTCAGGGAAAAATATTTAAAAAAAATTAGAAATAAAATTTAAAATAAAGGAACATCTGGAGCAGAATAAAAACATTGTAGAATGGGTACGAACAATTGAAACAAAATAATCAGTTTGTTGTAATAAATATTCAAACCCTTTCTAATGCAAACGGAACACACCTTCTGTGTTTGTCAGCTCTGTTTAATGGTGAAATGATGGTGGAAGTGGATTTCATGGAAACTTTCATAAGAAATCAGACACAAAGAATTATTTTTTTTTTTCTGTTATCAAACGATTTGAATATGCAAATTCGGGCGCAGGTACATTGCTGAAGAAAGAAATTGTGATGGCATCAAGAAGAGAACACAAATGAAACCGAATCAAGATAAAATCCAATAAAAACCATGTCTAGGACGTGTGCACCGTCATTACCATACCAAGATTGAAGAAGTTTGAAGAAAAACCATTTCGTTGTCATTGCTCCCCCGAATCTTTTACTTCCCCATAATCTTCGCCATCCTGCCATAATTCTAGATCCACAAAATGATGAACGACTTCAAACAGCTGCCCATGGCTGCCTGGTGTACAAGTTTTGATGAATCTTCCATTCCCTCGTCACCAGTTGAAAGAAGTGTCTTTCATTATCACTGGTTCATTGCATCCACACTTCGGCATTGCACTTTAAGGATAGTTTCAGTGCGTTCATCTAAATTTATCCAAACTACTTGACAACTTTCAAGTAAAAGTCAACTATTTACGGATTATGAAGTGGGATTACATGAACTAAGTTGACTGGGAATGACTTAGAAAACAGATGTTCAAGAGAAAAAAAATAATACGACTATCAAATGCGACAAATATTTCGAATACGATATTTTGTATGTTGGGCATTGACGTGTTTGTTTTTTATTTATCTTTGTTGCTTTCCCCTTCTTTTTTGTGGTTTACATTCTCTTTTTTTTTCGGTTCGACTTAGAGAAAAGTTCATTAACGATGTCACAGAAATTGTGTGTTGAAATGCCATAAGGTAGACTCTTAGGTCCTTTACTTGTTTTTTTACGACGACCCTTGTGAGAATAAATCACATCTGTCTGCACTTTGTTTAGTAATTAATACTAATTTGTTTTTTTTACAAAATTTTTGAAATTTCTTTACATAATTTAATGGGAAATAATTAAAAAAAAAAAACTATCATTGTGATGTTGAAAACCGATTAAAAAACCACATTAGGAAACAGTTTTTTTTAAAGTTTCTTCCATTCTCGACTTCCAAATAAGTTTTTACAGTTTGCTGCAAATGTTTTTGTACAGTAAAACTTGTAAATCCTCTCATCAATAGAACTTAGAAGATACTTGTCGAGAGGAATTTTTGAAGCGTGTACAGGTCAATTGTTCAGTATATTCCTCTTGTAGCTAGAAATGCCATTATAAGAATGCGATTCTAAGGCAATCGACATCTATTTGAAAAAAAATGTGTTCCCTGATCATTAATCAACCAATCCCAATGCAACAAGAATAGAAATTACTAGAATGCCACAAATGTAGGTCTTCCAGATATGCATCAGTGGATAGAAGGAGTTGCATTAACATTTATCAATTCCCTAAAGTGAGCAGAAAAAGAGAATTTACTCACGACAATGTTGTTGTTAATATAGCAAAAAAACAATTTTCAACCAGCCATACGAGAGAAAGCAATTTAGCAAACTTTCAAAACAATATCGAGTAATTGTAGACATTTAACCTACTCTAGGGCGATAGCACAGAATTGTAGAGCGGCAAAATAGTGAATAGAAAACCTGATCATCTGTAGGCCTATGTTTATCGGTTGTGTTGTACTATAACTCTGTAGGTACATTGTGTGTACACAATTCCGAAAGGAGGCGGGGAAAAACTTTCAACAAGATGTAGATGGAGAGCATCCGATACACATCTGTGTACATTCAATTGTGCTCTAAATTCCGTTGAAAAATTTCACATACCCTCTTCCTTGGGCTATTCTTTGCCAGTTTAGCTGACATTCAAGTTGATCTAGAAAATGGTCTGAAAGACTTTCATGTGGAGACTCAGCCAAGGTAAGCCTTTCCCCGGTGACTACACTTGGGGTCCAAACACAGCGAAATTGAAAGCGACTTAAGGTGAATCAAGCAAAAAGAACAACAACAAGAAAAAATTGAATGAAAACTCTCGAATCAGTAGAAAAATATCTCGACTCGGAAGAACATATTGGGATTGAGTTTGGCCTCACGCATGAAACCCTCGTAGTCTCCCCTTCAGTTTTTTTCTGTTTCCGATGAGTTCGAGTAGAAAAAAAACAAACACCTTCCCATACACAGCCAACTTCAGCTGCGTTATTGCGCTTCATCGAATGCCATGTTTGTGCGGAAAACTTTTAGCATAATACTGGAAAAGTGAAAAAAACAACAATCGAAGAGGAAAAATGAGGTTAAGCAACTAAAGCTGAACGGAGTCCGTTCAATTTTTCACGGTAGTAAGCACATGTGTAACGGTAAATGGAGTTGAAACAGCAGCAGTAGTGATTTTTTTTTGTGTTTCCTGATTTTATTTCACTATATTTTTCTTTTGTTTTATTTTGTTGTTTGAGGAAAATGTGTAGACAAAGCAAAACGCATTGGAAAATATCTCGAATATGGGCAAACTGGAAAAACAGGGAATTCCCCTATTTTTTACATCCTCACAACGAAGTAGTAACAGTCACAAATTTGCTGAGCGATGATATGTTCCAATTCTCAGACCCCTTTAAGAACATGAAAAAAAAAAAAAAAACACACACACACAATGGCTACGACAAAATAATAATAACAGACACATCAACAACAACAAAATTACAAGAAAATAAAGCCGGCGACAATCTGACGATGTGAGGGATATTGAAGTTCATTGCACGTTTCAATAAAATTGCTTTAGTTTTCCGTTTTCATTTTCATTTTGTTTTATTTCTTATTTTTTTCATAGCTTCTTTTCTGGTAAAAATAGACAAACGAACACAGGAAACATAATAAACAAACATTTTCCAGACATTCTTCACTCGTTCACATTCAAAAACACTTTTCAAACGCTTGTGCAGAAAGATGGAATCTTTAATTAGACATCCACAAGGAAGAAGGAGTTCTGCAAACTATGGAAAAGGGTGTAATTTGCGAGAAGATGTGCAAGAATTTGTTTTTTTTTTGTATGGTTTATTTTTTTTTCATTTATAGAAGGACATGCATGATTTTCAGCAACACATTTCACAAAAAAATGTTAGAAAATATCAAAAAGGGAATTTTTCAAGGACATTTATGTTTAAATTCAGTCATTTTTGACCCAGTTTCATTTTGATGGAAAAATGAAGAAGTGACTTTTTTTCGCAGAGAATGTTATGTTGCGAATGTAATTTTATAAAAATCTCCCTGCACAACTCTTCTTTTGTTTTTTCTGATTGCATACTCCAAGAGTACCAATTATAAAAAAGGAGAACGTAAAGAACATCGATTGGAATTGAGTAATTTTACCTATAAATTTAATACAAAAACCGTAGAAGAAGTTGAGAACAGAAAATCAAAATTGATAGGTAATGATAAAACAGAAAAAAGAACACACAGCAATAACAACAACAAAAAGAAGAAGATAAAATTCATCTTGAACCAGTTTCAACTTTCCTCCGTGAGTTCTGATTTGAAGTAATCTAAGTTGAGCTACTTTTTGCCATCATTACGGCATTTCCCATGTTGTTATTTACATAAAATTGAAGTAGTCCAGCTACAGCAATAATTTGTGCTAATGAACAAAACAAGCTAAAGAATACAAAAACCATACACACTCAATTTTTTGCTCTGTTGAGAAAGTAAAATAAAAAAAAAGTCTGCAAAAAGTAGCACAAACTAAAATCTGATTTCAGTAATCAATGGCGAATGCATAGAAGAATTATAAAAAGACGAAGAGAAATAAGTGGAAAAAAGAAATTGTTCTACACCTGAAACCAGCGTGTCTAGTTCAAGTTCATTGCACTGTACATCAAACCGCAGTTTATTATTCCGTCTCACAACAATTAAATCAAGACATACAGATGCCTTTTCGCGCTGATGATATTCACCCGAGCCATTTTAGATTCTGGATGAAGCCAATTCTTGGACCGCGACCAGCCTTCATTGCCTGGAATTGCTCTAGAATTATATTTTTCTACCCGTCATCACCACTATCATCATCATATCGCGATCATGATCGTCCTCAACTCTTTCTTGCCTCTACAATTATTGTCAGTACACCGCAATTCTGTACCAAGTACCAACCCCAAACCGCAGTATTCGCCGCAAGCCGTCAAGATTATCACTGGACGACAACGCGCCGGATCACGCGGCAATAATTCGAATGGAAAAGTCTCTGCGTGTGTCACTCTGCTTTGAGCCAATCTCAATTGTCTAGAATAATTTCTAATTATTGCTCATGTCGTGCAATCGGATTATTCCAGGATGCATTCCCGTTCGTTCGTCGTTGCACTCTGGACGTGAATTTATGCAATTTGAAATTAGTGCAGATTGCAAAAACTTGTTTATATTTATTTCTATTCGAACTGAATTTCATGTCATGCAATTAGATCGTGTTTTTTTTCAATCTGAATTAAATGACATTTAATAAAAATAAAATGAAAACGATTTCCCGGTGATTATTTTCAATTAATAAATTGATTTATTTTTATCTATTTCAGAAATGCAAACGACCAAAGCAAAATGGAGATGATGTAGCTGTCTGCAACTGGGTCCAAAGTGCCAATTAAAGGGTTTAATTAAATCTGAACTGAGATAAAAAGACTTATTAGAAGACAACAACAGCAACAAAAAGTGGAACGAGCAACAAAATAATTAAAGGTGAGTTTTCGTTTCACTGTAATAAGTTTTGAAAATATTTGCCAGCCCATAAAAATAAAAAGAACAACATCCGGCAATTTATAACTCATTTAGCTGCCTAGAAAAATAGTTAATAACATTTTTTGGGGTTTTTTTTTAATCAACATTTGCTCACTGAACATAACCGAAAAAGACCCACCTTGAATCGGTCAAATCCCCAGAGAAATATTTCCTTGTCTCTTTTTGTTGTTTTGTTTCTATTTATCTACATATGTAATTTTCTAACACTTTAATTATGTAATCATTAAGACAGATGGAAATTCATTTTGATTAACAAATTCTAGAATTGTAACCGATTGAAAACAATTTTCCAATTTCCCAAAGTCAGTTGTACGCAACTGATTTAAAATGAAAATCTAACTGAAAAAACTGAATTTTTTTGTTGTACATAAAAGAGGTAAAAATAAACAAAAAACATCCCAAGACATTAAAATTCTGAGATTTTTGTCGTAAAAGTTAATGAGTGGTTAAGAGTTGGACATTTCTGTCCACGAATGGCTTGTTATGTTAATGATCTGTGAAAATTTGTATTTTATCAATTTTTGTGTTGTATCAAGCGATATTCAATGTTTTGACTTTTACAGACTTTTATATGTATTTGTGGATTAAATATTATATATTTTTTGTCATGCTTGACCATGTTTTACGATGAAATATCATAAATTTTGGTTGTTTCATTTCACAAGATATTTCTTATTTTATGACATGAAATTGCTTTCAAAAGCGGTTAAAGTGCAGGGATTTTTGAAATTTTATTTTATTGATTCCCGAAAGGTTCTTAATTGGATCCACTGGTCACTAACCATTGATGATTGTTTTTGTAGATAACAGGAGAGAAACATTTCGATAATAGCTGATGGAGAAACACTCAAAGATCGAAGCGAAGTGAATTGTGATATTTAAACAAATTTTTGTTTGATCTTCAAATCTTTTTACAACATCCGGATTTTGAATGTGTTAAGACAAAAAAAATCTGATAAGGATTCTTTTGATAAAGATTTTTTTTACATAATATGATTTACAATTTTTGATTTATCCGATTTTGAACCATACAATTGACTTTGAGAACCGGAAAAATGTTTTATAATTCAAATAAACACTTTTTGAATATTCATATATTTTTCAGTTTATTTTATGAAATTCAAAAGACCGAAATCGATTATTATTTTTATTTGAATGAAGAAAAAACATTTCCTGATGAAATTAGCACTACAAAAGACCATGGCAATATCCTTGATCTTTCCTGTTTTTCTTTTATTTGGGTTTTCCCCGAGAAACCGAACCAGCATCACGTTAAACATTCTGAAGTGTAATTACCTGACAACTACAAAATTCGAAAATATTCGAAACCGAAAAAAATATCAAACAATTTAAAATACCCCCAGCGATAACCACATAATTTCGTACAGACACGATAGGTGCCGTAGTTCCGTCGATATACAATACATTTTGGAGTTCCCTCAACCCGTATCCAGTCAAATTACCGAACCAATTATGTTGTCTACCATCGAAATTTTTCATATGTCCACAAAAGAGCTGTCAACCACATAATGAGGCAGTTGTCGTGCACATTATGTCATAAGTTAGGGTTGGTAGCAATACTCAACAGATGTGGCAATCCTGTTCCTTTTCCTGCAACATGTCTTTATTATAATTTTATTTTTCCTTCATTTTTTTCTTTTAATATAAAAATTATATCCGTCAGCTAAGACCGATATATGAAAGGCTGGCAAAATACACAACAAAGGTCTACTAAAAAGGATAAGAAAGGCGGACATTGTCCATGCAAGCTTAAGGCGGATAGTCCTTGTTATGAAATGTATAAATGGCCAGCTGGCCATAGAAAGTTTTTGTGGTACTATTACTAGCTCATATTTTTCGTGACCACAATATTTTCGACGATAGGCTTACTTTACAGCCAGGAACTAGTGATAAGAAAAAAAAGCAGTACACCAAAATTGTTTCCTATCCTTCCGCATATCACCATTGTGGTACTTCATCCCCCCGCAGCTGGTCGTGATCAAATGCCCTGGCGAAGCGCTTTCATATTGTTGGCGTCACATAATGCAAGTTGAAAAGGATTCGTCGAAAACATCACGATGACACGTACTGTGCAGCTGGCAACTCTAGGCAAAAAGGGATTCTGGGTATTTTAACGATGTTATCTCCATACATAAACTCACCGCTAAAAAGGACGAAAATTATTCCGAAAATGTGAAATTGTGAGTGGCCTTAAGGGATGACTGACCGGTGATTTCCATAATCCTCCTTTGATGTTCCACTAAACCCAGTGTTGAAATTTTTTTTTTTTTCTATATTCAACATCATGTTTTTTTCTATCGTTATAATTTCATTGGTGTGTTCATTCCCCAATTGAACCAAACGATAAAAATTCACGTGGTCGGGTGATTGTAGGCGAGTTTTATTTAGTGGTAAAAGTTGAATACATATTTCACTTTGAAAAAAAATAAAAATATTTTTCATTTGGAAAATGTTTGTGGCATACTTTTATAAAATAACAGTACAATTCAAATGGGAATAAACCGATGATTGCTCGAAGCTGTCAAAAAGGCTATCGTGGTTCGAATTGATTAGTTTTAGAAATATCCTGGATTGGGCCTATGTTCAGTTTTAAATTTCATTATTTTGGGAAGAGAAATTTTAGAATGAAATTGGAAACGGTTTTGTAGATTTTAAATGGTGGAAGGGGTGTATTGAAATGGCGGAGGGTTATTTCTAGGAATTGAATAGACATTGAAATCATTGAAAATGTAAAATATTTATGCATTAATTTTTTTTATCGAATTTTGCAGACAAAGTTTTATAAATTAATTAAATGATCCCAAATGCCGTTGATCAGTTTTTTGAAAACTCTAGTAAATCAATTCTTTTTTTTTTTAATGTCTAAGGTTAATGATTGCTGTTTTTCCAATAATATTAACAAAACTGCAACCATCAACAATTCGAAAAAAAAGCATTTTGACGATATTCAAATGAAAAAGTCTGTTGAAAAGTGTCTTCCAGAAGAAAAAAAGGAAGCCATTTTTTAGTACTCAGCAAGACCTTTAATTTGATATCACACATGGCCGAAATTGGCTAACCCCAAGGGGGATGGTTACCACCCCCAAAATATAAACATTTTTAACCCCACCCGAAAGATATCAATTCACTCATTCTAAATCAGAAAACCCCATATAAATGCATCCATGTTTAGTACCCTAAAACTCTTCCCAAAATTTAAATCTTCGACCAGAAGAAACCAGAGAAAATTCATTTAAAAAAATCGTTTTTTTCGAAACCGGAAAATTTACACTAACTGGAAAAAAATGATTTTTTGAAATAAAGAAAACGAAATTATAATTATTTAATCAATAATGAGGCTTTGCAGAATTTTGTAAAAAAACAACTGAATCAGTGCAAAAAAGGTCGAAAAAGGGGTTGAAGTGTCTTAAACGTAAAATAATGAACTGTAAATGAGTAGCTAAGGAATTAATTGGATTCGTAATTAGAGCACAGCTACCCTAACGAGTTCCACTTACTCCCGATGAACATGACTTTCACAGCTTTTTAAATATCACCAATCTCAATGAGGATACTCACCGAATCCTGCCATGAATAAAATTATACTTATTAAATCTCACTAATTGTTGCATTCTATTTAATGCATTAAATTTCCATCCTTTATTAACGCAATCTTTCCTTATTCACTTTATGTATTCCAAAACGTAATTTCTTCTTCAGATTATTTTGAGATTCAAAATTGTTGATGGAGGGGAGGCAGAAAACATAATTTTTCATTCATTGCTCAAAATACATCGTCTTCATTTTCTCACTTTTTCAATAAAAAGGATGTGAAAATGTCCTTTGGAATAATGAAGAAGTTTGAATACACAAAACCAGATTATTTCCCACAATATTTCTGATGTTAAAGAAGGCACTGAAATAACCGGAAATCTCTTTGTTTAGTAATTCTCAAATTAGGTACCTGAAATTCTTCATTTTAAATTCTATAAAAAAGAAGAGAAGAAGACAACAAAACGATTGTCGAATTTAAGCCATCATCCTTAATGTCCTTTACTTTACGGCAGAACTTGTTTATTGCTGTCTGAATTTAAATCCTCATGAACATGATTTTATCCTTTGAATAGCATCTTCGACTTTTAGAATAGAATAAAGATGAATTTTAATAAAAAATACAAAATCCTTTTGCTGTATTTTAACAACCAAAAACAACAACAACAAATAGCCCCACTGCTGGGTTAAATATTGTACAAGTGAACAAGGGGAACAGAGGAGCATTCGAAGCAAAACTAAAGACACTTTGAATGATGCTTTAGAAGATGGATGATGTCGGTTTCGGTGCAGATTCACACACAGGAGACTAAAAAAAAAGTAGTTGAATGAGAGTGATAGAGAGGAAAGTGTAATAAGAACAAAACTGTAAGATGAAAGTAAAGGATGCGGCAATAAATTTAATTGTCAGTTGCATTATACGAGCTCTAAAAAACAAAAAACAAGTGCAAGCCGGAAGAAGAAGAAGTGATGGTTGTGTGTACATTGAACAGTGAGTATTTCATGTTCGCGCGTTTCGGACACACCAACTGGACCCGGGGGATGCGCTTTTGACGCGCTATAACCGTAAAAGATTGATATAAAACAGAAATAAAGAACAAAAGGCACAGAAAGATGGTGATAAAAAGATATACGCATCCTGAGAGCGAATATGCTGGACGATGTTGACCAGTGCAGAACGAGGCCAGTTCACAGTCGCGGAATATAATGGACGACTGGGCACAAATGAGAATTACTATATAGAACCATAGAGGTATATATATTATATATGTGCATCCTCAGTTTCTGTAGGCAACCAGTTTTGCATGGACTAAAACCGCAATAAGACGGAAATACCCTGTCGAAAAATGCATTCAAAGTGGTTTTAATTTATGGTGGCCGCTGTTACGGTCTCTGGACATACTCGGCCAGTGTAATTTTTCCAGTTGATGGGGGTAAAGAAGGGGAGTAAAGAGAGTATTTTTGCTTTATATTTTGTGGTAAAATGTGCCCAGACATATTCTGCAATCTGGAGTGGGGCTTAGAAGAAGGGACCTGCCGGGAAGCCTAAATATGTCTACTAGCTGCAAAAGGCACGTTTATCACACATTACTTAAGATATATAGCACAACTCGCTGGATGTATTGTTCTAAATTTCCATCCTGTTTCTTTTTTTCAATGTTTCTGTAGAACTCTTTGCCAACTAAGTGCATTCACACAGCATGATATCGCGTCGAGAAACACCCTCTTCATGCAACCCAGTCAGAGATATGAAAAAGCCGAAAAAAATCAAAAGAAATAATGTAGGTACTTCTTTTTTTTAAAAAAAAAAAGAAAAAAGAAAAAAGTTTTATTTTATTTTCTACCCTTCTCCATTTAATGTGGTTCCCCATTCGAAACGTTTTTCATGTTCCGGCCAATTTTCACGAAATCGTTCTATGCAAGTCTTGCATCTACCAAAAGTTACTAAACACTAAATTTCCTTCTACCACTAGAACTGTCTGATACTATATATATATTCCAAGTTCCACCATAAGGAGCTCAAACTGGGGAAAAAAATAAATAACAAAAAATAAGAACAAGGGAAAGGAGCAACACATTCCTGGATTTATGAGACGTCGAACATAATAGTAAAATAAAATTGCAAAGAACGTAAATTTCAATTGCAAGGTGAGAATGTTCCCATGTTATACTTTTATGATAAAGCGCTCTGCTGGGTATCATTTGTTCGTCCTCGTAAAGAATCCCAATCGATGGGGAAAGAAGTTGAAGAAGAAGAGAGAAAAAGTCAATGAGAAGAGGGAGGTGCAGAGGGTGCAGTCGATGCAAAGTCATATAAACTAAATTCAGATTTATTTTCCACAAGTTTATGAAAAGTTGATGCGATGCAAAAAAATGGCATTAAGCCAAGAAATCGGATTCTAGTATTTTTTTTTCTTATTGAGTAAAAAGAAAACTTCAAGGACGTTTGATTTAAAAACTTTTAAAAGTTAAAAGGGACTGTTGTAAAATTATTCATATTTCTTGCAATTAACATTTCCATTTCTTGACAATAAAAATAACATCAACGAGTTCAAGCATCCTCTCAATCGATCGTATTAAACCAACTCCGAATCAAAAAAGTTTATAACTTTTTCTCCAATTCTAATTACATTAAATCAGACCCGAAAAAAAGAACGATTGAAAAAAAAATTAGATGTTATAACTTCCTGTCGAGACAATTCCAGAAAATCTTTTTCGAAGCAAATTTTAATGGGATGGCACGTGGCCAATTTGTACTCCTTAAAAACTGTTCACAGGACTTCTTTAAAAAAAATAAAAATCAATAACATTTTCATTCTATTTATTTGAACAAAATCACTTGCTATAATCTTTTGTTTATAAACCGCATTAGTTTCCTCCTATTAACTTCACAATGGTCTCATTTTTAGCAAATGCCATATTTTTTTTTGTCTTTTGTTTTTTCTGGACAACAGCTAATAAAATTAAATCGGTCCATACCCGGACAAAAAATAAAACAAAAAAAAAATTACACCCTGTATTTTTATTCCTGAAAAAGTTTGGCTTAAATTCCATGTAACTTCTATGAGGACGAAATAAAGGAATCAAAAAATAAAAAAAAAATACTTCGTGTAGAATTTAGAGGAAAAAAATGGTGTAAGAGAAAAAAAAAACGGAAATAAGTAAGTCATGCAAAATAGGCACTTTTAGAAAGTACTCCGAAAGCAATAAAAAATTCACCCAGCACCCGAAATCCTAGTCATGCATAAAATAATATCTTATCCCCTTTAAATCCTGTAATCCTTGGATTCACACTTGAGTAGATGCCAGTTGGATAGAACTGAACGTTTGTTTTCAGTATATATACAATATATTTTTTTTCTTGTGTCGACTTCAACGTGAGAAACAAATTTAAATTGCTAACAAAAAGCGAGTGAATAGAAACAAATGGAAAACAAAGAGTGAACAAAAAATAAAAATAAAAAAATTCCATACAGAATCATAGAAGCTGAGAGAGAAATGATTTCCAGGCAAATGTCTTGTCGTGTTTGTGTACCTCAATCGGTTGGTTGCCTTTGACTTTAAAGTGGAGCAAAGCTTTGTGAATTGTAAGATAGCATTAAACATGAGAACAATTCAAAACAAAAGGATATGATCCTGGTTTATATTCATATATGTGCATACAATTGTAGGTTTCTGGCCTGGTATGTAAAGAGGACCAGAGGCCAGTTAAATAATTCTGTAATCCAGAAACTACGGCAACCATACTTAAACCATTTTTTGTTCTATCTCGTTGGATAGGCCAAACCGAAAAAGAAGTCGTTTGCCACTGTATATCATTAAAACATAGGTCCAATCAATAAGTAATCCCCTTTTGCAAAGGACAAAATCACATACACAGACACAGCTATATGCAATAAAACTAATCAATTTCCTTATTTTTTGTATCTTTCCAGAATATCCTTTGGAGCTAGATTAGAAGCAAAGAGAGCAACTACAATAGAAAAGCAAAGCAAATCACAACAACAACAAAAAAAATGTTGGGACTAACAGCAACAATTTTGTACACATACATCTTTGCCATTATCCTTGCCAGCAGTGTTATATATCCAACAAATGGTCTTGCCAACTGTCCACTGGGCTGTGAATGTGATGATGAAACCTTAGTTGTTAAATGTGGTGAGGGTCATCTCGATGTCCTACCCATTGCGCTGAATCCTTCAATACAGAGGCTAGTCATCAAGAATAATAAAATCAAAACAATTGATTCCTCAATTCAATTCTATGCTGAATTGACATTCTTGGATTTGAGTTACAATCACTTGTTCAACATACCACCGAAAACTTTTGCATATCAAAGAAAATTGCAAGAGTTACATTTGAATCACAATAAAATTGGTTCGGTTAATAACAAAACATTCCTCGGTCTTGGTGAATTGACCGTATTGAATTTACGGGGTAATTTTCTAGATGAATTGGAGAGGGGTGTATTTGCACCGTTGATGAAGCTGGAAGAATTGAATTTGGGACAAAATCGAATATCGAAAATTGATGCGAATGCATTTAACGGATTGGTTAATTTGCGTGTATTGTATTTGGATGATAATACATTGACAACAGTGCCATCAGAAACATTCCATTCAATGCCAAGTTTGGCAGAGTTATTTTTGGGTATTAATTCATTTACAACAATATCACGTGGAGCGTTTCAGGATTTGAAAGGATTAACTCGATTGGATTTGCGAGGAGCAGGACTTTTAAACATATCCCATGAATCTTTGAAGGGTCTCGAAGGTGTTAGAAATCTAGATTTATCAGACAATCGCTTGCATAGGATTCCAACCGTGGAATTGAGTTCACTGGCAAGATTGGAGGAATTATCCTTGGGCCAGAATGAATTTGAAGTTGTTCCGGAAGGTGCTTTCGTTGGCATGACGAATTTGCGACGACTCGACATAACTGGAGCACTTAAATTGCGAAAAATCGAGAATGGTGCTTTTTCGACAAACACCAATTTGGAATATTTGACTTTGGCTTCGAATAAAATGTTGTCGGAAGTGCAAGAAGGTGCTCTAAGTGGATTGCCTCACTTGAAGCATGTAGTCCTTAGAGACAATGCCCTTACCACATTAGCAGAAGGATTGTTCCCATGGAATGATCTGCACACATTGGATTTGTCGGAAAATCCGATTTTATGTGATTGCAGAGTTTTGTGGCTGAGGAATTTGTTAATTTCGAAGAATTCAACAAACGATCAAGTTTCAAATATTCTGTGTGAATCTCCAGAGAGATTGCGTGAGGAAGCTCTAAAGGCTCTGACCCCAGAATTGTTGGGATGTTCACATAGTGATCCTCGAAAGCAGGCGATGATTGGTGCCCTGTTAGTTGGATCGGCAGCCACAATAACAGCGCTTGCTCTGATTCTATATAGATGTCGAAGAAAAATACGAGAAGTACTTAAGGGTGGATGGGGTAACAGTGCTCTAGGCAGGAAGGAGCGAGAGTATCAAAAGACATTCTCAGATGAAGATTATATGTCAAGACATCCTCATCCATGCCTTGGCATTCATCCAACATTAAACACTTACCCACATCATCATCCTGGATTGAGGCCCATACCAGTTACGGAACTATAGCTAGAAGCGCCACCACCTCCTCCACGGGGGAGGGGGGCCTCGACACTTCAACAGCTTCAGGTACCAACAGCAACAGCACTAAATGGTACAAATGGAACAGCAACATTCCTACAATTAAGCCAAGATCACCTAATGATACAGCAACAGCCCCAAATGCAGAAGGCCCAACAGCAACAGGAGAGCCACACCCACAATCAAAACCACTACAGTCAACCGTTGGCATTGAGCATGAATAAGAATTCAACAACAGATCGTCTAATGAGATCCAGTCATGATCACTATCACTATGGCAAACATCATACGATCAGTAATTCAGTAAATCATAGCGATTACATCCACCGAAACAGCCACTATTCAGTACCAATTGATCATGATCGTACGCCCTCACCCACACCAACGCCCCCTCCACCGGCGCTTCCGTTGCGCAATGGAAGTATCAATAGCAGTAGCACAACAGGACGAAGATCTGTTTCATCGAGGCACTATCATTGATCGCTGAGATAACCATCAATATACAACATTGCATATTTTTGATGAACGAAATGCACATACGAGTCATATACACACACATGCACATCTACACATCAGTATATTGTAAAAGTGGTGCCAGATGTAAATTTGAATTTCTTTTGTAAAAAAAAATGTATCTAAAGATTTTTGAGAACACGGCAAACGGTTAACTTTAGAAACTTGTTTTTATAAGAACAAAATACAAAGGCACAAAGAACTTTGTTTGTTTCATTTTGTAAATTTTAATAGTGATCTTTTATTGTAATTGTAATAATTCTTATGTATTTAATTGTAAAAGGCACTAAAAAACAATGATAATGATGTAAACCACGGATTTGTAAATTATATATTTCTTTCACATTTTTTCTTTTGTAAATACGATTCAAGAATAAGAAGAAGAAAATTAAACAATTAGATAAGAAAACTAAATTTGGTAAAAATCAACAAGAATATATAAAAAAAACAACAACAAAAATGAAGCATATATGAAACGAATTTTGTTGTTTTGTATATTTGTAATTTGATGACTTATAAAGATACAAGTCCAGTGATGTAAATTTTAAGTTGATTGTGTAAAAAAAATACATAAAACTAAAAATGAAAAAAAAATTGAAAAAAAAATTAAATAATTCTGCGAGAATGTGTCATTTTGTGAATTTATCTTAAGTGAACAAACAAAGGAGATTAAGAAGCATGAGGCAAAACTGTTGTACATATTTGTTTTATAATAATTTTCTTAATTTTTAAAATGTTTTTGTTTTGTAGATAGATTATAAGTGAATGATAGTATCTTGATCCTCATCAATTTTTAGATTTTCAAAGGTATTCTTTAGTCAAATGTAAGTCAAAAATACAAAAATTATATGAAAATCAAAAAAAAAGCAAACAAACATTCGATAATTTATTAAAGAAAAATTGTCAAAAATTTAATCATTTTGTTTTGTTTTATCGTATTGCCTATTATTTTCCTTTTGGGTGGTTGTTGAAATTGGTTTTTCATTTTGGGTTAACGATTTTGTTTTTTCTAATTCGTTTTGCTCCATTTTTTGCTGTTACAACAAAAGAAAGCATATAAAAATTTTTACAAGATTCGTAATGAATTTTTTACTGACATTGTTCTCTTCGGATCACCTTCGCTTAGGTAAGTATAATTTTTGATTTTATTATTATTTTTAATTAAACACTGAACCCATCCATAATTCATTACTAACGCTTTTTAATAAACATATTTAAGAAAAGCATTTTCATAAAATTTACTATACAACAGAAATGCAATTTGTTATTTCCATTTACAATATTGTAAATAATCGAAAAGAAAACAGCAAAATAAATTATGAAAAAAATAAATCATAATAAGACTTTTTGAAGCAATAATTCAAAATACATGTGTATGTAATTTTTGTTTATATAAATCTTCTAAAGAATACTATAAAAAAGCAAGAAACAAAATATACATTGGTGTACATCTTTTACGATTGTGTGGTACAAAACTAAGATAAAATATATAAATTTATTCATAAGGAAAAAAAGAACACACTTAATACAAGGGAGTTTATATACTAAAATAAATACATAAATTTTTGCCTAATTTTAAGACTTAAATCAAATTTTAGTGTAGAAAATAAATATTAAATGTATTATAATGTAAAAAGTGAAAACTTAGTAAACTAACAAAAACAATTTGCACACCACAACCGAGTGGAAATATCGCGATGAAGTTTCTGTTTTTGTTGTTTGATTTTTTTTTTTTTTAAAGTAAAATAAGTGATGAAGAAAATCAAATAACTAAGAAAATAAATAATTGTAATACACATTCAAATCAATACATTTAATAAATACTCATAGACATCTAATCGGATCTAAAATAAAAACGAATCCTCTTCGAATAGAATCTTCTTCACAAGTTGTGTATTTGTTATTTCTTATCTGGTATTATCAGGGTATGAAGTGAAAGGCTTGAATGTCTCATTTGTGAATAGTTTTTTAAACAAAATATTCATTGCTGAATATTTGGACCAATAATGTCCGAAACAGAATTCAGTTTTTTTTCATTTTTCCTCTTTTTTGAACATCAAATGCTAATTGGAAAGACTATAATTTAAATCTAGAACAGAATGACCACACAAAAAAAAAATCTCACCTACTCGAGTAAATTTTACCATTTTTGAGTGAGAAATAGAAACCATTTTGAAATTTCGAACGCAAGGGTTCAGAAGATTGCACTAATTTTCATAAATGCTAATGGAAACGTATCTTAAAAAATAGAAAATGAGATTTAGAAAAAAAAAGTAAATATATATATTTTATACAAAACAAATTATGATAATTAAGCGTTGGTTTCGTTCTCTTGTTTTGTAAATAGTTGTTTTTAAGGTAAACTAGGTGAAATATTGAATTTTTGAAATTAAAATGTTTTTAAGGTTCATGAGTCTTTTTCGATACAAAAAACCAACAAGAAAAAAAAATGCAAGCAAAAAATAACATTTATTTTTTATGTTAAGAAAATTAATATGGATACTTTTAATGAGGAAAATTGCAAAAAACTAATTGGATAAAGTAAATTTGTAATAAGGAAACACAAGAAGAAGAAAACAACACTAACCGTATTCCAATGGACTAAAACTTATAAACATTTAATAATTCCCCAAAAAATAAAAAGAAACCGACAACCAAAGTGACGTTACATAAAACAAAAAGTGGAAAAAGAAAAATTTTATGAAAAATAAATATGAATTAAAAATTAATATAAATTGTTTCATTTTCAGTCCTCGTCGATCACTTTCTAAAACATAATGCATATTTTTTTTTTTTTTTAAATGCCAAAGCGATGCACACACGTCAGATCAATTTAACGCGAGGCAACAATAACTGTGATCATTTGGCATCCTCAACCCTATCACTTCATTCAACCGGATTGTAATGATCGTGAAATGTTTTGCAAAAATTGGTCGCATCGAGGATCTCCTTTGATCATCGTTGTAACGACTTTGAAAATTAATCTTCAGTAACGATTTTAACAATTACAGTGAACCAGATCGACACGATCTTCTAGTTCTAAGAGTTCAATTCGTGATACGAAAAATTCCCGGGGTCCGTTGATCATGGGTCTGAATCCCCCGCATCTCTCCTTTAACATTAAATTTATATTGCCAACGAGGGAACATATGGATGGGGGATACTTCATCAATTCCCAGGTCATTACTTAACTGCCATCTCATCTTATGCTGGCTGGTGGTACTCTGGGCGAATATGGTGGCGATGGTCATGCACTCGAAATCTGTTGTGACGATCACTTGCAGTTGCAGTGCAACAGTGTGTGCAGTTGTGTGCATAGTTTTAATGTTACAAGCCACCGTCATTCCATTACTTGAGTGCTCTTCGGCGTGACACTGTAAACGAGGCACCCAAACGGCTGTAACAAACTGTGCACTTTGCTGTCCAAGATTGGATGATCTCCCCGGTGCTTGTTGGGTGTCTGGGTGGAATGTGGTTCATGTCGGTGAAGATGCTGTGTATCGCATTTATTTATGAGGCCATAATGATTTATGTTTCATCTTTGCTTTGGTTGTGTCTTATTTCGAGATCTACGAAAATCCGCTACACTTCACTGAGTTGAAAGTATGCATCCCTGCGGTTTGCCCCGCAGAAATTAATGATGGTTTGTCGTGGTCGGCATTCTGTGCAGCGATTCGTGTCCAAAGTGTCGTGCTCATGCGCTGTGGAGTCCAAAAGGAAGAGCAACAAAAGACAAAAAAATAACAACAAAATAGAAAAAAAAAACCAAACCAAAAGAAAACGAAGAAGGAAGATACAACAAATGCAACTATTTCCTTCCATTGTCGATCGATTTGCAGATCCTCAAATCCATGATTTCTTCAACATATTCATGTTTTACTTTCCTATTTCTATCCACCTTTCCTCCCCCCACACAACACAAAGACAAAATCCTTTTCTACAAAACTAATCGACTGTGGCCAGTAACACGAAATTTCTGCCTGATTTATGCCCACAAATGAGTTGCGGCTTTTCAGAGAAAACTGCATTCGAAATGATCTCGGACAAAGTTTCTTTGGTGAGGATTCAACAAAACATATTTTAAAATTTTTTCCGATGTTTTGTTTCTGGTTCTGATTCTTGCACCACGACTCAAAGATCGACCAAAGATGAAGGCCCCTTCGGCCACAAGGTTCTCTTCGTTCCATCTGTGGTTAAGCATCATCATACAGCCGTCATCATCATCATCAGCAACAGCAACAATAACAACCATGATAAAACTATTTTCTTATTGAATTGTAATAAATAATTATAATAACGACAATGGAGCCGCAGGTCATGAACTTTTATCGGATAATTCGTTTTGTAAGAAATATTGAGGCCGAAGCAATGGAAGAATATTTTTCGTGCACGAAAAACATATTGTTTTTGGTTTTTTTTTTTTTAAAGTTATATGTACTTTATATTTGTTTAAGAGTCCAAGAAAAAGAACAAGCAAATCAATTCAATGAATGCCATTTTAGTTTATGTAATCGATAAGTATACAAGGTGATTGGAAGGTAATTGATCCTTTTCTGTAATCACAGTAAAACGCTACCGTTTATACAATTTGCATTATTTATAGTTCCTCCCCAATGATTGTTTTTCGTTTGGGCCTCGATTTCGTTCCGTCTTGGAGCGTTTTACAACAATTGAATTCAATGCAACGAAAAAAACGATAATTCTTGTTACCTCGATTGATGTAATTTCTCACACGATTTGACGAAATCATAAACGAGTGAGCAATTCCGGCATTCTTGGGGCGTTAAACTCTTTTTTATTAGTCTGAAAACCACAACCAAGAACTCCTGATGATGATGTGAAATGATGAAAGAAACCTTCGTCAGTCTATTCTCATTTTTATCCAACTCCACCGAGTGCACTATAATGAGCTTTGATGGTGCTCCAGAAAGTAGTTAACAAGCACTTCGTTTTATCCGTTTACCCGCTGTTAAACTTTTTTTTTCATAAATAATTCAATCCTTAAATGCAACATAATAGGACTAGTCGCGAAAAAAAAGGAAAAAACTGCCATCGTTTTTGTAGAAAAAACGGATAAATAAAGGGTCTGTGTGATAATAGTCTGAAGTGTATCCTATAAAATATTTAAAAAAAAAAAATACTATATCTCGTGATTGTCGTTCGTGTACGGTGAAAGCACCCCCGCTGTAGCCCCTCGATGGAAACAGTTTCTTGTAATAATGACGTCATGTTGTTATCATTAAATTTCTGCCATTATAAGTCGAATAACTAACAAGGATAATGGTGCAGTAGTTAAAAGTGTTCTGGAAAATTGCACAGAGAATGGTCAGAAGGGATACAATTCCTGGTGGACAGAGTCCTGAACAGGACAAGAGGGAGAAAAACTGTTCAAGAATACCCAGGGGGTGTATTCAGGGGGTATATCCTATATGCGGGTGTGTATAAGTAGAAGTTTTTGTTCAATTCTAACTAATGGAGGTTGGCGCAATAGTGGCATTGTATGCAACTGGATGAGGGGGAGGTTTGCACCGATTGGGTGGCTTGAAACATTAGACACGATATGTTATCCCCGTATAGAACGGCAGCAAATATCCTTGCAAATGCATTATACGTGAGAAACTGAGTCCCATTTCCCGGGCTTCCGGTTATCGTTATAAACGGCCCGAACGTCCGATTCCATGCTGAACAAAGTGCAACTCGACCATCTGCAATAATTTTGTGCGTGCTGCAGGGTGCAGCCGATATTTCACCCAAGGAACAAAATGTGGATATGAGAAAGTTTTTGGGTAAAATTTTTGAAGGGGTGACGGAACAAACTCACATTCAACCCCGAAAACTTAAGTTGTTCTGGACAAATCGATTAACGGCCGAGAACTGTAGGAATCTGTTTTTGGGGGAAAGAGTCCTTTTATTTTTTTTTTATCCATAGGGGGTCTCTTTGCCCATTCTAGATTTGACTGAGTTTGTTTATGGCACTTTGAACAGTAGTCAAGACATAAATTTGATAGCAACTTGGACCAGAAAGTTGCCGGGGATCTGAATATCGTTGCATAAATTCAACAATTCAACATTAAGTAAGACACGATTTAGATGTAAATTTTGGTGCAGTTGCATTTTGAACACGTGCAGTTTTCGTAGTTTACGAAAAACGATTTACCCTTTTATTTGTTTGAAAATAACTATAATGCGATTTGCGAGACATAAATAAAACCACAATATGTTAACGAAAGGATTTCAATCATCTTGAAGTAAGATTACAGAAGAAAAATTTTTAAAGTTATTAAAGAAACAACGAAAAAATATTTATCAATTTTCATTCAAGTTAATAAACGTAAAATCTAATCCGTAAACTTTTCTCACAACAAATTGAGTACTTTTGTTATTATTTGTTGTTGTCTTCCAAAAACTTTCATTCAATCAATTAGTGATGGAAAAGTTGTAGTAATTCATAAAATGGACTTTCGTGTGTTTCTTTAGCATTTACCAATACCAAGAAAGTTTCTTTTCAAGTTTAATTTCCTACCTTGACAAAATTAGCTACCCAAAAAAATAGACGAGAACTTTTCGTTTTTCCTCCCACCAACTAAACTTCATTATCTCATCAGGACAAAATGGCGAATGTCCAGTAGAAGATGGCAACCAAATTAGTAAATGGAAGACAAACCGGCGAATACGACATTGTTTAAATTCATCCAGGATAGTAACGAAATTAGTCTGAGTTAGGCGATTCTCTATTCATTGGGAAAGTCGGTTAGAACCATCCCAAAAGTTGCTATTTTCACTTCCGTTATCCTCCCTCTATTCCTCCCACGATCCTTGAGGGTGAGAAAAACTAATGCACTCTTTGTCAACGAATGAAATTCTTTGTTGAAATTCGATTAACATCAGTGGAGTAATTCTAAAAGGATTTCGTCAACTTCTTAATCAGATTACATAAAAATTGATGTCAATGTTTTATTTTGTTTGTGTTTTTGGTGTTGCTAAAACTGAAAATCTGTTATGTGGAGGACGATTATGAAGTTTTGTCCAATGTCAGGGATGCAAAATATGGTTGTGGCTTAAAAAGGCGACAAAAGCACAGAAACCAACAAAAAAATTAAACAAAAAAGAAAGATGTGATGAAAATTCACCAGCCAACTTCAGGAAAAGTTTTTCGTTCAGTAAGAGGTCCGGACTAACAAATTTTCATTCCGGCCATTGACACCCCATCCCTCATCCCGCTTAAGTCAAAAGCCCGTCACAAAACTTCAACTCTCCAGTGAACAAGGCAACGACATCCGTAGGAAAACCAAAAATTGATGTGAGCGGTTGAGTGCGTTGGAGTTTCCGACAATATTCTTAACCACATAATTTTTATTTTTTTCTCCTGCTGTCCTCATTTTCTGTTTACCCAAAAACTCAGCCATGTTGAGGCATTTCCTTCCATTCCTTATGAGCGTATGGAAATTTATTAAAAACATTTTTTTACAACAAATCATCAACGTTGTAGAAACCGTTGCTACTTCTGATGATGGTGGTGCGGTGGTGGTTGTGTGGTGATCCTTTCGTAATATTCTAAGGAAAAACATAAAGTTTTTTGTCAACAAATTATTTTTTTTCGTTTTCTCTCTCATCTTCTTTTAATTATTTTTCCTACATAAATCAAGGCGAAAGGATTAAATCACAGTTGCTATTTTTAAGCTGGCAAATTTTAATTAAAGGATAACACCACACAAAAGATATCTCAACTTAAATTTGCAAGTCCAATGTTTATCATGTGGAATTTTTAGTGTTTTGAAATAATACGGAACTCAGCTCCGGTAAAGTTATTAAGAGAATTAATTAGATTCATTTACATATGTACTCAACTCACCCTTCTTTCTTCCCTGCAGCTAACATATATAATTCCATATAAAGTTTATGGATTTCTGCAAGTCAAATTTTGATGGAGATTATTTTATAAATAGATTTAAGAGTTTCAAGGGATTTTGTTTTTCCATTTTTCATCATGAAAAATTCCTTTCAAAAGGGAATAATTTACTTTAATCATTTTAAGAGAAATGACATCATTTTTTTGTAAATTAGAAAAAAATTGACACAAGTCGTTTAAAAAATTAAATCATTTCTACATGTTAGGTACTATGCAGTATTTTTTTTTCAAATCACATTATCTTCAATATAATTTATCTTCGACATTTTTTTTGAATATATGGTAAAAGATTTCCTTTTTTTGCTTCCACAAAAACTTACATTTTACCGTAAAATCAATCCTTAAAATTTATGATCTTCTTCAATTTTCATCCAAGACTAGAGATGAGCTTCATTTCCATCCTCTTAACTTTATAAGACGCTTTCATAAAAAATTCTATATCAAAGATAAGTGCGTGCTCATGTTGAAGGCTCCTGATACGCATACCGTAATCATTTTGCTTTTGATCTAAAACCTCAATTGGATACCTTTACGAAACTCTTCTAACATTTTCGAGTGGAATCCTTTTTCTTGAGGGATACAAGAAAAAATAAAATTACATAGTTACCTTGATATATATTTCAATTTTTATTAGACAGAAGAAATTTTTGTGACAGGATTGCAGACCAGTAAAAAAATTATCTTTTCGAATATAAATTTTGTGAAATTAATGATGGCGAGTTGAAGTAAAATTGGGAGTAGGATTAAAGGGTAATATGATTTATGTTTTTTGAAGAAAAAAATAATAGAGGGTATTGAGGGTTTGATGTAAGACGGCATTTTTTGTATAAAAGTGTCCACAGCTCTTGATCTGCACCGAAGTACAATAATTGTACAAATTATTTAAGTGAAGAAGAATTATTAAAAATGCAAATAGAGTAATAAATAAATAGAATAAATTATTATAAAACGACAAACCTCATAATCGATTCACCAAAAAGTTATTAAAAAAGTTAAACCAGTCCATACAACGAGTTGTATAAATATTCTCATTATTTCAAGCCAAAAATTCATAACTTTTAACCCTCAATCGCAAATTGCCCCAATTTCCTCCTCTTATTTTATTTCAACTGAAATCCTTCTGTTATTCTTGCACCCTTCCGAAAAATTGTTCCAATTCCATTTCACTGACTGCAGTGAAAATTTGTTTAGTGCCACTAATAAAAACGGATTTCATTTCACTTTTATTTCTTTAGCAACAACATTTTTGAGAAAAATTACTTAAAACCTTCAAAAACGGTTCTCTTATATTTTATTGCACATTTCTTGACTTCATATATGAAAGAAAAACTTTCTGAACTTGTATGTTTTATTTTTCCTTAAACTTTCTTTCAGCTCTTTAGAAAAGTTTTCCGGACTAAATTAGAACAGCCACACGAAAAATGTTTCATAAAAAATTCCATTTCAAAAGTATTTTCCAGAAGCAATTTGTGAAGTGTGGAACTGCAGCAGCAGCAGCAGGAAGCAGTGCCCAAGCGAAAATTACTATCACTCCATTTGACCCCCATTTGCAGTCCTAAGCAAATGTCCGTTACATTAGTGAAATGGGGGTGGCACATATCGCACAGATTAATCTCAATGACGCCAGTGTTATGCAACATTTTGACCAAGTTTTCCACTTGCAATCGCGAATACCCCCTATTCCTGATTTTCCATCATCCACACTAACATTTTCCTCGTTCTTGATTTTAAAATTGTCCGCTCGTCTTCGCCTCCATCTTAGACAATTTCAACCCTTTCAGGAAGGACCACCACCACCGGATAAAGTAGTAGTGGTGATGAAATTTTATTTTCGCAAAGAACCAATGTGGATTTTATTCAATATATATATTTGAGAAAATTTCTCTTTTGGTTTGAAAGGAACTTTTACTCCTTTCTGAGTCCGAGAAAATTAAATTCGTACAAGGCCACTTCCGGAGTGTGTGCAAAATGGATTTTTGGGAGCAGGAGTAAAGGGAGAAGGACATAAATAAGTTGGCGACATTTCACTTCGGCACGTACATATGATTCAGCGTGGTACACATTTCCAAATGGTCTGATGGCCTTGAATGTGCCATCTATACCTTCTGAGGATGGAAGGATTAGACTTGACTCTTTGGCTACATTATTCACTTGGAGACTTACCAAATGATGCTGGTAACGGGACCCAAAACCCATCTTACTCCATTTCACTTTTTCCTTATCAGGTTCTTCTTCTGTGTTTTTGCCGGGGGAGCCGGGGGGTATTGAAATTGCAGCAAGGACCACCAGCCACTTTCCACGCTTAATGTTTACACTCCCGTCTTTGAATGGTTTTTCAAGCTTGTGCTCGGCTCCTGTCTATCAGGAAAAGTAGCTTCGGATGCTATTTGGAAAGTTGTTTCGGAAAATGTTTTTCCACCATTCTACCCTTAGATCCAGATGCAGTGGGGTTGAGCTATTTGTTTTTATCGGTGTAATGAGGGAAGCCATTAGAAGATATAGTGAAATGCGGTATAAACAGGATTAGTTAAGCACTTGTACGAATGGTCATTGATGGAGTCTTGGGTTGTAATTTGGAGAACGAAAAAAAAAAAAAATAAATAAAGGTAATCACCATCAATGTTTACAATTTTAACGATTTGAAAAGTTTCACTGCAAAGGTGATTCAAGTTTATTTCTTTAATTTTCATTTAGAAATGTGATGCAGAAATGCATTTAGATATCAGTATGTAAGTAACATCGTTAAAAAAAATTCTATTTTTGTATTGCATTTTCAAGAAAAGAAAACAACATTTAATTGTGCCATTTAAATATTTTTCGGGAATAAGTTGGAAAAACATTTACGTAAATAGTTATATCAAAAATCAGTTAAGCAATTTCAAGTTGAATTTTAAATTGATTTTGAAAATAACATAATTTAATTTAAATATTTAAATAAATTTGGATTATAGTGAAATTCTGTTCCCCCATACGATTTTTCCTGTTTTAAAAGTGAGTATCAAAATTATTTAATTACAATCAATTAATAATAATAATAGAAAAACTCAGTTTCCATTAATACTTAAAATATTACAAAATCACTTCACAATATTTTTTTTTTATTACATAATCCGGAAAATTTACTGGGAAAATTGAATTTTTGTTTACAAATCGTTAATGAAGAGAGAAAATGATTGTTTTAATAATTTATCAATGTAAATCAATTAATTTAATTATTTTGAAGTTAAATAAAATAATTGGGAAATTAACATTGTTCATATCAATAGATAGCAATTAATTTAAGTAAATTAGAAATTAACAGCAATAATATTAGATAAGCTTATTATGTTGTTAGTTTATGAAAGTTGTCCAGAACTCTCGGAAATTTTTGTTATTGTTTTTATTTTCAATGAAATCAATTTTCAACACTTCAAATATTCAATTTTGAACAAGTGAATTCTGAATTGATAACACTGAAGTGCATTTAGTGCTGAATGACCCCAAAAAGTTAAATCAATACACAAAATCAAATTAAATTGTGCAATCAACTCTTGAAATATTGAACTGTAAATTTATTCAGAAAGGATATTGAAGAAGATACAGATTATTTCAATAGCCCTAACAGAAGCTTAACGTAAAAAAATAAATAAATATTGAATACAGAGGTATATTTTGTTGCTATACTCTCTTGTTGGAATTATGTGCATAATGTTTCGCTTTTATTCAATCTGTAATCAATACACTGTGTTGTTACTTAAGTTCTGTCATACATTTGTATTGAAACATATAATTAACAATTGGTTATGAAAGAATATAAAATGTTGATTATTAATTTTCACACAAAATTAACTTCTCTTTCAATGTGAATTCTCGCCAGGGTTCGATTAATGATCTCCACGAATAATGTCGACGCGGTTAAACAAAATGTTTTCAGCTAAACGCGTCATCTTTGTATAAACAAAAAACAAAAAGAACTGCATTGAAGTGTACTGCACAAACTGCAAGCAATTCAAAGTGAAATAGCATTTCACAAAAAGGATTACAATTTTAAAATTTCATTATTGTTTCGTCATAGTTCCTTAAAGCGTTAAAATATTTTCTGCATGACCTCATCAAATTGTCTGAAATTTACAATCAGTAATTGTTGAAAATATTAAAACACTGCACCACAATAAAATTATGTCGTAAAATTGTTTTACTGCTGATGATGCAATTATGGTATTTGTTTGTACCGCAACGAAAGAACGACATCGGCACTTCGGCGGATTGTCGGGTTTCACTTGGGATCATGATGTTGATAGTAATGATGATGATGATAATAAAATCAGTTTCTTGGCAGCAATCTCAGCACTTCCTAAGCTCAGTTTTCGTTCACGTTCTCTGGCTAATATAAATTCCCCTTTTGACAGTCACTTCCCTTGTTATGAGAAGAGTCTTACAACAATTTTGTTCACTTGGAAGTCACGAGAGTTGAATTTGTTGGTGTTTCATTATTTTTATTATTTATTTTTTATTACTGTTATTGTTGTTGCTGGCTGGTGGCGGGCGTCTTGTTATGACCGGTTGAAAAGTAATCGTAATAGCAGCAAGAAAAATTCTTGGCAATCAAAACGAAATCATGAACCACGAAAAGGGGTCTTCTAATGATTCAAGATCATCCGGTGTTGAAGTTCAGAGAACCGGAGAAGTGGTCATGCGGTCAAATCAAGTGGCATTAAAGCGCGGACGCGGGGGATTGAGGACGAATTGGTCAAGTGTTATTGTATATGAAGAGGTTTAGTTGATGTTGATTATTTTTTTTTTTAGATGTATAGAATCATCATTGGATTGCGTGCGGTTGTCTGCGATCGATGAAAAAGAAATTATAGCCAACAATTTTTGACTAATGACAAAGAAATTAGGAGCTTCGACACACGAATAGCCCCCGGGGGCTGTTTTGATAGTTTCGTAGTGTGCCGAGGATTTTTTTATTTCTTTGTTTGTAAAAATTTCCATTCAACTTAGAAAGTAATTACACTTCAAAATCATATTGAACTTTGATAGAGTTCAGAATCAGAAGGAAAAACGGAACAAATAAAAATTACAGTAAGAATTATGTGAGAATTTTTCATTTAGTTTTTTTTTTTTTGGAACTATTGAAAGAAATGCCATTGGGAAAGGATTAAGAATTCAATAGAACATATTCCAAGCGTTCCCATCATTCAATAAATTATTTCAGTTTTTTTTTTCCATACCAACAACAATTCCCAAAAGAATCATTTCTCATTTTTAACTCTTGATAAAATTGGAAGTATGTATGTGAATTTTTTTATTGCTCCTTTTCCAATTTACCTTTTACCCATTTTTCAATTGCAATGATAATATAACATTTAAAATTACAATATTCCGAATTTCTTTAATTTATTTGACATTTAAAATTTATTTTCAGTAGCATCCTTTATTCATGACACGTGTACCATGTGCTTGACATTTAGACATGATCCCAATTTGAATAGTTAATTAATACAAAGTGCTATCTAATTAATTACATTCGTCTATTATCTGAACTTAAACAAAAGTCTAAAAAACACGAACCAAAGAGGCTTAAAAAATTCACACAAAACTAGAACACGTGGCTATACATTTCGTACTTGAATCCTAGCGGAGTGCCTACACAGGATTGCGGAAGTTACTAAGCGAATCAAAATCAGATTTTTACGTAAACAACCTGAAGTGAAACATGAAATTAACCCCGGCAAATACTGTAAAATTCATTCGTAAAGTTTTAAAAAAAAAATAAGTAAAAATCCTCAGCGAGAGGCAGTCAAGCATGAACGTAAATAGCTCAAAGTCTTGTTCCAACAATTAACTTTGACTCGAGCGCAACCCCCAACGGGGGTCGTGGGGATAATGTCGACGACGGTGGTGGAGTTTTTCACTTGAGTGCATAAAGTTGCTGGCATTGTGTAAGCCGGACGAATTGAAAAGGGTTAAAGAAGAAAAGTATTTTTTTTTTTATATACAGTTGTGATTTTTTTTCAAGCGGAGGTGCCGAAGGATAGACTTGCGAGGAGAAAACGAGCGAGTGTCAAATGCGCTAAGAAGCCGAAATGCTTACATTTGTTTGTCGTCCTTTTGGCGGAGTGGTGGAGCGGCAGCTGGCAACGGGGGGAGGCAGAAATTGAAAGAAGGGGTTGCTGAGGGCGAAACCGTATTTGGATGGGGGGGGGGGGGGGGATTGAAAGAGGCAAGGGTAAGTTGAACAAGATACTCCTTTTAAACTTTGACGACATTCAACAGGGCGGGTGCCAATTTTCAATGCATTGAGGATCTCTCGTTTGGGGAGCAGCAATCGACTCATGGGGGTTGCATGAATTGTTGGAATTCTTTACGTTATATTCAGCCAATTGTAAACTGCCCTTGAGGAGGGGGATATGAAAATCATAGTATATTAAAACACTTTTTGGAGGAGGGTTAGTGTTCCGCACGGTATGACGGTCACCGTGAACTGTGTTTAATGGGGTATGCCAATGCTAAATGACACAGCTTGTTACTCAACCATTTTTCACCCTCATGCTGTCGCTTGTTTGTTTCTTGTGTTTGTCTTACAGAAAATAGACAAGAATTCACAGTGAAAAGACTGCCAGGAAGCTCTGCATATTAGGGGATGGATCTGGTTTAGTTTGGTTTTGGGTGTCCTTAACGGCTTTTCACCGGATTCCTGAATCAATAAACGAAGCGCCAGAAAAATAAATGACGAAGACGTTATTTGAATGTGTTTACGCAATATAAAGTAACAAAATAATAAGCGAAAAACTTTTTTTTTGCTCACCCTCCACCAACGAAGAACCTTATTTACTTAAGAGACTCAATACCAAAGCAAACAGGCACAGGGGACCCAGGAGCAGAGAGAAATGTTGAATGAATTACGAAGTCCACTTTTCGTCATTGGCTGATCTGCCTACTTTCTTCGTTTCTTCCTTTTGAATAAAATTTTGCCCTGCAGCATCCGGAATTATATCGGGAAGACTCCTTGCCACTTCAATTTAGCTGACATGATTTCTGGAGATGGAGTTCGGAAGGGTTTTCGGGGGGGTCGAAAAGAGATGTTTTTCAATTGAATTGAGATGATGCTTTATGGAATTTTGTATGGTAATAGCAGTCGGTTGGGATTGAATAATTTAAATTCTGTGGAATATTCGTTTTGGTTTGGAATTAAATGATGAGTGTTCCTCGGGGTTCCGGCTTGATTGATGAATTTGAAAGGAACCCGTTTTGCGGGAGTATTTAATCTGACTTCCGTCAGACGAAAAATATTGATATGAATAATATTGAAATTTTTCGCGTACAATCATTTTTTTGGGAGGCAATTACGGTTTCCCAAAGATTTGT
The DNA here is from genome assembly GCA_963082835.1 of Leptogaster cylindrica. Classification (NCBI taxonomy): domain Eukaryota; kingdom Metazoa; phylum Arthropoda; class Insecta; order Diptera; family Asilidae; genus Leptogaster; species Leptogaster cylindrica. The sequence goes on from OY720107.1 coordinate 32,219,734, forward strand.
GCATTTTATCAAGATATTCAATTTTATTAGAAGGATTTTTTTCGAGGAATTCAAATTTTATGCAATTCTCTGTTTAATTGAAATTCAAGACGAATTTTTTTTGACAAAATTAAAGAATAATTTTCAAACACTTTGATTTGGAAAAAAATCTTCATTGAATTTTTTAAGATAGTACGAACGACGCCATTTTGGATCCCCACAAATTCTATTCTATTCTATTACTACCAGGATTCCTTTCGCATCCTGGACTTTTATCTTTCTCTTAAAATTTTTTAAAAATTAATGAGGACTCGGATCTAAGATGGCCGACCGTGGGCCATTATATATGTGGGTAGTTTTTTCTGCTAGTGTTATGCTTATCCTCTTACTGCGAAGGAAAGTTGGATTTGTTTTCAAAGTTTTGCTCAATTTCTCGTTGTCAGATTTTTTAAGTCATATTGCTAGTTTCTCTTTTTATTAAACATTTCATTTTATGTTTTATACACCGAACTGAATTTTTTATTTTCTTATTCTCTAGAATATTTTTAATTTTCTGATTGAAAAATTGATTTAATTTTTACAGACTTTAAAAAAAAATGGTTTGATATCGTTAAATTCTTAATCCTTAAAGCAGTTTCTTACAGGGATAAATATTTCTTGAGCTGGTAAAATAGCATGCTTTTGAGCAATAAATATTCGTATCGCAACCCAGAGGTGAGCAATAAATAAAACGAATAAATACATCAAAAAAAGGAGAAGTACATGACAGAAAAAGGAAAACTTCCAACACCAACTGTAGAACACCGAAGGCTCTCGATTTCATTGCTTGGAATCACGTTCGTATAGTAATTAATTCCCGTGAGGACTCGAAACTCATATTTCTGTCTTCCTTATCACAAAATTTATTAATAAACCGATTGCTTTTGCAGTCGAGCAGACATTGGCGATTTGTGCTGCGATAATACTGAACTGAGCATCGGGTTACAAAACAGTGTTGCTCTGGGGTCGAGGACTTGGACACAGTGTCAGGAGCAGTGAACAACAGTCCAGGGGGTCCCAGGGACCAGACCCAATTCATCCCATTTGGTATTTCGAGGGACCCCAGAACATCAACCCAACTGACCAGTTAAAATTTTTTTTATCGTATTTCTGCGCCATGCAACGATACATTTCCTTATCTTTCACTTCTCAGCCGAGTCAGCAACAATTCAAGAATTGCATTCATTCAGTGGAGACCTCTCCCGGGTCCAATCGGCCCCGCAGAGAAGAGCTCGGATTTCATCGAAAGGAAAATCACGCACGATTTGCACGGTTGAAAATTGCAACATAAGTGACGCAAGTAGCCTGGGAAGGTATATTTGTTATTAGTCGCGTGTTTATTTTGGTGAAATAAATCAGAATGAACAAGAGTTAGACAAAAACACGGTGAAGAAGAGAGATGACGAGGCCCGAGGAATTTGTTGCAATCGCAGCGATTAGTTGGAAGTCGAAGTTGGTTGCCGGGTGCACGAGCACGTCTTTGGGAATTATCGAAGTTGGAAGGCGCTCCATATGAAAGGACGTGCGGTGCCTTATCACGACTAGAAGGTAACTTTGTGACACAAGCCAGCAAAAATACGTGATATCCACCTTCTGCTCGGCTACAGTAAACACATTTTGTTCATTTTCTTATTCTTTTACCTTTTTTGTTTCTTCTTATCGTTGTACAGCACATCTTTTGTTTACATAATTTTAGCAGAGAAATTGAATGCCTAAAATATCTGAAGAAAGAATCTCACACAATATTCAATTCAGAGCCTAAAGTTGAACATCAGGTTGGGTGGGTGGTGTTTATTTACCTGGCTCTAAAGAACAACAACTTTTCTACCGAAGGGTGAAAGGTGAGAGGTGAGAGGATTATTCTAAAAAAAAACCTAAAAAAAGTAAGAGAAAAGGAGGAAGAAAAAATAAAAGAGGTGTAAAAGGTTATAGGATGAATTTACAAATCCTTTGGGAAAAGTATTCATTCAACTACCTTCAAATTTTCTGCTTATTTCAATAAAACTTTTCCAAGTGAAAATATTTGGTTTTTGTGAAGAAACCATTTTGTGGTTTTGTTGTGGCGGCTGTTGAATTGTTCCAAATTGGGGGTGAGGGAGTGAAACATTTTATATCAGCATGAGATTTTCGAAAATGATGGAGGAAACATAAATTTACAAGAGAAATCTTCAATTTTCATCCTACCGGAAATTTTAAATGTAGACAAACAGAAACAATGGAAGGAGAATGTAAATTTTGATTTGTGGTATGTTTACTTTATTAAATTGCTAAGCAGACAATAACATTTAGTTGGTTGTTGAAATATTGATGGAGGGGATGGGTATGGAGGACGAGTTAAATTCAAACAACGCGCAAATTATAGCTTGATGAAAATTTAAACAGTTTAAGAATTAATTTTCTGTGCGTCACGCCCACTTTAGAATGATGGAAATAGCACAACAATTTTTATTAATATTAACGTCAATAACATTAATGAATAGAAATAAACTAAGCATCAGACACTATGTTGTGGTTCTTCAAGGTGGAGGGCATTACTCTTCCACTTGTCGCAAACCGAAAGGTGAAAGAAAACAAGAACAAAAACGAAATAAGCTTTTTAAAAATTAATGTATAAAAACTGAAGAGGCAGCTAGAAGTGAAGTTAACAATATTGTAGACAGTAACAAGTAGAGGTCTAGGTTTTTATTAAATTTAATGGTTGCATAACTCTTTTAGTGGGTGATGAAAATCCGTACATGAAATTTTATGCTAAAACAACTATCAAAAGATACGAAGACAACTGTTGGTGTGAATGGGAAGACGATGTATGTATGTAAATAAATTTATTTATAATTTTTCTGTCTATGCCATGTTTTGTGTACCAATTAAAATTGCATCTGAATGTTGAAAAGATCTCACGCTTGGTCGCCAAGAATATCCAAGAAAGAGTTTTCTACTTTTCCAGAGTGTGAGGAGATGCAGAACAGATTCAAGTTCACTTAATAATCCGCGAAGTACACAGGTACTTAAAGCACATAAAAACGACATTGTGGATTTATTGCGGCAATTTCACGGGTACATAAATCGCGACAATACCTTGACACAATCTTTCGGCTCCAAAGACAGCAGCAGCACCAGCAGTGGCAGAGCGGTATCCGTTGAAGAAGGGGGTGGCGGCGACGACGGCGGGCGACACTGAAGGTGCAGAATTTAGAAAAGGTGCGCTTCTGACAGCCGCCGCATTTCAGCTTCTAGTGCACTTTATAATCTATGCAACTCTGACGGTGGCTGGAATCCTGTACAACGGTTGCATTATGTTGACATTGTGCTATAGTGAATGAAAGGACCAGACCAGCCTAACTTGGATGCCCAGACTCTAACTTGCAATCCCACCCCCCGCCCCTTTTCCGTTAGTGGATCCAAAGGAGACAATCTCGGCGGCATTGTCGCAAGGAGGAAACCTGCACCAGGTGCATTGAACCACTCTAATGCAATTGCAAATTTTCAGATTTATGCTTTGTGCCGCGACAAGTTTATGATGCAAACGTGAGTGTTCTGAATGCAAACATAAATAAGAGATTCGACTGTCGATTATAACGCGCCATTATCAACCGAAACATACAAAACGAGCTTTGAACATTGACCCAGAAATTATTGGTAAATCGAGTTCGCTGTGAAAGCCTCAATAATTCTGCAATTAGCTGCTCCTTTGCATAATCCTTTACCGTTCTGGCACACATTTTCAGAGATTGTGTGTGTCCTCATTGTGATTGAGTATTAAGAGCTGTGAAAATGCAAATTTCAGCAAACTTCGGTTTTGTTTTGAAGTGTTCATTTGGTTAATTAAACCAGCTAAAGTGTTAAAAGATGAGAGAAATGAAAATGGGATGAGCAAAACATGGTCGTGGGGAGGATGGAAAATGAAAATGCAATGATAAAGAGATAAAGAGAGGCTCAACATTTTCGGATACAAGATAATTCTGATATGATTGTACAGTTTTGCTGTTGAATATCTCATCGCAAACTAAAGCATTCATTTCGTCCAATTAAAATTTTAACATTCGCAAAACTCACTGTGAAAAGATGAAATTTATTTACTAATGGTTTCCGCTTGAATCTCAAATCGAAAATCAGAAAAATACCTCCAAATTGATCCAGTTTTAGTTTTTTTCGAAAATAGCCTTCATAACCGAATTCATACGATTTTGATATTCTCTTTTTTGGAATATTTGAAAACATGCTGCTTAACATTCGGAACAAAATTACAAAAGAACTACCTATATTTAAAAATCATTGGTAAATGGTACAAAAGACACTAATAAATTATAATTTAAGCATATTCACGATTCTGAAAAAAATGTTTCTACTCTTATTAAAAAACGAATGACCTAATTAATAAATAAATTTTTTCTTACTCAACCCAAAATCATTAATTTGAAGTATTTTAAAGACTAAAACTAAAGTGTAAAATGACCATGAAAAGAGGCCTCTTTCGAAATTCATTGCAGACAGGATTGTCTTTTAGACGCCTTTCGCATTTCCTGCAATGATCCGCCATAAAATCAATTTAAAAACTGCAACAATTAGTTATATCCCGATGACGCTTAATTTATAAAAAAAGAACACCTATAAAAACCAAGAAATCATTATTACCCAAGATTTATTTCATTATTGAACTTAAACTTTAAACAATATAATCGAAAACAAATAATGCAGACGAAACAAAATTAAAACCATCGTATACAGGATGCACAGTTGTAAAACTCCTTGGATCAACTCCCCCTTAATTGTATCATAGTTTAATTTTAAATTCAGTTGAAGTACTTCGAAAGTGTAAACACTGCTGTAGAATCCTGTAAACCATGCTTTTATTTAATCTGGCGAAGGAAGTGGACCCATAGCTCTAAGTGAATAATTAACAACAAACTTTGTCTAATGAACTTTGCATGTCAAAGCCTCATTGAACAAATACCACCCGCTTGACCTGGCAGATGTACACTCCTTTGACACGTTCCGAACCCCCAGCAAACTCACTTAATCCTGTCATAAGAATTAGGGACCTCCTTTAGCTGCTGTGATGGTGAGTCTTCCGTTAAACTTTTAATTAGGAGAATTTCTTGAAAGAATAAAAAAATTGATGATGCTGATGCTGCTGAAGAAGAAGAACAACAACAACAGCACAAGAAACAGAAACAACTCACCCCTTTAAGTCCAGCTGTTCTTCCCATCCCCTGCATTGACTTGTACGTATTTTGGCACAAGTTTTTGTCGCAGTTCATCGAAAGCTGATAACTCGATTTCACAGTTAAGTAAATATTTGTGTGTCCAGAACTCTTTCGTCCTCAACGAGAAGATCCAAAGGATTCTTGGATATTTCTCAGTCTCAATTGCTGTAGTATTGCTGCTGTTTGTATACGTGGACTCCACAAAATTACTTGAGTACACTGGATCCGAAGGGACTTTCCTTCCTTGGAATGAAATCGTGAATCCCCTGGAAAAGTATCACCCGTTAAAAGTTACAGGCATAACTTTTGGTATAAGGAGTTCGGGGTGTCCTTGTTAAGTTTTTGAAATCGTATTTTCTGATTTTGTTTGGCATTTGTTTTGTCGATTGTCGGTGTCAAGCCACTTATCTCGGTTGAAGGGGCTTACATTTATTTTATTTATTTATTTTTGTTTTTCACTGGTACTTTTTATATGTTCCAAATGCTTTTGAAGGTATCTTTGGTAATAACAAATGCAATTTAATTTACACAAAGTTTACTGAACAAATTTTAGTTAGGGAGAAAACTTTGGAGTCTTTTGCAGATCACTAGATTAATTTCTTTTGATGTTGTACATTTCTGTTAACATAAAAAATTAAATTTCTATTTCATACTGTTTTGCTTATTAAGACCAAAAACTAGAGTTATTATTTTTTTTTAAAAAACAATTTTCTTAATTATCTTTGTTTATTAGATAAGAAAGTGTGCCCAACGCAATTTTGGATCCGCACAATCCATCAATCCATGATGGCCGCCGTATTATTACTATCAGGATTCTTTTCGCACCTTGCACTGTTCTCTTTCTCTCAACGGCACTTGTTAAAAGCAGGATTGATGTTTTTCTAGTCTTACGAACTCTACAATATTATGTCTTATTAAACAGCAATGTCTTTCGACCAGCAAACAAAACTTATTCTCGCAAGCAGAGGATTTTTTATAATTTGATTATTTTATAATTACTTTTTATATAATAAAATATGCCAACAGGCATTATAATTTAATTCATCTGAATCAAAACAAAAAACCACTTAAAATTACTTTAAACTTTATTATTGAATGCAGTCGATTAAACGTGCTGAATAAAGAACGTATGAATTTCCTTTTATAGTAACCCTAAATCCTTTCGCTTTTATGAACTGCGTAAAACATAAACCAGCAAATTTTCCGTTCAAGTTGTAAACTTAAACTATTTAGAAATGCTAAAATAACTGATGGTATAGTAAATTGTGTTTTTCATACATCAGACATTCAGATTAATTCACCCCATACCCTTTTGTTCGTAAAATAAAACTTCCTTACGTGTTATAACTCCAGGAAAACTTTAACGAAACTTTTGTCCTGAATGTGGTAACTAAACTCAAGTTTTTAATTGCACATTCGGGAAAAGTTTTTATGGCCCACTTTTATGATCACTTTTACTAGCGTTCAGTGCATATGTATTAGTACGTTTCCTTGTGGGCTGCCGCCTATATAATTATTTCTGTCGTCATTTTTGTTGTATAAAACAGGTACAAAAAGGATTATTAAATATCTTTAGCGTCCTATAAATTTTTTGTTGATGTCCCTCATCTCCAGTTGCCATCCTCAGTTTCATTTAAGGCGCCTAGTCGGAGATTTTCCGTTGTATTGCTTGTTATCTTTTCATCCCCAGTTTGTCCTTAAAAATCTCGTTACCTTTGGGAGCATTTTGATTAAATTTTTGTGGTGTGAAAAATGCATACGTATTTGTGGATGAGCCTGTTTGTTTAGACCACAAAATGAGACAATTGGGAAAAGTGAAATTATTTTTCTTTTCACTTTGTTGTTGTTCTTGGTTGTTTTTATACAAGAAATTTTCTCAAAACACAACGAAAGAATTTAGCATGCTGTTGTTAAATGTTTGGATTGTGTACAGAAAAGTTGAGGAAACAAAAAATAATTTTCTTTATTATTCCCAAGCAGATCATAAAAATTTAATAAAATAATAAAAAAAGAAGAAAGTGTGCCATTTTTGGCCGCATTGGTCCTTTTAGTTATCCTCATGCCATTTAAAGGGAATTTGTGCACGGATGAGGATGTATTTTCTTGTTTGTTTTTTCTTTTGTGTGTTGATGTATAGTGAATTGTGGCTTATTTTCTTTCAAGGTTAACGGAAATAGAATTGGGTCCAATTTAAAAGATCTCTCTCCAAGGGCTTGTAAGGACATGTTACGAAAGAAGAGTATAATAAAAACCACAAAAAGTATTTATTTTAGGTGCAGTTTTGTTACTAGACGAAAATGGGCATGAGTTTAATTAGATTGAGGGCAAAAGTGTAACAAAATGTTGTGTTCGTAGAGTCGTAAAAACAGACAGTGGAAATGAGAAAAGTTAACGAGACAGATAAAGATGTTTATTGCTCTTTTATGAGTAAAAATTATAACAACAAAATAACACTGTTTTTTTGTTTTGTTTTTGTTTTTCAGTGAGAGTGCTTTTTAGGTACCTATACATTTTAGTTTTAAGCCTTTGCGGATGATTGCCGCCACACAGAATTTTTAAAACTAAAAACTATAGCAAATTTCTTTGCAAATCGTTAAAATTAAACTCTCAACCCCTTTACCGAGTTTCCTTTCGAAAAATTATACAAAAAAAAACATAACAAGCCAAATGCACAGATATGTAATTCGTGCTCCCCCTTAACATTAATATAATGCATTTCCCTTTGAACAGCCGCCGCCGGTTGTATCACTGCGCACAGCTGACAGATAATTCCACCCACATGTCCTGAATACAAGTATTCGAATGCATTCACATAGAGTATCCAAATAAGCTTTACTTTTGCAGGATGTTCCACATTGAGGAAGCATACAGGAGCAGCAACCAGATGCCACATGGCTGAGAGCATTAAGTCCTGTGTCCCAGGATCAACATGTTCTACATTCAGTTGGAAAAGTGTTATGAAACAGACTGTGGGAGGAGGATGTAGGGAAACAATAAATAGAGCAAGGACATTCCCCGTTCTAACACCGAATTGCCATTGCTTTTATCAACGCATCAAATGGAATTCACCAAAAACGTTTTGTGCCGCTTCTTTCCAACTGTGAACCTTCCACGGAATCCTTTCGCTCGAAAGTGGATATTCCTTGTTCTATGTCCTGTTATTTGCAAACATTTAGTCCGCGCACATGTGTTCCTATACGTTTTTATGCAAATATTTGCCATATGTTTGTTTTTTGTTGTTGTTGTTCTTCTTCTTCTCCTTCTTAATCTTTGAATACGTCTTCTTGTATTTTTTTTTTGTTTGCTTGTAAATATTTAATTGTATAAAATTCAATTTGAAAATCTTTTATGCACTTTAACAAAACAGAATCCAAAAGTATTTTCTATTGTCTCCACATTCACTTTATAGAATTTTTGTTTTCTTAAAGGAGGTTGTCATCACAGCACACACATTTACAACAGTAGCAATATATTTAAAATAAAAGTTTAGGAAAATACACTTGACTGGCTCCCAGAAGGAATATATGAAATAAAAGGACATGCAATGGTTCGTTCTATGCAGATAATTTTGCATTGAAAATAATTTGAAGTAGTCCTGTAAGGATGCTCTCTTGTATTTGTTCAAGTTTTTTGCTCTGGGGAGGCATACATTAAACAGTTTGCTACTTTAAGTGCTATTCATCTTACTTAGGATATCGTTTGTACATTCAGCATATGTTCAAACGAATTTGAATGCTGTTGGTGTTTCTGGTTGTCGATTCCCACAGGAGAGCACAGAATGCAAGATATGCATATTGCTCGTTTATAGTTCTTTATCATGGAATACTGTTATTCCCAATTTTCCTTGGGCCAGATGCATAAAATTGTAAAAGAAAATTGCACAAAAATTTGACATAAATTTAGTTAATTTTTTTTATAGGTACAGAAAGTAGAAGATAATTTATTTCAATTCAATGATTTTTGATGCATTTTTGCAATCAGAAATTTTTATATTGTCCTTTCAGTATGGAAATTCCATTATCAGAATTATTTATTTCATTTGTATTTTCGCAAGGATAATTCAAAAGGAGTAATAAATAGGAAATAACTTTAATCAGTTGCAGTTGATGATTATATTCTTTTTAATTCCTTTTTAATTATTATATTCTTAACGAGAGTTAAGTTGCTTAAAATATTATTAATTTTGAAATCAATTTTGAAATACTTATCATTACTTTTCAAAATATGATGATTGGAACTTTTAAGAAACTATAACGGTAAAATATTTTTCATGATTTAAAACCGACATTTTAAAGCATGTCATAAAAACCATCTCAACCTAATTAAAACCCTTTTTTCGATTAAAAAAATGAACAAAATTCCCATTGATTGAGATCACAAAATTTGTCATGTTTATGATCAAAAAATAATTGAAGAAGACATCTCCATAAACCGTTATATTGCTCATGGATGTAATTCAAAGAATGTTTTTTTTACCTGTAATTGAAATTAAATTCCTGTTGTCCGTTTCAGTTTTTCTGTCCACTAAAAATTTGACAATTAGTGTACACAATAAAAACATTCGAAACGACAACATTAAAAAACAAACAAACGTGTCTTGTTTTATGTGATAAAAATCCAGTTCATTCAAGTTTTGTGAACATGGACATCAATTGATCGGATCAAGTGTAGGTCAGAACCTAATCAAATATCGGGCATTGAGCCTGAGTTAAATCCGCGGTGTTCAGGGCGTTGCTTAAGAAAGTGAAAAACACGATGAAGAACACGAAGAAGTTGGAGAAAAAACTAAACTAGGAAAGAGTCTTAGGAATGATCATCGTGTTCTACGGTCTCAAGATGATCAGTGAGGTGGGCAAAAAGTGCATGCCGAAACGGTAATATACAATCAGACATCAAAAAGGTGCAATTCTCTTCGCTCCAATTAAGCCCGGGAACGATCGTTGAGCTTCCTCTACATCAATTCCACCGCGAGCTAAATTTCCGCCCGTGATCGTGATTTGATCTTGAAAGGAGAGGGACGAAGTTAGGACTATTTTTTATATACATACATATAAATAGTATTACCTGTATTACTGGCTTTTTCCTAGAGTATCCAACAACAACAACAAAAGTAATAATGTTAATAGCCAGCAGCAGATCAGACTTTCTCGGTCCAGAAGGAGCAGCTTGAGATGCAATTCAGTCAGGATCTTGTTTTGATTGTTTTTTCCCGCCTGGTTTGATCTTCTTTTGATTTGTGTTCGCCTTTTAACTGCTATTTTGTCCCTGATTGCTGGTTGGCATGTTTCTGGTCTTAACTCACTGGGAATAGGAGCTGGTCTGTCTACAATTACAACATCCAGAGACAAAGTCATGGACCATCAGAATCGCCGAACACTATTTCTCGCTTCAAACTAAACTATATAAATGATCATCTAGACTCTGTCGAGTGTATTATGTGAGGTGAAGAACGATCTGGACGAACCAGTGAAATGTTATTATTATCCAATTAAAATTATTATTATAGTGCCCCGAGGGAGGGGACGATTCTATACCCTCCACTTGAGACATTCAAGTTGTTCGAAGTATTTTAATTGGTGGCAGAATTAAGACTGGCACTGGATGTTGTTGGTTAAGTGCACCCTTCACTCATGAAATGCCAGTAAACTAGGATTCGATGCGGATATAATCGCTGTTAATTTCTGTATCTTTTTAACGGAAAATTACGTAAGAAATTTTATGGAATCGGTGAACATTGTTATGTTCATAATTTTATAATTAGTTTTTCATAATAATGATTGCAAATAATTAATTTCTTCGTTAGTAAAAAACAACAAAAATTTTCAAAATGCTCAAACCGACTAATATAAACAGAAAATCCAAATAGCATTTTTTTTTTTTTAAATATGTGTATATGCATAACTTTTGCGTAATCGAAACACAGAAATCTTTCGTTATTACTGCAAAAACAAAATGCAAAATGTGGATCAACTAATTTCCATTCCATTTATAATGGTTGAATATTTCAGTGCCTCAACATACGAAGTCAAAATCAATTTTCTCTGAACAAAAACGAAAATAATAATAACAATAAAAGACATTTTCACAATTTAAAAAGTGCTTTAAGACATTCTATCTTTTGACAAATTTTCACTGGTTTCTTAAAAATTTCCACAGACCCAATTTAGGTATACCGGGAAATGTTGTGCCTTGACGTGAATTTTTAAACACAAACACTTCCTTGACATGGCATTGGATTTTTTCTATCGTGAACCTCTCGTCCCTTTTTATGTTTGTTCTTATTTTACTTCCTATATTTTTGTTGTTTAAGGTTGCGGTTTTGTTCTTCCGTACACACTTCAAGTAATTGCATATACACGAGTTCTGAATTTATTTTCCAAGCAAGGTGAAAATAGAACTCAAGTTAGGGTAGATAAAAAAAATAACAACCAAAAATAATCCCCGACCTCCAAAATATCCTTGCTTTAAAATATTTAGACCGAAAAAATGCTTTTTCTTTTCTTCAAGTGCAAAAGCCTATAATAGAAGGTGAATCAAAACAAGGACCTCCACAAAGGGAAGGTAAAACAATTTCGAAGCCGGCAACATTTTTACATATCAAAATGTTAATTAATTTCGATTGAATGCAATTGAAGCAACGGGTTTGACTGCGTATAATTCAATTTCCCAATGGAAATTTCCCTCATTCCTAATGTAAAACTGATTCAATTCCCCAAGGAAGGGAGGGGGTGTATGGAATGGTAAATTGCGCATTGTTAGTGCAATTTCAATCACTGTTCCTAGCAAACAACAGATAAAAATTGAAACATTACCAAGTAAAAACAAACTTTAATTCGATTTCAATAAAATGAACATTTTGTTTCAGAATGAATGAATTTTATTTTTTTTATTTTGCTTCTGTTTTTTGCTATGATTTCCAATTTTCATTATGGTGAATTTTGTTGCAGTGTTTTTTAAAAGATAAATTAATTATAAGAATTCGGAATGAGTAGATAATCTCAGAAAATATTTTTATTGTACTATGAAAAATATAAAAACTAATAAATTTCCGATTTCAACTAAAATAATAAATCAATCTCAACAAATTGAAAATTATTCATGAAATGCAAAATATTTCCAGAATTTCCAACAAAAAATTTAAACTTTCCCTTCAAATTAGTTTTACACTTCAACAACAATTTCTGGTCAATTTAAAATTCAAACCGTTTACCGTAATTTACAATATTATTTCCTGATTTTCTTGTCAGTTTCCGTCCACCCTAAAATATCTGTTGAAATTTAGTCAACTTAAAGAGTAAGTGTTGCAATAAAACATTACAAATCTTTAGAATCAAAGGCGGAAAAATCGCCTGACCTTTCTAAAAGTATCTAAGTAAAAATCTGAAATGGTTTTTTACTCCGAAAAAAACAACAATCCCGATATTGTTGGATCCTGATGGCAATCACAAGGTTGAGATGCCAAACGGTGTACCCACAATGGCAGCTCAGCCGTAAATACCTTTTCGTCTTATTTCCCTATTGACCTACATCTCCGGATTTATCAAATCAGCTGAGGGAGAATTTCATTCGGAATTCCTTGGTTCAACAGTTTTCCACAATTTGGGACATCGAGGGAGGTGGAGGGATGACTGGACTTTTCGCCTGATTCTCGAGGTGAGGAGGGATTTGAGGTAGATTCTGTTACGTTTGATACTATAGTTGCCCAGTAAATTGTAATTCACACAGGTACGAAAGTAGTTATATATAGTTGTGAGTTGTGACACCCATACAAATAATTCTAGTTAACCCCCGCAGAAGTTGGCTTGTCAAAGAAATTCCGAAGATTTGAGGGGATGTGGGGAATATGGATGAAATGGGCGAATATGAATATCAGAGTGAAGGGAGGGTGTAATAATCCTAACGAATTTGTTTCTTGTGGAAATGAATTCAGGATCTGAGGCTAAAGTACCCTTATCATCTTGTGTGTCATTCATACATCGTCGAGAATTTTTGGGGCACCCGAAGGTCGTGAATGTTGGACTCTTGGGAGCTACTACAACTACCGTACCCCACAACAACCTCGTCCTCTTCCACAACCATCCTGACGACCATCTGAATTTGCCTTAAGGGTGATGGTGGTGCACTTCCGTAATGAGGTTTTGGGCGGCCATTGTGTACCAAGCTTCGGTATGCTGAAATATGGTAATCCTCACCAACATTCTCGCATTCAAGCAACAATAAATTAATGTTGTGTTTACATTAAAACTCTCAGAATATATGTGGTAAATATTTCGTAAAACAGGGGCTTTCGAAAGTTTTTGGTGGTCTCCCAAGGATCACTTGTCCACCATTTCTGCTGGTGCGAAAATCTAAAATGATAAGAATGAGGAGTAGTTGGAGAGAGGGATGGTGAATGGTTGTTCTGGAATTCTGGTTTTTCCGACACTTGTATCCCTTAAAAGTCATGTAACATTTCCCTCAGGTATCTCAGTTATGTCTTGTTGGCAAATTTTCCTGACTTCAGTATCACCGTCACAAAACGGTTGACACGCACACATTGCCAAAAGTCGGCGCAATTTTCAACGAAATAGCAATGATGAAACAAAATTTGCATATAAACTCATCACGTCTGTGGCTTGTGTACCTTTCCACAGTTTTGAATTGTAGGCGGCTTGTGCTCCACCATTTTGCCACAGCCCCTTATATTGTTAGATCCGTTCTGAAGGAATATATCTAACCATTTATTACAGCTTATGCCACAACATCTTACCCTGGGGCCCAGGACCTGCAGACAGTAGCAGCAGTCGTTCCAGCAACAACAATAACAACAACAACAACAAGAACAACAAGGATACGTATTTATTGTAGAGCTGACGGGGACAGGCCGCAAACATTTTGCCACTGTGAGAATCACACATCATCAGAAAATACCTTCATGGAATAACCAAAACAAAAATGTTTTTTCTTTTTTTTGACTTTGTCTTGTTAGGACTATTATCACCTGGGGATTTATTTGACTGCCAAGGACTATTGCGCATTTTGTTTCGAAAGTGGAACAAATTTTTAAATGCACACTTGTTGTTTGCAGAAGAGTTTATTGACACTTCATTGAATTGCATGAAAACTTAATTTAAAAAATGAAAAAATCAATTGAATAATATAAATAAAGGATTAAGTTAAACAAATCAGTTCACCAATTCTAATCCAAATAGAAAGTTTATAGTTAAATTTATTCCTGGAATATCCTTAAAAGATATTCCAGCATCCTGTGTACATAGTACATAAGAATAATTCATCAACTTTCCTCCTTCACAGCACTGTCATTGATGTGAGCATTTGAATTTTCCCATTACGCTCCCGGGAGCTATTTAAGGGTCCACCACAACATCAAAAAAAAAAGCCATCGTCCTGTTCTCAATTCATCGTCTCCTTTTCAAACTTCTTTTTTAACATCCTGGCAATAAACGTTTCGTTCCATCCCCCCAATTTCCTTTAATATCGCTGGCGTATAAAGAATACATCCTTGAAATACTGAGATCCATTCCATTGGGATCCTGTTGAAAATGCTGTCGTCGTCTACCTTGCGCTTCTCTGCAGCAAAGTTTCATCATTCTTAACCGGCGGCGCATATCTTCAATTCAGGGACATAATTTTTTGACGGTATTTTTTTCTCCCCAAAGATCTTTTTATTAACGAAAATAAAAATGTTTACGGTGAAAGGAGGAGGGGAGTGAATATTTTATCTTGGTGGCATGATTATACCGCTGCAGGGTATCATTCTTGGCTGTTTTATTGATTTGAGATTGTTCCTTAATCGCAACCAAAACACTTTTCATATTACATTAATTTTTTTCAAAAAGCAAAAGGAAATTAAATACTTGATAATTTTTAAATTTCAATCGATACGTAACCTTACACCACAAGATATATCCGCAAACTTAAAAGTTACCTACTGTTTATTGACTTTAAAACAAAACAAAAAAGATCCGCTGGAAATGCAATGATGAATCATTTGATTGATCGATATACCACTCCAATCGCACCCTATCCCGGATCTTATCTCTTGTATTGAATCTCTTAAAATTCATACCAAATCTACCCCTTTAGAATTCCATTTCAAATATAATATATCGTCAATAAAAAAAAAATTGTGAAACGCCCAAATACAGCCTTTGGTGTACTCAAATCCCATAGCATTGAAAGAAGCTTCCATATCGCACTGGTGGTTCCTGCAAAAGACTCCCCCCTTTTTCTTTTTTTTTTGCAGTACTTCAGGACCTCTTAATCCCTAATACTTCCAATGTATCTGCACTTATATACGTTCGCACAAGTTCCTCATTCATCTTCAAAAAGGATGACGAACAAAAAAATAATACGGAGATGTTATTCATCGGTTCATTATTTACAGGAGGATTTCCAAGCCATAAATTGCAATATTTCTGGAATTAGAAGCGCAAGTTTCCGTGTCGGATTTTGCTCCCCATTTTGGTTAAATAAAATGGGAAAACATCCCCGATAAAGAAACTCTTCTTGTTATTGTCGCCCTTGAGCCTGGTCATATTGCCTAAAGAGGGGTGCCCACTTTCGATAAGGGGGTGAAAACAATTGAATATTCTGTTCACGATTTTTCTGATCGCATTCAATGAAGGGATGCTAAGGGCAGACGTCCTGAAGCATCGCAACAATTTCCCAAAGATTTCTCAAATCTGAGCGTGCATATTTTCGGGTAAAAGATGCTATCAATAATATTAACGCCATTCAATAACAGAAGGAAAGTGGGTTTTTCTTGTTTTCTACATAAAAAACAATGTTTGAGAAATGTTAACACAAAACGGATGGAAAAATTTTATCAAAAAGGATTCGTGTTCATATCTTTGATAAATAGAACTTTCCCATAAATCCTGAATGTGCACACAACACTGAAAGTTCATAATTGTCTTGATTAAGAAATGTATTCTCTTTAAAGAACTCCTATTTATTTTCGTGTCCACCCACAAAACCCTAGCAAACCGGAAATCTTCCTTAAAAAAACTAACCATCATTTTTAGTGTAAAATAAACTCCGAAAGATTTCTGTTGAAAACATTTCACGCCAAAAACTTTACGAAAGAAGCTTTATAAATTTTTTATAGCTTATAACCGGTACGACTGTACTTTCTCTATGGATTCTCGACATAAATCATCCTTCTGGAACTACTTACCAGGACTTTGGGTGTCTTTACTTCACACGAAAATAAATGGTCACAAACACTGGATAATATTTTGAGGAATGTGCAACTTTGGTCTTGGTGTTACACTATCCCCTCCTCTCTCCCTTAAAGAAGTCTCCAGACGCCGTCATTCATTATATCACAAAACAAGTAAATAGAACGCAGGCTCTTCACAGGATTATGCGGTATCACAAATTCTCATCACAGGATTCCTTGGATGAATGTAATCGTAGTGCGCTAATCTTTCATTTCACATTTTTATTTGAATTCAGAAACGTTTAACTGTTAACTGTGAGATTACCTTAGTTATGGTATGACAGTTGGGGAAAATTTATGTCATCATTCAACCTGTATGCAGTTTCTTTTTTGTATCCCTCTTCCGTTTTCAAAGTATTCTATTCTTGTGCATTCCCATGTATGACCTGACATTCATGCCTATGTAGAAGTGAAAAATGAAGAATGGATTAATAGGAATATGTGCAGCACGTGCTCAGAACTTTGCTGTATGTCCTACGATCCCCTTTACATCTGACAAGACTACAAAGCCAATGTGTCCTGGCAGTTGTGGCATAGAAGCACCACAGAAATAAATCATTTCCCATGGGCAAAAGGGTGACACTGTGAAAGGTTTATAGGGCATATTTTCAGTTTTGTTTCAAAAGAAAATTGAAATGTGTGACTGCATCTGGAATTGTTTTACAATTTCCATATTGTATCCTGGATTGATTTTGATTTTTAGTTCGAAAAAGGATGTTGCACATTGCTGCAGTTCTTACTTATTGAATTGCGTTATAATAAACGTTTTAAATGTCTTTAGATGTTAGAAATATTTATACTCATATGGTAACACTAAAAAGGAGTTTCCCGATTCTACCGTTTTACTTAAATTAGTCTTATAAACTTTTCGAAGGATTTTTGAACCAAATTTTAAGCTCCAACCTCAAAAGTTTTTCGTGTTATCTATATAGAAAAACATTTGGACAGACAAAAATGAATTCAAACTTCATGTTTTCATCACTACAACTTCAAGATCATTGAAATCGTGTTTAAAACGAACAAATAAGAATATGAAGGAATTAAATTTTAAACTGAAAATAGCAACCCCAACTTCAAAACAACTTTCTAGGGGTTCATATGATTGCAACTTTCAAAACCTCCAGTGTTCCCAAAACTAACTTGTGTCGCCAGTTATTGAAATAAATTATTGATGACCTTGAGACAAATTGAAGAAAATATAGTCCAAAAAGCGTGACTTCCTAAAAAAAACTCACAAAACAGCAACACATCAACATTAGCTATAATGTATAAATTACCAAAATTATGTGATCCCTCTAGTAGACAAATCGAAGTAGGTGGTATCATTAATTATTCTGAAATTATTTTACCCTCAGTTGAAATTTGAGTACGACCAACCCTTTGCCGTTAGACTCGAGCCATCTTAAATTACCCCCATTGGTAGTAATTTCAACAGTATCAAGAGTGAAACCATTTCAAAATTTAATGACACGTTCAGAGTGAAATTATCCAGGCATTGGTTGCTTCTTGGGTGTTCGTTTAGTAAACAAAATAACAACCAACAACAAAAAAGAGGAACTTGCTGAGAAAGTTTTCGTTTAAATTAAAGGGTAAAAAAATCAACGGATCGAAATAAACTTTCAATTAGCGATGCTTGTGATTTATTAACAATATCCGAGAGTTGATTACGAAAACTCAGATTGAAGGTGGGTATTTTTGGGTGAATGGGGTAAACAAATAGCACTAATTTTGTGTTTGGATTTTATGCGAGGAAATTTTATGAACTGCTGATGAAAATATCCGTAAAAACTTATGGCACTCAAAAATTGATGGGAAAAAAGTTTTTGTAAATATCGTAATGAATTTGTTTAGTGTTCTAATAAATTGCGCATTATTGTTTGAATGTATTTTCACCTTTGTGGTGCCCCCAATATGATTGCTTCAGCGTGGAATGTTGATTTAAAATTATTTACCTTTATTAATTTACCAAAACCAGAAAACAGATTTTATTTCAAAATTATGAAAAGTTTAGACAATTTTAAAGTTTAATTGAGCTTAACAACATTTGCAGAAATGTAATATAAATCCATATTAAATTATGATTGGAAAATGTTAAACAAAAAAAGGAAATTTTGGAAGGATATTTTGTAAAAAGCTTCTCTGAACTTGTAACGTTGTTTCAAAAATGAAACTCAAAATGAAGGTCTTCCTGCAGAATGTTGCAAGTAGTAATTAGGATTCCGTACGTAAGGCACAGTATTAATTTTTTTCTTACTTAGTAGATAATTAATTCATTTCAAGACATACACGTCTGAAGGTAGAAGAAGGGAGAACTTTTCTTGTAGACGCAATTACCCTAATAACACTTGATTCCTGGAGAGTTATGCAATTCCCTTGGATTTGCACAGGAGCAACCAGAGTGCTGTGCCTAAAAGGGAAAAATGTATACTAATATACAACAGAAGTTATATATACAACTTGGGGGGGGGGGGGGGGGGGGGGGGCTGTGCGCCCAGCACAAAAGTCAGTTTCTCTATAATTGCGACATCGTAAATTTAATTGCGAACAGCAACCGCCTTCTCAGATTAAAATATAAGGAATATATTTATATACTTATGTAAAACTTTAAAAAAAGGGTTGAGAGTAGTGGAAGCTTAGTAAGAAGAATTTGGGGCACACCTGCATAACTAGCGGGCGTCAACTTCAGAACACACACACTCACTCAAGGGTATCACAGTAACATTTCGTGAAACCACAATGTGGAAAAATGCACTTAACATAATTGGCCTGATTCCTTACTGACTGATTTTTTTCCCCCTGTCGACAGGGAAAAGTTTAAGAGAACCAAAAATGTAACACTTTCAGACTTACAAAAAAAACAAGCTGTCAAACTCGCGTTTGTTTGCTTTAAAACATGCACCAGATGTTTTTTTTTGTAATTTCTTCACGTTTTCTTTTTCTACTCCCTCTTTCTATATTTTGCAACAACATTAAATCGCTTGGGAGAAGAACTTGCTGAATACAGAAATGGTACAATTTAATTCAAAATTAAAAAAAAAACAAGTGTATACGAAAAAGACTGGAAAATTAAAAACAAAAATCAATGTTTATTAAACAAGTGAGGCCAGAAGGAAAGGGTTGTTTGGGTTCAGTTTCATGTGCACCAGGAACCCTTCAAGTGTTGCCTTGTATTAAAGTAAAATTTCCATGGATAGGACAAAATTTCCTTCGCGCTTTGAATTTACCTGAAAGTGAGCAATTAGTGCCCGTTGATGCAATTTTTTTTTACCTTCCCTGGTACTGTAGAATATTTTTTTCAATGAAAAAGTAAAACGTGAAGTCCTGCTCGACAAAAATATGTGCTATTCAATGGCTTCTGGGTTTCACTGAAAGCGAGCCTGCACCCCACCAACTATATACGATATGGGTCACTTTTGAAAACTTTGTTAAACTCACCCTTATGCAGAGTGGAACTAGGAATACTGGCAGAAGTACATAATATCGTATGATCTCCAATAAGGATTACAGAAAGCTTAACAACTTTTACGATTCAGCCAGTGTGTTTATTTTTTTTTCTATGATTTTGAGGAGACGAACAGTTCAAACCGCGATGTTGTTGATGAAAAGCAAGAGATGATGTTTTTAAATTAGAGGAAAACTTTGACGTACAGTTTTGTTGGACGATTTTATAGATTCAGAAAATAGAACAGACAGCGGTTAGAATATTTGAAGTGTAAATATTGAAGGGATTACGGTTAAAAAAACAGAAAAAAGGTTTTTTATATGGAAATTAGTTAGTCGGCAATACTATAAAGATGTTACCTTGCGATTTTAATCATCTTCAACCTCAATTTCAATAATTTGAATACCTATTACCTATCTTCATAACGATGCGATCTAAATCTTCTACTTTAAAGTATACTTTGGCTAGTTATCGTCCTCTTAAAAAGTCATACAGACAGATAGACACACTTCGGTCTTAATAACTTTTCATTAACCAAAAATTATATTGATATTTTTTTATCCAAATTAAATTACATCGCATCCGGCTAACAAAACTGTTTCCTTTATTAATTACATAATATGATGAAGAAGAAAAACTCCTGTTAAAGGACAAATGAAGAGAGGGGGAGGGATAAGTGCAAGAAGCAGATCAACTTATTACACTTCTCCTTTCGTCCTTACGCAGGAGGGCTTCAATGCTCTGACTACCTTAATTCGCTGTAAAAGCACATGCATGCCTGGCGTACCTATATTTAGAAAACGGGAATAGAAAGAAAAATGAGAACACTTGAATTTTCCAAGCATTTTTTTTTCAGCCGAGATGGAACAAATCACGAAAAAGGACTTGAAGTGTCTGAAAAATTTTCAATCCCTTGTAACGGGAGCTAGAAATGTACAGCATGTGCGTGACCGAGTAGTTTTATGCAAATTATGTCAAACAGGACTCAGGAGTGAGCTGTCGACGAAAGAAGGAACTCCATGGAGACTGAAGTAATATCGAAGAACAGTTGTTTTTCTTCTTCGTTCCCCTTTCATTTTTTCCGAAAATTGCAATATTATAAGTTGAGCTTTGTACACTTTAAGCAAGATAATTTCAACCAGCTGAGAATTTTCACACAGGCAACTGAATGAAAAAAATAAAATATAAAAAAAATATTTTAGGCTACCGACTACAAGGATAACGGCTTGCGGTTAGCTGAGGGTGGAAGGTTATCGTTCAGATGGGTGGATCATAAAAAATAAATATGGTAAAATACTTTATGCATGGGTGGCGCGTAACTCAAACTCACGAGTAATTGCATAGGTAGGTTGCGCACGGCACCAGTAAATTATGAATTCACAGAGAAAAGGGGAGGAGAACGAAAGTAAAAAATATACACGAGTTGAAGGGCTTATTTCGTCGTTTTCAATTTATGGGTGACAATTTATTCCACAGTGGAAGCAGCGGCTTATTTTAGGATTCCCGGTATATGTTTCTTTTTTTTATATAGGTATAGCCGTATTTTTATGTTCCTGAAAGATGTCGGCTCCTGTTGGAAGTGGATGAAAGCTTATTTATTACAAGGATCACTCAGCATTCAACTTAGAAACGTGTTCAAGGTATTTTCAGTGTAAGTTATGATAGTTCCCACGGGTCCTTGGGATTGGTCGCTTTGTAATGGAATTTAATGGTGTGCATAAAATGTATTTGTAATAATTAAGTGGAGGCATGAACTTTTCTAATACATATTAAAACTGAAATTTCGTTAAATCATCATGCTTCATTTTATATCAAATAATTCTTTTAATTTATCCCTTCTAGAAGCAATTTCATCCATTCCTATAAATTCAAAAACACATTTTATTATTCAAACATCTTAAAAGGATCTTAGGTTATTTGCATTCACATCCTTTCCAGGTACACCCATGACTCAGTCAACAAACGAAAATATATGAAAGAAATATAAAAAAGATTAAGTGCATTCCTATTATACGTCGTCTGGACAAATTCCACTTTTGAAATACCTAAAAGCAACGAATGCAAGCAAACAAGGATAAATCATAAAAGAAATCTCTATCCTCTGCTAATCCTGGAGTACTTTACTAAAATTATAGGGATTCTTGAGTAAACTTATATGCGACATGCATATATTAGGAATGTTCCGTTTCTGCGCAATATTTTTCCTTCATTGCCGTTTATCTGTGCGAATAAAAATCGTGTGTTTGCCAGGAACAAAAAAAAAGGAAGAAGAAAATGTAAAAAGGAGCAACGAACTTGGCGCTTGAACAATTTGCTTTCGGTACCGAGAAGCACTACTGAAGAGAAGGTGAGGGGGAAAACTATCATAAACAAGGTCTGGCGGGTCTGGTTACTTTCCAGGGAACGATACACAAACTATCACTTCCCGGGAATTCTAATTTACTGCAAAAATGTAATACAAGATTGTAATTATTTATGTACAACAAATTACCTCAAATTACCATATGTAAATTACACCACCCAAAGAACACCTCCTGTTTTCCAGGGGCGACAGGTTAAAGACAAAGAGGACGACAAGTTCGTCAAGAGGTTGAGGAAAAATTGTTGCCCAGTTGATATAACAATTTTCTAAACTCCTTTTTCCCCCCATTGTGCTTTCTTGTTCAATATAGTCCCATTCATTCCTGTTGTACAGGGCAACGTAAAAATTGACCAATTGACCACTCGACAGGTTCTTTCATGCATTGAAATCCAATCGAGCAAGGAATTTTCTTTTCACTTGAATTATCCTTAAGACGTACTTAGTTCCTTTAAGTGTAATTTAATTTGTACGTGTGGGAGAAATTCCTCACAAATTTAAATGCATTTTAGACAGATGGTTGTTGTCGGGCAAATTACTTTCTTTGAAGTGGTTGCTACGAAGAAGATAAACAGTTTAAGGAGCAAAAAAACGGTGGGAATAGATCACTTGAACTGGTGATATCTTTGAGGCGGAATAGTTGGAATGGGCTTTGGATAATTGTTTTTATCTTAAAAATCCCGTTTTACCCAAATATGTGATTTTTCTCGCAATATTTTCGCAAAGTTAAAGCAGTGTTTTGTTCAATTTCAGCATAAACAAATTTAGACGAAATAAGAAATAATTTGATCTCCCTATGAATTCTAGGAATATCATTTGTCCTTTACAGAAAAATATATCTCATGTGAATTTTATGCGTTTCTTTTATTTTGCACTAACAAGAAGACAATATTATGGTTTCAGGTTTGCAGTTACATCCAAATAAAACATAACAAAACAAATCCCTTCGGCATGACTACAGGCTGAGATAGATTTCGAAGCATTTTTATGCGTTTTTTGGGCTAAGTTTTTTCGAAATTAATAAATTAGTTTTGGATTTATAAACTACTCAATACTTATCAAGAGTTTTTCAACGATACCCCACAAAGCGTGGTTTAAAAAAATTCGAATTGCCACCCCCATCCCAACCAACCCCTAATTCAATGGTGTCACCGATAACCTCATAGAGAGTACTCTTATTTATGCAAATAAAGTTTCTCTCTAAACTTCATAGGACCCGAGATATAATTTTTAAAAAATTTCAACTCCCTCCGCTGACTACCCCCTTAGGCTGATTTTTCTCATTAACGAACTTAAACGAGCTATTAAACCCAGAAATAACATAACAAAATTTGGTTCCAATATCTTCAAAACTACGACCGCTAGCGTGTAC
The DNA here is from genome assembly GCA_963082835.1 of Leptogaster cylindrica. NCBI lineage: Eukaryota > Metazoa > Arthropoda > Insecta > Diptera > Asilidae > Leptogaster > Leptogaster cylindrica. The sequence continues at coordinate 32,243,353 of OY720107.1, forward strand.
ATATAGATTATATATATACCTATATATATACTTTCGAACAGGGGGTGGTTTCGTACTCAGGGAGGCATGAAACGAAAAACAATGAAAGAATTTTCGAAAGTCGTGTCATGGTATCGATCTCAATAGGTAGATTTTTATTCGAAATCTACCTACAAGCATAAAACAAATACAATTTTTCAATCAATAAAACTTAAAAACCAACGAATTTTATATTCATATCGCATAAAAGGCCAGTAATTTATAAAATATTGTTTCAATTCATACTAAACAATATCAAATAAATCATTCTAATAATTTATTGGAAAATTTCGAGTTATTTGCAATCCATAACAAAAACCAAATTCATCTAGAACAATTCAGTTTAATGGAATTTTCAGGAGTACCCAAATATAAGGTACACTAAAAAACAAAACAAATTACGATAAACAAAAATAAAACCACAATGCTATAGTATCACAACAAAGTGTGGCGATTATTTGAAACCAATGTTGCATCCAAAGTGCACTCTAACAAATAAACAAATTATTATTTTGCACTAAGAGTAGAACTGCAATTTTCAGTCGTTGAACGAATGTTGGATCCGTTGACATAGATTTGCATTTGAGGCTCCATCAAAGCTGAATCTGCTACTAGTGACTTTTTTCCTTTTTATTGATTCATCCTTGTTATTGTTTTTTGTTTCTAGTCACAGCCTTTTTTTCATGTGGCTCTTTTTTTGTTGTTGTTGTCGTTTCTTTGAATATTTTCCTCATTTTTTTTTTTTTTTTCAATAACAAATTTTCATTCTCGTTTATGTTTTTCAGTATTGGTTACGTTTTGCTATCCGTCGAATGAATAAAAGTGAAGAATAATAAACGAGCAGCAATAGCAAGGCATGGAATGAGTCAAAGGACTAGAGGGGCATTGAAGCAAGGGGCTGGCATTGGGGCAAGTAGGAAATGTCTGCAGCAATAAAAACTCAGAAATCTGTGAGCATCCAAACGTATCATGATGAGATGTATTCAACTGAAAAATTTATTTCTTTTGCCCCTTTTGTTTTGTGACTGGCCCTACAAAGAGATCCTTCGTTGCCTATGAAAACTTTTGTCCTGAAACATTCTGGATGAAGTCAAAACAAGAACAGTGAACGGAGAGAGCGGAAGGAAATATAGAAAAATGAATCAAAACAGCTGAGATTTATTGAAGCGTTAATTAAATAAAATGAAAGATGTTTTGAAATTAGTTGATTTTTAAATGTAGTGATAAATGTAGTGAAAAAGAACCAACAAAATTTTGTAAACAAAAACACACAAGTTTTAGTTATTTTCGTTAAGAAAAATGATTTACAAATAAAATAACCCTATTTAACACATAAAAAATGAGAAGGACAATTCATTAATTCGAATACGAAATAAAAAAAGTATACCAAGTACCAAGGATATAAAATTCAATTTCAAAAATGATCCAACGTAAATTTTCGTAACTAAGTTAAGCATAAAGTTTAGTGAAATAGCTCGGAAAAAGGATCTTAAGTAATTCTGGGTATAAATTTCGTATCCTATGCAAAGCATTTCTCATGGAAAATAGATTTTCTTTGAGGCTACACACGATTCCGAAAATAACCAAAAATATATGTCGTAAAGTTTATTCTTAGGTCCGACAATAGTAATGAGACTATTGTGAATTAAGGACTTTTGTATAAGTGCGATTTTTATAATATGCAACATAAAAATAACACACACAAAAAAACAACAACATCCCATTCAATTTAAACATCCCAACATAAGTAGAAGAAATTGTATTCGGTCTGCTCAGATAACAATTTATATCCTTTTTTTGGTGGGGTGAGGAGTTGTTTGAGAGGGTCTATAAAATAAAAACAAAGCTGAAATAGGAACAGAATCTCTTGGATCGTCTAATACCGTCGAGTTGGGAGGCAATTAACTGCCAATATAAATCAATTGTAGCTACCCAAGGAGCGTTGTGTACAAAAGATATATGTTTTCAAGTCTATAACATTTCTCACTATTGATGGGAAATGTGTATATCCCTTTTATGGGCGCCAGAATCCAATCAAACCAACACGAATCCCACGAATGATACTGAAACAACATAAATTAAGGATATCAAGTGGTGCAAAGAGTGGATATCTAGTGCTTGCAATAAACTTAATTTTCTTCAATTATTGTCCAGGAAAAAAAGAAAATAATAAAAATTGAAGATAATAGTTTCCTTTAACCGGATTTGGATTTACTCATGGATTTTTTGAAAATCACATTCATTGCCTAAGAGGGTGGAAAATTAGATGATGCAATGCTCAATATCTTCAAGGACATTCTTGTGGCTGTGGCATTTCTCTTTCTGCAAGATGAAGTGTGTGCAATTTTTTTCATTTGCTTGTCTCCCACACTTTTTTGTGTTATTTAATGTTGACGAAAATTCATAAAACAATATGTAAAATTTATAAAAAAAACCAACAAATTTATTGTAAAAACTGTCTCTCATTTTTCGTGTTTAGGAAAATTACATGAAAATAAAATTCCAATAAATATTATCGATAATAACACGAAAATTCCATGTTTGAGAAAATTGAAGGTTATTGAATAATGAAAATCTATGAAACGTCTCATTGCCAATAATTGAAACCCAGAATGAGGAGGAGAAGAGAGGATAACAGCGCTATAGGAACAATCAGCCTAATTGAATAATTGTCACATCATAATCCTATTATTAGGGGGACTCCTTATAAGTGCAGTCGTTTGTCCACATCGGATCCTAATAAATCAATTAAAACCGAGATCCGGATAGCTTTCTCCTTGATCTCATATTCCGTGGTAATTGGGGGACATAACCACTAATTACACGGAGCCTATCTATTCGCTGAGTCTATCCCTACCTCACTACTTTGACTCTTCCTGAATTTTTTGGTGTTGTTGCTTTCTTTCCCTTGTTTTTTTTTTTTTTTTCATTTTTTCTACTTGGTATTTTTTTTTTCTGTTAATTTACTGCAATCAACAATTAGGAAGGGGCAATTCGCCTTTTTTTATGAAGGACCACCAGCATAGACAATCGTGAAAAGGACAAGCAAATTGTTTTTGTTGATTTATGCCAATGAGAGAAGGACTACGACAAAAGAAAAATTTTCTTGGCCCTCGGTTTTTTATGTTGACATTTATTTTTATTTGGTACTTTGTTGGTTAAGTAAAGACCACAATATGAGGGTATTGTGGTTGGTCAGCGACTAATTAAATTATATAAAAATTGAGGACTGTCGTTCCTCTAAAGAACACTAATAAGGAGGGAATCAACGTAATCAAAGAAGTTAGCTGGAACTGGAGTTTAAAAAAAAAAGTTAATAAATCAAATTTAAAAATTCTGTCTTTCTAATTGGGTAAAAAGTACAATTTGAATGGCGCACAAGAATTGAAAGTATTTTAATAATTATTCAGAAAACTAATTCAAAAGCAACGTAATCATAATTTTCGAAAAACAAAATTTATATTTTAGCTAAAATTTTGTGACATCAATATCTTTTATTGTCCATTATCCATTACGTATTACGCAGTCTTCTTCTCTATTTCATCTATTTACTTAATTCAACGTTAATGTTTTATTTGGCGTGGATTAAATATTTTTTAAACAAAAAGCCTACCAACATTCGTATAATATATATAAACCGTGTTAATTCAGATTTACCATCAAAATCTAGAACATTTTTGCCGTCTATTCTTTTGTCGTCTGGTTGACTTCTGATTGATTGCCAAAAATAAACAAAACTGAGAGAAACTTGTTTTGTCGCGCAACTTTAATTTCCTCCATCTTCCCAACAAAATCCTGAAGTTGAAGTCTTATAAATCAACGTTGGATTCTCACACCTCATTTCAACCTCACCCCACTCCCACTAGGTATCCTTATTTCAGTCAGTTTCATCGTGTTATTTGTGCAAAAATCGCAGTAACGTCTGGCAAAGGAAATACTACAAGGGGTTCAGGGCGAATGAAACAAAAAAACTAGAAAAAACAGAAATATACTGCCACTTACTTGCCGATGGAGGGCCAAAGGGCCATTTATCAAATCTTGAATCCATCTGTCATTCACTTTCATCTCTTGTTCCTTTGCAAGAGTGCTCCTTTGCACTTACAAGGGAGGTGTACCCCATCGGGGGCCACTTTTTCTCTGGCAGTCATGTTAAAAAAAAAATGTAAACTATGTTAAATGTATTAGCTCTCAACAGCATCGGGTACGACCTCGACGATTGTGGGTGGCTGCAGTATTGTAGAGTCTGGGGTGTTTGGTTAGGTCTGTATAGGAAATCAATATCGACATCTTGTTTAATATGGTCCACAGAGAGCAACACCCAAAGCCGACATGCACTCAAACTCAAAGTGGCTAGAATCTTAGGTGCTAGGTAAATGTACCCTGACTCGATTCTTCCGAGGGGCACCAGGAATTGCTTCTTCAGGAAAGAAGGAAACTGTAAATCGAGAATGAAGGCACTAACTGTGTTCACAGCACTGGCAAATCAAAACTAAAGTGAAAGCCATTTATCAGTTAAGTTCAATTATTGGAAATATAATTGCATTATTTATCATTAGCATGTTGGGTTGGTTGGTGTTCGATTCATATTCACTATTCAGTAAAGGATGTGGGAGGAGGAAAGCAGAGAGGATGCCTTGATAGGATTTCTCTGTACTGTATTGAAAACTTATCGATTTGTACAGGACTAAGTTGTCCTTGAGTAAACCGAACATAGATGGAAATAATACATGGGATTACAATTTTCGGACTTTCAGGAAATTGAAGTAAATTAAACTTGAGATAATCGGATTGTTTAATGTTTATTCTTATAATCAAAAGAGAGAAAATAAATGCCGATGTCGGAATGAATTTCATCATCATCTTCGTTGATATTAATTTTGAAAAAAAATAAAAATATACTTGACTTGAAATCAATATTTCCAAATACCGAAAACCGTCGAAACAAATCCTGTTCGACTAACTCAATAAACATAACAAAATTTAACAACCGTATAAAATCGCGTTGATTTCCACTGACTTTTATTAAACCATATCAATAATTTTGTCACCCCCCGGGGTTAATATTCCCTTCTGTGCGGAAATTAAACCAAAAGATTTGTCATATTGCGAACGTAAATCACAGAGTTCGAAGCGTTCACCTGTCACTTAATTATAATATCCGAATTGCGGAAGTTGTTTTTGCAACTAAGATAAATGAATTGAGATCCAGATGTCGTACAAAAAAGGGAGTCCCGAACGCGTATTTTGCACGTGTCTCAAAATTGATTGACTTCTCGTCGTCCTTTATCGCTTGACGTGCAATAAGACCGTGCGCCTTGTTGTAAGCTCTCCCCCCTATGTTGTTGTTTTTTCGTTTTTTTTCTACATCATGGATAAATGAAAAATTGTCCATAGCTGTCAACCAGAATTAACACGTCTTCTCCCTTCGTTTTTATTTTTTATGAAATTGACTGCTGGGATGAAATCTCGTCTCCCACAGGAATGCGCTCATCCATCCACAAAAATGGCGATGGCAAGTAGTAGAAACAATAATAAAAAAGGAGCACTACTGTCTAGCAGTAAGGCAATATTGCAACAAGGACGACTTAAAAAACCAATATTCAATCGAAGAAAATAAATAGAAAGGACAGTAGTTGGCAGGAAGAGTGATGATGACGGACATTTCACACCAGGGATTTCGGTTAAGCGTTTAAACCGCAGAAAAATTCACAAAGGGATACAAAGCGATTTCCAGGATTCGACCAAAGAGGAATCGTTGCCACCAATAAAATTTGATAAGGATGCAAAATCAACAAAACAAGACGTGTAAAAGGAAGGGGAATCGTGAATAGAGAAACATCGATATGGAAATTAATAACAAAACGAATTCATCCAAAACACCCTCCGTATATTACAGTGAGTCCCCCTTGAAACACATATGCTCCCGAAATCCAGAAACTGAAGAGCAAAATTAACAAGTGAGACATACTATACCAAAATGGTGGTGCAATAAGACACAACATGACCGAGGCGAGGACCCCTCAGAATGTGTTTATCCGTTTTCTGTATTATCCCCTGTTTGCGGGTGAGGATAAAACTGTCGCTCAAATGTTCATGGAATGGGGAAAATGTCACCCATTTGAACCATGTACAACATCCAGAGGATACATATGGTTGATGCCAAAACCCAGAGCCTGATGATGCTTTTATGGTTATGATAAATTATCGGTAGGATTTATATTTTTAATATTTTTCAGACAATAAGAAACGAGGGTAAATATGAGCCAACAAACTCAAGATGGATCTCACGAATGCAGTCAACGTTTTATCATGGCTTTTATCAATAATAAGGGAGACAGGTTTCCGAGGATAGCAAAAAGATCCTTGCACAATGGATAACATTCGCAATAGTTTGTTTCAAGAACATGTCGAGAATTTTTAAAATATTTCTATCTAGTTTTTCCCTTAATTGAATTTACAATATTTTGCGCAAAACCTATAAAAAGAAAAGAAAATTTTAGAAAAATCTGATTGAAATTTTTTCAAATGTATCCCTTTAACTTATTTAACAAATCCATTTTCCACAATTTTGCTGACAACAATTCCCCAATCGTTTGAAAATGAAATAAAATCAGTAAATTTTAAGTGGAATGGACAACAAGGAAATGGAAAGTGCTACTAAATGCAATTCAACGGCATCAATTACCCGAACTTAATATCCCTATGAAGTGGAATGTCCATCGAGAAGGAAACGTTGTAACCGTATGGCATCATCTAAGGGTGGTGCTTAGGAAAAAAATAAAATAAAACCGTAGAGAAACGACAGAAAACGAGGAGAGTCACTGGTATCAGATTTAACGGCATCCAATATGGAGAGCTTTACGACACAATTCGAGGGTGGGTATAAGGTCCTTTTAGAGCTAAGTTTCTGTAATTTATTGCCCTCGAATGACTATGACAGCTGGTATTTTTTTCTTAGGTTTCACAATGTATATATAGCTAGATAGAATCTACATAGCGGCCAGGATAAGCTCGTATCCTTGAAAGAAAATAAAGAGTGGCGATTGGCAAATAAAATAGCTTAAGTCATAAAATGTCCGCTTTAGTGCAGACTCGAACCAATAGTAAGTAGGCCACTTCATTTTCTTCTTCTTTTTTAAAGTTATTTGAGGTCGTAATTCGATAGAATAACAAGGGGGATACCGTTTTTATGCCTTCATCCTCACGAATGAAACCATCATTTCGTGATCAAGGTACAAGGATTCCCATAATACTTCGATATATTGAAAAAAATTGGACTACCTCAACTCATGAACTATTGTGTGAACGTATCTTTTAGCAACGGCCTTCTACTAAAATGGTTGTGTTTTCGGGGATAGGAGGGTGAGAATGGAGGGTGAGCTGAAAATCCTAACGTACCGTTATCGGGAATATATTGCCCAATAATTCAGTCGTATCCAACTTTACACGAAGGTAACTCACGACCGAGAAAGGAAGTAGACTTGTATAACATGGAACTCTCTAGTCTCGGGCCCAGGATCATTTCAATTCCATTAAAGTAACAACTCAGCAAACGGTAAAGTCTCGGTGAAAATTGAAAGAGTTGTTGTTGTTGCTATATACTGTTGTAAAAGATTATCGCAAGTACATGCAGACATTCAGTTTTCCAACAGTGAAAGTGTGTGAGGTGAAATCGTTTCGATCATAAATTTTCCCTCGACCAGCCCACAACTTGGGTGTTTTTATTTTTATTATACTTTATTTGTTTGTTACTGTTGTTTTTTGCCAACTCCTCAACGTCGGTTTTAAAACTCCTGATGTAACTTCCCGGTAAAATTTATTTCACTATTTCCCAGACTATAGCATTTTCCCTGGACTTGTAAATTTGTCGAGATTGATGAGCTTTTTGGTAATAAATTTTATTTTGTTACTAGTTTGGAGAATATTTGTTGGTTTATGGATACAATAAACAGAGGGTGTTTAACTAAAGACTATCCAGCAGTATTCCGTTTACTGAAGGTGGGCAGGGGGAGGGAGGGAGACATGGATTCGAAGGGGTTGAATAAAATATTTACACATTTGGTCAGGATTTGTTGGTGTAGTTATTCCTTTTTTGTTGTGATTGTATGATGCCAGAGGAAAATAAGCTATTAAGTAAAAATAATACCTTTTCACGCTCGATAAAACATTTCCGCATTTTTATTTTACAACTTGTTTTAAAAACGAAAACAAAAAAAATATATTAAAAATTGACTCAAAGCGAGAGATAAATAATCTAATTAGCAATTTCCTGGAAATGGTTGTATTGCAAGTGTTTTATACAACGTTGAATTGATTTTCTTCGTCGTCCAGTTTTACACTAAAATGACTTTTAAATGGCATCCAGAAGATACTTAAAGTTTTAAGCACCGTGACAAGTTTAATTTTTTTTTGTTCTCCTTCACATTTTTTAATGAATTGTGGTAGTTTTATTATTCTAACACCAGGAGTTTTGCCCAAGTTTTAAGAATAAAGATAAGACTCTGCAACGGTGAAGGGAAAAGAAGTTACTTTTTCCGTTTTCATTTCAACTAGAAGAATCCATAAGAGTAGCTAACAACTGAGCTATAAGAGTTCATCGTTGCGAATAGTTGAACAAAAGACGAAAGTCTGAAACTTTAGATAATTTCACTGTATTTTTTTTTTCGGGGAAATTTCCTTTCCGTACTCAGTTCCATAAAAATTTTCCTTTACAACCTTAATGTATCTAAAACTGGCATTCTCTCGACTTTTTTTTTTTTTGTTGCGTTCGTCCTTCACTTCTCACTTAAAGTTTGCAAAAGAAAAAACGGAAATTATATAAAATAAAATATTAAAAAATAAAAGGAAATTTCAATAGAACTGTGCTGTTCTTTGATAGAGACGCTGACCTACTTTTGGGCTTTTACTCCACTTGTGATAATAACATAGAAACTTTTTGACTTGGGTTCATTACGCTAAAAAAACGTCCTTCCTGTCACGAAAAACTTTAAAGTACCTACATACTTTGGAAATAAGAAGCAACGCTAAATACGTGTTACCAAAAACTTTCATTTTACGAAAGTATATTTTAATATTAATATTATTGTGCCTCCCGAAAAAAGGAATATAGAAAAATTAGAAAAATACCTAGACAAATTATTATTAGAATTTTTTTCAAAAACGAAAGGGTAATTCTAGAACAAAAGATAATGAGCAAAGTGTGAAGTGCAATGTTGAATTTAAGTTGTTAAAAGTAAATTCAAGATTTATTAACCTTCTTATTTGATGCCATAAAACAAAAACTTTTGTAATAGCAACTATAAAAGTATTTAACGAACAAAAGGGAAGATGGAAGTGCCCTAAGGTATATGAATTTATGACGTAAGAATTACGTTCGCAAATGTAGAAATTCAAAATGGCGAATGAGTTTGAAAACTAAAAAAAAAAAACGAAAATATTTTTACTGCATTTTGATTTTGTTCAAGTTGGGTCAGAGCATGAAAAGACTGCCATAAAAATCTGAAAGTACCAGCAATTTTATAAATTTTAAAATCACTCTTTATTCCCTAGGTACAATAAGTATTTTTTCTTCCTGTCAAAAGGATAATTTCTTTTATGGTCAAAATAAACTTTTTATGAAAAAACCATTTCGATTTTTTTTAAATAAACGATTTGAATTGCTTTTAAAATTTCAATTTCCTTCAAACCATCATTAAAACTCATCTTGAAATATATTTACCCATTGTCTTATCTTAAAAGGATACGAAGAATCAATAACCAAAATCAACATCGTTAAGCCATTTCCAAAGGGAAATCTTCTTAGCAGACAATTTTCATGAAACATTTTATCATATAAACCGTTGTCTTGCGGTAAATTCGTCAAAAAGATAAAAACTAAGAAAGATAAGAGTCCCAAATCAATTAAAGTCCGGAACTGTACAATTAAAATTGCCAATTACGAGATCTATAAAAATCAATCAAGCAAATAAAAATTCCCAAGAGGTGGTAATGGCAATCTTGATGAAGGCAGATCTTTTGGTAAAATCCAAAAAAAAAAAAAAAAAACATTATTATATAAAAATAAAAGTGGAATTTTCAAGTCCACCCCCTTCGCTTCCATGTCCTTCCGACTTAATGGGTTCATCCCTCTTCCTCTCCTCTGTGCGCCATTTGACTTGAATTCCGGTAGGAACAAAAAATCTCTGAAGCAGAAATTCTTAACGCTGAATAAAATGAGGTTTTAAGTTCATCCCCAATAAGGAGGAAAATGGCTGTCATAAGAAGGCAAAAAGATTGATTTCCTGGCTACCAGAAAATTAAATTCACAAATCAAACAGAGAATTTTTTTCCACAGAAAAATATAAGAAAAAAATCGTTGTCGCGATGACTTTCCGTCGTTGAAAGTCGCCGGAAGCGAATAGTAGTCGTCTGATGATGGAAGAGAACCACCCACCCCAAATCTTTAACCTCACCCTCTGACACCACTCCCAACGCCCGATGGACCTGTAAGTTGGCGGTCGAGAGGTGAATGAAAATAGGTGGGGATAAATGGAGCGCTGTCCTCCCTTTTACCGTCATCATCAAAACTGCGATTGTATGTAATGCTAATTCGAAGATGCCGGAAGACCGGGAAACGGATGAAGTTTGCCGATTTTGGAAATGGAGGAGTGGTGGATGGAAAACAGCAGTATGCCCCCAGAGAACGCTAGACTATGTATGAAAAGCTAATAAGGATCCAGATTAAATGGCTTTCTGGCAGTTTGCAAGAATAAAATGCCAAATATTGAATATCGTACTCAAATACTTAGCGAATACTAATATTTGTCTCCTCATCGGCATTGTTCCGATAAGAATAGACAGGGTGAAGGAGCAGCGTCAGGTGGTGATGGCATTTGACTTTCGATCCTTTCCTGAATCCAGATCCAAAGGCAAAAGAGAAATTCAACGTTCCATGAAGATTTCACACGTCCTTCTGTGGAAGGACAAATGGCAAGACGAGCAACTTTCAAGAAACATTCGTGTCCTGTGATCCAGGAGCAGGTACCATAAATTGACCGGAGTGGGATGATGATGAGGAGTTAGTGGCTGGTGGATTCTAAGGATTTTCTGCATGCATTTATCCAGTACCTCTGCCTCCACCCAATGGCCGAGCACCCGCAACCACAGGACATAACCAATTGATAAATTAGTTCTGGTCACAGAGATAAATTGATCGTTTGTGGATAATTTTCCCGGTGAGGTGTGGAGAGTAGAGCAGCAACTGCGGTAACGACAATTTGAAAAGATCCTCCTTAATGTGCTGCAGATATCCTTACGTATGAGCCCTGCACTTTGGATTCTGGTGCATTTTGGTACTATACATTGAAGTCGAGTACGGGTTGGGGGTGGAGATAGAAACGGTAGACCTGGTTAAGTGATTCAAAGTTTTCTGCAGATTATACAGTTTCAGCAGAGCTCATTTCAGTTCCAATTTACTCTGGCAATTTATAATTTGTTTGTGGATGAAGTGGGAAGCTTAGGCAAATGAGATGAACATGAATAGAGAGCGGCGGAGAAGGGGTAGGTACTTACTAAGATCTAGATATTAGTGTGGGGATTGGATGCTTAATCTACAATAGTTATGTTCCATAATTTAGCGGCAATTACATGTTATGTTGTTTCCTTTTCATTTAATATGAAATATGAAATTATTACAATAAATGCCTCAGCAGTCTGGAATAATAAGAAACGGTTTTTGAAGGGATGGGGGATAGAACTATGGAACATCTTGTTCTATGCTGAAATTTTGAATGTACGTCAAGTTTGGAAATATTCATTAATTTTGATGAACATGTCGAGAAACTAATGATTTAATTGTTAAATACAAAATGTAAACACAAGTCTAATTAATTCATAAGTTGTTATATACCTTATCAAGAAATTTCCATAAATTATCAAATCACAAAATTTTGAACACTTTTCCATCATATCTCAATGAAAACTGAATACATTAATATTTTAAAAAAACAATATTCAACTTTTAGAAATTCAATTAAAATCTAAAATTGTGAATGTTACAAAGATTATTATTTTGTTTTTGAAATGATTCCATCACTACTGGTTTTAAATTATCACAAACTTTGCAGACACCATGAAGCAATAACGAACTGAGTAACGAGCTAATTACACTGTAATTGCCACAACTTTTCGTGAAGCACTAAACAGAATAATGCAATATCGTTTATTTTGAAAATGTTGATTGTTTACTAAAAATATTCCTTAAACTTTCACCGAATACAATTTCATGAATAGTAATTTATAGTCGTAGATGAAGGAAACATCAGAGAAAGGATTTTCAAACAATAAAGTATCTTCAAGTCCGAAAATGTTAAACATTTTTTACTTTCGAAGACGACATAAAATCTAAAAAAAAATATAAGTGGACTGAAATTAATTTAATTGCATCCTTAATATCTTCATATCCCCCCCCCCCCCCCCCCATGAAGGACAACTACTGCATAGAATTTCATTATTTGAATGAGAATCCCCCAACTGGGATGACATTTTGAATCACTTAATCCCGGAATCTTGATGGGGATTGCATCTTAATAGCTGTGTAATTTTAGTTTTAGCATATCGTGTAGCCGAATCCAGAAGCTTTGTTACATTCCTATGGACAGGGGCGGAAGTTGATTTCGTTATCCACTTCTTCACAATTTCCCACCTCCCCCGAAATTTCCCATTTTATCCTTCTGTAGAAATCTATAGAAAATTAAAAATTCACACTGTGCCATAATTTACGGCCTTGCTGTACAATGACTTGACAGAGTTCCCTTGGCCATGAAAAGGGGGAAAAGAGTGGGTGGGAAGAAAGCAAGCAAAACGGCAAGCCATAAAAATTAAACCGTAGATTGGATTTTCAGCTCCTCTGGGTCCAGGACATCTCGGTAATACCACTACCACAATGTGGTGATTTATGTTGGTGCTGGAGAGGCCACACAAAATAATATCTCCGACAAAAAAAAAAGAATAAGAAAGGTCTATATCCTTCTAGGATATCGCTTCGAACATGCTACCTCCACTTACATTAAAATGTTTTGTAAATGCTTTTTCAATATTTTCCCCATCCTCTCCACTATAGTAGACGAATCCTTTGTGTAATCCGGGTTGGAACCGTTCATGGGAATTTCGACAAATGCAACTGTTACTTGCATATTTTTCACCCCATCCATTAAGCAATAAGCACCCTTGGCGGCTCAATCCCCATCGCATAAAATAAATTTTTCTGTTCTTCTTTGCGTGAACTGTTCACAGTTTCATCTTGTTCCGCTTCTTATATTATATTTTATTCTTATTATTTCATTTTAATCTCTTTTCTATTTTTTCTGTTTATTTTTTTCCCAGGATTGTATTGAAGAAAGGAAATGGAAACAAGTGGAAAAGTGTACTTCACCATCAATTTCAGTTCTGAACCAACCGCATTCATTTTCCCATTCAATGACAAAAGTAATTGTCATCGTGTAATTTAAATGAAATTTTAATGAAAAATAAATTTTCATGCAATGAAAAATGACAATAAGAAGAAGCACAAGAAGACGTACAAGAATAGGATGACGAAGACGAAATAAAAACAGTAAAAAAAAAACAACATACAGCCAAATACGAGAGGGTTGAAGTGGAACACCATTTATATTTAATTAGCTCGGCAACCGGGAATTGGGTTAGGCTTGTACATTCAGTGGTAAATTATTCGTGAAAATCCCTTCGAGTCCCTCTCTGGGCATTAATTAGATTTAGTTAAAGGAGATGATGATGACTGGCGATTTGAGTTGAGCGGATTTGGAACGACGACCTCAACAGCATCGTTTTCGTTGTCGTCGGCGTCCTACCACTCCTCCATCTCCGCCCTTTTATTTGTAGGTTGAATTACCAAAGCTGATAAATGGTAGAAATGGAGAAGATGTTGGAGTGGGGATAGGGAAAAGTCAGTTTTTTTTTCCAGCCTCGTTTCGACTGAAACCCAGTTAAAAACAATGACACCACAAAAATTACTTCGAAACAAAAGGATAATTTCGCAAGAGATTTTACCGTTGCATGGATGTATCCTTTTCGTTCCACTCAAGCGGTGATATCTTCCGCATCCGTTTCAGGATGTTCCACCAATGATTGTACACTGTCAGATTGTAGACTGTAAGGGAATATTTCTCCTTCTTTTAATGTCTGAAACATTATGATCCAAAAGATAATACAGTCTGGAGGGAAGGGACTATAGAAAAGTTATTACCAATTTCGTAAACAATTACTACTTATCATTCAACTGCAATAAAATAAAAAAAGTCCCCTATTCATTTTCTTTTTGTTCCAAGAATCTGCGTTTATAAAGTTTCAGAATCCCACAAATGTTTCATAGCCTGGAAAGATATGGAAGTGGGAAGAAGCAGCAAAAAAAAGACACTTCCACCTCCTTTATAGCCGTCGATTATGATCCACTTTTTTCTTTCCCACATAATTACCAACCCACACCTTGCCCGGCTTTTACTCCTTATTACCGGAAGTCGCCGGAATATTGAGGAACAGCATCAGCTCGAAGGAAGTACATTTCATGTATATTGCACATGGCATTCCGTTGGTAGGTTTGATATAATTAAAAGAACTCAAGTGGAATCATTGATGATACACGCTGGAATGACTATGTATGGACCACAGATGATGTTATCCAGGATTAAATACTATCTGGAAGAAATTCCTGTTTTCGTCTTCCACGTAAAATTCCGATTACGTTAAGATGGCGGCTTCAATTTTTTTTACAATTTTATTTTTGCCCTTATTTCCCTGCTCAGGAATAAAATGTTAAGCAAAAGCAAGACTAAACTGCACTATATATCGCAGTTAAGTACGTATTTTTTTTCTAGGTGATATTCAAAAGTTTCTATAGCACAAAAAAAAACAAAGTGGAAAAGTGAACCTAATAAAGGACTTCAATTTTCTGGATCACAGGTCAAAAGGGGGAATTTTACTTTGAGTTAGATGCGGTGAGGTGAAGAATGCTTTCACGTTGTTCATGAATGATGCAATTTCAATATACTGAAAATAGTCCTTGTCGAAAACGGTAATGTCAAGAATGCTGTTTTGTTTGAAAGAATTTCTCCAGGATTTGTGCGAGTGCATTTTGTAGTTTTTCCTGTAAACGATTCTTTGAAATTCAATGCTCAAATGTACGAACGTTTTGCACAATAGAATCAGAGAAGTGTTAAAAATTAGATGATGATGTTTGAATAACAACAAAACTGCTTCGAGTAGAGATAATACAAAAAAAAAAAACTGTAGAGATTTCATTCCAGTCTGCTCCTATTAGCAAAAAAGTGCAAGAAGAAAAAAATAAAATTGTTAAGTTGTTGAATCTTTCAAAAATATACTACTTTTATTTATTAACCACAATCAACTTTTAAAATTTTTTTTTAAAATATAATCAAAGCAAGTGACTAATTAAAAGCTTTTCCCTTGTAACTCTGTACCAACTTGACCTCACTTTTATTTATTTTTCTTATTATTACTATTACTTTACAGCATTTCCCCATCCATTAACCCTTTGAAAATACTCTAGAACGAATTATGTTCACATTAAAGCAAAGTTTTCAATGTACATTATTTCATTACGTTGCATTCATTTATCCCTCATAGCATGATTTTTTTTTTTTTTGGTTCACAACAAAGTTGAAAGTCACCAATTAAAAATTTGTTTTAACAAATTAACTTTTTTCACTTTTAATCACATGCAGGATTTTGTGAATAATTTTTGTGAAATGCTTTTGCACAAAAAACACAATCAATTTGGAGGAAACAAGAGCACAAAATCGATTTGATGGCGTGGGAACAAATGCAATGCCATCACAAGCCGCCTTAATGTCATTTACAGGATAATTTCAATTAAGCCACCATTTTAATGGCATTTGCTTGGATTTTGAAAAAATAAATACAGGATTTTTTCCTCCCTTTTTTATTTAAACAGCGGGATAATTGCTTAACACACTTTTAGTGCTAAGCATCATAAAATTAAATGTAGTGCCACTTGATCCTATCACTTATTAATTATATTGTTAATTAAGAGCTCACAGAAAATTTAATGAGAATTTGAGTGTTTGTGTATAAAAGACCTTGGACATTTGATGAAGTTTAATATAATAAAAAATAGGTATTATGCATAAAAAAGAATGCCTTAGAAACTGAAAAGGAGTAAAGATTTTTTTCTAATTGTTCTCGTGGTTTATGTTTTAAGCAATATGAATGGTTTTTGATCTAAAATAAAACTATGGAAAAACTTTAAAAAAGAAAATATTAAAAAACGTCATATGACCAGCCATTTCATTTTTTTCAGAAAAGAGTAAACATTTTAACTCATTAAATGGATCCAAAAAAAAGAACATTATTTGTATCCGATCCCGTTACACTGAATTCAAGGAAAATACCTGATGTGTTCGACCCATATTTCCATTAAGGAAGCATCCTCAGCAGCAGGATGACACTACTACAGGCATTATCATTGGGTCGGCCACGTTAAACGGGTAAAAGTTTGCCTTTAGTCGGGAAAGCGTCCATTTCAATTTATTACCCGTTATTAATTGGCCTACTTGTATAACAGTCACGTCTGCAAAAATATTTCGTTATAACTAATTGAAAATTAGGTGGCCACCTCATTTTGCTTTTATAGAGAGGTGATGCGGAAAGTAGAAGAGAATTGAAGGAGACGAGGAATTGAAGGAAAAAGCTTTTTGGGGTTTGGGACTATTCAATTAACAGGCAATTTCAGAGACAGCCGTCGTCTGGTCCACCCAATTTTGTTCCGGTTCGAAAATTCCTTGGGGCTGGGAACGTTGATCCTCTTTCGGACCGTACCTCAGTTTCAGAAATTTTATTCAACCAGTCTGCCCTTCTGGAGGACATTGAGTCCAGGGACAAAAATATCAGTAGGCAATTTCAAGGACGGGCGACTTGCGCTTTTCCAGCTCATCGGATTAGGATTATGGAGGTGGACAATCACGTGACCACATTCAACGTCACGTATTATTTCCGAAGTGCATAAGGACAATATGTGGTTCACACCAAGGAAGTGTGGTTAAGGAAAACAACAAAATTGTAGAACCACGAAGGTGGAGAGGAGGGAAAAACCCTAAGAAGAAAGACATAAATGAAAGTTTCCCAAAGCGACAGGGTGGAGTCGGTGTAAATCAGACAGAATCCCATAAAGTTCTTCGTTCGTAGAAACTTCTCGACTTTGGCAACTTCTTTTTCATTTCTCTATATATTTTTTTGTTCTCTGTCGTCTGAGTGAGAATTGATTATTAATCACACTCCATCTACCGTCACCCACTGGCACTGCTATCCCCTCACAAAAAAAAAAAATGCTAGTTTGATTTATTCTATAGAACACGTTGAAGAAAAACTTTTCCCAAATTCAAATTTCACAAAATTACGGATATAATCCATGAAAAATATCTCAACGTTTTTGTTCGGCTTTGGAAAATTTATCTACTTCCTTGATTACGGTTTCAAAGCAGTAATTGGAATTTAATAGAAAAGTTTTCCGTTCGAAACCGGAAATGTTAAGGAATATAAAACGAATAATTAATATGGAGAGGTTCTTGAGGAGTTTTTACTTTAATACTTTATCCATGAACCAAGAAGAACGATGGAGTCTGATTTGTTTCACCTGAGTGAAATGTTTTAAAAGTATGAAAATTTTTACTTTGTTTATATTTCGTTCCGTTATGTTTAAGCGCGTAAGAAAATCGTTCACTCCATTTTAGGCACTTGGTTAATAAGGCGCCAAAGAGAGTGGTGTAATAATTTGTAAAAACGTAATTTAATTTTCTTTCTTAAAAGATTTAAAAAAAGACGACATTCGAATTTATTACAACCAGGAAATTTTTCCTTAACTCTGCTTGAAGATTTATTTTTATTATTTATTTTCAAGAGAAAACAAAAATATTCACGGGATAAGTACTCATTCAAAATTTTATTACAATTCCAGGTAATTTACACTATGATTAAAATGTTCTGCAATTAACAAACGCAAAAATAATAATAAAAAAAATGAATAATTAATAAACAGCCAAATAAATGGGACGTGCTCTTAACTTTGTAACCAAAAATATACTTTAAATTGATTTAAATGGTGAATGGTTTTTTATTATTTTTGTAATGCAATTTTATATTGTTTAAATATTTTAAATAAATGCTTTGTACTATTTCTGAAGTTGTTAAAAGAAAAAAAGAAGGAAAATACTTAATCCTTTATGCGAATTGCGATCGCAAAATTTAACAATGTTCAACAACTACTTTCGGATTAAAAAAAAAATAAAACAACTTAAGCTTCCTATGAACATCAAGTATGCAATAAAATCGCATTTTTTAATTTTTTAATTTATTCTGGTTAAAACATGAACTCCTTTTACGGAGGTACATTTTTCGAAATTGTAATTTAATGTAGAGCAGAAGCTGATTAAAAAGCACTGTAATGAAATTGCTTTTTGAAAAAAAAAAATTGTTTTATTATAATTTTTAATTCCTCATAATAATATATATCAGAAAATCATCATCCTTGTTGTACTTGATCCTCTTCTTTGTTACCTTTTTAAGAAAATTTCTGTTAACGAGAAAAAACTTCATGCTAAATTCTGTTTTGATGACAATTTTACGGAAGGGTTTTCTTGCGATTTTATCGTCAGTTTTTCTTATATATTTTAATTTTGAAAGTTTTTCTAATCGTTTTTACTTTTTACTACTGCTTTTTACGGATTTGAACAACAACATTTTATTGTTTAAAGAGTTTCTAATTTCTATAAAATACATTACAAGAAAAAATAAAATTGAAAAACTTACCACTTTGGAACAGAATTCTGCAAAAAAATAAAAGGATTAATTAGAATAAAATATACAAAAAATAAAATAATAAAATTTTAAAAATAAAAACAATTAAATTCAAATGTACGATACAAACTTAATAAATTTTATGAAGATCGACTTATCTTAACCCTTTTCATATAATATCGCATTAATTCTATTAAAATTATCTGAATTACAAATTGAGCTAAGCCACGATGTGTTAATGCGGATCTTGTTCTGGTTGATTAGTTTCAATAAACAGTTGTACGATTTGAAAAGGATAAAGCCCTCTTTTTCCTCCTGCTCCTCCTCCCACTCAAACATCAATTATGACAGTATATTTATACAAAAGCAAACCATGACCACTTTCATTTGCAATTGATGGTCCATTTATTGTCCTCATGTCGGTCATTAGTGACTAACAAAAATATAAATTAGTACAATACCGCAAAGGGCTTACCGAAAAACTATGGACAAATTGATTGGCAATTATGAGCATAAAACAGAAGTGAAGGGAGTGCGGGAGGCGATGATGTCCTCGCCATTACACGCCTGTTCCAGCAGAAGGCTCTGACTGGCTGTTCGCTAATTATGGTGCTTTGGAGAATCACTCATGCAGTTTAATAAATACGTGTTTTTTTTATTTGGGGAAACACGTGCCTGGGAGCTTCGCACCCAGAAACAATGACCAAAAATTATTTTTAATATTGGCATCATCGGAAGAGGGTTTCGAATAAGGCCAAACTTTCGGTCAGTTCGACCAGATTCGAGGAGGGAGAAGGTGAATTCTCTTTCCGCTTTGTATTCATCGCTGTTCGAATCTGGAGCATAATGAAAAAAATGAGGCAATCAACAGCCCTTGTACAAGGGAAAATTGCCCAAAATGCCACATTTTGAATAAAGCTCGCGGCTCCACAAGTTGATATTTAACATTTTTGCCACTCGACCAAATTCTGGAATTTTATTCAAGTGCAATTTTTCACATCTTCAATTCTACAATTTTATTTTTCAATTTATTTAATTTAATTCTTTATGAATTTTCATTAAAAAAAAACTTAACCACATTTTAAAATATCACATACCTACCTACTAGAAATAAAACTGATGTTTTACAATCCCAGACAAGTATCAACCCTCGGGTCAAGAGTTGAACGTTGCTATTACACAAACGCATCCGAGTGGAATCACGGCGAAATTGTTCAAATATTTTATCCCCATGACTACAACCCTTTTATACCACCCTGGGAATGTACTAGGGGTTACCATCAAAAGTGGCGAATCTCATTTACCAAGCGTCGAAGTAATGTTCAAGTGTCCAAACTCTGTCGAGGTGTAATTGGTTATACCCGGGACGGTATGACACGTTGTAACGCCACCAAATAATACAGGGAACAAAATTAAAGGCAAAAAAATAAAATAAAATTGCAACACAATAATGAAAAACAAAAAAAAAACAATTTCGAGCCACAAATGAATTTTTTCTGTCCACTTTTATTGCCATTGAGTGCTTTGTTTGAAAAGTTTGTGTGTCTCTAGAATGACTAAAAATTCTAATTAAGATTTTAGATTGCCAGATGGTTTTTTTGATACTGCGTTTTTTGCAAAAAAACTTAAATTTTCCATGAGTGTATCGTTGTAACTTTTCAGGATTAAATTCGCAAAACTGTGAGAGATAAAATTTGTATTATTTTTTAGAATAAATTTGAGTTTCAATTTTGAATTGTAATTGTTATGATAAATGATCTTTCAATGGACACAATTTACTTTTAATATATTTACATACAATAAAAACCAAAAAAGTGTTTGCAAAATATTTTGAAAATTCTTTCCGACTTGAACTTTGAATAACAAAAAAATAATAATAAAATCTTCAAAAAAGTTACATACAAAAATAAAAAATCTTCACAATAATATTTGATCCTTAAAAGCAACGATGATTCTGCATTTTCGGAAAGATGTTTACTTCTACAAAAAAATATGTCAATCAATTTAAATTCAGCAAAGTACAAAAGCAATATACACATATGTATGTACTCAAGTAAGTACTTGAAATAAATCCATAAATCTGAACGCTTCATATCCAAAATTATGGCAATTTGTTTATATGTATGACATTATTGCAAAGCACACAGAGAAAAACCCAACTCATTCACCCAACAAGTTTGCATTGTTAAAGGACTCACGAGTGTCTTATCAGTTTCATTTTCCGACCGAAAAAGTCTTCAGAGATTCTCGCAACGATGACAAGGTCAAAGGGTCTATGCAGGATTTCATAATGTCATGCTTTGATCTTTCACACCACCTCAAATCTTTCAAAATGGTGATATTATGTGACAACAAGGCATCATTTTAGCGTCTTTGCAATCAGTAGCGAATGTCGACGATACCCAATAACCCTCAACTAAGAGACAAGAAGGCTCAAAAGATATGACCGGCTGAGGGGAAGAGTATTTGGTGAGAATCTTTCAATAAAAATATCATATTGTTGTGGAAAATATCTATATCTCATATCCACCAACTTTCGAAGGACGAGTGAAAATCTTGACGAACACACACACATGCATAAGAATCCTTACTCAGAGGTACATTGAAATTTAATTTGCTCGTCTTGTTGTCCTCCTTGCCGTGCTCCATCAGTTCCGGACCCCGGGTTGAATCAGGAAGACTCCTGCTCCAGCCGGGAATCAAATTCTGATATCTTTTCAATGTCACAGTATCTCTTTTGTGGTGTCCTTCCATCTTACGTTTCATCAATTCTTCTGTTCATCGCGCCATTCAAAACTCTAGTAGTAAATCTTCTCTTCAGGTCTTGAATCTTTTGTCATTCATGTCGCGACACTCCTCTCACCTTACACCCATCCAGCACACATCCTGCCATTTCTCGTATCCTAAATCCACCCTCATTCAATGTCATTGTGGCTCATATCCCAGGACCTTTACTTGTGATAAATTGATTTCATGTTTATCTTTAGCAGAAACACGGAAACCTAAAAGGGAAATGTACATCCTTTAGACGGTACAAACGATGAAAGACAGAGATAGATATATCACAAATAGGATCCCAAGGACGTGCGTATGTGGGTAAGAAAGCTTATTTTCTACTGACTTGTGAAGTGTGTGAGAGAAAACTTTTGCTAAGAAGATGGAAAATTGGTGCTTTGTGGAAACGGAAGGGTGATTTATCTAATAATATCCTTGGGGAGTACATATTTATAGCTTACGAAAAATTGGCAAATTGGGAATTTGACGAGCAATGCGGTGAGCTGTTGATTTAAACCTGTTGCTTCAAGGATGACTGTATTCATTCAACAAATTTTGTGTCAAAGGAGCAAAAAAAAAAAAGAAGACATAAAGTAAGAGAAAAACTTTTGTAAATTGCTGCTATTATGATCCCGGAAAAAGGAAGTGAACCAAAGACATTCAGGAAACGTATTTACTGAATGATCATTCCATAATGAAGGATATTATTGATATTTTTTCCTCAACACAACCAATTGTTTATTCAATAAAAATTCAAATGAAACAATTACAAGAATAAAATTACAATTTCCCGAATTACCATTATTTTCTTAAGTGCTTTCTCTTTCAGTTGAGTACCTTTGAGAAGAACTTTTCGACACTTCGAGCAGAAGGACATCAATCCACACCGGAGGACATAAATACAGGTGATTTCAATTCATTGCAGTCATTTCCTTTAGGAACGACAAGTCCTTTTATACAGCTTAATTAAAGTTTTGGTTTACTCAACTGTTCTCACATTTCACAATATCTCACTGTTTAACAAAGTTTCAATGGAATACTGCATTCGGGGGATGGATGGGGATGTTCCATTCTGCAAAAGGAATTGAACACGTTTTTCAAACTCATTATCATTTCAAGTCAAATTCATTGCATCAAATGAATTCCGATTACGTTTTCAACTAAAGAAAAGTCTTTCCTCGTTTGGTTGCTCTTTTCTCAGTTTCCTCAAAAAGGAGATTTTACGGAAGAAATTGTTGAGACAACGAAAGGATTCTGGTGTAAAGAAGCACCTATCCTCCCATCCCTCTTGAATATGGTAAAGCAATCGGTTCGAGCAGAAGACTTTAGCACAAATCGATCCTTGCTTGTGATACCATGAGGCTGACTAAAATTGCCAGCAAAAGGATTCCAGTACCAGAGACAGAAGGATTCTATATCTCAATAACCAGTAGAAGCAGCACAAGCAGCAGCATCCACTTGAAGAGCCATTTCGAATGAGACGTGAAGGAATTTGCATTTTCATCCAACATGGATGGGTGCCGTCTCAAATATTGCACCATCCTTCCTTCAACCCTCATCACTTTTCATCTAGGATAGCTTCCGATTCCACCCACATAAGCTTGCAGAAATATGTGCATGTGGCTCTTGCAACATTCAGAAACCGAAACTTCGATTGTTGGCTCCTTTGGAGGAAGGATGTCACATCCCGATGATGCATATTATAAAGAGGTTGCTCTGTTCAGGCACTTGAAATGAGCCTCCTGAAAAATATATGTATAAATATAAATCACCCAAAAAGGAAGACACTTTTACCGACTTCAACCCGTTCGATTTCAGTCTCTTGTTTTATTTCATGATGATAGCCTTAAGAAAGTGCATAGCATAAAAAATTACTCAAGTAAGGAAGGAAGGGGAGAGAAAACTAAACGTGTGGCAATAAAAAGAGAGGAAGAGAATGATGAACTCAGAATATTTTCAAGATATTTGTAAATTATTCATTTGAAGAAACTGTTTTCCTCCCTTTTTTTGTTCTGTTTCGTTTCAGGAATATTTGAAGGATGTATGAGGACAAAGCTGTTACGATAAAAGATTACTGAACTAAATTCACTATCAACATTGTTAAGGATTTAATACAACAAAATTGAAAGAGATGACTTGAATTATCAAACAGTTTCTGCTTCAAGATAAAATTTATATCCTGAAAGATTTTAGGTTTAAAACTATTTTCATATGATGCAATATATTTTGTTGAAGCAAACGAAAAACACAAAATAATAAAATTTACGATTTCATCAAAAGTGAAATAGAAATAATTTGCAATTGTTTTTAAAATTATAATTGAAATTAGGAAGTTTTAATGCTTAGATTCTTTATTTATTTTTCTTGCTAATTTTTTCTTTGAAATTTTCTAATCAGTTTTATAATAGGTATATCTACGAATTCATTCCCTTCGCCAACACACTTTAAAAAACTGTAAATACCTAATAATTTCTTTTCTTCAAAACGGAACAAAAGAATTTTTCTCCACTGAAAAATTTCTAAGATCTAGAATAAAAACAGTTGAGGATGAAAAACCCAAATATAATTTATGAACCCCAAACCCGAGTTCACCAGCAAATCTATTTCGATACTGTCACTAGGCTATGGAAGAATTTTCCATTAGTTAAACAATATCGAAATTCCCAAAATCATTGTCTTACGCAACAAAAAACAAGGGGAATATGAATGGAGAGCTTCCAATCGCAACAAGATAATCACCTGCCATGACGATGAACATTGCAACAACAGTCTTCCACTGTTGACCCAAAAAAAGGTATTTGCTTGTCATAATTAAATCAACAAGAGATCATCAACATTGAATTAACAACGAATGACATTTGACAATTTTGCGGCACATGTGTCCACCTTGTGGAAGCAAGAGTAACCAAATATGAAAACCCAACCGGAAAAATAAAAGGTTTCAATGTAATTAACTTATCGCTGGTGACTTTGCATCAACCGACGTTGTTCATGCCAAAAGAAAAAAATCAAGGCACTAAATGCGATTGAAAAAGGACGCTTAAGATGAAATGGGAATTTGATTGACACATCGTCCAACGTCTAAACCATACTACCTGGACAACTTCTCCCCCATGTTGAACAATTTAATGCAAGTCATTTAACATTGGAAAATTATAAACTTGAAAAACTTCCAAGTGGATAAAAGTGGAGAAGAGGACGAAGAAAATGTTTCGATCAAATCTAGACCCACCACTAAATTATTACGCACTGATAACCAGTAATTATTTTACATTTTTGTTCAGAGTTTAAGAGTTCTTCATCCATCCACATCCATTGTCGATTTACTCAAAATTTTCCTGAAGCAAAGAAAAGAATTTAAAACTCACACACAATCATACACAATTGAATACAACTCAGGTAAACCCTTTCGATTCGAATTTTATCGTGTTCGTATTAATTTGCTGGGAAACAATCTAATTTTCTGTCGGTCATCTCCGGTAATTATGTCAAAATCTCCCTTTAAGACAGGGTCACTGGAAAATTATTAGACATATTAATTTGACTTTAGGTGGCCCTATTTGCCCCGATAATTAATGAAAACCCACCGGAGTTTTGATGATCGGCCCGTGACGCTTCTTATTATTACCAAATAAAAACCGGGGGGTCCCCCTAATCTGTGCTTGTTTTATTCTTGAATTCGTTTTGTGAGAAACATACCAAAAATAACAAAAAATAAACAAAAGCAAATAACAGCTCAATGCAACATGAACATTCAGAGATTTCTGTTCGAAAAATAAATTATACGGCAAGTAATTTTCATCTGATCAGTTTAGTTCGCGTCTCTTGAAATCTCTGGACGTCGATAAACACAATAAAAAAAATTATTGGTTCATTTTCTGTTTAGCTTTTTTATCGAATCCACCCCTGACTGTGCTGTGCAAAATTTCGTAATAGGCGCAGAGTTACGGTGGCTCGTTTTTTTTGTAAATAATTTCCGAAATTTGTTCTGCACGTCAGATAATTTTGTGTTTATAATGAAAGTGAATTTATCTTGCTGTAATTTTAATGCAATTTCATTAATTTTGTAAAAAATCAAAAATTTATAAAATATTGTATTTTGAATGTTACAAAAAAAAAAATGAAAATTTTATTTTAAATATCAAAATAATTATTAGCAGACTTTAAAACAAACTATAA
Source organism: Leptogaster cylindrica (assembly GCA_963082835.1). Taxonomy (NCBI): domain Eukaryota; kingdom Metazoa; phylum Arthropoda; class Insecta; order Diptera; family Asilidae; genus Leptogaster; species Leptogaster cylindrica. The sequence continues at coordinate 32,269,150 of OY720107.1, forward strand.
GTAATACCTTTATTTATAAATCAAGAATTTGTATATCAAGAAAAGAGACCAAAACTATAGTGAATCTTTTGTTGCTAATCACGTATCAAATGAATTACAACGAAAAGGCACCATCTGGATGAATTCTAAATGTGTCTATTTGCAGATCCTCTGTCGATAAACAAGAATCCTTATCTGTCATTTTTTCTACACATCCATTCAAGCTCTCCTACTCTACACGACTAACAAAAATTCCCAAAAAAATAAAAATAAAGCAAGCTTCAGTGAAAGCCTGGAACGTCAAAATGGAGTCGGTAAAACCATGATTTGCAAGATAATTCAACTTCAGCAAAGTATGGCGAATCAAAAAGGGTCACGTACAAGGCTTTTAGATTTTTCTTATTGATAGCCAAAACAGGATAAAAGAACAAAAAACAAAAAAGCTCTGAGCTTGTTTATATCTGTCGACTTCCCAGTTTTTTTTATAACACGTGTGGTGATATCCGCCGCTGTAATCTGGAGATCTGGAATGTTTACATTTATTTTTTCGATTCCAGATTGTGGAACGTTTCCATTCCCCGTAACATAAAATAGAGAATGTTTTGCAGTTTCAAATGTAAAATATTTAAAATGTCTTCTATATATTTAGATTCTTCCTCATACCGTTCAATATTTTTTTGCATATCCGGTTGCAGTTGCTTATGTTACGGATGACTTTCTAGCACTGTTTGCACATCACTCGTTCCGTCCCAGAAAAGGATTCCATGGAACAAAACAATAGAGAGTTGGATGAACTTGAGAAGTTCTTCACAAATCTAAAATTCACAAGGGTTGGTTAAAACTAAAAAACAAATATAAAAATAAAAGTATATAACAAAAAAAAGGAGAAAAGTATTTCGTGACCTGAATCCTTGAGTCATCAACTGAGCATTACAACCGGGTTATGCTTATAGGATTGAAAAGTGAACCATAGTGGATTATATTTTAGTGTATACCACGTAAATGTTCCTCCAACATGTTCACCCTTGTGTGTACAGTACATGTGCCACATTAAAAGGATTCTCGAAGACCACAGAATAGTAGACGGATAAAAGTAAAAAAAAATTGAAAATGAGGATCAAAAAAAAGAAGAAGGATATAATAATAATAATACCAAACCACATAACATAGAAGGAAGGAAGATGGATATGAAGGATGGTGCCTCTGAAATTTATATCCAACAAAAAGTGCTTCCGCTATTCCAAAGCTAATGGAAGAACCATTTTGGACGCCATAACTTCTTCTGATATGGTGTTGTCGGTTACGGTAGTCTATGATGAATGGCAACGACTTGAGAATGGTCTGCCATTGAAAAGGATATGTTTGATAAAGAGGTCCTTTTTGTAATGTGTTCTCTTTTCTTCTCCTGTTTCTTATTTTTTAAAAAAAAAACTTTACGAACATCATATAAAGTGATGATTTTAAGCTAAAGCTCTTAAGGATATTTGCAAACCACAGGATTCGGGTGGCTGCATACTTTTGGAAAATTTTTTTGCAACAAATGAAATTTTATGTTTAGACAAAAATGTTTGCGATGCTTTTCAAAGACTTTCAAGGATTATAAATATTTAAAATTACTTACAAAATTATAAAAAGCAAAAAATAAATTTTGCAGCATAATATATCAACTTTACCAAAATTCTATTTGCCATGAAGAAATTTATAAATCTCCTAAATTATATTCGCATCGTTTTTCTCCCCTTCCATCATCTCTCATCAAAAACAATACCCCCTACATTATTGATGGGTTTAGTATTCAGAAACGCATAAAAAACTTTAATTTTATAAAACATCAACGACCTCATTTCAGTATAAGCAAAACCGATTAATTCCTATCCCACCCCGAAATGCGATTATCCATCATTTTCAAAAATAATTTTACCGTCTCCAGCCATTTTGTTTAATAATTAGCGCCAACAATAATTAGTGTGATCGTAAATTTACCACCATCGAATATGTGAACACATATATATTCAAAAGCATGCCAACGTTGCGCATTACTCAATTGTTTTATGTAATGCCAAAGGGGGGACGATGGAATGGAATTTGCTGTTGTAATAACCCTTTCGATGGGAATTTCAGGGAAGAATTTCTCAAGCTTTTCCCTAAGCATATGTTGATGTTATAATATGAAATTATTTGATAAATATGCCAATGTAATTTACAAATAATTTAAGTAAATCGACATAAATAATTGTGACAGTAATGAAATGTAACGTTATATTGTCAAAATGAAAGGATTAATTTCGAATTTGTGAGATTTGTGACAAAATTATGGATTTTAGAATTAATTGATTGGTTAATTATCGTAATTTGATGAATTTGTTAAAACAATTAAACCTTTTTCTTGAGGCAGTGTTGTAAACTAAAACTATAAGCAACGGCAACATTTAGAATATAATAAAATTAAAATATAAAAAATAAATAATTTAAAATAACCACAGGTCAGGTAAAATTCCAATGTGCACAACATTGTTGTAAATCAACAAAACAATTAACAATGCGGAAAACTGACCACATTCCTGCACATTCCTCTGCCATGCCTTGCCTGAAACCAGTGCCATTCAACCAATGCGTCAACATGCATCAATTTTTGAAGTGTCCAGAATAATAATCATGTCATCAGCCAGATTTTGTTACATTCCTTCCTCCTTCTCATCTTGAACATTCATCATTCCTTATCGCAAAAATCTTATCAAGTTAGTATTAAACCCGGAAAGTGTCACAAATTTGTGGCAAGCCCAAAAAGAAGAAATCCCAACCAACCATTATCGTCATCGTTGTGTTTTCCTTTCGTGGCTACTATCAACCATTGTCGCCATCTTCCAACACTTCCCATCTGAATTTCCAGTTTGTTTGGTCCTCCATTGTTTTCCATCAACTAACGAACAAATTTTCAGTCTTTCTGTCCGGGAATCTGTGTGAATTGTTTTAAAATAGGGGGCCAATTTTGATGTGATAGTCCAAATGTTTGGTGGGACTCCCCATGAATTGCGGCAATCTCTTTCCACCCAAAAATGATGATGTTCTGTTTTAAATTGGATCCCTAATTAGCGGGTTATAGGGCCATTTACTTTTTGAACGGAACTCTTGTCTTTATTGCATTTAAAATTGTTTCAGATTACATTTGTGTCTGCACGCGATTTAATTTTTTTTTTCAACCAAACAAACACAAAAAAAATCTGAAAAAAATTTTTGTTAAAAGGGTGCTTTGTGTTTGTGTTATTTTGTTTTTCCACAAAACTGCTTATTAATTGGGGTAAGAACGTAACATGCCATTATAGCAATTTCGGCATAATTATTTGCAAAATGAAAGACATTGTTGTTGCCGGTTTTAGTTTTGTTATTATATATTTTCAAAGGCAATGGGATCAAGAACAAATTATGTTAAAAATGCGAAAAATTTTTATTTTTATGGAATTTATAATGATGATGACTAAGACGCAAGAGAACCTTGAACAAAGGGAAGAACGACGTGGAAAAAAGAGTAAAACAAAAGAAAATAACTAAAGACAAGGAATTGCAAGAGGCAATGGCAATGATTCGTGAAAAGGGAATTCCAGGAATTTTATAAGTTCACGATTGAAGTCCAGAGTCTTGTAGAAGATAAAAAACTGAGGATTTGAATGAAGTCTTTGAAAGAATTGGAAGAATTTTAAATTTAATTATTTAGGGCAAACTGTTTACAGCATTTAACCCAGTTTTACGTACGTAATTCCGAAAATTCTCAACCAGGCTCAGAACATGTTCAGAAATTTTCGAAAAAAAACCCAAGAGTCCTTCATATCCGCTTAAAAACTAGTTCAATTTACCGAAAGCAAAAAACCACTTCTGAATATAATCAAAATAAACATCTTAAAGAGTTTAAAGTGACATTTTCCACCTGCTAAAAACACTCATCTTGCCAAAAAAAAAATATCCAAAATTTTGTATTTTTTTTCCTCCCCCAAGAAAAAAAACAAAATCTTGACGACAATCTCGGATGTCTTAACTAACACTTGAACTGTCATTAAGGGAAATTAAGGCAGAGTTTAGAGAGATCAGAACGTATGAAGATGTTTTTCGTGTAAAAACATTAGCGTTTTGCTGGCGGCGTCTGAAGTAAGTCAAGATGATGGCATCAAAGGGGGAAAGTATCGCTTCCACTTAAAGTGAAACGACTTTCCTTTTTGGAGATGACTGCTTCTTAATATGTCGTAACCACTTAGCGGCGCACAGATGTATGCTACCAGGATCAGCGCACGACGGGGATGAAGGTGCTTCCCTTGCAGGCTTAAACTGATGAGAGCAACAAAGTAAATTTAATTATCGAACGCGACATGGATGAAAATTTCTTGCTATCTTTGGATTTTATCCTTATATGTACATAAATGGATATATTTCAAGTACTTGTACAAGACTTCATTGCAAACGGATGTCCTTTTAGGGTTAAGGGTTTCTTTTTGAGAGTATACAAGAAAATAAGAAATATTTCAAATGCAAATAAATAAAAAACACTTCATAAAAATCGATTGAAATTAAAAATTAAAATCACTTCCAATGGATAAAATCAATTTAAATCAGAGCAATATTGCAACAAATTTTATCATTTAGCAGCAGAGCAAAATAAATTTGATTTCAAAGATACGTAATCAAAATATTTTTTTTTTTTTTTCATTTATTTTTATCTTTCACCTGCAATTCAGCTCGTTTTCGTTATCCTCGCTGAAGTAAGTAAATTTCAAAACTGCACAAAAATAAATGAAAATAACGTAGGCGGTAGCAAAAAAAAAAACATAATTGCATTCGGAAGGTAATGGAAAATCGAAATATTTCCCTGGATAACAGTTCTCGTACTTAAATTGTATTTAAATCAGAATTTCCACATTGCACTAATGCAAACAAATTTTTCTTCAGGCAAAATAGCAAGGGTTGTAAAAAAAAATATAGAGAGAAAGAGAGAAGAAGAGAGTAAAAAAAAAGCTTGATGAAAATCCCCATTTCCATGCTATAAACGTTTTCAGTTCACTGAACATTGCAATATCCTTGTGGGGCAATTCCTGTGGAATCTTCCCATATACCCTTTTCCAAAGGTGGTGGCAACTGACTAGCTCGGTTAAGGGTTGATCTAAGGATTTTTGCAATATTGGAGAATTATTTAATTTGTTTGGGTTAAAGATCGAGCGGAATGCAAGTGTGCAGTGCCCGGTTATCGGGAATGCTTTCGGAATTCAAGGACTTCTTCCTTCCGATTTTTTTTTTTATTATTATTTGTCTTCTTACAACTCTCTGCAGAGAGAAACTTGACTGTATTTTACGAGCAACAGATAAACTTGTTAACCTAAGCAAATTTTCGAGGATATGTCAATTTAATTTTTAATCGAAATTTATGATGATTTCTGATTTTAAATGAAAATTATTTTGCGTAATTAACTTTAAAAATTCTGAAATTGCATTTTGTTCAAAAAGTCACATAAATAAGTTTTGTTTAATTTAGAAATGGCAAAAGTCATGAAACAATTTAGAAGAAAATCCAAAATTCAAGAGTGAAAGTTCTTTTGCTTCTGGTAAATTATCTTGACGCTTTAAAATTTCAAAATTGCAACACATTACAAAATGGCAAACACAAGAACATCGTGCACAGAATTCCAGACAGAAGTTAGAGACAATGTTAATTGTTCTTCGGGGTTTCGCGCGAGCTGAGCGAATGATACATCACCAGATGATTGCTCAGCCTGTTCTATTTAATTAGAGGCCATTCGTGAGAATTAATAGTGGCTATTGAGCTGCTTACGAACCCTGCCAAGTCCCAGGAGTGCTAGATATAAGCAGGAATCGAGGACGTCGGTGGCTGGTCCATCATGGACCACCAGGAACCCACCATCGTCGTCCAGGTCCAGTGTATCCACCGCTTCTGTCTGCAGGGCCCGAGCAAGCAGCACCAGCAGCAGCATCCAACACGAGGACAATCCATGAGAAAAGTTTTCTTGTTAATTTCTTTCACCCCCTTAGCATCATTATTCCATGTCTGCGGCGGTATTGCTTCTCATCTTCGTGATTCCTGGTCCCCATTCTTCGCTCCCAATCTTCAGCTCTTATCTCTGTGATCCATTCTTGGGCTTCAGGAGCTCCAAGCCAACCAACAAGCTATCCAGCAGCTCCGGTGGAAAGTTTTCCCTTTTTCGACGATCGTAGTATTAAGTTTGACTGACTTAAGGAATCATTGTCTGACTATTGTCGCCTTTTGTGGTTGTATGTAAGGCCCACGGGTATTTTTGGTGGTTTGGGGGGTGTTGACGATGCAATTCTTTTCGTAAAATTGTTGTCATCCGCGTACTATCCTGTCATGGTTTATTAGGAGGATACCATGCTTGGGAAATATTTCACTTAGTTCAGCTGTTCATTGTGTAATTGCACTTTTCCGCAGCTACAAAGTGAACAACTAGTAAACGAAAAGAGTTAAGGATATAAGAAGAACAGAATCGGGATAACGATGATTGTTTGTTTTTTCCCCCTTGTTTTCAGTAACTTCAAGAATGGACTGTAATTGAGGCCGATAATTGGAAGTTTAGTTATAGTCAGGACGCCAGGACTGTTTACTTGAAAAGAACAACAACAATATGTTAAGCGTGTCTTGAATGTAGTTTACAAGCTCCCAAGCGAACATTTTATTGGATTGGAAAACGTATCCTTTTATTTCAATGTTATTGTAAAATTTAAATTTTTTTCATTTCGTTTTAGGAAATGAAACCATATGAAATAAAATTAGAACCAACAATGGATTCAATTTAAATATTTAAAATGGAAAACTTCATTGCTTCAATTACTTATTACTTATTGTTTCATAACTTATTGTTTACAATACGTTCAATAAATAAACAAAATCGTACTTCAAATTCCTGTATCAATTCTTTCATGTAGTTACTACGAAACACTTGACATACATTATGTAATTTAATTTCCAATTTTTGAAATCATAGCAACCATCCGAATTCCTTCCACCCTAAAATTCTATCCCTTTCACACTGCAATAAACAAGCAAACTAATACAAGAGGGGAATGGTTAGGAATAAATCAAACAAACCGACAATATCCCTGCACACCTGACGAAACAAACCAGCTAATTGGAATGCAAATTAAAAAATGTCGGAACTATCTGCGAGAAAATGTCTATATCATTTTCGTTCAACAAAATGTGGCAAAAGTGGAGAATGTCCTTTCTGTCGAAAATTTCCGACCTGCTCCTCTTTCACTATCACACCTTCCGGATTTCGAATGGAAACGATAGTCCTTGAAAATCATTGTAAATCCTTTCAGCCCAGACAATTGTTCGTTATTATCTCTCCCTTTCGAATTATGAGATTTCCAGTAACATGCCAAATTGACTTTGACAAGCTTCTCGGAGGTCGAATGGGAAATTACTACATAAAATCCAATATTTTGTCGGATAAATTATGAAACTTGTGGAAAGGATATTTTACCAAAACAGGCAGCAAAAGGACATGTTAACAGCAATAAACAGCTTTTTGGAATTAGCAGTAAAAGAAAATACCAAAACATGTATTAATAATAATTAAATTCTCAAAATAATCATGACATTAATTAGTCATTCAAAATTAGAAATTTCCAGGAGTTATCCTATTGTTTGTTCCACTTTCGAAAATTTGTGCTCGGATTGGCACAGTATGAAATCTGTTTACAGGACATGACCATTCAGACGAGATAAAATGTGTAAAGGTCTGATTTTGTGGGGAATATATTTCTGAAAATTGTTGTCAAAATTTTGACCACATTTTGACATTGTATTTTACAAAATATTATTGTTCGTATAGTAACAATCAATTTGAAGTCACCTTGACATTATGGAATTCTAATGGACAACTTTGTTGATATTTTGACAAAAAATTTATTGATATTCCGAGGACTGATTGCAATAGTTCCAAATTCGAAACACAAATACAAGACCAAGGAAAGGATAAAAAGTTAAATAATTTAAAATATGAAACAAAAACTCCTATACAACTCAATTTTCGAAAATCATTTATAAATCCTTTGTTGCAGTTGAAATAATTTCGTTATTTCCGAGAGGATTACGCCAATAGATAGCCAAACATAAATAGACAGGAAGACGCCAGAATATCTTTTTAAACAACACAAAACCAACTCGAAGAATGACAGAATTCCCACGAGGCCTTAAGTCTTCTTCTCTTTTTTTTTAATCAACACTTTCCGCTGCAATAACAGCAGGAGCAGCAGAAACACGAACTAGAAAAACACGAGGTCGTGGTAAAATTTTGCCACTTTGTTTCCGGAGGATGATCCTTCGAGACTTGAGGATGGACTCCATTCAGGATAGAGTTGCAAACATGTCACCTCGAATGAATTTCGTTCATCCTCACAGTCACAGTTAACCCCATTTTATGTGGGCGGATGAAAGGACGAGAGGGTGGCAATGGTCACCCGTATGTTTCGCTTGTAACGCCTTTTAATAGATCCTAGACACGCTATCCTAATACACTTAACAGTAAACCGTTCGGTATCCTGAAGGACTCTCGGCCTAGACGCGATGGTGTTTTACGCTAGAAAGGAGGAGCTGAGCTGCATAATTTTATTCGTTGGACCGCATAATGATGACCACAACCCCCCACCAGGTTAATGGTCGTAATGACGGTCCCTAGATGCAAATTTCGAGAATATAGTCGAAGAGGACGAGGAAGGAGTCGACCATGCAACAGGAGAATGTGTACTTTCCATGGGACTAATTAGCGAGACACGCAATTCACAGTTAGAAATTTAAATTTTTAATGATTACGATAAACTTTGGAAGGAGTATTTCATCCTTATCACAATACTGAAGGACATCCAAGTGTTGTTACTCCGTGAATTGTATAGTAAGAATTAGTGTTTCCCTCTGCATTTTTTTCGTTGCCAAGAAACATATTTGAAATAAAATTTCATCACTATTTTGTTACAATTTTCTCATTTCTCTCTCTCTCTCTCTCGTTTTTCAAGCACCAGACAAAAAGAATAATCTCCGAAAGTCCTTCAAACTAAAAAATTCCATCCGCAATAAATCCCTTCCAGTCAGAAATTACCCTTGAAAATTAATTACCGCACAAAACAATTCCCTTTGAGTGGCGGACGAAAAAAAAATGAGCATTCACCAAACTCGGTCCGAATCTTGAGCCAACACTCGAAAGTTGTAATGAGTTGGAAAATTGCACCATGCCCAGGCCTCACAAAAGGACTAGAAGTCATGTTGAAGGTAGTTCAAAAAAGTCGGGGGAAAAAAAAGAAGAAATACAGGAGCCCTGAAAAGCACACTACCAGTATCGAGTGTGCTGCAATGACAGTGCGGCCAGAAAGGGGTGTGCACGGAAGTTGAAAATCTCTCTCGAAACTTTTTTCATTAACAGCCACTTCAACAGGATATCGCCAGTTGAGGTGAGATGAGGTATGAACCACTCAGAACCGACGTTAAACAAGTTGAAAGGGAATTTCGATACGCACAATACGCCTACAACAACACCAAAAAACAGCACTAATTCCAAAGAAGGGTCAGTATTATCTCGATTCGAGGGTGAACAGTTCTCTTAAAAATTACTAAAGGAAAGTACATTTTCTGCTCAAATCAAATTTCCAGTTGATTTGCATTTCATTTTCCAGGAGTTCAGGTCCTGTTCAATAACAATTACACGCTCATCGGACCACTCGGCAGTCGCCGTGGGGTGCACGTGTTCCAGAAATTCTTAATTGCTTTTGTTAAATGAATTTTAATAAAAAATAAACAACTCGCGGTCATAGGCGTTCATCGGTTGCAGCAATTTCAATTAAAATTTGGATAAATGAATGGATACGACAGCGTTTGGTCAGGTGGAAGTATTTTTGTATAAATATATTGTTTATTCCTTTCTTTGCTGCTCTGGTTGTTGTTAAACACTCTTTTGTGGACAGTCTTGCGGATAACAATTAACAAAAGATCAATGAAAGGTTGATGTATTTGTTCTGTCCATTTCAGGTAAAATTTCTTTGGTGAATGATTCTTTTATATTTTAACAGATGACTGAATTAATTAAAAATATTTCGAAAGCATCATCAGAAGAAATTTATTATGCTGAAATCAGTTCAAGCGTTCAATTTGAAAAATACTGAAAATAATTTTCACCGCAAAACGTCGATTGTAATTTTTGGTAATTTTCAAAAATTTTATTCTGTTTACTTCATTAAGAATAAATTTAAAATAAATAATTAACATTGAACAAAACTCACCAGTTCCAATATCCATAATAATCCAGAATCACTGAACGAACAATCACACAAACACAAGCACCTTAAAAAGAAATGTTTTTTTGAATACACCATTTTTAATAAACCACAGAAAATAAAATAAAAAGAAAGCAATTATTACTTGAACTGAAAATTTATAAAGCCTGTACAAAAATTGTAAATCAGTGTCAAGTAACAAGTGCACTTGCACCTGTAACTTACTTTGGCACACACTCACACAAGCTACACAATGCGGGAGGCCATTGACACTTGACTTCACTGCACGTCCGCCGCGCCCGAGGATTTGATCGAGTCGGACAATATTTTTCCTCCTTTCTCTACATAACTGACCCGAATCAAAAAAACTAATTGCATTTCCAATATCATCGAACGCACATCTAATGATTTCGAAGTAATTAGAATTGTAATAACATTAAAAAACTCTGTAAAACTAAATTTTCAAGGAACGAACACTCACGACACGCCAATTAAAATTCTACATCTAAGGAGATGATCCTTTGTTCTTCATAGAATTAGGGGTATAAATTCCCCTCGCTGCCGACCAACTAGACTAAACTTGCCGCCAAATTACTCATACATGCAAATTAAGCAGTTAGTTAAGCATAGTAAGTTGTAAGATCGCGTGAGTGCAAATGAGGAAGAAGATACTCAATTAGCTTGTGGCGACTCCTAACGGTCGTTTGCAAAAGCTGTCTCTCGCACACAAAAATATGCTGCTTTTGAAAACGACCGTCAGGAGTCGCACAAAACGTTCTTCTAGGTGAAATTAGAAAACTTCACGAAGAGAATGCAGGGACATTTTTATTCGTATGATAACAACGTAGAGTGACATAAAATCATAATAATGATAATAATCTAAAGTTTTATAATAATTCTAATGACTGTATTCAATTATTATGAAATGCAAAATTGTAAATTATCAAAGATTCGAGGAAAGTAATAGAATATACCAAAACTGATAAGTGTGGTGTTTTACACTTCCCCTCACGTGATCTTCCATCTTACTATGCTTAACCAAGTTTTTAATTTGCATGTATGAGTAGTTATTCTGCAATTTTTTGTCCTACCGACAGCGAGGGGAATTTCGATGCTTAATTCTATGACAATGTGAGAGAGAACAAAGGATCTTCCTTAGAAGTTAGATTTAGAATTAATTTGGACGTGTCGTGAGTGTTCGCTCCTTGAAAATTTAGTTTTACAGAGTTTTTTAATGTTATTACAATTCTAATTACTTCGAAATCTTTGCGAATTGCGATTGATTATATTGGAAATGTTTTGATTCGGATCAATTATGTCGAGACATGAGGAAAAATATTTTCCGACTCGATCAAATCCTCGGGCGCGGCGGACGTGCAGTGAAGTCAAGTGTCAATGGCCTCCCGCATTGTGTAGCTTGTGTGAGTGTGTGCCAAAGTAAGTTACAGGTGCAAGTGCACTTGTTCGTTGACACTGATTTACAATTTTTGTACAGGCTTTATAAATTTTCAGTTCAAGTAATAATTGCTTTCTTTTTATTTTATTTTCTGTGGTTTATTCTAAATGGTGTATTAAAAAAAAAACTCCTTTTTCAGGTGATTGTGTTTGTGTGATTGTTCGTTCAGTGATTCTGGATTTTTATATTTTGTGGCATGGTTCTAAAAATCCCTCTTAATAAGATTTTCATAAAATTTGGTAAGTTTTTTTTTTATATTAAATTTTCTTTAAATAAAATGTAATTTCCTACTTTTATTTTATATTGATTCAAACATGTCTTTTCGTTACATTTATTGACGGAAAACACTAATTGAACAAATTCATTTCATCATTCAACTCGAAACTTATTTAAAATTGCATTTGTTCTTATCACAAGAAATAATTAACTTCTGTGAAGAAGTTCACTCTTCGCAAGCATTGTCCAGTGTTAATTGAACTTGCATAACTTTCCCAATTTAACTTTCCGAAGGAAATAGCAACATTGAAGAAATAATCTTAAAGAAAAAGAAAATATTGTTTTCCACTGAATATTGTTGCTGACATAAGCACTTTGAAAGTTTGTGCACCTTCTTTACAACTTTTCGTCAGTGTGCATCATTCACAAGAAACTTTATTTTTTTCCTGAAGTATTTTCAAGGATTTCCAACAAAGATTCTTTTTGAAAAAAATAACATATAAAAAAAAAATGAGTGTAGCAAACTCCAAATGAAATAAAATAATAATAAATGGAAATGAGTAAAGGTTGCCCTGAGAGATTATAAAGACTACGCGGAACTTTGTTCAAAGATTATGAAATTTTATGATGTACGCGATTCACTGATGAACTTATACGGCATCCTTTCTTTAATAACTTCAGTCATGCAAGTTTATTTCAGCTTCCGGGAGAAATAGACGGGGAAAATTTGAATTTTCAGTCATTTCATCCACTTGTTTCCCCCCTTGTTTCATAGCTTGAGATTTAGGATTTTTGTGAAATTATAAACAAAATGCTCTAAAGAATTTTTGCATTAGATTTTGTGCAGGAAACAAGTTCTCAAAAATTCAAGCTTCATATTAAGATGCTTGTTCTTTATGGTATGAAAGAGTTTCTTCCAATTAATGATGAAAGTTTCTCGTACAGAAATTGTGCAAAAGATTTAATTGATATACTTAAAAATAAGTTCTATTCACTTGTCTCGTTTTGTCTGCAAGAATCATTTTATAAAGATTGAGCCGGAGAGCAAGGCATCTTTAATGACGCAACTTCCGGAAATGTTATTAATTCAAGCATCATTTTCCAGATGAATTTCACTTGATTCTGTTTTACTGTTATTAAAATAGAACAATTCCCTGGGTTTTTTTTTTTTTGTTTTATAGTCTCATTTACACAACGACAGAAAAAACAACAATTGTGAAAATAACCTCAATACTCTTGGGTAACTAAAATCCCTCAGGGGGATGACGGGAGTGTAATAGGAACATGTCGGCTGTAAAAAAAATTTCTAAAGAAATTCGGTTGTATTTCCTTTCATTTAAAATGAGAAGAATAAAACAAAAACATCTCACGTTCTGTGTTGAAATTTCGTAATATTGCACTTCTATAAAATTACACCTATAGGTATAAATATATTTTGTTTTTACGACGAAATAAAAAAAAACAAACATAAATAAACAAGAGCTTACGACATTTGTTTAAGATTACAAGGACGTGCTGCTCTCTGCAGATACGAAATTTTACGCAATTCAAAATCCTGTACACCCCTTCAGCACTCCACCCACTTCTTCAGGTAATGGAAAGAATAATAATAATAAAAGAAAGAAATCGTTAACTCATCAAATGTAATTCTTAAAAGGCTTATCATTCCAGTTCCACAGGATACAAACGAAATTTTAAGTGTATTGTTCTAACTGTGAAATTTATATCCTCAGGATGTCAGCTAAAGTAAGTTACCTCCTTGGCAGTCTTGATCCTGATGGTTTATTACATACGCACAGCAGGATTTATTGAGGAAGAAAATTAGGATTTCCTTCCTTTTTAATTTATAGATCCTTTGATTTGCTTAATGTGAAATTTTGAATCAAATTATGTTGATTTTGAATTAGGAAAAGGGATATGTAGGAGATTATGTAATTATTACTAATTTAGGACTCACAAAATACAGAATTTTGTTGCCTGTACTACAATAAATAGTAGAAAAGGAGATAAGGCTTTTTTACGTTTCAATTTTCTTCAAGGAACGTAGAAAACTTTTTAGTTTTTGTATTTAGGTTGCTAGCATTTTTATACCCTAGATGTTGGTGGCAAAGGGGGGGGGGGGGGGGGGATCCTCCGGACCTTGCAGAGGCCCGGATTGATTCTTGCCCGTAATGTGATGACGGTTCCGGGGTGGTGCTGGGCGAAAAGAGTGGTGTTTTAGCAGTTTTGAGCTAACGTTTACACCGCCATGAAATAATAGTGATAAAAAAAAACAAATTATATATTCATGATTGGGAAGTGAAAAGAAACCATGCATGTCCGTCTGTCTGTTGTCTGTCTGTCTTGACGCTTGAAGCTACAGACTTGAAATTTGATATAAAAATATTTCATTAAAATTTGCAAGGTCAAGTTCGAAGATGAGCACAATCGGGTAACTCCCTCTTAGTGTTGCCATATAAGCCTGAATCGTTTTTATACAAAAATTTTCATTTGGTTTACTAAATATTTACATTTTGCCTTTATTTCGTTAAGTATTGTTTAATAAATGAAAAATATTTTTATGAATAATACCATTTACATATTATTTATTAAAACAAAAACCTTTTCCCTCGTCTTTGGTGTTGTGCAAGACACGTTCTCGGGTTGCGGATATAGGGGAATGACCAGGCACTGATGCAGTTTAACTGCGAATACAAAATAAGCAGTCGCGGAGAACTAGCCTTAGTAACATACCAAAATTCATGTCTAGATTTTTGCATAGTATGAATATATTTTTCTGCATCTAGGGTATCACGTAATTGGTATGACCAATTGCTTCCTTACTAGTTTTTACCCTAATTAAAGTCGCGAGTTCATTTCGCTCATCTTAATAGAATTTTTTTCCCACTGAAACTTACTTTGCACTTAATTTCCCACGGAATTAAAATATCCTTGACATGACACATTTATTTTATTTTTATCTTCAGCTAAAATTTTCTTCGGTCACAATGTTTAAATAAGACGAGAAAAAATATTATCACACAATTATTTCACAAACTCAGAATATGATAAACTTACCTTGAAACATTCATTTTAACTCGGTATGCAATTTATCTACTGCAAAAAAGGAGACACGGAATTCTACCCCAAATGAATTCATATACCACAGTAAATATTATGTCCTTGTTGGCAAAGCTTGTTTCATTATTATAACTGCTTCTGTTACAAAATGTTTATTTACGAAAGGAAATGCATGAGAGTAGAACAATTGATATATGTGCTCCGGAAAAACGGGGATTCCCATTTGGCAGTTTTTATCCCAGGGAAATATCCTGATAGTTGCAAATAATGAGTGCATATTTGCGTAAACTCTCAGGTAAAACGGTGTGTTACGCAAAAAAAAGGAAACAAATATAAATATAGTTTGATGGTAAAGAAAATGGGTTTAAGTAATTATTATAATTGTGAGAGGTGGAAGGGGTGACGAGAGTAAGACAGAATTTTTTTTATGACAAAATGTAGTTCAGGAAAAGTGCAGGGGAATCACTACACAAGGGATGCACTTGCTTTGGTCTTGCAAATATTTTTATACAACTGAAAAAGGACTTTTTAATAACAATAAAACTGAAACTAATGCGTGAAAAAAATTGATGAAACTCTCACTTTTTATATTGCATCCTTCACAAAAATTGAAAAACGTGTGCAATTATGAAACACGCGTCATGCAAAAATAAACAAAAAACAAATGAGTTTTTTAAAGGAAAATATTCAAACGACTAAGATTTCAATTTCCGATCCACTGAACATCCTTAACATCCGGTGTAGCTGAAACTGCACATGCGTAATTAATTCAATTATGTCAGGAAATTAAAGAGTATAGAAGGAGAAATAAAAATCTGCCACGTGCTTCCCTTACTTCCCCGGCACGTGTCTATCTGTCGAATTCATCAACCAACTGATGGACATATAGAAAAATCCATTTTGGATACTCCTTTTCGACCCTGGTCCAGTCAAGATGCCAGCATTCCAGCATCCTCCTCACTTTCGAGGATCTGAAACCGTGATGGACTGCTGCAAACGTGACTCTTTGGCTGTCTTTAACTCAATTTTGAGTCAAACTAAAATCAATTTTCACTCCGTTCATGAGGACAACATTTCATAGAAAAGGGATGATGGGGACTCGTGTACACGTCCTTCGAGCCAAATACCACAAGTGGCATCCGTACACGGGACAGCACACCATCATCGAGCGTCATTTCGAAGATGCCGCCGCCGGATGGAAGTGTTGACTGGCCTAGAAAGAGCACAACCACCGGCAACATCCCCTTCAGCCCTTCTGGTCTGCTTCAACTAATAGCCGCAGAAACTCAATCTGATTATCCTCGAGTAGTTTTCAATGGAGAATCCATCCAAAGGACAACCGAGAGGGCAGAGTTCAAGAAATCGAAGGGACGTGATGAAAGATGTTGAGAACTTCAGTTTCATCGGGGAGGCGGAGGAAAAAAAATCCTACCATCGACATTTTTTAGATTTCTCTGTACTTTAATTTTCAAAAAAATTTTACAAGCACTATGAGAGGTTTTCTTATCAACTTGAAGATTATTTGAAAAGACAGATCCTGGAAAAACATAATAAAAACAAAGAAGCCCAAAAATACAAGAAAAACATTTATATGAAAGAAAATTCCAAAGCGGAAAGATATTTTGATACTTCTCGTAGGATTTAATTAAATTTCTTAACAGCCAAACGTGACAGAACACCTTCCTTTTTATCCTTTTGTGCCATGTCTCGACGGAGTCCTGGTATAAGTGGAAATGGGCGTCAAGTTGGCGCTATTAACAAATTTTTGTTGCCATTCTGGCCATCATCGATCGACGATTTCTTCCTCCAGGGAATTTTCGCTTTTATCTGAAAAGTCCTTAAACAATTTAGTTCAAGTTTCAGTTTTCAAGAAATTTGTAATATTTGTATCCATTTTTCTCGTTGTTTTCTTTTTTACGCAGGAAAAAAATTTCTTTGTACTTTGTTGTTTTGTTTCTTGTTTGATGAAACAAACAGGACTAAATTATTTTGAGAGGAATTTAATATACGTGCAAGGACATAAGTTATTCGAATTATTATGGGGTTAGGGATCGATCAATTTAAGGCGGGTCAAAGACAATATTTAATACTTAAATAAAAAGAGGTGGAATATAAATATAATTAGTAATTATTAAAAAATAATTAATTTGGGTTTGTGTCGTCTGAATTTAAGCCTGTAGAAAGTACCTAACGGTAACTGCTATTTATAGTCGCCATTTCGGTGATGCCATCGGCAGAAAAACTTTCTCGAACCTGAACTGAAACCTCAAAAAATGTGTTTTAAAAAATCATTGCATTTCTGTAATTTTTTTTACAATTTGATTCCTCAAAAGGAACCTAATGACAATAACAATCAACACAAAGTAACTTAAATCTGATAAGATGCATGCATGAATGTCTAAAAATAGAGGAACATTTAGAGCACAACAACCCTTTCTTGTCCACAGGTCGATGTACAACAGACACCCCATTAATTACACTTAATTTTAGAGTAAGCTTAATTAATCACGTGACCGACTAGACATTTATCATTGGTCATGTTTGTGGGATACCCAAAAGGATTCGAACTATGCTTCCTTGCAGTGTGTGTAAGAAGTGAGGGGGTTTGATCCTTACACCTTTCGTCCTGGCGCTTATCTGAATGTCGAGGCAACTTAACTTTTGTGGAACAAACAAAGCAACACTGTGAGTCCTCTGAGATTTTGCAAACTTACATTCCTCGCTCCATATATTCTATAGCTTTAGTTTTCGGTTAGTGGCCTGTGCTTCACCCCCTTCCACACCTTCTCGTTAGGTTACCTTATCCTCCTGCATTCCTTGGCCATCTCCAGTAAATATAAGTGAGAAAGGATGAGTTAAAGGTAGGTCTTCCATTTAGGACACACTTCATCTTCTTCTGCTTCTTAATCGTCATCCAGTTGGGTCCAGGGAGGAGTAAAATTAGTAAAGCCATTTAACAGAGATTTAGTGAGGCTTTAGCACTAATTTGTGCTTAAAGGATTTACTCCCTTTCCAGGGTTTCGGGTTTCAGGTTCTGTCCACACCTGACCAAAAGAATTTTTCTCGTCTTTTTTCGCTCTCCTTCTCGTGCATTCTTTGCCGGCTCCTTGCTTTTAATCAGTCGCCGGTTACTGCATGTCGTCCATCCTCCTGTCTGTGGATGTGTGTTTGTGTGCATTCGTTCTTATCCTTCATCTCGCTGTGTTACACAATCGTCCTCGTTTTGCCAGCTCCATTATTGCAGATGCCGCAATTTTAATTTCGCTTTAAAAGAATTTGAGGTTTCACCATGCCGGAGAAATGCCGGTGCTATGTACAATGTGGACTATAAATGAAAGATCCTGGATCCTGGATCCTGTCTGAATACCGATGCAATATATGCGCATCGTGGACGAAGAGATGAAGTGATAAGTGTTGGACCAAGTGCAATGGTAGCAAGTGAGAGAACAGTGGGGAGAAGTGAATGTCCTCGAAATGTGGGTCAATGCAAAGGATACATTCACCCGAAAAGGAAATTTATTAAAATGTTCGTTAAAATGTCGTGATGATATTATGGAGAGTATTTCATGCCGGCACCGAGATTTACAGCTCCCTCTAAGAATTTTGTATTCCCGGATGTTGGTCATGATGAAATACGACGAGGATTGCATCCGTTTAAGAATCCCTAAACGAGGTTTTTGCGTCCCTTTTAAAGTTAAGCTCTTTTCTTAATTGCAACAGAGAACAGCAAAAACAATGTTTCTAATGCATTTTCATTAAAGTTTTTTTCAGTTTTCTTTGAAATTAAGTAGAAAATCGGTTGGAAAGGAATTTTATCATTTACAATAAATTTGCATCTTATTTGGTTATTGTTTATGACAAATAATTGGAGTTATAATTTCAAAAAACACATTTTGCCAGTAACTCTTCTTTTGCTTCCAACAGATGACTACATAGCATGGCCGCTAGAGGCGCTTTTGCACGTTTTCGAATAATTGAATTTGAAGAGCATTTTTATTAAGGCCAAACAATTCTACAAGACAATGTGCCCGCCTTCCTGGCATTTAAAATTAATATAAATAATGACCCCGACAATTTTCCGTTTTCATTGCACAGCCAAAACCTTATGGTGGGAAATAGCTGCAACAGAAAATAAAAGCTTTTCAGTTCATGCTTTTTAATTTTTAGGGAATAATTAAATAATAAGAAATAACAATAATTCATAATGTAATATTACAAATAAAACCAAAATATTTATTTTAAATTGTAATTAACGTAATGTGGTTTTTCCAATACACACTATTGTTTATTCAAATATTTCCTTACTTGCACAGAACAGAAAATAAAGAAATAAAATTGAAATTTTAAAAATCTTTCGGCTTTAAAAAGGTTCGGGTCTATAATATGCGCTTTCTTGGGCTTCGGTTAATGTCATTGGTCTGAACGGTTCACTTCAAAATATATCAATTCTGTTTCTGTAGAATTATTTACCAAGCTTAACAAACATACATACTTATAATCAAATTCGTTTAATTAGTCTTTATAGAAAATTTCTCTGAAATTTTTGGTTATTGGAATCGGTAATTTTGAACGAATAGTTTATTTTGTAGCTTGAAAAATTATCTTGCAATGATTTTCCTGTAGATGAAACACGAACCCACGAATTAAAACTCTGCTAAAAGTTCGGTCAGTTCCGGCTAGGGATGGGAAAAACCTACCGGTTTAAACCGAAAACCGGTGTTTTGGTTCGGTCAACCGGTGTTTTTTCGGTGATGTTTTTGGTTCGGTTTTCACCGGTGATTTTTCTTAATTGCAATAACCGGATAAAAAAACCGTCAAAATAAGTTTTGTAAACAGAAAGAAAACATGGTAATTTTTACACCTTTCGGAGACATTTTCCTTTTTAGAATAAAAAAACTTAAATGGTAGTTGAATTATTGATTCATGATTGAAATGGATTTGAATTTGAAAACGCTGCCGACAACGGCCTGCGGGCCTACACGCAAGGAAAGCAATCAACAAATTTAAACTCATTAAAGTAAAGCTTTAACCCCAGTTTGTTATTAAAAATTTTCCGGCTTTTCTGGAAATGTGTTTGAAACCTGGCTAGAGTCGTCGGTGGCAAGGGTTTGAGTTTTTAATACGCGCTGAATGCTGAATCTTGTTCAGCGCTATCTACTGCTGATTCCCGGAAAGCCTGATGGATTAAATCTTCGATTACCGCAGACCACAACCTAAAAAGTCAGATCCCTCAGAACAGAACCCTTGAGAAATCCAAAAAAGGGAGTTGACTTTTGAGTTTATTCTCAAAATCTCCCAAAATCGCCGCCGCAAGAAAAATGTCAAACCCCTCTGACGTCAGTACGTCACATTCACATTTCTCGAGTTGTCAAATAAAGAAATAAATGTAAAATTTGGTATGGTGTAATGTAACTTTGTAGCATTCATTTATATTATAATTATATTATTTTAGAATTTACATTTTACATTTATCTATAGTTTTTTAGTTGGGCATTTCAGAATAAATTTCAACAATTTGTGTCATTTTCACGGTCAAATTATTATTTAAATTCTACTTCAAACTATTTGGGCGATTTGTACAATTTTGGCTACGGCACCTTATTACTTAAACAGTGAATAAATTAAAAAATTAAACAAGTTAAAAAATAAAAATATTTAAATAAATATTATTAAATAAAATACTTTTTCAATATTAATCCTGAGAAATATATTTTTTACGCGGTTTCTTCTTACTGGATACTGAAATTATAGAAATTAGAGTAGTAAAAGTGGATATTTCACATGGAGTTTTTTGATTTAGAATGAACGAATGGGGGTTGTGGGTGTGGGGGTAGTTATCATTGCTGTGGGGTTATTCACTTTGGACCATGTGTGATATCAAATTGAAACTCATGCTGAGTACTATTAGCTACAACTAGCCTTAGTTACATAAATAAATGAATTTTTACATACATAGAATAAGTATATTTTTCTTCATCTAGGGTATCACTAATTGGTGTGACCAATTGCTTTCTTACTAGTTATGTACTTGTTATAAACAATGAAGTAATTGGACTAAACTATTCCAATATAAATAATCCATTAGCCAGTTTGGTGTTGCCATCTCGAAGGGATTCTTTAAATTGATTTACCTATTTTTGCACTCCTGTAATGACCTCATGAAGTGCGGCTCTTTAACAAATGCCTGAAACAACAGAACGTTAAATGCTTCACTCGTCTAATTGGCACCATGCACCCCACACCCATTGGGGGTAAGTACTTCAAAATTTGTAATGTAATACTGCATATTGCGTCCGTTAATGCCATCCATACGAATCAAGACATGAACTCTTGTAATATGTCAGTGTCGGTGATATTAATGAATGTAATTATAATTATAATCAACCTTCCCCGTCTGGCCCTCATCCAAAAACTTCATCAGTCTTTTTCGTTTATACATGGTTAAGGATTTTCAAAGGAGGTAACCAACCTCACGCTTGTGGTGTAGTCATTTATATATGCTCACCTTCGATATATTTACCTGCTGCTGTGAATTAGTTGTGGAGCACAGTTAAAGATAAATGTGAGCCATTTTGTTACGAAGACACCTCGCTAATATATTTCCCAGATATAAAGCGCACCGATGAAGGATCTCAATTAATTAATGAAGGGTAAAAACAACCGTTCGTTATCTTCTAATTGAATATGCGAAACGAAAAATTTAATTGAAAAAAAAAATCCACTACAAAATTCCAAGATCAAAATTAATTGATTTTTTGTTGTTGTTTTTTTGTCAGTGTTTAGTGTTAGTATTGCAAGATCACGTAAAAGTTGTTCATCCGGAAGACATTTCCTAACAAATATTCTACAAACACTTTGTAAAACTGTTTTTAATTTGCATTCCCACAGGATATGTTCCTAGAGTCCTTCTCCCTTCGAATTTCGGAATAGAATTTTCATCTACTTAACATTCAACATTGATATTCCGATTGGACCATCTGCAAATTTTATATCCATTAGGTCGGTTATTATTAAAATATTGTGCCACAGATAGAAATCGATGAGTTTTTGGTTGATGTTTCCTTTCTAAAACCCTTTACAGTTTACCGTTAGTGCTGAGGATATGTTTTTGAGTGTGAGGTGCCGAGGTGGCAGGAAAATGGAAAAACTTTTATCCTAACCGAAATCACGTAATTTTGTGTTTAACAGTGTGGATAGTCATTTACCGAAAAAAGGAACAAGGTTTTAACAACTCTTACCATTTGTAACCCTTTTTGAGGAACATTTGTTGTTAACAAAAGATTTATTTCTGGCCACAGATAATTTTTGTTTGTTGTTGAAGTATTTTTAGATATCGAATTCGAATACAAAGAATCAATGATAGGAGCTAAAGGAGAAAATGTTATCCTGTTTTTTTTATTTATACATTTTATCTGTGACGAGGGAATGCAATGCGAGAACTATCAAAAAACGGACACTTCGATATTCAGGACATGATTTCTTATATCTCTACGTGATTTGAATTGAGGATAAGTGGATTAAGTTGTCTTTCGTATCAAAAATGAATTTCCAATTTGTCAAAAGGGACTAAATGTTAAATATATTCGCTATAGAGAAAAAAAAAACATCATTTACAGAATTTTTGGAATGATAGATTGCTCTGAGTTTTTTTGCATCCCTATTTTTAGTTGATTTAATTCACTGCGGAGTGCGGATTTACTTTGATTTTTGATGGTTGGGATTTTACAGAATTCATTGAATTAATGCTAATACACGTTTTTGGAAATTTATGCAAAAAAATAAAATATGAGCAAAAAATTTATTCAGTTTGTTTTTTTTTGCTCTGAATTCAGGTCATGTGGACCACTTCTCACAGAGATCAACGAGAATTTATAGTTAACGAAATATTTAAAGTGGATTCCTTGATATATTTTTTATTACCTACTTACAAAATTCATTTTACGATGAGTAAAATTTTTGGTCCTGACAGTTTTTTTTTTCTCGAATTGAATTTACCTCTTAAATTTTTATGAAAAAATTTCCATAAGAATAAATCATCACCGTTGATCATTGAATAATCCACCACTCACCAGTCATTATTTTGTTTATCTCTTAAATAATTTCAATCGTCCAATGAACTATTGACCCTTTGGTGGAAAATATTTCTTTGACGATTCAACAAAATGTTGCAATAATTTTATGTTCATTTCAGGAGAATTCACAGCGCGTGGTTTATGTGCATTGCACAAACGCAGCAGGGAAATCATCTTCTTGTTCCGTAGATCATTGCAACGAGCTCATTATTCCTAGAAATATTCGCAACAGAGATTATGAAACTCAAATGGCGAAGATCATGGGGTCAATCAATTAAAAGGGATCTCATAAGAACTGATTTATAAGTCGGCAGAAAGACGTTGAGAGTGTGAATCAGTTAAAAGGAAAACATCAAATAAACAAACAAAAATAAAAATATTTTAATGGTATTGCTTGACGTTGAAACCTTCGTTGAGGTTTTTATCACAAGCACGAACACCGACAAATGGACGATGGCCTTGAAACTGGTCTTTATTACACATAATAAGCACGCTTATCAGTCATGTTCGATGAACCAGTTTTTTATATTCCCTTTTTTTCATTCACATGCGCTAAATTTGCATCATTTCAAGTGACTTTAGCTGAGCAACTCTATCTTAATTATACAATTTCGTACTGTCAGATGGATTTTGTGTGAATGCTTAGATGGTTGACTTTATATCATTCTCGTATGCCAAAAGGAAATAACCCTTTACTTATGCATTAATTGAAATCATGTCCAACATTTCTCTCTGTCCAGTTTTCCAGAATGGAATGAAGTGTGATATCAAATAAAAACTTGCTCTAGATGAAATGATTTCGTATCTATCTTAACATATCTTGAATTCTCAGCAGGTTTCCAACACTGGAATTTTCTTTATTGCATACATTTTATGAAGATATTGACTAAACATTAAATTTAATTAGTTTAACTAGTAAGGAAGCAATTGGTTACATCAATTACGTGATACCCTAGATGAAGAAAAATATACCCAAAAGCCTAGAATGCATTTTCTTATATAACTAAGGCTAGATATCCGCGACTTCTTAATTTAATAGTACTCAGCAAGAGCTTTAATTTGATATCACACACGGCCCAAGTTGGACAACCCCAAGGGAGATGGTTATCACCCCCACAACATCAACAACGTAAAAAAAATTTACCCCACCGGATAGATCCCCATTCATTCATTCTAAATCAATTAACCTCATGTAAATCCATTCACGTTTACCACCCAAAAACTGCCGAAGTTTTCTTCCAATTCCATAATCTTAATATTGTGTACAAAAAGACAGTGTAAACAAATTCTGTGAAATAATTCATAAAAATCCGTATTTATGACAATATTTAACGAAAAGCTTCAAAATGTAAACATTTAGTAAACAAAATCAAAATTTTTGTATTAAAACGATTCAGGCTTCTTACATGGCAACACTTAGAAAGAGTTGCCCAATAATGCACATCTTCGAACTTGACCTTGAAATTTTAATGACATATTATTGTACTAAATTTCAAGTCTGTAGCTACAAGCATTCTCGAGTTATAATCTGTACAAAAAGTCAAACAGACGGACATCCATAAACCGGTTTCTTTTCACTTCCCAATCATGAATTTATAGTTCTTTTTTTTCTGTCACGATTATTTCTTGGCGTTGCAAACGTTCGCTTAAAACTAATATACCCTACATCTATAGGGTATAATGATCTCAAGTGATTCAATACTTATTATAAAAATTGGAGTCTAAACAATTTATGAATTTCTAGCAGAAATATATTATGAAATTCAAAATTAAATTAATTATAATTGTTTTTTGGAATTTTGGAAGAGTTTTTGTAAAAACTTATTTGCAAACAAATCTTTTCCACAATTGTTGATTTTTTTTAACTATCATTGTACTTATCCTTGTTTATGTTAGTTTTTTGTTGTTATCTTGTTTATTCAGGAATGTATTCATGCATCGTCCTCCTTCGTGTTGTATGCACTTATTATGCAACGTAAAAGGATTTTATTCTCTGTACAAATTTCTCTTTTGGTTAAGCAACAAATTCTTCTCGTATAACATTTTATTCTTTTGGAATTTTACAGAAAAGCACACAAGGAATTTAAAGCAGTGAATCCATGTTTAGAAATTTTTAGAAAAATTTCACAACAGAGTATTTCACAAGACGCATTCTATTTTTCAATAAATATTCATTTACTTTTATATTTTTTGTTCAAACATTTATGTTGACTAATATTTTATTCAGCAAAAATTTTCAAATGTTTTATAAAAAAATTGTTTTCCGTAAATTATGCAAAAAGTAATCGTCTGCTGATCGTAAACAATTTTATTATTATTTTACATATTTCCAATGTTTTATGATTTGATACCGTAATTTTTTATTGCTAATATAAAATAAGTGTTTTCTATACAGAGATATTCTTAGTTTTGATTATTATATAAAACTAAATACGCAAAATTGTTTTTTTATCCAAAAGAAACTTCTTTTTAAGAAAAGCATTCATAAATAATTTACTTTCTTTCAAATTCAAAAATCAAAGTAGGTACGCAAAAATTGTGTAATTTTCGATATTTTAAGCTCATATTGTAAAATCTGGAACATTTTTTGTTGCTCCTCTGAGGAAACGCAACAAAATCAGTTGATGAAAAAAGCATCCAGAATCGTACCTGAAAACTTCATATTCTAGAAAGTTGTTGTTTTTCTTAAACATAGCACAAGAAAAGAAAGATAAATCGTATGACAACAGCAATATATTGCTCATCCTTGTTCTTTTGCATCTTCCCACTATCCTGCAGGCGATATGGATTGTTTTTCATGCAAATGAGCAAATTCCTTTTCTAGTGCAATTTACTCCAACGTTGGTGCATTTGCATTACCATTGTCTCGCATCCCCGCTGCAACAGCAGTAGAAACAGATTTTTGTGACGGTAATATATTTTGCATGAAATGAACTACAATCTCTGCTGAGTAAAATGTTGTAACTGTTTTCTGGGAGGGTGTATGGCATAAGGAAGGAGTTAAATTTTCAATTTGACTTGGTATTATCATGCACACAGTAAGTTACATGAATGCACTAAATGATAGAAAATTATCCTGAAATTGTTTAAGAAAAGTGTTTTTACTCTATGAAAATGAAAATGATGACTCATCCCCCTCCACCCTGGTTTACTATAAGCTTCAAGAAAATTGCCGGTTGGCACAAACGTGATGCTCTAATACAAAAGGGTAGGAGGACATGTTTATTAAGATTTCAATGTACAATTCTTTTTGCAAAGACTTCATTGTGGGAAGAACATTTGGAAATTACCAAATACTTCGAATTTTATGACAAGAAATGAAAAGAACTATAGAAAATAAGAAATAAAGGAAACATGTTTCCTTTCTTGGTATTCGCACACAAAAACATCCTTTCGTCAGAAATGAAAGCAATTTTTCTTTTCGATTTCGTAGACTTTTCATCCGTTTTACCCTTCCCTACCCTTTTTCGGGAAGCTTGTTTACTTAAGTGGGGACGTAATTCCTTTCTTCGACAACCAACCAAAATAAAAAAAACTTTTCCGGAACTTTTTTACATTCATAATTGTAAAATGTTCCTGCTTCAAAAAAAGAAGGATTGCTTTAAGAATTTTTGAAGGATTCTTACGACTTACGGTTCTTTATATTCTCAAAAAATGTTCACGTTTCACCTTTTCTGATATCATCTGTTTCTTGATGGGCTTATTATATTTTTATAGACACATATTTTTTTTTAAAGATTATTTGTTTTTTTTCGAGTAGAGATTGGCTTTTTGTGTAATTGGTTCGTTATAGAAATATATACATATATACAACGCAGAAACTTGTTCATTGCTGCGATTAAGATTAAACAGTTCGCTTTCATAAAATATTGCTTTGCATCAAAACAAACAAATATTTTATGTGTAATAATATTAGTAATAAAGACTACCCAAGATGTGGCGAAAGCGAATTGCGCAGGCGCTTATGAAATGCATTGATTTTAATTGAAAAGCGATCGTTCCAGAGTTTATTTCATGAGTGCACATTGATTTTATGGACTTGAAATAAAAACAAAAGTATTCCTGTGGTAATAAATAATTTACGATCTCCTTCTTCCTTAAGGAATTATTCTTAATAAAAATCAGTTAAAGTGCTCTTCAATTACAAATCACCTTTTACGCGAGTTTTTCATTCACATTCGTTTCCCAGTAAATTTCTGACATTGGCTCTGTCTCTTGATGAAAGGATTACAAACGCTGAAACATTTTTCGGTTTTACATGCAAGCATCTCCATTTCATAGAGGTATGCTGAAATAATCTCCGGTATCCAAACAAAATGCTCTCCCCAAAACGAGCACGCCAGATGCATGATACATTCGATGGGTGCATACTAAAATGTTTCTTCCTTGCGGCCATTCGACGTTCAGCTTTGTACAAAGCTACATCACCATTGAGAGAACCCCGTTGAGGGAAGAATTCTGTTTCTTGTATTTTTCATCCCCATTTTGTTATATATTTTTTGAGATGGAGGGCAAAAATTCTTTGTACAGTATTGTTTTTGCCATGATCTAGAAATACTTTAAATTTAAATTGAATGAATAAATCAAAAGGAAAATATTTCTGAGTCCTGAGGGTTTACTCAAATTATTTTTCTCATGTTGGTGGAGTTTCAATTTGTGTAGGTGTACGTATTTAATTCTACCTTTAAAGAGAAATTCAATCTTGAAAAATGATTTTAATTGCTGAATTGTTTTTACAGTTTACGTTAAAAGAAACTTAAATTTCAAAACTCATTTGAAGTGCAGTTGTACAGTGTTAAATGTAGTTTTAAACTGTTGTGGGTCGCCATTAATTTTGATCTGCAATTCACTACACTCGCGATTACTACATCTAATCAATTACAAATTTCTGCACATTTCGCAGTTTATTGTCTATCCCTCTTCCCCACTCTCTTTCCATATATCTCTGATTTTCTGATGAATGTTCTGAATTTATGTTAATTAACTAAATCCCAGTCAATTTAAATTGTGCAGGTGTTTAATTCCAACGTAGAGATGTCTCCATCAAGTGCATTATTTACGGGTTGTTGCCGTTGGCATTTGGGGCTGGTCGACTTAACATATTTGATGACTTCTCATTGCACTTCGAATACGCTTTTAATGATACCAGCCCAGATCACGGCCAATTAGAAATGCATTGGGATTCTGTATGTACAAGCACTAAGATAATATATTGCAATCAGCCGACTTAAATTAGTTAGTGGAGGAAGACTGTTTCTAAATCCATTTGGAATAGTGTTATAGATATTACGATAATTCGTTATGTCTTTTTAAACAGCTGATAATAATTGGTTCTTTTATTTTGCAAATAATTAATTAAACACAATTTTTAAGGGTTTTTGTAATAAAATGGTTTAATAAAAGTAGCAAAGAGAATTGTTATGAAATTTTCCTTAAATCTATTTGGCATGTAAAATAAAATGATTTTAAAACTGTCGTTGAAAGGAAACGGTTTAGGACATTTATATTTCCTACTATAACTCAGCTCCGTAACTGTTTCACACAGTCCAATATATCTGAAAAGAATAAGTGAAAACCAGAAAGGGTTTAATAGCAATGATTTGTAGAGGCATATATTTTTGTTACTAATCTACACTTTACTCTCACTTAAAAAAAAAAAACTCGAAATGTAAACATTCAGTAAACAAAATCAAAATCTTTGTATAAAAACGATGCCGGCTTATATGGCAACACTAAGAAGGAGTTGTCCGATGAAGGTCATCTTCTAACTCGACCTTGAAATTTTAATGAGTTATTAATTATACCTAATTTCAAGTCTCTAGCTATGAGCGTTCTCGAGTTATCGTCTGGCCAGACAGACAGACTGACATGCATAAAACGTTTTTTTTTCACTTCCCAATCTTGATTATATAGTTCTTTTTTTCTGTTACGATTATTTCTTGGCGTTGCAAGCGTTCGCTCAAAACTAATATAGGTACATACCCTATATCTAGGGTATAACTAGGGTATAAAAATAAATGGTTGTCCGCCGTCCGGGTACTTTCTTTTATTTATCCTCAAAAGCGGTGTACCCCTTTATTATAAATTATGTACCCATATACATAAAACAAAATTTTCCGGATATTAAGAACTATATAAAAACCGTTTACTATAAATTTCTTAAACAACTCCATTTATTTGACTTTTTATGGTAATGTCAACGAGATAGAGCGAAAATAAATTGTTTCCAAGGCGAGTGAAGTTTCTGCATCAATAATATGTTTGTGTGGTTTCGATACTTTGATCTGGATGGCAATAAAATGAAAGTGCATTGCCAACACCATTTCAATCTGTAATTATCTGCAACGCATTAAACTTTTATTACTTCTCAATACCTACTTGTCCGTGTGTATGCGATTTTTATTACATCTCCGGTTTGCTTTGAAATTTATTCTGGATCTTAAAGAATTAAACAAGTGATCCCCTTTCAAACAAATTCATTTTAAATATTTAAATTCACAACAAGGATGAGTTCAAAATGTAAATTCATTTAATTCGACATCATAGATATATCGACTTTCAAGGTATTTCGAATTTCGATTTTTCTTCAGTAGAAAAGAAATGTTTTCTTGCATCAGCATCCCTGAAAAATTTCATTCATTTAACGTGAACTGTCGAACAGTTTCTCCAACATGTCGTTTTCAATTTTGAAACTGCATCACTTGAATTTCAATTTGAAATTTTCTTTTAGGTAAGTGAATTATTCATTTATATTTAAATTCAGTAGAAATGATTTTATCATGGTGTTGGAGTTCATGTCTGGATTTTGGGGAAATTGGAAATCAAAAATAATTATTTTGTATCCTCTTTTGTTGTACTTAATTAAAAGAAGGGTTCTGAAAGTTTATATAATTAAATTTAAATTTTCAATTATAACAAATCCAGGACTTTATGTATTTAAAAATAAGAAAAGGAAAGTTCGTCCATTAATATTCAGCCTGCAACATAAGGAAGGGCATTAAACCTATTTGAAGAGTCAAAGGGAAATTGTTCCGTTTTTCCTTGAGACATTCAAGTAGAACCAGAAACACTCACAACATCATAATATTTTTGTGTCTTAGAAAAAAATAAATATATAATTGTATCCAAGGTTCTCCTCTCAACGTACAGTCGTACACTTAACCCACATTACTCAAGGTGATGTGGATAGCTTTCAACATTATGATGAATGTGCATTAGTCAATGCTGCTGAATGGAGCAGAAATAGTCCACTTGAATAGTTCCCTTCATCAGTCCCAAGTGCCCACTTTAAACCTGGAGCACAACTCATAAGACGGTGCCTGGAACTCCAATAGGTGGCTCCACAATCGGGCAACCTAACTCATATTTATGAGGTAATTATTACAACCTAATGATAAGTGAAACCTTATTTTCCTTTCAATCGACTTCAGGATGTATTCATTAACATTCAATTGCTTTGACCGGGGGGAAGATGGGGAGGAAATATCACTCAAGTTCACAGCGACAATTGCTATTAAATGGCGACAGAGGCAAACGTTCGCATTTAATAAGTAACCACTGACAGGAATCTTCGTTAACATTTATCGCATTATTTGAATGAATGCAACAAGAAAAGGCTCTACCTACGGGGAAAGGAGTTTTATTGAAATAACTATGATTACATTTTCCTGTTCTTCCACGTTTTTGTCTCAATCCTTTTGCGGATTTATCTAATAATGGACCTGTATCAAACTCGCCAAGGAGCAAAGAGATAACCCTTCCAGACATAGACAACCGGTTACGAAATGATTTTATAATAATCTCGAGAATACCCAGAGTCAAGATTCATAGCAGGAACAGAGCATCCTCCCTGGAATGGATGCAGGCGAATCGTCCCACCCGCTAAGGAGCCGTCCAATTATTGTTATATCTTGCCATCCATTCGCAGAGTCACCATTGGAGATAACAATTCATTTCCTCGTTTGATGAATATCATCTCAAGGAACCCTTTTGTCTTCCAGCAGCCTTTTGTTGCAGCCAATTACCGTTCAACAAATGGAATTATGAAAACCACTTCAGTTGTGGTCGTCTCTCTGATGTTTCCTTCGACAAGAGTCACTTTACAATTTATAGATGTTTAATTTATTTTTAGTTTTTGTTTTAATTTAAACTTTGATTTTAACATCTCATTACTCTTCTTAAAATGAAGCAATCTGTGTTTTATTTAAGCCTCAAAGAAATGCTTGAGACGAACAGATTTTTTGTTGTAATTAAACAATACGAAAAAAAAAACATAAGTATATAGTATTATACGCTTAAGTAATAAATTGCCAACTACTTAACATGTAGAATTGTAGAAGGAAATCCCGATATTGGACTTTTAAGCTTAAAGGATTTCTCCATTGATATAATTGATGTGGTTGCATCTCACTGATATGAACCACTGGAACTAATCTACTTCGAAGGGATTTGATATTCCAGCATCCATTAATCTTGAATGGGATGGGCACAATACAACAACAACTAATTATCTTTTTGTGTTGGTTATCATGTGATGACACCGTAATCAGGATGAGTAACAAATAGGATAACAAAAATGTATCCATACAATGTCTGTTTTGAAATCAAAGGTTATTTTGGAAGGCATTTGGAGCTTTGGAGATTTGGATTCCTTTGATGTGGTTCCGAATAGGATTCTATTCTTCTTTCAACAGTCCAATCTCCATCTCCCCGTTACTCTCCTAAATTTACTCCTTCAATCATCCGATAACGTTTTGTTAAAGCCAAGCTGTTTTGTTGATTTACTGCGGGATTCGATCGTGATATGTTCTCTCGAAACTGTCTGTAATTTGGACGCTATGAACCAAAAGGATTTCCAAATTCTCTTTTCGTTCGAATTGGAAATTGTTTGATAGCATCCATAAGTGCCTTTGTCCAATTTAAAAGCGAAAATCCTAGAAATGTCTGTTTGTTGCGGAGGAGTAATTAACTGCTGACTGACTTCTGTAGAAGTAGAGAGGGTCCTAAATATCTTCTTTTTTTTTAATATCATTAATCTTCAGGAAATTATCAGGGAATGAAATGAAAGAAGAAATTTAAAATTAAAGCACTGCACTCAGTTTGGAGGCGATAAAGCTGTATTAGACAAGTAGAAATAATAGTGATCCTTGTTGCACTGTTCCGCTGGTTATCATCATCATCACAAACATCTACATCATCGAACTTTTGATCATTCATGCTTGTCGGGATGCCATCATTTATCTTCTCAAAGCCTTTTCGCGGTTAAATTTATGATAAAGTGAAGACCGCAGGAACAGTGAAATGTTTTAATTTTGAAATTTTGTTGACACCAATGAGTACAAACAGAAAACCGAGGATGAAATTGGGAATGGGGTGAATAGAAGTGGCAAGGATATTAATGGCTTCGAGATTTTGTTCACTTGAGTAGAATGAAAATTTCCCTTTTTTTGTCCAGCAGAAAAATCTATAACTATTGTTGGGAAGTGTAATATTTTGTTGGAGTATTTGCCTTTTTTTTTAGAATCACCGCAATAACATGATGATCAAAGGTTTTAGGTCAATTAGATTTAGTACACAATAAATTACAAAAATTACAAGAAATTCACAATGGAACCGCAGCTTTGACTTGGTCGGATGATCTACATTTCGTTATATTGTTTTGAAATGTCAATGGATGTTGTCCTAAAAAGGATAGTGCACGTGATGAAAATTAATTAGCTTAAAAGCCGAGAGATATTGTCATGGCGGGGACCAGAACTAAAAGGGTTTCCTTGATGTACTTTCATGTTTGAACATTTTAATTTTTTAATTTTTGGAATAATATTTACGATTAGTATGTATCGTATGAATCGAAACAGTTGTATTTCTTGACATATAGCTACAAGGATTACTATATCATTTATATAAAATCGCTCTCGTGCATATTTGTTTTCGACAAACACAAGAAATTTCATATTAAACTTAATTACGCCAAGGATACATTTGAACTCGCACCTTCAAAAGATTTCTCATTTACAACTTCTATGTTATAAAAGCAATGTAAAGAAACCCTTTGATATCACTACAGAGGACTCTTAAAATTTAAAAAAAAAAGTATAAGTAAAAATCGATGTCTAAAAACTGCAAAGAAGAAAGTCTATTTAAAGTCGTAAATTCTCTGCAGTTCAAAGCGCATCATAAAATGGAAAGTGCTTAATGAATTACAAAAACAATTATTATCCTGAGATTGATGTAATTAATCTGCTACAATAATTAAAATAAAAAACCACGAGAACAACCTGATTTCTTCGTAAAACATGAAGTCGCCCCTGTTCGCAGGGCGATGCTTGTCAACCCAGAAGCATTTTTCATTTTATTTAATTATAAGGCGGAATTCATCTTGTAATCCTGCCAAAGTAAAGCAGGAATCTTCAGTTGCCAAAGAGTGCAATAAAAATGCATAATATCCGGAGGAAAACTCATTAAATTGAAGATTGAAAAATCCACTAGCAAACGGAAATTTAATTTCTCAATTAATATCGACCATTAAAATGGTTGTTAAGTCATAAGTGTAATTGTTTTTTGTTCTTTTTTTGCAGATTAATAGAAGTGTTCTTGAATTAAAAAATTACGGAAGTTTGAATAACAATTAATTGATTAACTCTATCAATGAATATTGAATAATTATAGAAAAATGTTTAATCCGAATTATTTGTTATCGTGTTTTAATTGGAAATTGGTTTTAGATGTTACATAAAATTTGTAATTTTTATTAATAATGCTGTTTGAACATCAGATTGTAATGTTTATCTTTTAATATCTGAAATTATTTGTAATTTTCCGGTAACACGCCAATGTAAGTTGTTCATGTTTATCGCTTCTTCGGCCCTCATTGAAGTTCATTTACATCTTCCGAGGTTTCTACATACCCCAAGAATTCATAATTTATAAACTAAATATGCAAATCACTCTATGATTGTCTTAAACTGCATAATTACAAATATATGGTTGATTTTTTTTTTTGTGCAAGTTCCTTATGCTCAAAACTCTCTAAACCTCATCGCCCTTAAGAATTTCCCCGAGGTTATTTGCATCATGCAACTAGATTCAATTACTTCAGGGTAAAAGAACAACAACAAAAAATAAAACAAATCGTCAATTGCATGGAAGATGATGGCATGGCGGGAACTGATGCACCAACAGCAGGAACATACCTTCAACAATTGCCCATCGTGTTGGAAATTGTTCACCCCTCCCGCACCATAGGTGCCGAAGAAAGCACTTACGAACATCACTTAGGGATGCCTCTTCGTTATTCATACGATCATCAATTTTATTAATTTAATCGCAATGATTGAGGTTCATGGGAATTATTGTGATTAGTGTAGTCCGACACGGTTCAGATTTCTGTGCAATATTAATAGCTCGAAGGCGGAACGCTTCAAGAATGTTTATACATATGCAATACAAAAGCAACACTTATAAATACTTCTTCCGTATTTCACAGAAATATATTCACAATTTGATTTATTGCCGAACGTTGTGGTTAAGTGACTTAATAACAGCTCCTTGAACCCAAAAACAATTCTCCATTAATTTAATTTATTTCGTCTTCAAACAAATTCCTGTGAAAAAAAATCCTAGAAATTTCTCGAATTGATTTAGATATATCCATCTCAAAAATTTAATAAACACTTAAAACGTTTCATGAAATACATATCTCTAATCATTTCAATTTGGGTCTCTTATCCCAAAAGGACATTCTCATGGGAATTCCCCGGAAGTTTACCATTATAATTGAAACAACAACAAATAAAATGAACAAAGCCCAAAATTCAATTAAGTTGTAATCTCTTCGGTTGCATCAAAATTCATTTGTATTACATTTAGTATTCATGTACAAATACAAATACAATATTCAAGTATAATATACCGTTATCAAGGATATTTTGTTTCAATTCCCTTCTATACCACAAAACAATAATCCTTGAGAGTTATAGTGGCATTTGTGTAACCGGATCATGTTTTGATATGTCCATCCCTCCTTTCATAAGAACGTAATTAAAGTCAATTTGCTGTACTAAGCTTCAAAACATTTCTACAAACATTGTTTAAGTCATATAAAGGACTATACCATGTAACGGTTTTTGTGGTTGTATAAAATTTCTTCAAAATCCCCTCTACACTCTTACATTCGATAACTCAAACATGTATGACATGAAAATTGAAACTGCTGTTAGTGGATAATTAGGTTAAGTATGTGGTAATTACAAGTTACAACAAAGCAACCGCAGGGTGTATTTGCACAGAAAATGTACCAAGAAATTTAATAGTTGAAATATTACTGTTGACGGAATTAAAGGAAAAATATTATTTGAGTTATCATCAAAATATATAAGATTGTTGTGGTGACCTGAAGTCATTTGATGAGGTGGAAGAAGAAAAAGAAATATTTCTGTTAATTAATTATTAATTATGTTGGTGTTCTTTGTAAGAAATAAATATCAGTTTTTATTACGATTGCTTCGTAGAAAAAACGTGAAACTGCAAAGTTGTATGGTACTTGATTCTAGGAAATTGTGAGAAATTAATTAGAAATAGGAGTTTATTTTTTTTCTTTTTGTAATTTTAATTTCCC
This sequence comes from Leptogaster cylindrica, assembly GCA_963082835.1. Taxonomy (NCBI): domain Eukaryota; kingdom Metazoa; phylum Arthropoda; class Insecta; order Diptera; family Asilidae; genus Leptogaster; species Leptogaster cylindrica. The sequence continues at coordinate 32,304,830 of OY720107.1, forward strand.
GTAGTTAAGATCTTCAGATGGTGCTTTTATATCTAAATAGCAAAAGCAAAATTAAAGTGCAAAATTCGCTTTGAATCTTTTAACTTTAAAATGGATTACAGAGAAAAAACAATTTTATCTTTATTCTCTTGAAACTTTTTCATTTTGTGCTAATTCCATGACAGGGTGTCATCCTGTAGATCATTTTCACTCCGTCGTCGTTTTATGACACTCTAGGGACATCCTGGTAATTTTTTCACATAGAAAATCCTTTAATATTCATCCTTCCCTCAAACACGCGAAATATCGATATTTCTTGCATCAGTTCACATGAAAGGTGATTTTGCTGCGGCGAGGGACTAATATAGGAATAGAAGGGTTTAAAAATAGCATTTATTTTTATGACTTTGTATCACCAACCACCTGTACGCAATTTATTTATAAAACTTAACAATGGATAGCAATTGCATATCCTATGGGGATGACGAAGAAAATCGCGTTATGTTCCAATAAAGTAATACAGTAACCCTTATGGCACCCTGTAGCATGCCACTTTCTTTTGTGGAAACTGGAAACTGAAAAAGAAATTAAGAGAGGTATCGTGTGCATTGAACGACGGCCAACAGTCTATATGCAATTTTCTAATTGCATTCAAAGGTGCAACATTTCGTGCATGTCGAATAGAGACATGCAATGCACATCTATAAAGCTCCTCAGGAACCTCTAGTTTGGTGTGCTTTATCCGATTCAAACTCTTTCATTGCTATTAAAATAGTTTTTTTTTTAATTAAATGTGACAGTGGAAAAAGTGCTCGGTGTCGATGGGCATGCCACGATTTCGATCATAAATTAACTCCACAGGATACCTTCTTTGACATTCGTGTCTCCTTTTCTAGTTTTTCTTTTATTTTTATTTGTTTTTTGTCTCTGTTTACCCCTTTTGTTGTTGCTATGTGCTGCAAGCTCGTGACTTCTGTTGTTGGAATGAACGGCGGAAGGGAGGAGGGGAATCAGATCATGGTCCAACAGAAGCACACTCCGTTTCCAAGATGCCCTCCATGATAATGACCCCGTTGTGCAAGTTTATTCTGCGGTATGTAAAATTCATGTGCTCTGCAGGTAAACGGGTAGAAGGAAATACATTTCGTACTGAATACCGTTAGACCAGAGCAATTAGTGCAAATATTTTCAATTGTTGAATATCCTTGGAGGGTATTTTCTAATCGAAACTTTTCATTCTTTATGATGGAATGAGAAGCGTTGAATCGTGAATGCATTTTCAATGAAAATAACTTGCATTATTGTTGCTATGAGTTTATTGTATACAAATGAAAATCTTGCAACAATTAGAAACAATAACTATTTTCATTGCGTAAACATTTTATATTGATTCTCGTAAAACTCACTCTTCCCCCATTAAAACCTCCCAAGCACTTAATTTTATTGTACTCCAGTATAATTAAAGTTATTTTAGATTAATTTGTAATGACCAAGTACAATTTTAAAACCGTTTCTTTACTTCATGTTTACTCTGAAGTCTGAATATTTTTATTGATTTTCTTCTCATCACGTCTCCTTTTGGATGAGATTCTTTCTCGATAACATTCTTAATTAAAAGCAAACATATTTGTTTTTGTTGTTAAATATAAATTTTTCTGTGGAAATTTCTGCACAATATTTAAGGATTTCATGTTACATTGACAAATCAAAAAAAAAATTATTTATGGTTGTCAGTTAAACAAAACTCTTACCAGGCGTTGTTTGTTATTTTCAAACACTTGCTTGTGAGAGGATGAATCCTTCAAACTTGTGTAGGATTTGATTGCCATTTACAATCGAAATGATTGACGATCATTCCTGCTGATCATTCCATTAAATTAATCGTCTTCGGTTCTTTTCAACCTGTTCAAATTGCTTATCATCCGTCTTCACGTTGTTTGGAATTTTACTCTTCACCCCTGAATCTTGATTGCTTTCGGTAATTTCAGAAAATTGGAATTGTGTTAGTGAAGCACATTTAACCAATTTTCACTTACAATAATAATTGTTTAAAATGCATTAACAAAGGCAAAATTTGTCATGATATTTTTCAAAGCAGGATATCAACATTTTGCGCAAAGTTTTGGCAAATTAGAATTGTTGATGTTGAATTTCAAAGCTTTGAAAATAATAATTTACCGTAAGTAGGTATACTTTGAATTGAAGTCTTTAATATAATTAAGCCAGAAAATTTTTTACCACCAAATGCAGTCGCATATATCTTTTCGTGTATTGCAAATCTTCGAGTTGGCATAAGAAATCTTTCAGTTAAACCATTGTAGGTATTCAAGTCACGATTTCGTACTAAATTGCAGACAAATCTGACACCAAAAACTTAGTCTTATGGAATACAACAATTCCTCATTGCTCATATAGCATATAAGTTATTGTTGCTCATATTTTTAAACTTTATCCATGCAAGTGTGCTTATGGAAATTTCCCAAAATTCCACCTAATCAAATGAACACTTTTTATTGTCATAAGAATGGGAATTTCAATAAAGTCTTCAAATTCACTTCCCTGCAAGTGATTCCTTGGGGAGGCGAGGGCGACCACTTGTGTTAACAGCTCCACTGACTATTCCCAACCACCACCATCACATGTCCTTGCTGCGATTTACTTAGGGCGAATCTAACATTTACCCGATTTATTGCTATCGGCATTTCGGAGTGGAGGGAAGTCATAAAATTCAGCTCTAGTCTCTAGAGGAACATTGAAAGTGCATTAAAAGCAGCACCCATGAGAAATGCCTGAAGGTGTATTTTATCCTGGCATAAACTCCTTTTCCGATGAACTTTACCACAAAATTTTAGAGTCATCGATCTTTCGACCTGGTGTATATACTGATCATCTAGGATTTCGTTCAATGAAGTAATTCGTCCTTACATTGAGACACTGTGAATTCGAGGAAATTTAATATATGTACTTTGAAATGGGACATTTTATAGGGAAACCATAATCTAGCTATGAAACTGTACGAGAATTTGGAACACACTTAGTTTTGCAATTACACAAAAGTTATAACCATGCAATTTCAATGAAACCCCATACACATCAAAAATGCAATAACCATTGAATAAAAATTGAAATTTATATCATACACTGCGGATAATCTCCGAATTCGGGACAATATGAATTCATTCATATATAAAACAGATATTGTCGAATCTAAATATTTACTGTTATTGAAGGATATGAGTTACAGTTATGGCAGACAGTTCTCATGACAAGGACACTTTCAAATGTTGATTAGAATTGTTCCGTTTGTTTGTTTAGTCAATATTTGTTATCACAATTCAGAAACATGCACGAAGAATTGACAAGAATTAGTCTAGCAATTTTTTATGGTACATATTCACTTTATTTTCAGGTTTCCATATCCTGTGACCTCAATTTTCCTTCCGGATTTTGTCATAGATTTATTCATATACCGTTAGGTTTCATATTTGTTTATAGCTATGATTTATGGATTATGGTAATATTTTTTTTTTTTTAAGTTACTTAACAAATAATTATTCAAATGGATGTAGTGAATATTAATAAATCTTTTTTTGTCCTTTGTAAAGTTGCTACATATAATTTTGTTGACCCCTAATCCCACAAGATATTTCAACACGGCTAATGTTTATGGCAATTTTGGATAGCATAATTATTTCAAATGAACAAAATCCTGAAATGTGACAAATGTACTCCGGAAAACATGCTTTAAAACTTATCTCATTATAATAATTTACCTTTGTCAAAGATTTATTATCCTTACGTCCTCCGACAGAATTGCGGAATGAATGTCATGGCAAAGGACTAATTTGCAATGCCATACAATATTTGTCTTTTTAATGGATTCATTAATATTGTAAGCCTTAAATTAAAATCCAGACATCAACTTAAATGTGGTTGTTTCAAAATCATTTATATTAAAATCACGTAAGTAACCAAATTGATGAACATTTTAATAACGTTTTAATAAAACGTAATTACCTGTGAAAATTTTCCGTTTTGTAAGAAAATGGAGTCATGCGGAAGTTTTGGATACTTTGTTTAATTACATTTGGATATGTTGAATTAATTTTAATTATACCATAATTTTTTGCTGTAAGTTGACTTTATTAAATTGTTATGAAAGCAATAATTAAAATTGCGGTAGAAAACACCATCCTTTTCATTTAGGGATGCGTGATTTTATTCCATTAATGTTAATTGAAATATTTCATATTATTTAAATAAACAAAACTATTGTACTTCCACTCCAAAAATACTCCATGTAAATATAAAATGTTTTTGGAAGCATATGTAACCACATGTTATTTTTTTAAATCTTTTACGGATTTTTTTTTTTTTTTGTCAATAAATATCCAGTGAACATTTTAATTTGTTTTTCTTTTCCGGTATATTTAATGATTCTCTGAATCTCTGTTTGAGTTTCGATCGAGTGACATAAATGCATGGCTTGAGTTCCGCATAGTTTTATCTCACACCTCACACCACTTTATCTGCAAAAAAAAACAAACGTACAGAATTTTATACATGTACGGAAAGGGGAGGTTTGAAGTGGGGTAAATCAAAATGGAGTCTTCCTTTAACACGGAACCTGTCACGTCTGAGGCTTATGAGCATCCCATTTTAAATTCAGTATTCCTGATTGAAATTTTATCTGGCTCTGTCCTAAATTCGAACAAATTATTTACCATAAAAAAAATTTATGAATTATGTAAAAATGGTGCAAAATTCAATTATAAGGAAACATTCTGATAAAAGCTTGTAATCATATTGTACCTATTACAAAAAAAAAAAAAAGCTATAAAGTGAGGAGCATTCCGATTAAATTCAGTTAGTGTTCGAAGTTTTAATAAAAAAAAACCATTTCTATATTTTTTATTAATTTTTTTCTGATTTTATTTTCCTTTTTCTGATATTCATCTGTTTAATCTTCAACAAAGAAATATTGAAAGGACTATTAAAAGATTTTATTTCATTTTTTATTTCATTGCAATTTGCTAAGACACTGAAGCATTACTTTAATGGATTTGTTTACTTTCGTTTGCCGTTGGAGAAGGTTTTGTCATGCAGGATTATTATTATTCAAAAGTATGTCAAAAGAAAGCTTTACAGAATTTATTTTTTTTATATTTCTTTTGTGGTAAACAAACAAACGAAGTATGTCGCAAATTTCAATTATAATTTGTTGCAGTTTTCTGTCTACTTTTTTTAAAATTTTACTCCTGTCATGACCAGAATTCCGCACACAAAAAAATGATAACAATGTTGACTTTATTATTCGGCCTTAATTATGTCTTCTTCCTTCATAAAGTTGTACATTTCCATTTTTATCTTGATGCACTTTACGTAAACTGACAAAAACTGTCACAAATTCCATTCTATGATGGCAAAGCTTTTCCTGAAATCCTTTTTGCTTTCTGCATGCTATTCAAGTTGCTATAAGAACGTTCATTTTGCTAAGCTTTTCAACTGTGATGAATAGAATGGAAAATTCAATTGAAATATTGTTCTCGTTTTTCGAAAATTACCCCAAAAAATATAAAGGACATTTTGAAAAGTGCTAAAGCTCTCAGTTGTCTGTATTGTTGAAATGAAATTGCTTATACCAAAGGAAGTTACACTTACAGTACCTGCACTGAAACTAGAACATTCAATTTCAAAATGTTTAATACTCACTCCCCAAAAAACATCGAGTTATACAGGAATATCAGCAACCCTTTAGCCATCTAATTAGATTTGTGGTGGAAACTATATACAACTCCTAGTTCTCCTGCATTCGTTTAAATTGCCGCGCAATGCAGATTATTCCTTCCGGTTCCATTTGTTGCCACCAAATCTCATCCATATACGTTTGCAATTTCATGTAAATAACACCCACAATTGCAATGAAGCGCCAAATCACGACATTGTACACTCATCCCCCATCTCCTAATACCCCCGAATTTACTATATACCAACTCGCCACTATAGTCATATGTATGTTTAATAAAGTTTTATTGCTGTGTAAGTGTGCACTCGTCTTTAATTTGTGAAATCTGTCCAAAATGATTCTCTGATTTCCTCCGACATACAAATTTTGAAAAATTTTAGAAAAGTTTTGCATAAAATTTGTAAATCTTTTTATAAAAATTATTTTTTGGTTTTGCATTGGAAAATTACACATGGAATTTTATTCAATTTGAATAAATTCCAAAATTTATGAATCTATTTCGGATATGATGAATGTTGATTGAATTTCTTGAATTGATTAAAAAAAAACAAAATAGTTTTACAATTTTCAATAAATTTTCAAAAACAAAATATTAAATTCAAATATCGCCAAAACTGCACTGATTACCACCTGAAGACCGTCGATCCGTGGTCATTAGTTATTCATTTAAAATTCCACGTAATTTAAAATTTAAACTAGTTCTACAAAAATGTCCTGATGCATGTGCATTGAACACAAAAAACCAAAAACCAAAAGAAAAACTTCAAAGACAAGGCAACAGAGTTGCTTTAAAAAGCTCTATAAATGTAAATCAGATTGCCAGACTATGAAGAAGAGGGAAGGGGTTAAAATACAGAACCTCTACCGAATTATTTTTCCCTCAGTTTGCAGAAGAGTGTGAGAAATTGCAGTTTGATCGACCCCAAAACTATCTCCCAGCGTAGATTGCCAGATAAGGAGCAACGTCCTTACAATCCAGTGATTGATGACCGTATTTCTTCACTATACAAAATTTCCTTTCATTTTTCAGATCGTTCAGGAAACTTTACAATAACAAAACGGTAAAAAACAAAATGCTCTGCAATTAATTTACGTTGGTGCCGGAAAATAACCACAAATTGTTGAGAATTTTTCAATTTATGGATATTGAGAGTTTCAGTTTTTTTTTTTTTAATTTTTACTATTTCTGCGAATTGGTTTTTATATGTTTTTAACAAAAACTGGAAAATAACTTTATCCATGACAAAGATGTACACCTGTGTTTGGGCATGCACCGAGTGCAGATTCTACAGCCATTATTATTATTATTATTTTTTCTAGTTTACCTAACCCTTTCCATGTCCACATGAATAACATATACCGACCACAGAAATGCAGTTATATTACCGCAACCTGCAATCCAGTAGTGGTAGACCAGTTTTTGTTAAATATCAGCAAAATTTGCGGAGCTTATATAAAATTATCCTGTGAAACGAGATTAGTTTTTGTTTTTTTTTTACTCTGGTCGTAAAGGATTTTTGTAGGAAATCCCCGGAAATATATTAGAACATGCACTGCGGTTGTTGCATGGATCACGTTACTCACCGTATACAAGGGTTGGCGGAGATTGGGGAGCAACGAGCACAGGGAATTATTGCAACAAGCTTTCCGGAATTTTACCTTTTTTTATTTTTGCTCCACGCAAACAACGATAAAATTCCAACGAAAATTATTATTACTTTTTTCTGTTTTATTTGAAAATTGAATTATTCAATTTTCCGTTCTTCATCAGTTTTCAATTGTGGGGGAAAGGATAAACTTTTCTAGTGGAGGTTATTTTCCCTTAGAGCAAAAAAGGGTTCTACGTTGAAAAATTATTCAAACAGTCCATAAAACTTTTATCGGGTGTCAAAAATTAGCACCGGAAATTACTCGCGCGAAATGATTTGTGAACCATTTCCGAAGAGATATGATTTTAAATTGTTCGTTTTTTGAAAAGTTTCCAAAATGGAGGAACATCAATTTAACTTTCCTTGATTCTTTTTTTTTTTTAAAGGTAAAAACTTATTTCGAATGAGGGTGAAGTTCTTTGCTCTCTGAAAAGAAGATGGGGCTCATTTTACACAATTTCAAAAACTGCCAAGAGGTTTCAAACTACTTTGAAAACCCCAAAAGAGACGAACTAATGGGAAATTTTCAATTCAACGGTGAAAAAGTTTTTCACTGAGTTTTACAAAATGTGTATTTATTGTTTCTTTTTCTCATGGTTTTAAATTGTGTTGAACAAGATGTCTTGAAATTTTCTTAAGGAAACTGTTCTTCATATTCATTGTGGACCACTTGAACTTTGTTGCCTTACTTTGGAGCTTGTTATATATTGTGGAGCTATTGAAAGTCTGTGCGCACTGAATTAGTTGACTATGTAATATAATTATTACAAAAGTTTTTGAATGAAAAGTACTTACTGAAGAAAGTTTACTTTTCATGGAGACGAAAATTCTTTGTAAGCTTAATGTTAACATTTTTTTAAATGTTTGGTATTTCCGACGATTGTTTACACATACAACCAAAGTTAGAGGAATACCATACACACCCACCTTTAGTCATATAACTTTGGTTGTATGTGTAAACAAACGTCGGAAATGGCTAAACAATCTAAACAAACGAAAAGGATTCGATTTCACTATAGTTTATGATTGTTTAGCAATGATTTCACTATATATTCGATTTCAAATATTTATATTATTTATAATTATATATATTTATATATAATATATATATATATAATTATAAATATATATATATATATATATTTATATATTTTTTATTATTAATGAATTCAATTCAATACTAGCCTTAAGATTATTGTAAATTATATAAATAGTGATTATTGAAAATAATAAGTTGTATAGAATAGTACTTTCCAAAAGTTGTAAAACTAATAATACAAATAAATAAAATATATTTCTATAAATTTGGAATTTACGGCAAAAATTAAAATTTGAGCAAAAGTTAAAAAAAAAGAACTCTTCATTATTGCTTAAGTTTATTGCAAACTTCAGTTTCACTTCAACCAAAATTTAGCCTCCATTTTGCCGATTTAATTTATATTTATTAGAAATTTTTGTAAATGAAACCACAAAAAAACAGTTGTAATTCAAGTTGCAGGGAAGCCTTTTTTGTTTTCAAGGGTCCTTCCACATGAGATTTTTGCTCCGCATTACAATATAAAAAAACAATCAAATCGTGGAGACTTCAATGGAAACTCGATTTGGGGCGGAAATGAGTTTTTTTATTGAGTTACACTTCCATGGAAATTGAAAACATACTCTGTACATTCTCTGTACGCACCTGAGGTATACAAATGCTTACTAGAAACCAAATCTAATCGATGTGCATTACGTTGCGAATATTTTTGAGGGGAATCCCCATCAATGTTTTACGTAGGTACATATTTTCTTCATCCTTTCCAAATTAAAATTCAATTTTTGACATTTTCCTTATTTTTTTAATCGGGAAATATATAGTTGTGATTAATGAAACATTTTCTGATTTTTATTTTCCAAATTTTTTAAAACATTTTCTAAAACGTATACTTAATATCTATATTAATATCAACCATTATTCCTGATTTAATGAATTTCTGAACTATAATAGCGTTCATTAGGGATATTTGCACAAAAAGTCAATCACTCGCCGAATGGAAATTCGTTCATCTCTATCCCTGAAAGGATGCGATTAATTGGTTCGGAAAGGTGAAAAGGAAAGGATAAAATCACAATCTCTTGAATTTCATCCTGTCTTATGACAATGTACATTTCAATTTACATGACCGGAAATCGATTTTCGAACCGGGTCTATCAACAAAATTCACTTTGAGAAGGACATTTTCAAATGAAATTTTATTTGATCCTGTTGGAATATTCAACGGGAATGTAAGGAAGTAAAAATTGCATCAGAATTTCTGTATTAATGATGACAACATTCGTGACTCACTTAGAAACTTTTATAATTGGTGACAATAATTGTTTATGACATCCTTCGGAATTTTTTATTACGAAGAATATCTGCTAAGGATGTCTCTATTGAAACTTCAACAAAGAGCCATGAAGTGATTTTTAAACAATGTACTCACAATCAGATTTGACTTTTTTTGTTGATTGACACTTGGAATTTTTAAGGGAAGTGGAAAATATGTTGAAAAAATTGAAGTTGAGAGAGATTTTAAGAAAAGTTTTCTGAAGATCAAGTGGAATTGGGGTGGGAGCAGACTGGATAGTCACAAGGATAACGATTTCTCAGGAAATTGCGAAAAATTTGTCCTATTGAAAGATTTCGTATCATAAAAATAGATTTTTGAATATCCTTTCAATTTTCATCTTTATGCGTTGTAAAAAAAAAACTTTTTAAGTGAACAAATCGTGACCGAAAAATAACTCTCTGGGAATTTTCATAATATTTTATCAAACCGAATAGCGATACTGACAGATTGTATTTATGAGACCAGATTCGATATTGATTTGTTGTAAATCTAAGAAAAGCTGCAATTCTTAATTATTCATTTTTTGTTTTCCTTGTGACTTGTGTTAATTTGTACTCAATTTTGAATACTTTTCAATCAAATTTAATCTTCAATTTTTGAAATCATTTTATTTTTGCAGAACAAAACTATCAGTATCCTGAATTTCTTTCGGTAATAAATTGCATTGAATTTCTGTTAACTCCCAACAGTGCACGGATGTGAATACTGACAATGAGTGAATTTTTTATACATTTTCTGCGCATTCAATGCCTAAAGGATTTTTCATTCCTGAATATTACTTATGTGTCCGTTTAAATTTTTGTTGCTGCACATCTACCGTATCCCAAACATTAGGTGATCCAGTGACATATACAATAGGCAATCATAAATAACAGGAAAGCGCTCTGCAACAATAAACCCCCGGTGACGAACTGAACGTTCCATGTCAACAACCCCAAGCAGCAACAATCCACTTTGCATCCCCAGAATGGCGCTCATCGCTGACAAAAGTACTGATTTACACGTGAAGAGAGCCGTGCAAATGGCATTTTAGCAAAAATCCTGCACCAAAGAAATAGTAACACCGAAACGTCAATATCAGGAGATCACTGAAAACACCTTCCTCTCTCCCTCTGGATGTGCTATGAAACCAGGAACCCGCCGGATTTTGTAGCATTATTACGGATGGAGAAGTATGCCGCCTGTGGAAGGACTTCTGACAAGATAAATTGCAACACGGTGAAACTTCGCGACAAATTGCAAGCAATCGTTGTCAGTCATCAAAAAATAAATAAAATAAAAATAACTGAAATGAAATATAAAAAAAAAGGTGTGCTACTTGATATGAGCACTTCCCGTGTGCAGTTTGACATGGAGCACATCAAGTTAAATCCATTAAATTCACCCTGAAAAAGAATTGCGGTTGATGGACGAGCAGTACAGGGATAGCAAGGAAATGAATTGGGAAGTGGGCGGTTGAATTTCGAGTACTATTATACTTGCCGCGGATGTATTTATTGTTGGCACGAGTGGTTTGGACATTTTGATGGCTCGAAAAATTGTGCCAAAATGAGGCAGTAAATCACATACATTGCAAATTATCACAAATGGTTTGTGGCAGAATATCGTTTCCTCCCCAAACTCCAATTTTTCGATGGGAGCAAAATACTGTTTTACCAGAGGAAATAGCGATCCTGAAGGCTCATTTAACTGGTGATTCGTGAATTTCATATGTGTTGTTTCACAGCTGAATTTAATCACACAGTTAACAATTTGCATATGTGCAATATTATCACTTGACAATAAATTCCCTCTCAAATTAACAGCAAATAAATTTCACGGAAATAATCTTCAACATTTTTGTGTTAAGTATTTCAGTTTTCGTTGTTAAAGAATATTGTAATTTTATTACCTATAAATGCAGGACTTTATTGTTTAATTTAACGTTGCAATAGCTTTGAAAGAATTGGCAATAAGAAATGATTTTTTGAATACATCATTGGCATGACTTTCTGTTAACACGATAGATTGAAAATGATTTCGTCAATATTTTAACACGATAGAAAAAAAATCTGGCAACTCTTTCTTAGTATTGCCATGTTAGAATAAATTCCATATAAAATGCATTTTACACGAGAACACAATTTCCTTAAAGCATTCAGTTTTGTAATAAATTATTTCCTTCTGTGTCTATTTGCGATTGTTCTTCTCCTCCTTGTAACCAACAAAACAACTATTCATTAACATGTGCAAGGACTGTACATAAACTTTTAACAATAACAAAAGTTTGTTACTGATGAAACATCAAATTACATCAACTATAACTTAGTTTGAACGTGCACTGAAATCAATTGAAGCAATTAGAGTCCAAAGGGATACTGTTGTTGATTGCATTCCCTTGCATTGCACCTATTTGTCCAGTCAACCCTCCCCCTCCTGCCATAAATTCTCTGAGTATCGAACAATTTGCAGATCTTTAAAGTTAAATCCAATTTAGAAGATTTATCTCCTATCCGTGACCTGTCTTAGAAATTGCAACAAAAAATCAGATAGATGCTTTCATGTATAGAAAACGTTGCTGTACAACTCCAGTAGAATTTCGATGTGCTCTGCATTTATATCGTGTCCTTGGTAGTACTGAAATGAATCCTTCCTTGTTCGCCCTTCGAGATGAGTACAGAATTTCATCTTACCGTTGGCAAAATGATTAGTTGCCACTTTAGTCCTTTGTGTTCGCAAAACACATTCAGTTTACAATGGAACAAAGGTTGACTACAGACACCATGTGTCGCTATAAATTTTCACAGAGATGATTTAGAGATGATATTTTATTACATGAGTGCCGCAAATTATGAGCAACTGCGAAAAGGTCCTTGTCATGGAAAAGGAATGTGCAAAGGATAATAACTAAAGGTGTGAACATACTTTTCCCGGAGTTCAACTAAATTAAAATATAGAGAGCAGCAACAGTGTTTAGCAATTCGCGGAACTCAGTATTTATGGAGGAAACTGCGTGGCTTTATTAAATAAGCTTTTTTCTCTATCAAGGAACAAAAAAAAAATTCCGGAAAATTCTGCGATTTTCTTATGAGTTTAAAGGATAATTTCTTTTTCATTTTTATAATGAAAGTAATTTTGAAACCAATTTAGAAAATGAAATAAAATTCTGTTCATCTTACTGCAATCTTGTGTTCCTGTGAAATTTTATAAAGGAAAATAATGTTTCAACTTTTCAATATTAATTGTTTTGTCTGCAGTGAAACTTTTCACGCATCGATTTGTTTTTTTCTTTTCCAAACGTGAATAGTTTAATCAAAAGCATATTTAATATGATGCAAATTTCTCCAAAATCCTTTGTTCCTAGCCGCAGCTGAAACAAAGGACAAAGTCATTTCCAATTGTTTTGACTTTCAATCAAATCAGTGCACACTCAATTTCGAACTCATTGTTTTAATTGAATGCAGACAATTGTCCAATTCCATTGCAGTGTGGAATGGGAAGTAAACCACGCTGCTAAAGTTAGAATCAGTGAATAATAATAATTGAAAGCAATTTAACAATTTACAATAGGTACTATTGTTGGCCTAATGCTTTTCCATATTCTCTCAAGAATATATTAATTAAATTATTATCTTAAAAATTAATGGTGACCTAAAATTCATGATATCCTTTAAAAGTGCCATTAATCTTTCATTGGCGATACCACTTGTAAGTGACCAACAAAGTTTCTCCTTAAGTCCCGGCAATCTTAATTGATTCATTATGAAAAATTTCCTTCTACACTAAAAGGACAATAAGTCCTTCCACATTTATCAAGTAGTCAACTTTCGCCGGGATTCTCAAGCGCTCTCTATTCACTTAATAATGAACTTCTTCGAAAGTTTCTCATTCACGGGACCGTGCTAAATAAGTTTTGCGTTTGTAACGCCAGTTCACTACGTCTTACCAAGCAATGAACGCTAATTAAAAAGGATTCAGGCGAATCACAAGAAAGGTAATGAATTTCACTTTATAAAAGTCCGATATCAACACGGAAATTATTCCAAGAAAACTTCAACCCAAATGCATACTTGTGCAGTGTCTCAATTATGTTGGGGATGAAAGTCCTTAAAAGACGAATGGATTGTGTGTGGTGAACTAAAAATTTTTGTACAAGGATATAGGTCAGAAAAGTTGGCTATTTTTTGTAGGGTTTTTCATCTCCTTTTTTAGACATGAATAAAAACCAGTGCATAATTTTACAGCATGTAGAGGTTTAATTATGTTGTGTAACTGTTGAATGGAGGTCTAAGAGAGAAAAGGATAATTATCCGGGAGTTGAGCAATCACTTCCTCATCCGTAGATGCAGTGTATTCATTTGGTGCAGGATGATTTGTCTGGGGTTTCTGCATACAGTTTAATGAAGATATAGTTTGAGTTTTCTCCACATCAACCGGAATAATTTGTGGATGAATATACGTGTTCTAAAAATTACTAAATATATTCTTCGAGAGAAAAAATCACTATTGTAACTTTAAATAGTTTTTTATTTTTATTTACTCTCCACTTCAAAATTAATTTACACGACATCTGCATTAATGAAATTGCCGTTTACGGCTGCGAATTGGAACCAGAAATCCATAAAAATTCGAACCGGAGACCAATTATTATTGCATTTGGTTATATTTTATTTATCCGGAATTAGGATGCAAACAATCGCATTGGGAAAAGAGGCTTACGTGAGCCGTTGGCAGTAAAAAGAAAAGCAAAAAACAATTCATAAAAGTTTAATAATTACAGTGAAAACACTGAAATTGGTCAATGCAGATTTACGCTTTGATTTGGAATGAGGGTGGATGCTAAGTTTAGATTTTAATGAGCTGCAATATATGTTGCATTAGCAGTTTCTCACTGCAGATAAGGGTGGAGTTGAGGGTGGATTTTAACTGGATAATGAATAGAAGGGTTGGTTTTATACGACTGCTTGTAAATGAATGTATTTTCAGTGATGGTTTTTATTGAATTTTCGTTATAATCTAAAATTTAGATTCGCACACCTGGACCTGTCCCCATGCGGGTGGTGAGAGGAGGCTCAAATGGGGCTAACATGAAATAATTAAAATGGATTTTATGCTGAAATGCATCCGATTAGGTTTTCCATAAACACCCAGGGATTCGGATTATGGAACTTCCTAATTCGGAAATTAATTTGATTTGCAGTCGAGTAGCAAGGACTTGTAACTGTATACAGAATTTTGTTATTTGCTGTGGTTGGTAATAATCCTCCCAACATAATTGATTGGGTCTGCAGAGAAAACCAATGAATTAATTATCAGTGTTGATTCGAGTTGATTTTCATAAGTGGTTTTTTAATGTAATTGTTGATTGCCTAATAGAATTACTCATTTTATAGAGTAAGTTATTGACAAATATTTCATCATTAGGTATTTTTTTTTTAAAAAAAGAAAGGCGAATTGAGACAGCTAAAAATAACTAATTTAAAACAACATACTCAGTCTTCAACATATTTCTCTTTATTTCTCTATAATACAATTAGACTCATCATTATATTGAATTATTTTTACAATGATTTTACATTTGCTGAGTATTTTTATATTTGCAATAAAGAAAAATGCATGATTTGTTCTTCTTCTTTTTTTTTTACAAAATAATTAAAATTTGGCAACATTGAAAACAAAATTTGCCTTATTAAAATATCTTGTTCCTAATTAACGGCGATAATTAAATATCATTCAAGCTAGTCTCATTGTATATTTCTACATAGTCTAATCTAGTAGTGATGACTGCAAGTGATCTAATTAGTATACATTATTACATTCATACAAACATACTTACATACATAATTATTATATTTTCGTCTGTAGTCGGTGTCGTTTAGACAATTATTGAATGAACTAATTTATAAACAAATAATAAATGTCAATGACTATAACGTCATTTCACTAAAACAAAAATTATACATACCTACATCTACAGACAATTATAAATTTTACATTCATTTACATTACGATTTTATATTTTATTTAACAAATTATTTAATTAAAAGCTCATAACATTCATCATAAAAATATTTAATCGAACTCATTTAGGATGTCCAAGACTTTACTGTCCGCCCGCATTGATTCGTTTGCTTGTTGATGCTTGTAATTGTTTTATTAGTTTACTATATATTAAAATGGTATTAACAAATGCCATGATTGACTTAAAATATAAACGCAACTTATCATAAAATACCTGAGCACACTGAGCAATTTTTTTGAACATTATCGAAACAATATAACAGTGCAACAAATGCACACAGTCTAATTGAAAAATCACACACGATCGCGGTTTCATTCGCACCACATTTTTCTTAAAATAAAAACGTATATAAACAATTAAAATTTTACAAAATCATTGTAAAAATTATTTTAAAAAAAAATTATATAAAGAACAATTTGGTTCAATTGCTAGTAACTAATTAAAACTCTAATCATCCACTATATCCACTGAGCTCGGGCTAAACATACGCCTGCCCTCTCGACCGTGGCTCCTTACCTTGAAGTCGTTCAATGAAATTCTTCCAACTGACCACTGTTTTACCTGAATACAACCAAACACTGGACGTGACACCGACCAACATTGAACATAAATATTTAACCATATAAATTTGAAATATTGGACGTTGTTCATCTGTGTTGTTTCCACCAAGAGGACATGGAATTGAGCTAACTTTGCACATGTCACGATTCCATTGAATCATCCAATCATCAAAATTATAATATTCATAAAATAGACATCCCAAATGTCCAAGTGCTGGCAGAATAAATAAGCCACTGAAGAATCCAATCCGCATCATCAAACGTTCCAATTTGTCAGTTCGTTTACCATCGGTCTTCATCACTGTGCGAATACGGAAAAGTGAAACAAAACCAGCCAATAGGAACAGTGCTCCAACTGATAGGTAGATACAAAGTGGCAACAAGAGAAATACTCCAAGGGAATGAGTGTCAAGTTGTCCAACGAAACACACTCCAGAAAGGATGTCACCTGAAAAACCACAAGAAACAACATGTTATTATTATTATTTAGAAAAAAAGGAATATTTAATGGAATTATTTTTTTGGTTCGTTGATGAAGTTTTGGTTATGAGCTTTCAGAAGTCTTGTAAATGGAAAAAAAAAGTAAATTGGTCAGTACACGTAAATCCAACTGTCGTAGTTCTACACAAATGAATTCAAAAGCATTTCATCAGTTTATGAAAATAAAAAGAAAATTTCCAGTTCGTTTTCATTTCTGAAACAATTTCCATTTTAGCTTTAAAAACAAAAAAACATTAAGAACAAGAAATCCTGTTTCAATTCAAGTTAGAGAAATATAAAAAAAAAATTTCCAAACGCAGACAAGTAACAATTTATAAAATGTTGATAAACGTTGACTAAACATGAAAACTTCAAGGAATTTAACATTGCTTCAATAATCATGAAAGTATCCAGTGAAAGTATGGAAAAACAGTTGAGAGACGATTTCAATTAAAAATTTCCCTCGTTGAAGAAACATTTTTTTTCAATTCTTTGAACATGTACAATGATATGGATGCGGATGGTGATGATGATGTTGTTGATGGGATAACATGTATACAATATACATACATCAGTACAAAGTTGTAACTAGAAATTGTTGATCCCAACCCCCCGCTTTCTTTTCATTCGATGTTTTCTTCTTTATCATTTTCTAGTATCATGAATCCAATAATCATCTTCTCAGCCAGCATTCTGTAATCAGTCGTGTAACACAAGTAGCTGAGGCGAGCATAAATTGCCTTCGCTTTCATCTCATCCGCCAACTGACGACACAAGTGGATATAAATGTAAATTGAAAATTATGCTTATGGTTAAATTCCCTTCCAATCGACACATATGCAATGTAAATATGTGGAGAACTGGAGCTAAGAAAATTGTTTATACCCTGCGGGATACTTCAGTCATCGCATGTCTCTTTAAAAACAATTTTCCCTAGTCTTTTATTATTACTTATCAATGGTACAATCTTCTGCTTATAATCAGCTTCTGACAGTTCACTTGTATAAAAGGGTTAGGTTGTAAACGAAAAAAAGAACATAACCGTTTGCGATGACGACGACAGGAACGACAATTTATTTAGAATCAAATCACTTGAACTGGACATTGGAGACACACTAGAAAACGTTGTGTGTGGATCCATGTCATTAGCTCCAGTCTAATCGAATTATTATGCTACAGCAATCAAGTCATCATATTATCATCAGACTCTCATCCATTGGGCGTCCTTACTAACTCGTCAGTTGTTTTGGTCCATTAAAAAACCAACAACCTTCAGCATCCAAACATTCTCTTCGTCAAAAAGTGTACTTTAATCATCGGAAGCGACCGGTAGTTGCTGCTCCAGTTAATCCCCCGTAAGTGGCCATCACAAGAAAGTTATAAACCGAATGACCATGGCTCTTAGACTCATGGCCGGAAGTGGCTTAAAAAATTGCCGCTAAAATATATGGATGCTATCTAACAAACAGCTTGCTCGCAAAATTATCTAAATTAAGCAAAATTCAAATTAGCCATTACGGAAATTTTAAGTGTATGTTTAAAATAAACTTTTACACCTGCCCACAAAATGTTTCCATTTAATTATTGCAATTTTACTTGAGTTTTCGTGATGAGAACAGAATTCAAATCACAGAATGTTATTTTGTTGATTAACACTTGAACCAATGTCGTATAGACGCCATAAAGACTTAATTGCGAACAGGCGACAGAGTGGAGTGGGAGGAAGACTAAAGTGGATGATTAAATCTTTCATATGGAAGATTCAGGCTTAAATTAAGACCACCGAGCAAATTTATGGCAGATGAAACAATCTTTGTTACTTGCGGAGCAATGAACTCCAGATGTATGCGACGGTGATGCACAGAGAATTTTAGGGTAATCCCCCTAGTTGTTGGTATAACATACATACCGTCGTGGACTAGGGCCAATTGAATTATATCATCTTAGACTCTTGTACTTATGTTTCGTCTTCTTTCTGGATATCAACCACCCCCAATTGAATACGAGAAACATAAACCGAAGGATGATCCTGTCATTCGGTGATTATTTTCTCCCCTTTTTTCTTAACTTTAGGGATGTCAAGTTTTATCGATTTATCTTTTTTTGGAAATAAGATATAAAATATAACAACAACAACAAAACAAAATAGAATTCAATATTGTTGTTGGAATATTTGTTCAAGCCTTGTGACTCATTTTGGGCCCATTAACAAGTTGGAGATGGAATTGATGTTTTCAAGGGGAGCCTTAAGATGAACTCATTTTGATTGACAGCATGATTCATGGACTTCAAATGGAACAAGAAACTTTTTTTTGTTTGGTTTGTGTTTCAAACAGGAAATTAAAAGTGAATTGATAAAATTTGTTACATGGAAACGGATGAATCCAATTCACTGTGACTCTCACATAATGAATTTCGAATTACAAAATTGATTTTTCAAATATAACAATAACAAGTTCCAATAAAAATTTTCTACAAGGATGAAAACTAATTAATTTTTAAGTTAAGCAAGCATTTCCACAAAAATCTTAATGGTTTCAAAAGTTCTACAATAGTTTTTAGTTTGGGATGTTCTGCCAACAATTATTATTAAAGTTTTTCCAGCTGCTCTCAAATATTATTTCACAGCAATTTGTCTTACTTTTCAAATAATCATACTTCATTATAAACCCTTGAGCGGATTTTCAAAATTTAACACTCATTTTTCAGGATAAATTCCGTAACTGAACTTTTATCAAATTCGTAAAGAGACTAAAACTGATGTTATCTCTCCACTTTTAGTTGCTTTTTAAATTGTTCGAAAAGTTTCCCCAAAATCCATGAAGTTTTATGGTTTGTGCAACGTAGAAATGGACGAAAAACTTTTATTGAATACGTAAATGATAGAAAGTAGATTTCTTCGGGTAATTGAAGCCATACGGATGAGTTGATTGTGAACCAATTTGATGGAACATTTCAAATCGGAAATTCAACCGCGTTGAACTTTTTTATTCGACAAAAATTTATAACTAGAAATTTTCCTGACTCTAACCAAAATCTAAAGTAGACTTCTGTTTTGGACTTTTTGATAAATTACACTACACAAATTAACCCAAAATTCCCAAACGTTGTTCTAAGCCACTTCAACATGACACAATTAACGTTCTGATGTTGAGGCGCCTTGCAACATCAAAATGGATAATTTAAGCGCCTTCATAAATTTAACCACTTGAACTGCAATAACGTTGAATGTTCGTTAGCTGAGGACAGTTGAAAAAGGATTTACGCTTCATGGCGCAACCAGTCGTCATCAAGTCACAGTCAAAGTCAGTCAAAATGGAGTCAATGTGGGCGTGTGATCCATTAGCAAATCGTCACTATAAGAAACATTTTGCAAAATGCAGACAATAAATGGTTCTGCATAACCAAATCTATGTTTCACTCTCGTTGCTATGATTGTTGTTGTTGTGTTGATGAAATTCTTGACGTGGTCGCGAGATAAACAAACCCATAATTCAGGGCACACCTCTATAACATTGACCGTAAATTATAATTCTCCAGTGGTCTTTCTGGACTTTAGACATATCCAGTCTAGGTTGCTCGAATGATAGTCTCTGTATACTCCTTTCCCCTCGTCTTCTGTTTCATCGCAATCTGTTCTTTCCACCAAGAAATTCTGTTCAAATTGTTGAGACTCATCCCATCATAACTATTAACTAACCCGAATGCACTTTGGTATTGCAACGAGAGCCCCACAGCAAATACGACACAACAAAACTTCGTTGAACATGAAAACCTACACGAACTCGGTTTGTTTGTATATTTGCTTGTTTTGTACGAACTTGAAACATTGAAACTCTGTTATCCTTGATCTGATACACAATTCCCGGGGATATGTACGCGATTGCAATAATTTCCAGTTGCATACCTGTCGTTGTTGCTACCAACTTTGGACGATCTAAGACACTTTAGAACTTTATTGGACCACTTTCAAACGATATAAATGTCTTCCATTTGGTTAATCTGCAACTAATCAAGTTGTGGTTTTTGTCGTAATGCAACACCAATTTTAACATTTTGGAATGATGCAGTTTTTCGTTGATTTGTGATTGCTTTCGTGCAATAAATTTCAGAATTATCACCATCAACTTACAGATTACAGAGATGGATAGCCAAAGTAGCGTAATTGATAAATACCAAAGTAATTAATTTTCATTTTATAAATCTTTTGAGGGCAGAAGGATTTTCTTCTTTTTATTCTGTTAGACAGGAAATTCACGATGCACTTCCCGCTGAGAAATTTTAATGCAGGTGCATAATTTGTCCGCTTGTTAATTTTAGACATTCAAGTGAATTACGAAGACGTATTTGTCATGAATTATATTAGTTGCCGAGAAAATTCTCTTGTGATAGGGATGAAAAGTTATTTATTAGGGTTTCTTACGTATTATATTTATGGTGAATTTTTTTGTGTTTCGAGGTAGACAGGACTAATATTAAATTATTGGACACCTTACGGTGGCAGATTAATTTGAGCGGTAACTATCAAATAAACTATTTTGAAATAAAGAAAACGAATTGGATTATTGTCGTCCTGGCTACGGCAAGTTGCCTAGTAAATATACTTTAAGTATTGCGCCGCTTACTATATTTCTGAAATTGTAAATTTATATTATTTCAAATACATTCATTCTTTAAATATTTAAAAATGTTTCTGAACTGTACACAAAACACAGAATTAGGACTTCTTAACTAGAACAAAAGCAATGTGTTGTGTGGGTTCCGAGATTATTTTAAGCTTGCAATAATGCTGGATTATAATTATTCGCAGCCTAAAATTCTCAAAGCATTCCCTTTTTTTCCTAATTCTAAGCTTCTTAATTCTTCACAGAAAATATTTAATACCTTTCTGTAGCATAAACTGAAACACAACACGAAAGAAAATGTTACAAAGTTCGGAAGCAAAACGCTTCGAGATAATTCCGTTTCTAATGTGCCCCCATCACGCTAGAATTCAAAAAGCTACAATAACCATAAATAACGTATTCAGCTCAACCTTCGGAGATTATAATTCCTCATTATGGGATTCATTAGGTTTCTAAATGGAAGGATTCTTGAGAGTAAAAATGAGAACATCAGGGCTTACTATAGACGGAGGGAGGCTTCCAATACCATTGCAATCCCATCTTCGAATTTTCAATAATGAAGAGATACTTTGGGGATCGCATCTCTGTATCCCCATTTAATTGGATTATGTCAAATAATTCATTTGGTTAACGATTGGAGATAAGCATCAAATCCTCCACTACAACTACACAGAGTTAGATCCATTTTGTATTAGCCCAGACCACCCACAATTATTCACCTGATTTTCCACCCTCGTGATTCCATCAGAATCGGGCGGGGGGCAGACAGTAGTGCAATAGAAGTGGTTGTCTTGTTTGGAATGGAGAACTTCGGGTGATTTGTGTTGGGTTCGTAGGTGTAAACCCCAACCGACCAATTGAGGCAATTTGTTCCCAGTAAAGTCATTTTAGCAGTTTTAATGTGTCCTGGAGAATTAAATTCGGTGCCTTCAGCCAAACAGAGTATCCAATGGGCGTTTGAACTCAGCCCACATTTGGCTCTATGGTCACCAGTGAAATTGGAAAACATAAATTGAAGAGACAAAATAGTCACATTTGACTTTTATTGCTGATTTTTCTCACACAATGTGATTTAAATCACCGATTTGTTTAAATCAAAATTTTGTTGGTGGTCCAACATTTGCGTTTGGGCGTTTTTTCTTCTGTGAATATATTGCCCAAATTCGTACTCCATGTCTAAACTAATGGGATTTTTTATCACTATCTACATAAAGTAGTAAATCATGTTCCTTAACTAAGTTAAATTATCAAAAAAAAATTGTAGCACTCTAAAAAAAAAGGACACAAAAAACAACAACAAACATCTAAATGATTCTCGGCATCCTAATCACTGAAACAACAGATGATAAGACAACGATAAGAAGATAAAACGTGTGCGCTTTACAATAATTGAGAGTACTGAAGATTGCTTTTGGCTTGTGCGTCGTCGCCATCACCATCATCATCATAATCATCCAGCATCCTTACAAACTTCGCCGCTGTACCCAAGTTTCATGATCCCCAGGGATTTTATTTTGTTTCTTACAAGATATTTCCGCCTGACAGAATCTTAAGATCTTCGCCGCCGTCGTTCCTCTTCTCTAATCTCGTATGCCCGGTTGTTTGTAGATTTTATCCGCCACTCAATTATAGAGCACTGTAGCAGAGGGGCAAGCGGGGCATTTCAACAGGCATCAGAAGAAGTTCAATTTTTGTATTCACGAAAAATGATGGTAAAAGAAAACAATTTTCAAATCGTTTTTTATATTCGTTGAAAAGCAGATCACCCGACGACCGACGACGCATCAGACGATTCCATTTGATCTTTTCGGCATCTTGGCGTGCTAAATCCATTAAAATTACCATTGAAAACCCAGAGGAAATTAATTTATCTCTAGGAATCCTTACAATTCTTCCAGAGGTCAACAGTGTTAAAAGATTGTCTTGTTTTTCATTTATGGTTTAAATTGTCCTGTAAGCATGAAAGAAAACACCCAATGAAAAGATCCATTTCTTTGATGATGGTCAGTTGTTTTAATAATGTAGAACAGTTCTAGATTTAAGAAATTTAAAATGAAGTCTAAACAAGAACAATTTTAATCCTTGGAACAAAACTTGAAACGGGGAAAGACGACGATTCCAAAGGATTTATTACGCCGCAAGCTGTTCCAAAATTACACCAGATTAAGGAGTTAGTCTGTTAGATTATTTACCCGAAATAAATATCTGTTAATCCCTTCTAATCGTCCTCTTCGTTTAGCTCAGAATTTTTAAAAAAGAATCGTCACGAAAGCGCTGCGAACAAGATTAACACTTATTCAGTTCTTACATTACACTTAATTCGAATTGGTCTATTATTAATTTAAGTCGAAAAATTCCCAAAATATTTTTTTGGTATAATTTCAAAAAAAAAAAAAAAAAAAAAAAAAAAAAAACCATTTTCCATTATCCCTGTGAAAATTATTTGAAAGCTCCTGTTCATTCATTTTAACAATATCAGGAAATTGCCCTTGGATTTCAACTTGTCTACAATACAATGCACATTTTTCTTTGTTCAAAACTTGCAAAAGTTTTTTCAATAATTAAAAAAAAGAGATAAGCAAAACAACGAAAAACTTTTCTCGTAATTTCTGGCACTTCTATTAAAATTCATGGAGTTCTCTTACCTGTCACGAACAAAATAAAAGTACTTTCGGTTTTTGTTGTTTGTCGTTTTATAGCGTCAAGTTTGACCAAAGAATAAAAACATATATATAAATATTAAATAGATTTGTTGTAGCTCTCCGGTTCTTGTTTATGGTATACCATTCTGAGGGGATGACAATTTAATTGTTCCCGCAAGATTACAGGATCTCAGTGGTATAAATAATTTACAGAAAAGAAATTCACTCAGACAAAGTTTTGATGAATAAGAAGAGTTCATTGTTATAATTTTCCAATTCCATCCTGTCTTGATTGGTTAACGTACACCGTTTCTCCTTTTCCGACAATTTACTTGCTATTTTTTTTTCCATCAATCTCTTGACGCTTCTCGTTTGGAATAAATTTATTTAAATAAATATTCATTCACTGGAAGATCTTTTCAGTCTTTCTTTTGCCCATTAATGTCAAGAATCATGGCGGCGCAATTCCTGTCTGGAGAATTTTTAATTTTGCTTCAGTGGTATCTTAAAATTGTCATGGCATTTCCATTTCATTTTATATATACACTTTCATTACAAAATATTTTGGGTGGTTCTTTAGTTTCAGATTTTATTATAAAGACATTTATTTGTATTATAAATATTGGCATCAAATTAATATCATTGGATGCACTCCAAAAATAATTTCTGTAATTTTTCTCCAATTCAGTTCGTTCATTTTAAGTTAATGTATTGTTTAATATTTTAAAAGATTTCTTTTTTTTAATATTCTTGGTCCGAAGCGAAAACCGACAAAGTCTTTAAAGTCATTTCAATGTCCCCACAAATTCACATGCAGTTCTTAAATTGCTTGTGTAATTATCTCATCTAAAATCAAAATGTTTTTATGAGAAAGCATTAAACGAAGTTAAATTCCAATTTAAATGCAAATCGTATAACAAAAAAAAAACTTTCTTTAATATCGCAAATCAGTAAAGAAACTTTTCGCGTATTTCCATGTCAAGACAACCGATTAAAATCATTAATTGCAACTAATTAACTAATTCAAAAAGCAATATTACAAGCAGTTAACTTTTCTTTCCGCTGCAAACAATTTAATCACATATTTTCACAAGTTCTTACTAACTTTGGAATTCCACTTTTCCAAAGATTAATGATTATTAATCAAGGAAGGAGGTATCTTCTACCAGCTTTGTAATTGCATTGCCGTTAGAATTTAAAAAAATTATGGATAGGAGTCATGAACATGACATCCCAAAAACGATCAATCAAATCATTAAAAATCGATCTTCACTGATTTATGTTGAGCACATTGATCCTAATTTGTTGTCTTCAATGATCATCACAGAGAAATTTTTCTATTCTTAATAAAGTCATTGACCAAGAACATTCGAACCAAAGGTGATCACAATTTCCTGATCGGATAAAATCGATCATTTAGAAACATCGATAATTAAACATTTTGTCTAAAATGGACTCTTGGCATGCAAGGAGCTCACTTGGATGCTACTACCGACTGTTTTTCTGCATGTTTACATGAAAAGTTGTTTTGGTCTTTTGAATACGATCGAACGATCATTCCTTTGATCTATAAATGGGTCGATGATCAGCATTTATCGCGTGGGAGCACAAAACGATGATAATTGAAGTCGCAAGTAACATTTATCCACAATATATTTGTTTCATTTCCTACCAGTAATTCTATTCGTTAGAAGATATCGCAAAATTAATGTGTTTAATTTAAGATTTTTTGAAAATAGATTCCAAGAATGTAAATAAGTCATTTGCAAAATTAATAAATTTTTCCTGTTGCCAGGTAAAACTGGAAGTAACTTCACTTTATTTTCACTTTGAAGTCGCAGAAAATTTTTGTGTAATTACGTAAATACTAAAAATCTGTTCATTCGAAATTTAAAATACACCTACTTCAAATCTGCAAATACGTCTGGAGGGTTCCTTCTTGAAAATCTAGTATCACAGTGAAAATTAGAAAATTTCCTCCCAGTTTTTTGGGTATGGGGAAATTTATTTGAAATGCTGCATAAAATTTCATTTTGTTGTAATCGTATCCTAAACGACAATACATTCTTGCACATCCTCTTCATTGGGCCAGTTATTGTCCCGTGAGTACCTACACAATGATCGTCTTTTTACCAGATTCCATCTCAAAACATTTCAACTTTTCCAGAAGTTTCCCTTAAACGAATTCCCTCCCTGTGTTTTCATGCTTTTCATTCTCCCCGTCTAGCCAGAAAATAAATTTATTTCGTCCTTGTATTGAAGGTAATTGTTGCTTGGAGATGTTACAAAGGATAACACAGAAGTCAGCCCGTTCAACTATTCCTTGGCTCCTTAACTCACTCAAAACGAGTTTGAGCTTCTTTCACACAGGATCCAAATTCAAGTCTCCTTGCATTCAATCCCACCCACCTTCTGAAAAAGTCCACAAAACGTTACTGGAATAATAAACTCCAGTTCGGTCAATGAAGTCTATTTATCATGACCAAGGGTTTCATTCCCCCAATGAGATCCTTCAATACTCCCTTTCTTTATGCAGGTGAAAGTAAACTTTGTGTTTGCTCAAAATCTTCTTTTTTTTTAAGAGGAAATTTTAAATTATCATTCAGAATTATTAATATTAACCACATAAAAGGGATCCTTTTACCCAAAATTATGTCTGTAAAGGGAAAAAAATGTCGCAGGTAATGTTGAAAAGTTCTTGGAAAATGTAATTGCTTTTAGCTCAAATAAAAGTTTGACATTACTTCAAGACGAGCACCTTATTTCAAATAATCTTAGAGCAAGTCATATGCATACAAAATGAGAATCCTTTGGAAAATTTTTGATCAATCTAAATATTAAAGAAGTTATTTTTATACACGTCAAATTAAACTTTCATGTAAAAGAAATAAGAAATCTTTCCATTTAGGTAAAAATACTTTCTTGATTTCATGTGATTTCCTTGAAATAAAAATAATTTATTAGAAAATCAATTACTAATGAAAATAGCGGAAATGTCAAATTTTTTACGGTTATAAAAAAACCCAATTATCATTAAACGGTCGTTTTTATTCAAAATTTTAGAGAAAGAAACTTGAATAAAGTGGCTCCAACTTCAGGAATGGTAAATTACAATAAATTTGTATCACCGACAGGAAACCGTGTATCCAGATTTTATCGAAGATACTTTAAAATAAAATATTACTAACAATTATAATCCACATCATGTTTTTATAACTGTTTGTCGTAAACAAGTTGTCCACACTTGCACAGTTTACGTTCCACATCAGCCAGAGGATTTATCAAAACAGCAGCTCACGTCACATTCGATGATTTATTCAAATGTGATAAAATTAAAAGTGGTCCAATCAGACCAACTCCTCTGATTTCCGTTGAAGCCAATAATCTTCTTAAACCCGATTCAAATAGTTTTGCTTTAGTTTCGTATTCAGAGCGGTTTTTGCAAACACCGTAAAAACATTTTTTTATTCGATACTGAATGAAGAGCGCGGATCCCCCCTCCCCCTACTACCAGCAACGTGATTAAGAAATGGTGGAACAAGATCAAGATCCGTGGTAGGCTTGATCAATATAAAAGAAAAAAATGGAAAAGAACCAGTTGAAACGAAACCGTACAATTGCGGATTATGTATCTGATCGGAAATTTCTGAACTTGATGAACTTGCAATGGCGTAGATCCGAAGAGGAATACCTAACGCGAACGACCTTTTTCAAAATGTTCATGGCGTCGGTTTTTCTGCCGCAAAAGATCGATCGCTCCATCTGCAATGGATGCGACGCCAAAACTGGTTCATTTTTATGATTGCTTTGTGGTTACCACCGCGCACTCGGAAGGGCACCAAACAAATCCCCAGAGTACCCGTAATGACCCCTTCGAATGAATACAGGATCGAGATGTGATCTTTTTGGATTCTCCATTTTTTCCTGTCCTCTTCCTTTACAAGGAACAGGCATTGTGTACACTTCAAAAGTAAGATCGAGTTCGCCTTAAGAAGAAATCATAACACCTGCCCTTTTTTTTAAAAAAGGTACTCGTCGATATTTCTGATCTTATTGGATATTTATTTATACTCTGTACTCGACAATTTAAAAAAAAAGTGCTGTGAACACCATAATGGCCGGGTGTACCAGACTGAATCCATATTTGTCGAATTGCTCAGTTGTATGGATTCAGGGCAAAAAGTTTGCTCTCATTTTTTACTGCTTCTAATCCTTCTTGTATTGGAGACGACAAAAATTATTTCAACCAAATCCACAGAGTTTTTAATTTTTACTTATTCCAGTTTTCTTCTATATTTATCGTCTGAATGAAACTTACCACTAAGAATTTCTCCCATGACAACTATCTGATTTGTTCGACTATTGTTAAATGTGATATAATCGGATTATTGTAATTGCCTCGACAGAGACGAACAAAAAAGCTTAGTTAGGGGCTCAATGTACGAAATAAATCCGATTTCGTTTGGATGTTTTTTTTTTTTGTAAGGACATACAGAAAAGTTATTTCTCTTTTTAAAGTAAATGATGTGGTTTTGTACAATCAATTGGGGGACAATAAATTCATACTGTGGAATTCACTTTTGGTTCTTGTAGGCGATTATTATTGAACCTGGAACATGAAAAACGTTTTTAGTACAATTTAAAAATAATTTAAACCTTTTATATTTATTTCAGGTTGGATTGAACCAAATTTAAGGTAGGACATTTTTTTACTATCTAATTTGTAAATAATCGGGATCAAGAATATTTATACCATAGATGTAGGGTATATTAGTTTTGAGCGAACGTTTGCAACGCCAAGAAATAATTGTGGTAAAAAAAAGAACTATATTATATTCATTGGATTGGGAAGTTAAAAGAAACCGTTTTATGCATGTCCGTCTGTCTGTTGTCTGTCCAAACGATAACTCGAGAACGCTTGCAGCTAGAGAATTGAAATTTGGTATAATGATTAAATGATAAACGATCGTTAAAATGGTAAGCTCTAGTTCGAAGATAAGTCAAATCGGGCAACTCCTTCTTAGTGTTGCCATATAAGCCTGAGTAACTTTTATACATTTTGTTTCCTGAATGTTTATATTTTGAATTTTTTTCGTTAAATATTGTTATAAACATGGATTATAATTAATATAATTAATACACTTCAGCAACATTGCAATATTTGCCAGAAGAAGGGGTTTTTTAACAACAAGCTGGTGTAATTTATCAACCCGATTGGCCCCTAATATCCAATAACAAAAATGTGCACACTAAATAACTATTTAGACAAGCATCCTGTTCCAATTTTCATTGTAATTTTTCCAATATGAAAATTCCTCAGTTGATCCTTTATCCGTCTATTTGAAATGACGATAATATGTATTTAGATGGTTCGTTCTCCACAAATGTTTTCGTTCAACTCCTTTTTTTTTATTAGTTTAGTCTTATCTATTGGCAGAGATCTAGTTTGGAAAGAACTTGAACTTCCGCCAGAAATCATCCCTTTCTATGTCAGAAAAAGGCCCCACACATATTGGATGAATTTGAGAGACTAAAACGAGGGTGAAATGCTACCCAAACGGAATTCAGATTTTTCTAGCCACAAAATTGTGTACCATCAGATTTCCTCGTGGACCATCCACCATCATCCCATCCAACACAAACCTAACAAGTTTCCTTTCTTTATTTTGTTTGCTCTGGTTTTATCATCGACCCTCCCCCAATTTTCTGTATATATTGCATATGAGGATGGATGTTGGTGTGTGCTAGTGAAACCTTCTGTTCGGACAATTCCTGAAAATTAATATCCGCCTCGAACAGAAAATCCTTCTACACCCCACCCCCCACCCTAAACGTTCATTCCACAAAATGTTGACACTTGGCGAAATAAATTACATTTTTATCACTGAAGAGTTTGGCACTTAGATCTTTACGATTTTTTGATATCAGTGACATACTTTCAGTTGTAGGCTTTCATCGCGGCACACCAAAAAGATAAAAGGCGGCAGATCCTTTGTGGAATTAACACTTAAACTGATATCGTTTGGCGTGTTTGTCACAGAATTGCGTGGCACTTAAGTGATCATGTCTGTTTGCTCTGTAAACATGTTGCCAAAGAACATGAGTTTTGCAGCCAATGCTGTTAGTCCAACAGCAATCAACGCACTTAGGGCAATTACTTTACAATAATTTTATTGACAAGACATATCAAATATAAACCACAAATGCATGGTAAAAACAACTTTAAGTCATTAAAATTTTAAATTCAATTCAAGGAATCAAAAAGTGCTATTTTAGTTTATTACGGAAATACACTTTTGCCATAAAAATTATTGAGAAATAATAAAGTGGAGTTTTTCTTATATAATAAAATAAAATGTCATAAAATATTCACGGCATGAAAAAATATTAAATAATAGTTAAACGGGAAAAGTTATAAGGAAATAAAATGCTGTCGTTTCCTTTTTTTACTTCCCTGAGCTTTCGAAGTTTTAATTTATTTTTTTATAGTTCACTGAATTCATTCGTTTACTTTCTGAAAATCACCGTGCACAATTAAATCATGTTCTTGTGGGATTAATTGTTTAAAGGATTTTACAAAAACAAAAATTAAATGAATTCGCAATTGTTTTCAGATTTGCTTTTGTTATTATCGAATTCTGTTTACTTGTTTAATGAACATTCAGTCATTCACATCCATTCGAGATTTTTTTTAATACTTGTAGTAAAAATTATGTAAGTAGGTAATTGTGATAAATTAATTGAAATATGAAAACTACATTCCATTCCTGGTTAATTTATATTATGATTAATTATTTATATAAGTTTGTACAAGTTTGATACCAGATAATGAACATGTTTCCCAACGGCATTTGATTATATTAGTATTAATTATACGAAAATATGATGAATAAACTAGAAATGAATTTCATTTCAATGGCGACCACATTCAGAGAACTCCGTTATAAATTCTTAATAAAATAGGAACAGGTGGAATTATTTATATTTAAATAATTTAAAGGCAAGTCAGATTGATTAATGGGATTTTAATTTGAATTTATCATGTTCTTGATATTGTAAGAAATTGTGAATATAATTATTACAGATTTTTATTGAACAAAAAGTTCAAATTTGAGATTCATTAACACGCATTGTATTGAATTTCAATCTTTCTGAATGAATCTTAATTTTTTGTATTGATTTGCTGAAGAAGATGTTTCAAATTCCGTAAAGTGTAGACAACACTCAATTTTTATTGATAAAAGATTTCGTTCAAGGATTCCATTAGACTTAATTCATTATTTACAAAGTTTGCGGTTGAATAGAACACATTTTCTCTGCTTCCATTAAGCCATATTGAAATCGATTATGTGTCGTCGAAAGTGGATATCATTTCAATAAGCGTCGCATAAATCTTCAAAAAGTATTATTGAATAAAAATAATTTATGTATAATATATAAAAATGATAACTTTACGGTTGGTGATCGCTGTTCAATGAGTTCACGTAGAGTTTATTCACGAATGTATGGACGGTTCATGGGTTTTTGAAATAATAAAAATAAATAAGCGAAACAAAACTAACAGAAGCAAGAATAAAAAAAATAAGAACCGATGATTCTTTTGCACACTTTTAACATCCATTCGCGGTCGTTCACCTGAAGTCACTTTGAATACAAAAGACGGTTCTCTTCTACAGCTCAAGGTTACCTTCCATGCACTGCCGCGGGCCAAGAAGAAAGAATACCACTTTAAGACTCTTCACTTATAAGTCACTTGCGCATGCTCGTTTTCTTGCTGTTTCCATTTTGGAATGATCTCTATCGCGGCTGGTTCAAGAATTTTTCTTTTCCCGAGTCATAGCACGAAGAACAGTCCATCCTTAGGTCTTATAGGAGTCAACAATTGGTTCTACATTACATCTTCTATTCCTGCTTCTTCTTCTTCTTCTTCTTCTCCTGCATGATCAACTTCGCCCTTCTTACTCTTCTTGGACTGTTGAGGGAAGCTTTTCCTTACCACCGCTGCTGATGACATGAACGAGACTTGGTTAGTATCTCAGAGTTAGATAATAATGCAGAACTTGTTTCCGAGTTGAATCCATGAATTCTAGTCGATAACTTAAGGCCTTCAGGAGCCTTGCCGTAAAGCGACATTGTTTCACGAACATTTCTATACATACACATAATTTTTCTGCTTGTTTTTTTTATATATCTTGTTTTATTTTTGTATCTTAGATTTTATTTTTTGTCTTTTGATGAAGAGAACCAAGTATGGAAAAGTTTCTTCCTTGTGGATCTGGTCTCCCCAATTGACGGATTGAATTATGGATGTGAAGAAAAAATTAATAGGCTTCGGATTACACGTTATTAGGGTCATAAATTTACTCTATTATTGGTCGAAGCACTGTAATCATCATTTGAGTCTATCCAAGCTAAGCTCTAATTGCATTGTTAAGTACTCATTGTTAAGATATTGACCTCTTTGTATTTAGTCGATACTAAAGACAAAACAACAAAAATAATAATACACTTTTTATTTCCGTCAATAATACACAAATAAAATAAACTTCACTTAAAGACGGAATTTTAAAATGACTTCGAACGTTTTCATGATTACCTCAATTAATGAAGATAAAAATCACCAACGAACAAAATTAATTGACTCAGTTGGATTTTTTTTCTTTTCTTTAAAGAAATAAAAGACGAAGAAGAATTGTTACAATAAAAATTTTCAATGTTTTTCTGTTTATGGTCAACATGTCGTTAATAGAAAATTTATGCCAAACTGATGAGCATGGAATTGACTAAAAATGTGCATCAGTAATGGATGTTGTACGACATTTATGGACTGTTGTCAGTGAGGGTCTTTACCCTTTTATACAGAATCCCAAACAGTTCAACATTCCAACATTCGACAAAGAAATATCCTCGTGCAATGTGGCTTACAAGGCTTTCTATAAATATCTAGTCATTCTAACTGATTGCAACATATTCAATTTATCACAATCAGTGTTTTCAAACATTTCGAATCCATTACGAAACATAAGAAGATTGTCAATGTAAATTTATTTTGAACTAAAGTAATTTAGCATTCTAAACGGAAACCATTTTCTCTACACAACAAAACATGGATGCAATAAACACATTAGTGTGTTAGAAATGCAATGACAGCATTTGTTTTGAATTAGTAATACCAAAATTGCAATTGTATTCCGCACATTCGACCGTTCTGCACTGTCAATCAATTTTCGATTATCACAAGTGTCAAGGAACAAACAGAAAATTAGTTTATCTAACGAAAGGATGTGCATTGTGCAATGTTTAGTGTTCAATAAATAGAAATTCAATTAAATTGTAAACAGCCACACTTACGTATTCTGCAACATGTCATCAGAACTGAATTTAATTATTGTCCAATTTGAAGTACATACTTAATTGTTTTATTGCAATTTCGAGTATTTCAGTAGAGAAAGCAATTTTAATTTCTGTTTTCTTTGACAAGATATTTGGAATTTTGTTTTTGAATAATACAGTATAATGTTTCCATTGTGTTTATAAAATATAAACAAGATATTTGGGAGTTACATTTCTGCCATAATCAATGATATAATTAAAATTGCATTTATTCAAAAATAAATGTTTACTTTCCTTGTCCTTGTTACCACAATACATCAAACATAAAATTCCATTTTCATTCAGAAGTTTGAATAAATATAAAATGAAAATTTACTCCACAAACATATGAATTCATTTGAAGTTCCTTTTCCAACAATTATGGCATAAATTTTGCGGTATGGAAATATATTATGCAAAAATTCAAGAAATCTTCCTATTGAATTTTCTTCACACTTATTTACCTATCACCAACAGAATCACTTCATTTCAGTGAAAACCCTTTTGTACACAAAAATAATTTTGCAAAAACTACTTTATATTTGTATATCCTTAATTATGTTCGTCTTCAACAAAATTTTAGGCAGCAATTTCGGGTTCCTATTCCATTTCAATGTGTGTGTGAACGTGTGCAAATTCTTCAAGGTTTTCATCAAACGAGGACATTTGTACGATTTAGTTACAGTGGCGGAAGAGATTCCCTTAGACTTTACCATAATTTCTATTAATTTCCAGTAAAACTCAAAACTTATTTAAATTATATTGCGACATTATTACCCTTAAAAATTTCCACTTGTTCACGGAACAAGGACTTTAGTAATTAAAAGGGCACTTGAGGGCTTTTTTCATGCTACAATTCTGTCTACATATTTTTACAAGAGATCCAAAGAAAATTTATGATGTTCTGCCGTATCCTTGCATCCCATATGTGCTCCATATGTGCAATCTTGTACGAAAATGTGCCACTAAAAGAAATACCATCTGTGTATTTTAGTTATACAGTTATTTTGCCCAGGTGCATGTTCATGTTCCATTCATACATATACCAGCCCGCCAAACTCCCTCAAGGAGCCTCTCAATGAGGACATATCCGATCCCCGACACTACACTCTGATGGCATCCATATTAAATTACTCGAGCTCGATGTATCACTTCCCGTGGAATGTGTAGAGAGAGCCATTCATAATTAATAACTATTCACCTTCAGGGCTGGTAAAATTCTCGAACCTATGTGATGGGAGGGTGACACTAGCAGAAGGGTGCATCCTCAACAAGCCCCTTTACCTTGCTCTTTAGATGCATCCATTGTACTTCGGCTCTTGTTGCCGCGTTCTTGAGGTAAACGGCATAAAATTACACGTCTGTCTGCCCCGACCCCAGTTATTCCTGAAAAGTCTGCACAAAGTTCCATTTTATTATTTTTTTTTTGCCTTTTTTTTTGTTATTATTATGCATGCATGACTAAAAAGGCGAGGTGCACTGAATTAACGTCGATTAGCTGCTGCCTCCACCCCACACACCTATATTGTATGTGTCTTGCTAAAGGAGTTGGCTCAAATTACCATATTACATAGCCTAGACCAAACTTGCATAATGGCCACAGGATTCGTGGGTGCTTCTATGGCGGATATCGTTTTGCATTATGAATTTCAAAGGAGTCTATCTACGATGGATGATTTCTTGGTTGAAGGATACACAGGATTCCAAAACTTAAAGCGATTTTATGGTTTTACAGGGGGTTAAAATGGAATCAATACGGAATAACTTAAATGATTGTATTACACTTAAATTTCTTTAAGGATTCTTTCCTTCAGCTGTGTGGCATAGAGGTTAAGAAGGCAAACAGTTTCAGGCTCAAATATCCTTCAGGTTTTCTTTTGTTTTGGTTGTTCTTGTAAATTGAATGAAAAAGGATACATTTATTTAAACATTGTTTGAAATTTGTTGTTTTTTTTATATCAAGTTTCATTTAAACAATCTACATTTTGATCTAATTGCATTCCAAAGTTTAATAATTGCAACTGCTGACTTTAAAATTAGTTCGCCTTCTTCTTCTGCATTGTTTTCCATGTCGTAGGTGTTACGAAAACCAATTTCAAATTTAACCCCGAGGTCTTTGAAGTGAGTGCATTCATTTACCTACAATGTATGAATTCATTATAGCCTGCACCCTCGACTTTAATCAATCTCCATTTTAATGTACATTTCACCGTAAAATTGTTTTGGATATCAGCAAATGCTGACTTAATATCTCTCATACCCACAAAACCTCGAACCATGGCTTATCGCTCTTGTTCAATAAAACATGAGTTCTACAATGTTGGACAAGTGCATTTTATTGGTTCTTTTACACATTCATGGCTGTCGTGCGATTCTCCAATCGTAAATCAGCACTGCATTTTCAGTGAAGTAAATTTTATCCACTTCAGCAAACTTAACATAATCATCAATGGATATGCATTGAAAATGATAGTTAATTCTCTTAATGCAACATTTAAACTGAAAAATGAAATTTATTCCATAGACTAAGAAACATCGGTTTCGTATTCCTTTGTAAGACTTATAATTGGGTCTTCAACGAAAGCAACAATATTTTTTAATTGTACATTTTCCTACTTCATAAATCACGAGAATACTCGGTTAGCATCGCGTCGAACATTCGGTCGTAAAATGCCTAATTAAATTTCAGAATTCCACGAAGTCATTAAAACTGAGAAAAGTCAAATACAGGCGTTGAAATGACACCAACGACCTTTTCAAGTCACTTCTTAGATTGACTGCAGTTTATCCCATGGTAAACGGAAGAATAAACGCAATTTATTTTCTTGTCAGTCTTACGAATTATTCATTTTTTAAAGTTTTGAATTTCAACACCCAAATTCACGCCCAACTTAACTACTTTTAAATATCATCCTACACTATACAATTTCTTTTGATGTTCATTAATACTTAAGACGCCTTCGAAAAAATCGAAATAAGAAACCAAAAACAGCAAATAAAAAAAAAAAACAAAATGGGAACGAGCATTTCAAAGATGGTGGTCTAAAAATAATCCGGACGTGTTAAGGCGTGGCGCGGTAAAAGAAAGGTCGTAAATCCATTAGAGACGAAAATCTCTGAACTGGAATTCGGCTGCATTATTTGGCAACATCTCAAAATATCAAAAATGTACGCAAATCCAAAATAATTTTTGACTTTCATCACACAGGCGAACGACGACGCGACCACGACGCCAGACTGCTTAAAACAAAAAAGTGCATGCGTTGATTGCAGTTGCACAATGTTTTGTTTGCGCTTGCACAACTCACTTTACTGATTACATTTAGTGCATAGGCTGCTTATCTCTTGTAACGCGATTAAACATCGTTTCCTTCATTTATTCTATTTCTTATTTGCCTCGACTTTTTTTTTAGTATCCCAAGTGTTGAAAGATTTGTGCACACGCCTAAAGACCTCAACTTTAAATTTACACACACTTGAATAAAAAATAAAAGAATAAAATAAAAACACTAGCCCCAACCGCAAAAGAACAACAAAATGTAGAAAAATCAAATAGAAATACAACAGAATTAAAAAAAACAAATATATTGAAAATGCCAACAGCAGTTGCGGTTAGTTTGACTCGGCTTGTCTCTCAATGTAACCCTTTCCTTGAATTAATCCCGCGACCCGCGTGCTACGTTAGTCATTTTGGTACGTGCGCACGCATCTTAAACACTCCAGAGGAAATGGTTTGCGGTGGTACTTTGAATACCGAATGAGTTTAATTTGTTTACTCAGTTCTGTTAACAAACAAATTGTCACAATTAACGAACGAAAATTAAAACATATAACACTAAAGAATTTATTCGAACAAGTGAATTTTGATGAATTGAAAACGTTTTTAATTTTGTATTCAAATCAAGTGCGACTAAGTGCAAAATGTAGGTGGGTGGAATTAAACAGAATTTATGCAAATGTAATTTGTTTCAATTCAGCAGAATTCTCTGCACATTTTATAGCAGAGAAAATGTATTTTAATTATATTTAATGCAAATTATTTTAAGACTTACTTTTGATGGAAGTATTTAAGGACTATAAGGAAATTAATTTATATAAGAAGTGCAAACCCTTTTGTTTATATACAGTAATCATTTGAAAAAATTACCCAATTATACCCTCCTTTTTTTGAGGTCATTATCCCTTTTTTAAAAAAAAAGAGCAAGAAACATTGTAATTAATCTTGCGGAAAATTTTCCCTCCTTTTAAATCACAATACAACAAATTGATGAGAGGTTTTTTTGTTCAATTAAATTTCATTGATTTCTACAAAAAATAAAGAATAAAATATTGATATAATCCAAAAATGGAAAAGCTTCAACAAATATTCGAATAACAAGAATATTTTGATGTTCAATGGTATACAATAAAAGGGAACAGAATAACCAGAGAATGGCGAATGTGGTCCATGGAAGAACTCACGGTCGAGTGTGTGTTGGCAGCATCACAGATATGCGTTAACAACAGGACATTAACCAGGCAAAAGTGATCATATCTCTTTTGGACAAATCGACCGCATGAATCAAGGGTCCAAATGCCGTGCCGGACAATCGATGGTGCATTATTCATTAGGGTCTCAACCATTATCATTCGCTTTCTATATTTCTATCTCTTTCTAATTCGATATTCTGGTCACGTTAAAGGGGATAGGATGGAGGCGGAAACTGGGAGAATATGCAACATATGTCTACCATTCATTAAGGGCCTTTTGTCCTGAAAAGGGGCCGCCTTTCCATAAATACCTCATATTTCTCTCAGCAAAAAGGGGCTGCAGCGGTGGGGAGGATCAAGGGAATGCCTGAAGTCCTCCTGTGCAATGGATCTGAAATCCTTCGAGAATTTTCACAAATACACACATCTAAAGGGCATAATTAGTAAACACTCGACGCAGGAGTTGAATAGCATCCATTTCGGGACGTGTTACACGGATGCTGGCAAGTAAATGTTGACAAAAAAAAAAAAAAATGATGAATACAAGAAGCACATTGGTAAAGGGGGAAATTAGCAAGGATAGAATGACTCTAGCTCTGGTTCACAGGATGTGAGAATTTCAGACCTGATTAAATTTGCTTCGATGCTGTGTCCTCATTACGTACAGGATTTGCGAACCTAACAAGCATTGCCTACGTTACGGAGATTTTATTTTCTCCATCATGGCAGAGCTCCTCATTTTGCATTGTTTTACTTTCCTGTAAACAAAAATGTTGCTTTCCGTGAACACAAAATCGGTAGCAGGATGAAGTTTTCACAATTTTTAGAAACTCTCTGTTCAAATTTTTCATCACTTCAAAATGAATTGTGTAAAATCATTTGAACCAGGTGAGAATAGTTAACGGGAGCTATGCGAATTGAATACAGAATAGCAGTAACAAGTAAGTGAAACAAGGATTTTCTTCTCGTCCGGGAAATGGATAAAATGCATTAATTTGAATACGCTTATTTTGACAAAATGAAGAGATTTCCAATTTGTATTTAGAAACTTCAAACTATTTAAACTATTTGAATTTCTTGTCAGAGAAAAGTGGTTTTTTTTTTTTGTAAATCTTAAACAAACTGTTAACCAAGGTCAAATGGTTTTTTACCAAACTCATCAATTTCGAGGAACCCAATCCCAGTCTCTATCAATCAAGTGTCCAATTCATATTGGTGACATATCCTCGTCCAAATCACATAAATCACTCTCTTTCTAGGCTAAACAGAAATTCTTCCTTTTATCCTTTCTTACATTTAGTTTTTTTTTTTATTAACAAATTACCATTGAAAACTTCGAAAATAATTTAACCACAAGAGTTACTTCTCGTATGGAAGCAATTTGTCTGTCGTAAGAATAATTTGTATCTCAATCAAATCAATCAATTTTGTGGCATCAAGTTTGTTAGATTCAAAGGCAAAACAAAATTAAAAACAAATAATATAAGAGGATTTGTAAACTATTAACGAAGTTTAACGTTCTGGGAAACCATTTTCAGTTGGTTAGACATCTTGTCGTCACCACAAACATCATCTTTACGCTTCGATTCATTTAACAATGATTGCAGCGATTTCTTCCAATCATTTAGCATCTCTAATTGCAAAAATGGAATAATAAAATAAACTTTTCTATTGCCAATTCAGTCCAGAGTTATTTATAAATCATGATTATATTGATTTGCTATGAGGGAACTAAAAACAAATAAAAAAAAAAACAAATGCTGAACGACCTATTTCAGCAATGGTCATGTTCATGGTTTATTTCTCGCTGCTGTTTGTTTAAAAAGAAGAACAAAAAACAATGGTTCCCTTTCAAACAACTCTATTTGTGCAGACGATGTGAATACCACTCCTTTATATACTTATGTATATTTGAATGTGTATGTAAAAAAAATAAAAAGGTTTTTGATTCGGGTTCCACAGCGAACACTGCCGTCGCGACTATAACAAGTGCACTTCTCTGATGGTCGTTCTCAAGCTCCTTGTTGTTGCAAAATTTATTTAACTTCATAAGTAACATCCTCAAGTTTCATTGTTAAGTCCTTTCGAGCAATTAAGGGAATTTCTTCAGGAGCTATTCAACCAAATGCCTATGGAAGGGTACTTGACGGAAGTTTTTCACAAAACCTCACCCCTGTCTTCACTTCTTCAACATTCTCGACAAATTTTCGATGGTATGGAATTCAATAAAGTTTTTCTACTCACCTTCAACTTTGGCCAAGGCCAAGACGGATATTGTTTGGAGAGCAGGAATGGCCCAGGCAACCAGGTGAAACAGATGGGATTTATTTTCGATGGCTTCGTGGCCCCATTTAAGGCCAGCTGCCAGGAACCAAGCGAACGCCAGGCATGACCACCAGGCGAATGCGGCCATACAGCAAAAATATAGGGCCATGAAGAGAACCGTACAAGATGTCGATTGTCGATGTCCCTGCACAAATTAATTATTACATAATAATAGTTTTTCCACATGCCAATTATTGTAATTAAAAAATTTTTATGGACGATGACTTACCTGAGTAATCGTGGACATCATCTGCAGACGACCCAAACGTATGGGCGGAGGAAATGGCTCTCGACATGCAACCGAATCACCTGCTCCAAGTCCAGCAACATAAGCACAGCCCACGATCAAGTAGCATACGGCCAGGAAGACTATCGCTCGTTCTGGGTATCGAAACCGGGATGAGTCGATTAGGAATGTTAGCACCTGGAGCAAGAAACATACCCATAATAACTGTTTTTGCCATAAAACACAAGCGTGGTTTTGTTTTTCAACGTTTTCCTATTTTTTTTTTCTGTCTTCTTCATTAAACGGTAACTCTGACATATGCGGCAGAAAAGAAAAAAAAAGAAAGAAAATAAAGACCAGCCAAGACACAAGGCACGAGGACAAATTGCTTGGAAAATTAAGTTAGTACACCAAGGAGTCAAGATATCAACAAAAAGGTCATCATCATCTTGGACAAGTTTTAAAGGACACCAAGCTACAAGGTATAAAATCCCTCAGCTGCGGAAAATCACCCCTCAAGATGGTCATTGTACAATTTTGACCTTAGTATTGCTGGATTTTACAGGGTGACTTCTTTTATTAACCGAAGTTGATGCTGAGGACACAATGAAATAGACGGACTGGAATGAAAGAAATGGGAAATCTTCCCCCAGAAAATGTCATACCATTGCGCCTAGACTCTTTTTCGCTTGTTTTGGGGAGGGTGAAAGGGAACACCAAAATAAGGACACCCCTCGTAATGAGGGTCTTCATCTAATGGCAATGCTGATGATAGCGAAATATTGTTTACGCTATTACTTTCCCCGAGTGTCATCTGTAATGCTCATTTCAAGCAGCTGAGAAGCCATTCTTTTTTCGTCTTCCCTCTACAGACTGTGTTGCCTGCCCAAAACCAATGCTAAGCTATCGTTTTGCTTCTTCCACGTTTTTGTGAATTACTCCTTTTTTTTACTTGTGGCAATTCCAAAAGGAGTTGCAAACTTGACACGGAGTCAAGTCGTATCTTTTTCTTAAACAGAATATTAAAAGGAAAAAAAGCCAGCACTGCCAAAGACATTTATTGTTATCTGGTCTTTCGACGGATGTCTACCTCTTTTCTATTCATAGAATTTTCAAAAGGATAAAGTTACAACAACGAAGGAAAGGATAATTTTAGGTGGCAATAATTCAATGACGGAACGGTAAAAATCATCATGTTGAAACATGGATCGAAGATTTTTATATAAAATCAATTTTCAAAAATGATGAAAATGTGTCAAACATTTTTGCAGACTCGAATTTTATTTTATCAAGGAATAAGCAAAAGATTTTTGGTGTATGCAGACGAAAATTATTGATTTTGATATTTTATGACCCTCAAATATATTGAATAACGTCTTGAAATATTGAATGAAAATTATGATGAGAAATATCTAGAAAATGCTTGATGCCCCGAATATAAGACGCCGCAGAAAATCAAACTCAATCGAATCTGATTAATGTTTGTGTAAACCGATTGGAAATGGATTTAATTTCAAAATTGAGATTTTGTTGAAATTGTCCTTTGATTTCAAATTACTTAATGTTTCCAAACTGTTGCACTTGGATGCCGACTTCAACCATCTGAATTTTCTTGCTTACAGACTCAATAATCTCTTTGCTGAAAATATAAATCATCCAAAATTCACAAAATAAAAATATTCTTGGTAATTCTGGGATCTACTTAACAAAATTAAATCACATCTGAGAATAAATTAACTCAAAATTGAATCATTAACACGAAACTAGAAAACCAGAAACAGTTCCAGATGTCTGATTTAGTTTCGTCTATATTCACGTGAATTGGAACCACTCACTTCAAACTTCAAAGGGTGTATGAAAACCTAAATAAACCCTATCAGTGGACACCTTTTGGATATTTATCATCCAGAAACGAACAGGTTGTTTATTCCAACCGCATTGCACAAAGGCTTTTGAGTTTCCTATTTCTCGGAAATCCATAAAAGAAGCTCACAGCTCCCGGTGCTCCCCGCGTCTGTAGGCGACAGGGGAGCAATGGTGTTGTGGCGGTATCACCAACGAATGCACTTGCACTTACTAAGTAACATCAAAGTGATTCACATGTGCGGGCACTG
Organism: Leptogaster cylindrica; assembly: GCA_963082835.1. NCBI lineage: Eukaryota > Metazoa > Arthropoda > Insecta > Diptera > Asilidae > Leptogaster > Leptogaster cylindrica. The sequence continues at coordinate 32,347,391 of OY720107.1, forward strand.
TTTGATCCAACTATCTTATACATGTTGTATAACCCTTTGATTACTTACCGTGAACAAGCAACTTGCAACGCAAACGGCCGCCCAGGATCCCACCCAATACCGGAGCACAGCACGTTCATTTTCTGGGAAAAACATTGCATGGCACGGGGCTCCACAGTCCCTGGTTTCCTGAAATAAAAAAAAAAGGAAAAAAAAAATTAGAGATGGTATTTAGAGCGAATGAATTGAGTAATTTGCTTCTTTTATTGTGAACATAATTTTATCATTACACAAACAAAAACAAAACAAGAAGGACATTAAAACACAAACGGAAATATTAAAAAAATAAAACAAAACATTTGCGACTAATGGCGGATGTCTGCCAACGTTCAGTCTGAAATTGACGATGGCTCATTAGTTGCATGAATTAAAAAACATAAACAAAAATTTCTGCTTTGCTTTTTATGACGAAATGAAGTTTTACCTCGGAATATTGTAATTGACGTCCACTTGGAAATTTCATGCACGCATATATCACAATTTTTGCATAAATTAATGTAAATGAAAAACTTATTTAAAATAAAAATAATAATCCGTTGAAATTGCTAATTATGTTTTCAGAATGAAAAAATATTTTTACTGATTACAAAAAACAATGAACGAAAAATTTGAGGTACTAAAGCACTTCTGTTTTTCCACCAATATTTTTGTATTGCGTTTAAATTTAAAAAAAAAAAAAAAAAAAAACTTAATAGATTTACAATTATATTGTTTTTCTGTTTTTCCATTAATGGTTTATTAAATTTTTATGTGCTCTGATTCAATTAATTAAGGCAATTAATTTCAGAAAGCATTTTCCAATAGGTACCGATAAGAATTTAATAAAAATCATTTTATCATTTAGGTATTTATTGAACTATTCCGTTAGGTTTAATTAATTTAATAAAAAATATTACTGGTGCAAAAGATGAACTAATCAATAATTTAATTTATTTTATTGTTTTGCAGATTAATTTGATATTTGTTTTTCAACGGCAAGCTCACTTTTATAATCACATCTAACTGGAATTGCGTAACAACATCAAAGCACTTTCAACATTCATTAATTCACCGCCATCGGCTAAATTGTTCCTTATCAATTTTCAATGTTTTATGCCTGATCGCCATTTTTTCGAATCTTGTTTTCGTTGATCGTGTCGGAACTATAACCAGCTTAAGGAAACTGGTAAACATTCCTTGAAGCAAAATTTTAGAGCAGAGAAAATCATTAAAATATGCGAATTAAGCCTTTTTGCGGTATCAACCAAAGAAGGAAATAAACGAAAATCATCTTAGGCACGTTCTCTGATAAAAACGGTAAATTATAAAATATAAATTTTCCCAGTCAAAATCTTCGTATGCGTGCATATGTTTAGCAAATCGCTTGCAAACCTCAGAAAATCATTGAGTTTTATCATAATTAGCAATAGTAATTATCTCCGCATTCCCCTTTAATACCCAATCCGTAAAATGTCCGCACCTCTGGGGTGCCGCTGTTCGGACAACGCAACATTTTACCACACCATGACGCTTGTAATTATCCAATGATCGTTACCAGTCCAACGTTTCATTTGCTTACGGTCCGTGGTCAATCCAGGATAGATCTATTCCATGATACTGGATACGATCCCGTCAGGTGATACCGTGCTTTGCTGAGTGCTTTTTTATGCTTCACTTGTAGGTCGATATCTCCGGGAATCTTTGTAGCACAATTTCTTCCAAGCAAACTGGGGTAATCGATACATTTTCCACCTTTATTTTTATTTTTTCTCTATAGGTTCGGTTTTGATTTGTTGGTTTTTTTATATCTTTAGTGTCTCAACTAAGGTGAGGCGCGTATATTTTTTTGTTTCACATTTCATTAAGCCATGACTGATCATATTCATTGTGGCTGGGTTGTTGTGGTCAAACCAGGTTGTCTTTACCAGCTTGGTGGTCACAAGAGTGTTCATAACACAAGCCAATGTCGGATGTGAGTCTTTATAGTATGAGTTTCAATGTACATGGTGTAAAATGACGACACGATATTCGTGAGAACAAAAGGGTTTTCAAAGTTTGATGGAATGTCAATTTTTGCACAAAGAATCTATTGAACTCGAATTGATCAATTTAATTTAAATTGTTGTGTTTAACTTCTTTCAACCCTAAATTGTTATGCAAAATCGGATTAAAATCAACCCAAACCAGAACAAGGAAAGGGTGGGGCAGCAAAGGTTTTTTTGAGTCCCGCCTAAAACCGATTATCATATCCGAATACCTGACCCTGAACGCCTTACCTCACCTGAACCAACAATAAAATCACCCCCTTTGGTTGATGTTGCAATGCGACTTGATGTCAGGCCGAAGGTTCCCAATTAACTCAATTTTCGTCCCTCAGAAATAATGAATACCAACAAAAAAACATATCTAGAAACCAACTTAAATTCGGTTCTCAAACATTGAAAATGTCCTTCGGTTCGCCTTGAAATGCTCAATCATCCCCGAATGTACTGTGAAAAAAAATTTTACAACCCTCAAATCAGAAAAAAAAGGGCGAAGACAATTGTGAAAGGGCAACAGACGACCCCGATTGCCTTTAACTTCCACACAATTTTCTGTATCCTTTTGATACTCCGACCGCACGAAAGGACTTCTTCTACAAAGGAAATTCATTTATAGCAACAAATTAACAAACAGGTTCAGAAATACATTTTTCAGTTGGTCTCTTTTTTTTCTGGATACAATTTCGTACACGGAATGGTTCGGACATAGTCCTTTTGCAGAACGTTTATCAACCAAAAAAAAAAAAAAAAACACACACACAATATACAATCCAACAATCAACGTGTCTAGATTCAGGCGAAAAAAGTGTATTATTACAGTATGGTGTCAGCGTTGGTCAAGTTGTTGGGAATATTTTTACGTTACTTTATTCATTTATTCAGTCTTGATGAGGGTTGAATTATAGTCATCCCCCGGCTCCTCCCAATGCGTGCAATGCTCGGGACCTGAACTATTCATTGATACACCACAGTGACGTAAACAGAAAATTTGTGAACATTGGTGTCTACATATTTCCGAAAATTTACAACAAATCGAAGGACATTCCAACAAAATTGCAAATCGATTTGTACCCTTATTACAGAATTTATGGAATTTATGTTCATATGTGTATGTTTGAAATTGTTCCCAAGCCACTGGAAGTTTGACATAGGCAACAAAAGTATTGGAAATATTAAATATTATATGAGTTACGGAATTCACACGAAGCAAAAAGTGCTACCCTTACAAAAATAGTCAAGAAATCGGAACTATTAATTTAATTTTGCACAGTGGGGATCTTCCGGATTCATTGCCCAGCATCATGGTTCCAAATTTATATTCTATCCCCCCGGAAAATCGTAGTCATTATTTTTGCTTAAAAAAAGAAACTCGCAAACGATAAAAGTCTTAGAGAAAAGTGCTCCCCACGGAGACCGGCAGTTGTCCAGGACCCGTGAAATAATTTCACACTCCCTCTTCTCCTCCTGTTGGTTCACGGTCTATGGTGTAAGCGAAAATATTTATCCATGGACACGGAATTTTGTGGACGATATGAAAAATATTTGAATCAATGATAAAACGGCTGAAAGGAAGGAGGAAATGGCTCAAGCTGATGAGAATTGTAGTAACTCCTGAATCTGTATTCTGTTCATTTTTTCCGAATTTTATATTGCAATGGATAAACAGAAAGGGATAATATAAAACATATTTCTGTTAAGGATCCCAAGAGAACGTTGAAAAATCGTCCGCAGCTGTGTGAATTAATTCATTCATTGGATGAAGGACATTGGGTTCATTGAATGGTTTATGGAAGGTTCAGAATAATTGTCTTTTGTTTGATATTTATAATCGAAATTGGACTCAACTCTTGTCCAGTTCAACTTCCCCGCTTAAAAGGATTCCTTATTTATGTATGTTCATTTGAAACCCTCATAAAATTTTGTGGTCAATTTATTTTTTACTAAAATTTTATTTGTTTGATTTTTGAAAAAAAGGGCCACAAAATTCACCAGTCAAGGATTTATGATGGCACTTTTTTGGAGATAAACCAAATATTTGATATCAAAATGCCATAAGGATATCCGTGATATGGTCAATTATTCGGCTGACCGTTTCCAAAGAATTCAAATATCCACATTAAACATGTACAATTTATCGAATTGATCAACTTTGAAATTTGAAAATGCCAAGAGACTTTGACTCTTAAAAATGCCTGAAGCTTAAACGCAAACTTAATTTTTACTTCTTGAGAAATTTTTCAATTTATCTTTTTTAAAATGCACACTTCAGCAATCCTCTCCAAGATTCTTGTATCGCAAAGAAAAGCTTCCCGAAAATTTGCCATTTCGTTTCTGACAAAATAAAATTAAAAAAAATGGCAAAAATACCATCCCCGGAAAAGTACAGACAGTGAATTCAGAATTGTACAAGGGATGAAAGCACCCTTCATATCTGCCACAAATATCGCAACTTTTCGAATGCTAAAACTGGGTAATGTTAGGGGGATGAAAGCGAGCAACATCTTCATGAAATTCTTTCCAGGTTCAGGTTCGAACTTTCATCGCTCCTCCACACCGGAGGTTGTGATAGCAGCAATCCGAAACGGAAGTGCTTCTTTAGGCACATGAAGGATGATTCCCGAAGTTGTTTATCGAGGCTTCTTCTTCTACCGTTTTACAGTCCACAAGTGTTGTAAACTCTCCTCCCCAAAAACTTAACTATTTTTCTTTTATTTTTTCTTGCTTCATTGATGACGAAAGTTTTCATTAAATTTATCAAAAGTTCTGTTGCAAGATCAAGTCTAGCGTAATAAACAAAAGTTTGCCGCATTGAAAGAAGTTACGAAAAACTTTTTTCCACTCGTCTACACTTTTATTATTATTTTTTTTTTTTTTTTCTTGTAAATCTCTCTCAGATACTAAACAGAAGTGCTCACTAACACAGTGCTGTAGACAGGTGTCCACACTTATTAGACAAACTTCCTTGATGGACATTCCTTGTTCGGATAAAACAAACAAAAGATAGATCTTTATGACAAACGGAAATCAATGCTGTGAGGGCATTTTAGGATTTATAAATATCTCAAAGTTTCCATTAAATGGAAATTGATTTTCTAGGTCACAATTTCGAGTATAAACATTTGCGCTAGTTACATCCGTGTGACATGTTTTCTTTTTCTCTTTCTGATAGTGAAAATCCATGTTTAACCTTTTTCGATTTTCATTTTATTTGCACTTGTAAGATAAACAACATTTGAAGTTTATAAAACGCCAAAAACCGATGGTCATTGTCTGATAGAATAAATTTAATTATCAACACTGAAAAATGTGTTTATTTATCAAAAACAAAGGTAGTCAAGTCATTTGAGCATGCACTTTTATTTGCAAAGTAATAAGAAACCGGGATTTAATTTTTTTGCTTACAATGAACGTTCATTTAATTAGAAATTTGTTGACAATAAACCATCAATTTTTTGTTTCTTTTTTGTTATTTGATTTGACCGATGTAGAATATTTATGATTGTTACACACTCGTATCAAGTTACCCAATGGGAGAACATGTAAAGTGGATGATAATGCATGATATTTCCACACCGTCCCCCTGAGTCAATGCAGTAAATTTGAGCACCGCGGATAGAGTAAACATTTAACGCAAATTGTGCACTTTTTTGTGGAAATTTACTTCGCTTTAGCAAATCTGACGATGTGAACGGAAATGATTCGCGATTTTGTCTACGAAAATTTCTCGTGCTCTTTTCTAGTATTAATGCAATTTAACTTTTGTTAAATGCGATCTTCAAGAACTTACTTTTTAAATTACTATGGTGGAAATTTTTTATATGATTATTCAATATTCAGTATATCATATAAACCTCTTGAGTTGTTTATTTACTTTATTTATAAAAAACGCAGTACAGAAACAGTATAACACTAAAGCTAAAAAAAATAAAACAAACTAAATTACATAAGACTAAAATAATGCAATAAGAAAAAAGTACAAATTGGAAAGATTAATGAAAACATTGAGTTATGTAATTAACCTAGAGAGGACCTCAATTTAAAAATATTATAGTAACAGTTCAGAGAACCAATTTGAAGATTATTTTGAGAATGCTGAAAACGGATCACGGGTGAATTGAAATAAACAGAAAGTACAGCTCTGGGAGGAACAAATATATCATTATTATCATTAATATTGGAACTCGTAATATAAATTAATTAACTAGTTGTTCTTAGAATGTTGTTACAAATGCGATAAAGTGTGTACTCATCGATATAAAGTCTTCAATCGGCAAGACAGGATAGGTTTAATACGGATAATCTATCAGGATAAAGAATATAAGGCATGTTAAATTTTCTAAAAAGGCTATGGTTAAAGTTACGCTGCACCGTTTCGATTATGTCAATGGTATTTATTTCTCTGTGTTATTAATATAAAAATAAATGTTAACATAATTATAATAACAAATGGCGTAAAACTTCCGCAATATTGAAATGAACAAATAAATTGTTGATCCTTTATATTCGTCGCAGTACAATAAGCGATATCAATTTTAAGCAAATTGCATTTTATCTATCAGTTGCAATTGCAACTTCCTCTGATTCATTCAGAGTGTTGTTTTTAATCAGATAAAAATAAAAAACAAAACAATGCCATCAATGCAGGCTTCGTTCGTCGTCTGGAAGTGTACTTTCAATGCGACTGAGCCCAGATGAATTTGCTTTTGTTCCCCTTGAGCTCCCACTTCTGATAAGCGCCACAGCTGCCTGGGTCCTGATAAGCCGCCTTTTGTCTCTTCATAAAGGCACAATTGATCAGCACCCAAGGCGTGATTATACACCAAAATTGGATGCCCCAGCATCCTTAATAAGACTGTAATGAAGGGAACGCGGGTGATTCTATAAATCAAGCTCTCTCCGATCCCCTATTATCCAGAAAAGCTCCATGTGCCTTTAGTCGCCTCCCTTGAACCCCTGTGTTAATTTACGATGGGCTAGGGAGCAGGGTCAAGTCGGGATAACAGGTATCCTCGACTTATTGTTCATTGGACACAGGTAGCAGGATATTCGGACAAAGCAACAGACACTAACAACCATCACTTCAGTTGGATAGGGATGGTGGACGATGGTGGCACATTCTTGGGATGATTTATGACAATCGGGAGAACACGGTGGGGGACAAGTGTTAAGCAGACTGATGGTTAGTTCTCGCTGTATTACACACCTTCCCGCCAACTTTCAGGGAATATCCCATTCCGGAGGGTGTCTTCAGTTGTACCGGGCAGACAAAACCAATGTTTCTTTGTGGTCCGACATCGGTGTTCTTTCGACCATTAGTAAGTTTTGGAGTTTTGCTCTTGTTGGGTGTGGGTGTTGTGGCGGTATTGTTTTGAGGCATGCACAGGACTCCGTGCTCCTGTTCCGGATATTTGGAGCATTCCAGATTATCGGGCCAGTGAAAGTTGTAGTGCTTCATGAGGGTCTCACACAGGCGAGCAGATTCACAGAGGCTTCGACATGGGGGTATTGGCTCCTCCAGGATGGTGCAAACTGGCACATAAACAGAGCACAGAAACAGCTGCAAATCTGGACTACATCCGATTTTTACAAGCGGTGTAAACTGATGAACATCCAAACCCGCTTCCTCCTGTCGACTATGTCCCATTAGATTCGGCATTATTGTCCAATTGTACGGAATGTCCTTGCAAATGGATATTGTAATTAGTTCACATTTCTCATTTGGCGGTTTCATATCACTCATCATTTCACCATGAGAACCGTCATGCACTCGCACAGCATTCAACACGTTGTACACAGTGAACAATACAACAAACAACCTCATTGTGAATTTAATATTTTTAATCGAATTACCACTTAACTACCACAAACTATTTTCAATCACAAAATCACGATCAACTGAATCACGTTCACAGTAGTGCAAGAACCACCATCATTAAAATTCACAAACCATGGCCGCGCGGCAACGACTGTTGTAGATTGGTTTAAACACGCGCGAGAAATATCGCGCGTAGTTTTAAAATTTCCAATATACAATAAAAGTGTGATGAATCTTTCGAATATATTATTTGGCGTCAAAAATTTTAATTTCGGGTGCAAAAAAAACGGAAATCCCCGGTACACTCTAGCAGAGTACGGAAGCCGACCGAAGCGCACTCTATCAATTCCAGCGTTCAATCTCACCCTCACAATCCGACTGCCATAAACAAACTGAACAAGAAGAAAACTGGTTTCGCTTTCGACTTGCCGAGGGCCAAGGGGACACGAGATTTGCGTGTGTATTCCATTCAACTTTTAGATCCCATTTCAAGTTATATTCTTTGGTATTGCAATCGCTTTACAACCCCCGTGCAATAGGAATGGTATTCCACATAATACACACGCAAAATACGTCGGCACAGAAAATGCACAACAGCCGCGATTGTAAACACCGGCTGGTAAATGGAATACTAGTGTGGAACACCAACACTGCTTTTCAGTCACCATCGTTTAGGTCGCATTCGCTTTCTGTTTAGGTCTCATTGGTCGGCTACATTCGTTAGTACGTTGGGGCTGCCAGAGCAATCCTAAAACTACGAAAAAAGATGGCTGAATTCTATGAACGGTATTCCACTCTTGAGATGCTCATCCTGTAAATGAAATTTAAAACAGCTTCAACAGCATTAGAAAAAGTTTGTTAAACACATTAAAAAGTCTTGTAATGTTTTTTTTTTAAAAATTACAACAATGTGGTTCAATAAAATGTAAAAGATTTCTTTTCCTTGGTTTTCAAAACGTGCAGGTTGTTTTAAATTTTCATTTATATCAACAATGTATTGAGCTTCAATATTTATTCTTTAATCGCCGGTTTTTCTAAATGGAAATTTACAATGCAGAAAGAAGACACATTATGCTTGAAGCGCTGGAAAATCTGGTTCAATAATTAACACGTCTTCAAAGTACATTACTTTTTATTTACCGTACAGTTTACAGCCTAACGACGAGAACACATTAACGCCATAGAAATCTCTATTTTATTCTACATGCGTTTGTGTTTTTTGTTTATTTTTGCAATCACTGATGAGAATAGATTCTCGTAAATTCGCAATACATGAAATGTAGAAAAATTTCATCTAAAATGTCTAGAATTTTATTTGCTGCTTGTTCTCGTTGGACACTTAAAATTCTGCTTCTGATTTTTATGGTTTATATGAACGTTTTATAATCTGTTGAGTAAGTTGTAATTAGTTTCATTGCTATAAAAGGAATTATAAATGTAAACCAGACTAATTCATGTCCTTCGTTATAAAGCGCCTGGAAGAGCACTTATAATCTGGGTAAAACCAAATGGCACACAATCGATGCAACCAAATGAGCGGAAATGTTAAGTCTATTTTACAGAAGCTGTATATATTCTAAAAATATCCCCAACAATAACATAGCCCATCTTCCACCTACACACTCATTACGTCGCCCACTGATCTAGATTAGACCCCATCTACCTTCCAGCAAAAAAAGGGTTGCAGAATCAAGAGCCAGCCCCATCTTCAAATTGAGTCAATGTTCTCTTATCAGGGGCAATTTTCCATAAAATCCAGAGACATTTGTCGACGCCTGGAAGCCCTTTATCCTGCCGTCGTCCGTTGATACTTCAAGTACAGACTTAATTGTCCTTGTATTGATTTATTCTTGTAAAAGGGTACTTCTGACACGTTGTAGAAGAATACACGGAAAATAATAAAGGACTCAATTCACTTGGATTTTCTTCACGTGCCGTGATTCAATTCGGCTCAAAACAAAAAAAAAAGGTAGTACTGTGTCTTCCACTCTTCCCCGCCTAACGTCTGTAAATCACGCCGCCAAACCATTCTGCAAAATGTCGCCGGCATAACCAGGAAGTGAAAGTTGAAGCAACAGAACAGACAGAAAATTCCATCCCAAAGTCGGCACCCCGCAGAGTTTTAACGGCGGTGGTGGTCGGTGCACCACCCTTAAAACATAAAATCGATAGCCGACATCGAGTGGAAAATCCTTCTGTGATGACGGGACCAAATAGACTCATCCACCATAGCTGCGAGGGGATGTATTATATATAAAAAAATGGGGGAGGCTTTCCCGGAGGGGGTGTACGAATATGACACAAAAGGGAGCCAACGAGAAATGCCAGTGCGTTTTACAATATATTCAAACTCTGAAGTAGGCTGCAAAAAATAAATGCCAGTACTGCACTACCCTCACTCCTGGGGGCAGTTTGTGAGGGTCCGGTTTAATTTTGCACGAAAAACTTTCAAGAACAGGACTTAAAGGAATTTCAGGTTTCTTTGAAATTCCTTCTCGATGCCAATTTTAGGTAGAAATTCTTTAAATAGCTTGAACAAGATAACCCCAACTTTTCCGCCGGATGGAACTTTGAAGGCTATTAAAGCGGATAAGTTCATTTCATCAAGCAATTAATACTTAACTTGTTAACGAAGCAAAAATTCTTGCAAAAAGGATTATAACTTTTGGAAATTTCCGCAAATCATGTTAATACAATTATTTCAAGATTTTTTTTAAAGGTTGAAATAATATATCCTTTTCAGATTACTGAGATGAACTTTTGTTGTCAAGGAGGACACTTTGTTGAATTCCTTTTCCCCGTGTCTCGATGAATAAATGACTGCCAAAGAACATCACTTGTCATTGTATATGTAAAATTGCTAATTTTCCTACACTGAGCAATGTCCTTATTCTCGCTTACATTGAATGAAATCCAATTTCCTTTCCACAAACTAAAAGAAACAAACGTTGGAGGGTGGTAACGAAAAATGCCAGACTAAACCCAAAAAAAAAAAAGAAAAACCACCAAGAGAATTCAAATTGAACCGAAAAAAATACCTCCGACTAGTAAAGGACCTTTCCTCGTTCCCAAAAAAAAAAAAAAAGAATTTCACCTTTTTTTCCTCGGTTCAGGGACTCAGATCAATTTAATTTTAAGGAAATTCGTGCACGGCTTCTTCCGTTTTTCTTTATATATTTTTTCTCTCTCTCCATTTCTTGCTGACAGAGTTGACATCCACAATGAAAATACTATAAACAAATCCAGGGAAAAAGGGATTTTTCTACAACTCCAGTTGATGGCGGTGATTTCGCAAAATTTTGCTGACGATGGTCAATTTTCTCGTCAAATTTTATAAAAATTCGAAAACTGAAAACAAAACCAGAGGGAAAGGACGGTTGCTAAAAAACTGCTTCGATATTGGCAGATGTGGTCACATCCAGAAAGACAGTTGGAATGTAACTATTGAATTGTCCTGAAGAATTGTCTCGCAATATCCTGTGGGAAAAGCTCTACAAATTTAAAGAAATGTAAAAGAATTTTTGGATCTCTTCCAATCCTTTCAATGTCGTTTTGTTAAGTTCAGACATTTGTTGACAACCTTGTTATTTATTCTGTACAGTTTTGTAACATTTCAACAAACAAAAACAAACAAATTTAGCAGAATACTGATGGACATATGCATATAAAGTTCAAGTGGATGTTTGATTTTGTTTCTGTATTTTGTAATATCAACTTTTCGTGCTAAAAGTACTTTACAAAACTTCTTAATAATCCAGTAAATGTTTCTCGTTATCAAAAGATTAGAATAATTTATCTAATACTGTTAAACTTTTCACATACAATACGAGTTAGAAAACTTCATGAAAATATAAGTATCGTTTGTGTACATTTCATTAAATATAGTTTTTATATTTTACAAAGTTTCACGTTAAACTAGCACAAAGTAATATTAATGAACAAAATTACGTGGAACGTATAAAATTTCCTGAAAATGCACACATACAGAGACACGAAAAACACATACAAATTCAAGAATAATGCAAAGAAGTAACATACCTACTTTGGATTTTGGGATTATCAACAGGTCTCCAGCAGGTACTTAGATCCTTGTAAGAACGTTAAGACATCATCATCTGGAGGCCCTGGAAACAATGATTGTGTCGACACAAAACGGGAACAATGAAGCCAAGGATCTACCAAAAACTTTATCCTTGTGAAAATTTTGTTGCAATCTGATTATCATCCCGTTCAATGCACCCAGACACGTGAGTGTAATATGCATTTTGGGGGCGGGCACGAGACAAGAATTAATCTCAATCTTACAAACGATGAGAGTTGATGGTTGGCTGGTGTTGCTATGCAGCTGCTGCAGCTCATGTTATTCCTGGAGTTTTCAGGAAAATAAATTGGAAAATTCCTTGTAAACGAGTTTAGGAAGTTTAAAGTGCAGAAACAAGGACACCAGGTGTTTGATTTAGACTTCAATTCGAACGTTGAACAAGAATTCTAAAAGCTTCAGGGCAAACGACAAGAATGTATTATTAGTTTGTACTAAAATTTTACTCAATTTCCTTGTGAAATGTAATTAAGAAATACTTACACTTTGATTTACACGACCATAGTGTAAATGAAGTTTTGATATTCGCTCTCATTTCCTCAATTTTAATGCAAACGTTGAAGTCTTCGATCGGTGATTAAAGATAATGCGCAGTTGACAAGTTATCCTCGCCAGCCGTAGATCATATGCCAAGAGATCGAGTAATTAGAATCGACTGGTGCAGAGATAATTGCGTAATAAAGGGGTAAATGAACTGTCTATCATTAATGGAGCCCTATGTACTCTTCGATGCTGCAATTTCCTTCACTACTTCAACCTTGTGCAACTGCTCTGACTCTGATGTTATATGCACTTCCATTATAGCCTGAAAATTACTCAATTAGAAGGTCTCGAAGAAATTTGTTGCCCATCGCTGTCATTCCCCCTTCAACCTCCTCTTCTACAGTCGATAGTGGAATTCTCCGACGGGAAAAATTTGCTATTATGGCCGCCGCCAATCCAGACGACATTCATCGGTTCGATTATTAAATTTATTTATATCGGGGCTCTAAAAATTCAATCCGCATCGGCCAACGATGTAATTACAGGAGCGCGATCATCATTTACGGTGTGTACGGTGCCGTAAATCAAGGTAAATTAATTAGTATTGGGTAATTAGGCAAAGCTGATGGACATTGATAAGAAAAACATAAAGACAATTTGAGATGACATATGTTTTTTCACACAAAAATCCAGTTTCACACGACTCAACCAGTTTTTGTTTGTTATTTTAACTTTTTACTGATTTCTTATCAGACATTTTTCTTGATTAACCTTTTTGATCAATCAATTCAAACTTTTAATAGTCCTCTTCCTTTTTGTTTTATTGTTAACGAACATCTCCAAGAAGTGCAACAAGAAGTTTTCAAAACATCGCTCAGTAATTTTTATCAAATCAGAAAATAAAATCGTCTGTAAAACATTTTGAAAGTTTGCCAGAATTTAATGGACCAGAAAAGTGGACTTAAGCTGAATTCAATTGCACTTATCTCAATTGCAGAGAACGGTGTACTTTACTTGCATCATGTAATTACTTAAGCTTGCGGCCAGCAATATTAATCACGATCAGCGACTACACTTTATAAAAAAACCAAATAAACAAAACAACTAAAGAACATGCTTGACAAACATGTAGACGTGAACTTTTCAGGTGAGTGGTGCATTTGATCTGTGCATGTTCACCTTGAGCGGCAGCGATTATATATATGAATCAGATTAGCGATGCCACTGCACATAAACTGCAGCAAATTGCAATGAAGAAAAATATGTACTCGAAAAAGAACAGGAAAACTTTTTTGGAAAGATAGAATTGCATGGATGAACAGGAAAATGCTTCCCGAAAAATGCAAACATTATTAGTGTGTGCTGTTGACAGATTTCTGGATTTTATTCTGCAGACCATTTTTTGGCAAGTAAAATCCATTACAGTGCGATTTCGGTCTGCACTCCTGCACAAAGTGCACTCGAGGTGTGAAATTGCTTGCAGAATTAATAACAGCTGTTCCTCCAGTTGGGAGGATCACAAGTAATTTCCTTTTGCTGTTTTTGAAATATCTCCTCGTTGGGTTTGTCTACGGGGAATATAGGATTTCGGATTCCTAAATGCAAACAATTGAGGTCAGCTTGTGATGTTCGTGATGAGAACTTCCTTGAAAGCATACGAGAAATGGAAGAGCCACAATTTCCTGCAAAGTCACTGCATTCTGAACAATAATATTATTCTGTTTCGGATTCCTTAAATATATGACATGCATTAGTTTAGTGAATTTTCTTATTTCAGAAGAATTGAACATTTTGTCCCTGATGAGAATGGATTTTGGTATTGTTGTTATTCGTCTCTAAGCATTTCGTGGTTATCAATTTTTAAATGTGCTTAATTTAAATGTAATAGCGATTTTATGTAACATGTCTAATGGAAACTTCTATGCAATTTTTCTACATTCCTCCTATCCTCGTTATACATTCTGAATTGATCGTAAACCGTTTTTCCTTGACATTAAATTTGCACATTCACTGCATCCGATCTCATAAATAAATTCAGGAAATAAACCAACCTACAACGGTTCTAGATGACATTGACACTAAAATGCAACTCGTTACATAAATAACTGGTCGCCATTCGAAGGTGTTGCTGCTAATTGACACGACTTTCAACGGATGGCAACTTGTGTCAGGATCCTCTCGACGGTCCTCATGCAAATTAACGTACAGGAAACTTCACTGTGAAAATCTGCAAAATCCTTCTGCTCTGTTTGGCACTGTCCGTAAAACTTTGAAACATGCAGACAACGGGAACGGAGGCATAGACAGCAGCAAGGTATGCCTAATCCTCATCTCAACTTTTCAACACGTCTTACAGTGCCACAATTCCCACTGCAATCCAATCCGTCAAGTTCAGGAATTTTGATTTTATCCGGTTATCCCCGATTTCATCCAAAGCCTAGACACGAAAGTGCCAAAGGATTTCCGTGTTCGTGTTTCTTGGATTGCCCACGACTGACTTTGATTATGGCATCAACATTCAACATCTGGACCACAGTCATGCCGAACTGTTTAAATCTGGATATGAATGTTTCCAATCGCTATCAGAATCCTGTTGTTACCTCGTTACGGGAAATTCCCTCAAAAACATGAAGTACACTATTTTCACATCCGGTTGAAGTGTATCGTACGTAATTGTTTTATGCAAATCCTTTAAGGCATGAAATCCTTTTCATTGTGTATCTAGAGACAACAGAGGAATTAAGTGATGGCTTCCAAAATTGAAAATTTCTCTGAAGCAAATATCCAAGCACACAATCAACCGAACAAAATGGAGAATGATGATAAACAACTATAAAGCAAAATTGGATTCACATATGACAAATATCAGCAACGATAGTAGATGAAGAGTTATCAATGAACAAAGAACCTCATGTGTGTTTGCATGCCCTCAGGAGATTCGAGATTATCAAAAGCTTTTCAGTTTGTGATTTGAATTGGGAACTAATAATATCAGATTTGGGTACTCAACATTTTGAAGCACTTTGTTTGTATTTCACAACAATGAACCAATTGAAACATTATCGGAATTGAATTTCGATCTAAGCAGATTTTTGATGCCGAATTACAAAATGTTTTGTTTACTCTCCAGAATCACGGAATATAAAATTTGGTGTAAAATTGAATTTAGATAACAACAATAATTAAATAAATACTTAAAGTAGACTGCTTCAAGAAATACATTACATTTACAGACAACTAGAAATAAACACAAAACTAAGTCATCGTTTTCAAGATAAATATCTTTTGCTATTTAATGCCACGTTCCTGTTGTACATTTATTCTTGTATCCTCTGCTCCATTCAGAAATCCACGTAAACCGTCTCAATCCTTATTCTAATAGTGTTATCACGTTCACATTAGCGCCCATATATCCTTGATTCTGCCTGTGGCAAAAATCACATTATCAGACAATAATTCTTCTTCTCGAGGATTCTCCACATCCAAAGTGTTGTCCTCCAATAATGAGAAATAACTGTGACAATATCCATAAATCCTGCCAAAAGGAACACTACTGACAAAAGATTATAATCTACTTTTGTATATTGTACTTTCTTGTCACTGATATGGAAGGAAATCGCACCGAGAATTTCCCCAGGATGAATTTATTGCCTGTAGGCGGGAATAACAATGAATCTTTCCCGTTATACAATAACAACAACAAGAACAAAACAATCACAAGGATACACAAAATACCTCAAACAAGGATACACAATTTTCCGATCACATATCTTTGTTTGATTTTTGATATTTTTTCGAATAGTTGCACATGTTTCTGATTTTTATTTATTTGTTGAACGTGATTTATTGCATATTGGTAGATTTTTGCTTAAGTATTTAATAGAAATGCAGTTTAAAAAAATATTTTTATAGCTTTATTTATTTCAATTACATTTGATCCTCTTGGGATGAAGACAAATACATGAAATATTTCATCACACTATAAGATCAACTGACAGAAATTTTGTAGAACCTTTCCTTATCTTTTATTGTTTGGCTGACAGATAATTTAATTTATTCTGAAATCATTTTGCGCAATCTTTTTGTTATATTTCATCAGAAAATCCATCACAGAATATCTCTGGTCACTTACCGAAATCAAAGTTTCTTCACCTTAACCCATCAAATGAAATCAACCCGATTAACTTTGTTAAGGTAATCAAAAGTGGGCCCCAAACAAAAGGTAATTAACTTCCAACAAAAACAAATGATCCTTGTTGTTTTTGTAAACATCTGTAGAAACATTAATTTTACTGAATGTTTTTTCAGCAAAAGTCTCTTCTTCAGTATTTTCCTGTTCAAGTTAATTAACTCAGTTCGTCCGTTTCCTGTCTTCCGGATTTTTCCTACGCACATCCAAATGCTTTACTACGAATCAGTTTCACTTCCAAACTGAAGGCTTTTTGACCGACTCCTCCCCCTTGATGTTTTCACCAAATTGCCATCACTGAAATGGAACAAAAATGTACTTTCCCTACTGAGGATGTCTAATGTCCCGTAAAAAGACTTTATTTTTTTTCTGATGGAGATGAAAAGTAAATTTTCCTGTGCACTTGAAATCCTTAATGAGATTAACTTTCTCATTTACATCATGTACCTTGATGGAGTGCTCCCAACACGATTTTCGACATTTTTATCATACTTACAACAAGGATATTTGGCTTTCTGGTGAAATTTAATTCTTCTTCCAGAGCCATGAGCTTTTGTTATTAACTTAAAATAGGTACTTGTAAAAGACATTAGAACTGTGCGAAATTAGTTTCACTAATTATATCAAGTTTTCCTATTTGAAGAATCATGAGGGATTCGGATTTAAGAGAAATTCGCGTCGGTAATGTTTTAACAAATTACTCAAGGGAAGAGATTTATGAGCAATTTTCAGAAATTGCCAAAAGTGTTTTTATTTAATTATTTTAATTACACAGTACACCTGTGTAATATGTAATATATAATATGTTCTATGCTCAGTGTACATAATAATACATAACATAATATTACATGGTACACATCTGCCTAATGGGTATTGTACATAGAATAACAGATCGTGCCGACCAACTGTTGACACCAGGATTCACATGCCGCCTCTTTGGCAGCAATAATCTCTTAATAATATTTTGAACAAATGAACCAGACTATAAACTCAAAAAAGGTTTTCTGTAAAATCTCTGTTTATAATTAATTTTCATTTAACATAACATTAACCGTAATTAACACCAAAATATATGATCCCATCTATTTTTAATTACTCCGATTTCAAACTTGTTGACCATGATAAATTTTCCATTTTCAAATTTAAAAAAAAAAACAAACAAAATCAATCATTTCTTCTCATCTTTATTTGCTTCCCTCTCATTTACGTAATTAACCACCATAAAATCAATGATTTCATCCCCCCAAAAAAAAAGGAACTTATCAATGGCATCAATGTTTTTCTATCTTTATTTCATTTTCAGTGAATTTCATATGGTCGAATAATTTTCATTTAATTTATTCACACTAATGGATGAAAGCACTTTGCACAATGATTTCCCGTCGATATTTGTTAGTTGATTGCAAAATTCAATTAAAATACCTATTGAAATTCTTTTTTAGAAAAAAAATTGTGCACTTCACTGAAAATCATCCTTGAACTTTGAACATCAATTTTCATTCCATCAGTCAAATTAATTTATTAAAACTGTTTCCGGAATTTGTTGGAAGAAGAAAAAAATGTCGAAAACTCAAAGTTGAAAAAAATACATAAATACTGTTGAAAACATTCACCTGAATTCAATCATCCTTCTTCTTTCTCTCTCCTCCGCCCACATAATTCTCATGTGGAGGAAATTGGCAGAAATTTTGTAAGGTCAGGATCGGGGATGAGATGAAAGTTTTCCCTGGGCGGTCACATTTGTTTAACTAACATGCAAAATAACTCTTTCCTGTACACTTCACTTCACTTGCCGTCGACAGTAGAAGCTCGCTTTTCACCATAAGTGCGGTGAAAGTGGGAAAACTTTTGGTGAACAACAGACGAGGCTTCAGCAACCGCATAAACTTTTTCTCCCGCCAAAACTTTGTTCGTTATGTTCATTATTCAAAAGATAAAAAAAATATGGTAAAAAGACGACTTTCGAAAGAGTGTTAACAAAAAAATGCACCCCATTCCGCACCAGAAGTGCAAAGGAAATCTGTTCAAGTCCTACAGGACCGTCAAGTAGACCCTCAAAATATGAATAAAAAATAAGAAAAAGTTGAAAGAAGTTTTCTCCTCCGATAATTCTTTGTTAATGAGATTTAATTAAAACCGCAAGAATGAACCGAAGTGTTGTTATTGCCTTGATGGCTTCCAGAGAATCCTTGGAGTGGCTTTTTCCATAAAGTGACTCTTTAATTGAAACAACAAGGTCCTTTTGAATTACTGAAACAATGCAGAAAAACTGGTAGCATTTGTTTACAACTCGTTCATTTAACGACAATGTTTTTTTTAATGTGTTTGGACAGTTGTTTCAAGTCATTGAATATTTAAATTGGTTGTAAAAACATTGAAGTTATGAATTTATTGTTTTTTGTGTCAATTTTAGAATATTTGCAATGGATTAATTTTCAAATATTGATTTTTTCTTTATAAACATCCCTTTGGGAGGAAAATTCGCATCCAGAGTGATTCTCTTGTATACTTAAAAACATAATTGAACAGGCTTCAAAAATAACAATCAATTTGAATAAATATTCAATGGACAACATTTTGGACAGGACATGTTGAAAACATAATCAATAAATTCACATATAAAGATTTTTGCACAGAGGTAATTTTAGTCTCTCAATCTTTTGTTTATAAAACCAAAATAAAAAAAAAGAAACCTACGTATGAGAATTGCATAAAAGCTTTCAATGTTCCGGTAAATTACGGAACGCTATTAAAAATGGTGCACGAAAAGCATCCTGTTGAGAACATACAACGTCTGTGATCATGTGGACGTACAGGAAATGGCTTGACTCCTGGCTGAACTTTGCCTACATTCTATCCTATTAGTTACGTAATGTAGAAACCCCAAAAGGAAAGTGTCAGCAAATGATTGCAAAGCTCCTCATTTGAACCACTTTGAAGCTGCCCCAAATGTGCGGAATCGCATTCAACATTGATAAGGCAGACGTTGTTCGTTGGTCTGCAAAAGATCCATGATGTTGAATTCGATAATTAAATTTTCCGAAATCTATTTCACACTCCAGAAGGGTTAATTGTTATAAATTTTAACTGGAGAAACCATCATTTGCAGTCAAAGAAGTGTTATGGACTTTGTAATGTACGAAATTTGTTTAGGGCTCGTGATTTATTGAAGGGTTTCAAGTAGATTCAACTGTGTGTGATGCACTGAGGTGGAACAAGCAGAGGTAATGAAGTACCTAAGGACATATGTTGTTTTTAAAGGACATGAAACAACAATTTTCTCTTTTATAGTTTATATATACATTTTCTGTTTAGGTACTCCCGCTCCCGGTTTCCTTTGTAATATTTCGAAACATTCAAGTGCACAGCATTTTCTTTCAATAAATTCAATTTATTTGTTGAGTTCAATGGAATAAAAATTCCATTATTTATTACAGGTCAACAGACGACACAAAACAAATACATTTTATTTATCGTAAAATTGAATAAATGTTTTTATGATTGCTCTCATCCCAAGAAGCAACTCGAGGCAATCTTTGGACTCAAGAATGGAAACTTATCTGTTCCATAATCGTCCAATGTTATGCGAAGCAATAACACTCAATTGTCACTTCATAAAAATCTTTACAATGCCAATGTTTGTATTTCTGTGGATGCAATGTTATAAGGGACCAACAATTGTGGCCAAACAAAGAATCATGTCCACTACACCAACTGAACTGAGCTCCTTGAGGACACCAACAGAATCAACTTGCTTAATAACAATTCCATTTTCATATTCTTCTCATGTTGTTATTCCATTTCCTGAATTCTGCTCTCGAATATCTTTTTATTAGTTTTTCATGATTATTTTCTTCTGGTTTTCAACATTGTTTCTTCGTTATCCATAATTTTAGTCACGTTCACCTTCATTACGATTACCCGAAGTTCGGATTCTTCTCATTTCACTTTTCCTGTTAAGGAATAAAAAACACAAAAAATATGTGATTAAAATTTTATGTATTTTCAATGGTATTACCGCAAGAAACTGGGAAAATGAAAATATGTTGTAGTTGAGTTTCTTCAACTTTTCCTTTTGAAGTAAATTTTTTTCAAGGACTATTTATTCAAGGGTTTTGTTAACTTATTTAAACCCTCTACACTTTTAAACAAACTCTTTATTAGTTTATATAATTCTCAGGATTTAATTTGGAGAGCTCAAGCTGCTTTTTGGTATCATCCGGCGACCTACTTCTACTTTACTTAATGCTGAAATAAATCGAAACTTTAATCATACCCAATTCACTTCGTGAGTTCTGGTGGTTTTCGGATACAATATATTTAGGGCATTAATCTATCACTCGCACTGCAGATGTGTTGGGATATCCTCTTAATGACTTTTCCCGATCACATTTAAATGGTCGTGTTAAATTTAAATTTCAAAACATTCAACGAGCGAACACTTCAAACAAAAAGAATACATTTTCGCTGACACAATAAAGTGCCAGAATAAAAAAAATAACGACAACATCGACACTAAAATCATGTAGACGAAAATTTTCCACTTCTAGGATAAATTTAGATAATTCCCATTTGATCCTCATCGTTTGAAGATTCACTTCAGCTCAGAATTCAGGAACAAAAGAACAACTTTATCTCATGGACAAATGAATTAAATTCGACGAATTTAGAATTTTGTATTTTTTTAAATTCTTTCGAACTTTTTTTATATTCACAGATTTAAGGGAAATTTCTTGAATTTCATTTCTACATGCTCACGATTTTCTATTCTATTACGACACTATAGTTCAAAAGTTTGTAAGTTATGAATTCAATGTACCTATACTAATTTCAAAATGACGCAATTAACATTGTTACAAACAATAAATGAAATCCACTTACAAGTCAAGACCATCTCAATGGAAAGGAACTAAATTGTCACAGATAATCTAACCGTGATTTGTAAACCAATTCCGACATAGTACGTTTTTCTCTGATTACCATTTCCAAATGGCGGTTTCCGTCGAATCACTGAATATTTTCCCCTTCTTGAGCTTTTAATTAAGAACATTAAGCTCTGTTTAATTCGCTCACTCAAAGTCCGTTCACATTAACGACTACCATAGAATTTCCACTCGAAAAAAATGTAATCCGCACAGAAAGGCTGCATTTGCTGCACCGAAAATTCTTAATTTAAATCTATTAAGGACAATTGTCAAACGCATTATATTAATGAATTAGAGAAGATTTGTAAAATTTCGTTGAAAATTTGGAAGTGAGGACTCTCAACTCAGTAAATTAAATAAAAAAAAATCCTCTTTTCATACTCTTCCCAGCTGCAATGAAAAAGCTAATTTTTTGTTATTACCATTTGGTAATGTTGAAATGTGAGATACTTTAATAAATGATGATTTCTAAGAATAAAGTAAGCAAATTGCTTTTTAAATTTTCATAATTCGAAACATTAGCATGTCCTTAAAAGTGTTTTTAAAAAGTTATTAAATTTAATGAATTTACATCTGAGTAACATTAAACACTTTTCTTGATATTAAAGCATTCATTTTTATAATGGTTCATTAAAACATTTTGATAGTTTCATAAATTGTGCAGAATCGTTAAAACTCGTAGTGTGTTTAATATTAAATGAATTTTTAAAAAAAAATCTTTCTTACGATTGCAGCACACATTTCCTGCAATTTCCTATAAATGCTCAGCAGTAAATGTGTATTTTTATGGTTTTTGTTATGGTTGCTTGCACTTCCAATTTTCTTTTACACATTAAAGTGAATTTCGATAAAATTTTCATTTGATATTATCGAATGTTATTTATCCCAAAAAATACAATTAAAGTTTAATGACGGAGAAAATTCTAAAAACCAATTTTTCCTAATTACTTTTTCAAAGTGTGGAGAATGAAAATGGAATTGTGAAAGAATGGAAAATTCCATCTACAGCGTTCTAAAAACTTAACATTAATTTTTCCATTATCGTTTTTATACTCCAAATTTTCTGTTTAGTAATATTATTGTTATTGGGTTTTGATTACAAACGAAGGATTTAGTCAATGAAAAGAAAATTGGCAAAACCAAATTTTCGGTTTTTTTTTTAAACAAATTAATTAGGACTAATTATAATTGAAACAATGGTCATTTAAAAAGACAATTAGGTACCTACTTAATTTTTATTTTTCGAAAGTGAAGCTTAAAAGTTTGCTCTTTAATAAAGTTATGGTAATTAAGAAGACATAAAACAACTGGGTCGAACTGTCTTCTTCCATTTTTATTTTTTTTTAACCATAAAGTAAGTTTTGATTTGAAGTGTTGTACAATATCTGTAAAGATGAATTTTTAGTAATACATTTCTAATTTGGCTGAATTTCATGTTCCGTTGTTTTCTGTTTAATGTCACGCATCACGTCTCACGACACGTTTCGATTCACGGCCAGTGTAATCGAGATTTGCAGAAATAATCATTTAATAGGCGAAGACTCTGCTGAAGGTTGCTTGAGAAAATTTAATTGAAATTGATTTTAATATTTAATTACTTTACTTGATCAAATCCTGTAAATATTGTTGAGGTGTATGAACTTTAACAAACTTGTAATAAACTTAGAGTACTTTGAGCAATAGAGAATAATTAAAAACCCCTTTACACCTCCTCATTGAGGAGACTTCTTAGTACTTTACAAAATCAGTGCATTACAGATAGTTCATAAATTTGGAACGTCTAAATTGAGACTCCTTAACTCCCCACACCAGCGTTCACAGTTCACAATTTCGGTAATATCAAATGTAAATTGACAACTCCCCTCATGGCCATTTCACTAAGAAATGAGCTTCCATTTGAGGAACCACTTATTTCGTAATTCCATGAATACAAATTGTTACCTTGGCGGAACATTTACCATGAATCCTTAAAGGATTCATCTTGAAATGTTTCACCTGACGAACACCTGACATGTGTGTTCGAGAACTCCGTCTACATCCACTGTAGAATCTTCAAATTTCAGACTTATAGTGCAATAACTTCAACTGCATGTCATCCATGGCATATATTTGCCTTGCATCATAGTTTAACTCAGTCATAAGGTGCAATCACATTCCTTTTGGAAAGTCCTTGCTCCTTGGGAAGTTCCATCAGAAAATCTGCAAACATCGATACTATACTAAAAGGAATCTTCCATTGCACAGAGAACACATACAGTGAATTGAAGTTTTCTCTATCTAGCCATCTTCAACCCTTTAACTAGATACATCCTTGAATCTGGATAGATTTCTGTTGAGAAGGGGAAACTGAACAAAAGCAAATGAAGGAATTTGTTTTAAAAATTCAGGACAGGTGGATTTCACATCTTGATTTTCCAGCTCGATGAATGAACTTAGATAGGAAGAAGGGTTGCATTTGATTGCTTCTATCGATAGTTGTTGTACCTGCATCATATATTTTAACATGTTGTTATTGCATTTATTTTGTTTTTCATTTACTATTTCTAAATCCAATAACGTACTTTGAGCTACCTCGATTCAGATAAGCATTCCGGTACTCCTTGTCCAAATTGGATTCCACATGAAATGATTTCGACAATGTTTTTAACCCTTTGCCAAAGTACATTTGCATAATCATGCAAACTAACGCAGATCATTGACACTGGATACAGAAAAGCAATGAATATTTCAGTGTAGGTCTGTATCGTTTGAACTTCAATGGAAAGTAAACTGTTTAGTTGATTTTGTTATTGATTCTGTTTTTTAATCTGTCTTACCTCAATAAAATACAATATTACATCCTTTTTTGTGTATTTTCAAGCCATGTTCAATTCGTTGTAAGTACTTAATACACATGAGGAATTATTGTTTGTTTTTCCTTTCTCCAACTGTAAAGCCTTATTTTAATCACTTTAGTTTTTAATGTCTCAATTCCGAAGACATGATAAAATCGCTCTAAAAATGTGTCTCGGTGCCGGTTGTAACTGCTTAATTATGGTGCACTCATTCAATGCACGGTAAAAGCACTTATGAGCAATTTTATCTACAATTAAAAAAGAGAAAAAGAATCCTTCAGATAGAGTGGCATTTCAGGACGCGGTGCTACCTCATTCCACTGACCAGTTTTTTTCCCTCAATCACAAGGTGAAATTTTTTCCTGCGCACTTTTGTTTTTGTTTCTATAAAATTCCACCAGCCATGTTCACCGTTTTTTCTCGAACAGTGGCATCTTCAAAGGGTTCTTTTTCAAATGATTAAGAAATTCCCTGTTCTCGTGCTTGAGGTTCTCCCTTCCTCCGATCCGCGATTTCATTCTCCACCTGAATGAAAGTTTAATTGCTTGTCCGCGAGCGCAAACGTTAAGAAAATTGCAACTTACCCACCTGTCTCCACTTGGAAAAGCTTCTGGACATTTTTCAATTGGATTTTTTATATTTTCTTTCTTACTTTATACCACCTTAAATTTACAGATACCAACATCGCGAACCATCCAAGTTTCTTAGTTTACATCCACTTCCGAGTACCACCGAAGGAACACCTTCCATTTATGCAAATGACAAATGGATATTTAATTGGCAAAGAATAATTTTTTTGAGCTTAAAGTTACGATGCTGAAATAAAGTTAGGGATGGAAATTATGCCAACGTCCTTCCACCAACCACCACCATTAATGTATGTTTGTAGACACAATCTTCGGAAGCTGCCAGATGCAATAATAAATGTCACTGGGTTCCGAGTATGAAAAATTTTCGTAAGGCAACTTCCGTGATTTAGCGTGATGCGGTGTGGAGAATTTTATAATGTCATTAATCTTTGTAACATGTGCCGGCTTCAGACTTGTGACAGCGCGAAATGTAGACAAGCTACCATCCCAGTTTCGTCCTGATTCCCATATTTATGTGCCAAGGAGTCGGGGACTGAGGATTTACGGCGACAAATAGAATGACGATACATTACAAGACGACAAATGTCAGCAAGTGGCTGACAAAGATCCTTGAATCTCAATTATGATGTTATATAGAATTTAATTTTGCAGAATAGGAGATGTTGTACTTGTATAATGTTAGATTAATTTTCACTGTAGCAACATTTTTAGGGTTAATTAATGAGCAAATAAACATTTATTTATGACCCACTCCATATTGTATTTAACTTTTTTGTTATATTATTTCTATAAGATATCTTTATAAAAGAAATGGTTTCATCATGAAAATTAATTAGGTTTCATTATAAAAATTAATTTCATTATAGAAATTAATTAGGTTTCATTATAAAAATTAATCAGGGCTGACTTCAATTCAAATCAAATTGTAACTGCCGCCAAGGTTAAACTCCAAGCGACCAAAAAAAAATTATCATTGGTTACAGTTCTAATTATATTAAAAAGTAAACTTCCAAAGAACCCTATTTCAATTAGTTCTTCAGAGTTGGTATAAGTCCTGATGAATGAATGGGATTCTTATCTTACCATTAGGACTGCTTATTGTCAACATTATCTATAAATCTTTCATATACAGTAATCCCATTGTATGTATTTTTAGTCTTCATTAACGCGCTTTTTCAAAACGATTAGATCAC
Source organism: Leptogaster cylindrica (assembly GCA_963082835.1). Classification (NCBI taxonomy): domain Eukaryota; kingdom Metazoa; phylum Arthropoda; class Insecta; order Diptera; family Asilidae; genus Leptogaster; species Leptogaster cylindrica. The sequence continues at coordinate 32,373,579 of OY720107.1, forward strand.
ATTATTCATTAAATAATGAAAATAAACAAGAGAAGGATTAATTTTGTTTTTAAGTAGAGATCTGTGCACTTAAAAATTTAACATCGCTTCGGTAATTCAACAAATTTTCTGTAATTCCATTTTACAACTACAAATATAGTTTTAATCCTCTCGCAATTCAACAAAACGTAATAACTATTAAAAACTTGTTGCACAGGTACAAACGAAATTCATTAATTCATTAATGTAAAGCTTAAAATATTTTCAACAGCAGAGATGCATTCACTTTTAATCTCCCTAAAATAATTCATCTCAAAGTACACAATTTTTTTGCATTCAACATTGCTATTTTAAATGTACTCGGAACAAAATATTTTGCACTGATGAAACGAAAAACATTTTCCTCGTGTTTGGTTCGTTACTTTACAGCATCCTTTTTATAGCTTAAATTCAATGAAAATATAAAAAAAATGGATAACGGAAAAAGTTTGAGTGCTCTTTAAAATATGCACATTAAATAGAGTTGATGAAAGTAATATTACATGATTTAATTTCGCGATATTTTACATTTTGCAATATCATTCACTTGATGTGCAGAATTCCATTTTCGACACATTAATTTTCTTAAAACTTGTCTAGATCAATTTCAGTAAAATATTCTGTCTGTAATTAAATTTTTGCATTATTTGTTTTTACCAAGACTCCAAGACTTTCTTCATTCGGTATTTTCCACTCTCACCAGCACATTTCGCCAGCAGCCATTTTAGAAGGGACCAAAAAAAAAAAAAATTAAGTGCACTTTGGGTGAACAAAATTTATGAAGAGCTACGCAAGCAGTCAAAACCAAGAGCCAAGGATAATCTCAGAAAGTTTTGTGCCAATTTAACTTTCGGCCAGAAAATTGTTTATCCAACGTGGTTGACTTTCTTTAATCAAGCTTAATGCGATTTGTGTACAAAGCACATTCAATTTTAAGTTTGTTTTTTAATTATATCAAAACGATCTCCACAGTTTTTTGAGTTAAAATATAAATTATGGCAGAACAAACGGAAAAATGGGTCCATTTGAAATCCTGATACTCTTGAAGTCTGGAAATTACAAAACTCAGTTATTTTTGTAAACTGATATTTTTCCAATAACTTTTCCAGATTTCATGTGTCACATTTATTGTTAGTTCACTCTGTAACAAAAGCAGTATTGTTTCTACAGTTTACAGTAAAACATTTTCAACATTTTGAAAAATCTCTTGCAGCATTCTGGGAGGATGTAAGGATAGTCTTCAAAACTTCCTCAAACTGTCGTTACGGAGCACGTGATAAATTGCTCTTATGTAGTAAACAACGTGCAAAGAGCACTAGGTCGGAAGTGCAAGTGTTACCTTACGACAAAACGACAACCCAACCTCCCTGCTAGACCCCTTTTGAGGAAAATTTCCACAAAAATTGCCAACCCTTGTTGTAGTGTACGTATAACATATACATCGACAAATTGCTCCGCCAGAATCATAAATTACGTGAAAACTAAATTCACTCCCGAGTTGAAACTCTTTAAAACAACAATATTATGCTCTTGGTGCAGGTGTGGTCCAGGAAGGGGAAGCTGGGTGAGGGGATGTCATATAATAAAAAGGGAGCAACTACGTGGTCATGGGTACGTGAGGTGAATCGGTGTTTACGTTCGACCACCTCGTTTTACCTTGTCGTTAAATTTGCTACAGTAAATTTAGTAGCGAAAGAGGTCAATTAGTTAATGCAATAAAATGAGGAAAGGACGTGATATTACAGTCAAGGAACACCAAGATGTCTTTGGTAATTCCATAGATTTCCACAAGAATGTGATTTATTTGGTTTGGAACAAAGAGAGGTGAAACATTGAAAAAATTGTTCCAGGAGAAAAAAATCCTGTGTTGATCTGATTGGGGAGATTTATTGGAGCTGGTGGGTAAATAAATATCACGATTTAAAACTATTCAATTGCAAAACGGTTTATGAACATCAGCCAATTTTGTTTCATTAATTTTCGCTGAAAAATTTTCACCATCAATATTATTCGGAAAATTTTAAGCCACATTGCAACATATTTTAAAAAAAATTTCAATTGATCGTTCTCAATCCTTATTTAAATTGAGACCCAAAAATAAATTGCTTATTCAATTAATTACAGCGGCGTCAAAAGTTAATGAAGTTTGAGAATTGAGAATTCAAGCACAAAGTAAATTCTTTTTAATGTATCTACCCCAAAATTGTTTTATTACCTTTTTCGGAATGTATTTTTCAAAGAGATATAAGAGTAAGAAAAAATCGTTTGACATCGTTAAACGATTCCCGTTTCACCCTGGAAACCATTCTAATATAACATTTTTGAAATTGGCCCTTAAAAGTTCATGGAACAACATAAACGAAGAATGGAAATCAACACTTGCTTGACTTTACAACCATTTTACGATGCCACTTACTTTGAAAGTCCCACAATTTTTCCATTTTCGCATTCATTTTTCACTAAAATAACGAAAAAACAACCGAATATGGATCACTTTTTCTCAATAAAAAGTTGCTAGTAAACAACGTTTTCCATAAAATACTGGAAATGAAAAAGGGTAATAAAGTTTGGCTCTTTAATTGGCGATCTATTTGAAAATTTTAATAGTCCCTGGTGTTGTAATTGTGAACTAAAAAATATATTAATGAAATGCAATTTTCGTTTCATCGTTCAGAATACAGTAGAAACATTTTTAATTAAATCCTGTACAGAAATAGGAAATTGAAAGCGGTCATGGTTTTTACTGTTGTCCACATTTCACCTCTTCCACCTCCTGCTGACATCACTCTGACGTTCCTGAATTTATGGAATCGGGTTCTTAAATCATCTCGGCTACTTTTACGTTTTCTGATTATTCTCGAAATGAAAAAGAGTGGATGGAAAACTTCCTGGAACCGATGATGCCAAAGCATGAAATCCCATCCTTTTATGCTTGCAGAGAAAATATATTTTATGATTCATTTCCTGGGATATCTGCCAGGATTCAAAGAAAAGAATAAATGCAAGAACAAAAACGTTGCAAAATGATTGCAAAACAAACAAAAAAATCATGCACCACCAATCCTTCCACCACCGCACATCCTTCGAGCACCACCGCAGCTGATTAATCTCTGTACTCTGCTAAATTGTGGAAAATGAATAACGGGAGGGAAAAAAATATTTGTTTATTACCATTTGTCTTTCATAAAATTGTTTAAAACTTTAAAATGAACCTCTCTCTTGTTTTGATAGCAGATCGAAATGAGGTCCTTCAGACGTTTGTGAACTCATTTCTAAAATCGAAAATGCAGTCGTCTCTCATTTATGCAAATTTTTTGTTTGTATTGAAGAAAATGATTGTTTTAAATACCTAAATTAAAACATGCAATATCATGAATATTTTATTACAATTTCTATTTCTTGACTTTTTTTATTAACCAAAAATCTTTTCTTATTCCACAGGTGAGTGCCACCCAAAAGTAGGTATTTGATTTATTATTATTATTATTTTTTTTATTGGTAGCAATTATTTTGAGTACCATAAGTGATATATTTTTCCCAAAAAAAATATTCACTCATCTCAGAAAATACTTTAATAAATTCCAATAAATATCCTTAACAAATATCAAAAGTGTCTGAATATCTCAAAAATGAAATATTCTTCGACAATCTTACGTGACCATTTTTCTCTCTTATTTATTCAAATAAAAAATTCATAGATTGATAAAGAAGAAGCAGAAAACTAAACGAAATTTATTGAAACTAATTTATGATAAGAAAATGTTTTTCCAGCTCTTGTCCTCCTTGATAAGAGTGGCATGCAGGACGATCCATTTTTATTTTTACGTGACGGTTATTGAAAACCTGACATACTTTATTGCAAAAAGAAGTTCTCGATTTGAGTGAAATTTCTACAAAACTGAAGAATACTATAGACGTTGATGGCTGGTGGTCGATTGGTGGGGGTGGGACGTGTCCCAAAGACTTTCAAAACGAAATATGGTTACTTTATATATAGAGTAACTGTATGAAACGGGAATTCTGACAAATTCTATGGCTTTTCGCACAAAGTGCACATAACATAACAAAATGACATGAAAATTCCATTTGTAAAAGTCATTGTCGATTTATTATTTGAAGGTTCTTTAAAAAGGATAACAGTGAAGAAGTGAATTTCATTTTAAAAATGGAAATATAATTCATAAGTATTAAACAAATTAATTATTTGTCAGTGATTACATAAAACAAATAAATCCTTGCTTCCACTTAATTGTTTAAATACATCTAAAGGAGATCGCAGAAAATATTTGGGAATTTATTCATAAATTCTATTCAAATTTAATTAGGAACAATCTCTGTCAAGGACAACGAATGAATTTAAATTAAACAGCAACAGCGTTTGGACGAATGGAAGCAACTGAACTGATCCTGCAGATCCTTGTGATCTCATTTCGTCAAGCGCTGTCCAGAATTAGCACATCTCCGCTATTCAGTTAAATTCGCATTAAAAAGCTTAACAAATGCTTTTCATTTTCTCATAAAAATCTTATGAGTGCTTTTCATACTTACAAATTAAATTCCTCTTTGTGTTTTCTTTTGTAAAGTAGTTCTGACTAAAAAGAACTGCAAAGAAGTACTTTTATTTCGTTTCTACAAATTTTTGGAGAAAAATATCCTGGAAAATACGACCATTTTGAAATTTCCAGGTAATATATATATAGATTCTCCGGTCCTCGAGGATGCATTAAATTAATTTCCATAACAAGACTTTTGCCCGACTATGGTTCATAATAAGAAGGAATATCCTTTATTTGAATGAAATTCTCCGGCTCGAGGCAAAGACATTAATTAGTTTCTTATAAAGGTGCATCCGAATGAAATTCCGTTATATCATTTTCTCCATCATTTACCATTTTCCTTTGTATAGTGGATTGCTTTGGCGAACAAAATTTCAATTAAAGAGAAATTATTAAGTTGAAATCTTTAAGTTTTTTTTTTGCTTATGAAAAGCAGGGACTGTCCTGAGTTTCCAATAATCCCGTTTTCTATTTGATACATTCCTGTAAGCCTTCCGCCATTCTAATTTTGTTTCACATGAGATAGCACAAATCCTGACGAATGTCCTCACTTTGTCCTCTGCACGGAAATGTATGTGCAAAAAACAGGCTATTGTGAACGTTGCGAATTTCTCCAATCTCCAGCGACTGATATCTAGCCCCCCTAAAACCTTTGTGCATATTTCATGACTGACAAATTAAGTGCAAATCAAATTAGGACTTCGTTCCATGCGTACAGGATTCTACCTTTTCAGAATCTGGTTTTTCATTTTATACAAGGACACTTCCGGTAAAATTCAGCATTCTATCTTGCTTTTTACATTACATTCATTCATGTCTTCCGTCTGTCAAAGAAGAATCGAATATTGTAAAAAAAACATTCAGGACATTCACAATGCCAACATAGGAACACAAAAAAATATTTGTCTACGCGTTTAAATTGTCCACAATATGTAGACAATTTCAAATCAATAAAATGTCATTGTTCGGGGTTATTGAAAATACTGGTCCAGTGCCAAGAATAAATTAAACGAAAGATAATATAAAAACATAAAAAGCTAAAAGTCACTCCTTTTTTGCTCAATACTTCCATAACATGGTTCATTTTTAGGGTAATATGCTTTTGTGGTCGCAGGACGAGCAAGAGGACGATTATGATTAATGAATGTTCTCCGTCATGTAGATGACTGCAACTCGGAAAAATTTTACGACATTTTTGGCAATTTGTTTTTCCGGTTTTACATAACTCTGATCCTTATCAACAATTTAGTGGGTTTAATAGTCTTGTTTCAAATGTTTGAGAATTCAACAATTTAAATAAACCTCCTTATTTAATGCTTTTTAAATAAATAAGTATTTTATAAAATATATCGTCGAAAGTTTTCTGTGCCCACATTTCACTCATTCGTTTTAAAGGAAAATTTATAACCATAAAAAACACAATCTCACTAGACCGGAAGTCCTGACTTCTTGCGACACATTCACATAAATTTCCATATAAAAATGTGTGAAAAAAGATAAACAAATAAAATTGACGAACTTTTTGACATCGAAATGGAATTGACTTTCCCCCGGAAAACCTTGTGAAAATTAATGGAATGTTTTTGCACACATGATTAGCCCAAAATAGAAAACCCAGTATCCTTCCCTCATCCCCCGGACCTAACTACGATGGTAGTTTTAAAAAAGTTACGACTTTGAAATTTCAGGAGCAGGATAACGAAACACATGTTGAAGTGAACGTGAATCACTGGAAAATGGTCACGGTGGGGCGGGGGGGGGGGGGGGGGGGGGGGGTGTATTCAAGTAGGCATTTCATTATTCTGTGGCAGGATGAATAACGTGCAGACATGTGTAAAATATTTAGGTTGACAAGTGTAAACGTCTCCACGTCTTCCGGTGCTATTTATTTCATATAAACTTCATTTATTTTGTTTAAAAGGAAACACTTTGTGTTTTACAACAAGGAAGGTGCTGCAAACAAATTTCCAATCAATTAATGATTGATTGCAGGCGGTGGCAAAAAGCAATCAAACAACAAAATTACAGAATTTTTCTATCCTGAATGAAGCTGGAATAATTTGAAAGTTAGAGGTTTTTAAACAGCAAACTCATTAACATTGCTAAAAATATTTTCATTATACTTTACAAATAAAAAAGAAATTTTATGATTATGGCAAAAAGTACAAAATCATTAAGTGTCTAGTACATACTAAAAAATATTACACAAGTGATTATTCCATAATGTATATATAGATATTGCGAAAAATAATAAACACAAAAACTTTATCCAAATAAATGTAGTATAACAAATGCAACAACGTAAATCGTTTGCTCGAAATTTGTTTCAAAATATTTTCAAATTCAGAGAAAACATTGTAAAGAAACAAAAGTGAACTGAAATACTTCCTTACAAATTTAAGTAAATTGTTAATGAATGTCTTTTAAATATTGTTGTAAGTATGGATTGCAAAAGCTTGCGTATTTTATATAATAATTATGTAATAATTGACCGAAAAAAAAATAAAGCAAAGGAAAAACAAATTATTCGAGAAGAATCCTAATCACTAAAATTTCAGTTTAAAATATAAAAACAAAACAGTTGTAATAAATTAAAAAAGAGATAAATAAAAGAACAAAAGTTGTTGACAATTATAATCGATTGCACACAATTCTCAATATTTCAATTTTTTTATGTTGAAACTAATGAAATTAGGAAACATTTTTAATTTGAAAATTTTTTAACGAATTTGAACAAGAATTCAATAATAACTTTTTACAAAATAAATACCAAATGAAACAATTTTTTTCGTAACGTTTTTTTTGTTTTTCTTTTTTTTTTTTTTTAGAATTATATAGGATAAACAAATTATTCACAAATTCTTCATTTCGAATCACGTTGTTTCAATGATTTAACGAAAATCGACGACTCAATGGCAAGAACGATACTTTTTATAATTGTGTTTTGCCTTAAGTAATATTTAAATAAAAATTATAATAATAATAATAACCCAGTGATACCTTATCTTCTAAGTTATGCCTAAAAAACGCCTTAAATATAAGACTTTAGGCTAAAACAATTTTGACTGATCCCGTGGGAAGTTGCTTCATATAGTTCCAAGCGTCTACGCGTGTCATTTTGACAGTTGATGCACCGTTGATGGCTAGGATTTCATCACCCATTTTAATGTTGCCAGCTTTTTGTGCAGCACCACCTGTTTATTTTGTAAAATAATTAGCATAATATTCAATTGTTTCTTTTTATTTATTAATAATTGTGTTACGCACCCATAAAAACTTTCTTTACTATTAACGGCCTGTTGCCTGTTGGAGAATCGTAACCTCCCTCAATTGAAAATCCTAGACCACAACTGTCCTTGAATATTTCCACAGTTCTAGTACCTGCTGGTGTATCATCTAAAATGTAATTTAATATCTAAATTCTGGAAATGATTTTTGAACCTACCATTGCTATTGGTGGATTTAACTTCCATTTTTTCTGCAGCTAATATTCTTCCAGTTTCTCTAACCCTTTCTAAAAGTTCAGCTGTTGACATTTTCGAAGCATCCCTCGAAGATTGTCGTTTTGTTCTTACAACAATATCCGAACTTGGTGGACTTGAAGTGACGCTGCTAATTTGTGAGTTTCCATTAACGCTATTCATTTCTTCCTTAGAATTTTCATCATTGGAAACTAGATCAAGATCTAGATCTAGAGAACGTGAAGCTTTGTGATAATTTCGTTTCTTTTCATAATCAATTTCTGCTGGTTTCTCATTCAAGGATGTCAATGAACCCAAGGAGGAACGTTTTTTTGCGAGTGGTTTGACAATAACTGACTCAGACCGGGTAACAACGAGAACTACTTCTGGTCGTGGAGTCTATAAGTAACAATAAAAAGATTACTATAAACAAATTGAAGAGTATAGATTATCTACAGAAATACCTTAAGTACGGAAATAGATTCCCGGTGTGTAAGTCCGCGCATACTCAAACCGTTGACTGCCAAGATTCGGTCGCCTTTCTTCAAGCGACCATCTTTAACTGCCGGTGAGTTTGCCAATATCTTGTGGATCTAAAAATAATAATAATAACATAGAGTGCATAAAACCAAATTATTAATAAAATTATTCAATTAAACTCACGGTGATTTCCTTCGCTTCGTAATCAGATCCACCAGCCAAAGTGACGCCAATACTACTTTCTGGGGTCTCCCTTTGCAGGACAACAATGAAAGCATCTGGAGTTTTGAGGGGAGGATCAGCTTCTTCAATGATCAATTGGACATCCTGAGCCGTGATCAAGCTTTGATTGCTTCCCAGTGATGAGAAACTACCGAATTCTGTTGGTGTTTCCTGATTGGATGGCAAATTTTGTGTACTGGATGAAACTCCAGACGAAGATGATGCGATTGAGTCCAAGGATGAGAATCTCTCGTGATATCCTGTTTTTTCCTTCATTTGCTTGATACTGCTTGTGACAGTTAATTGCGTTTGCGATCGCTGCTCAAATTTCTCTCTAATTTCGGATGCTGATGTTTTGATTTTTAACGGCGTTCGATTAATTTCCAAATGTTGCGGTTGCGTTGACAGAAGTTCGATCTTTTCGGAAACACTCTTCTCCTCTGGTTTGACTTTCACTGATGGTCCATCTGGCTTTTTAAGAATCTCAGCTCGGGCCTTGGCTGCCTCTGATTGCACCCATTTGGCGAGATCACTGCTTTCGATTGATCGTTTCATAGGAACTGGGGCATTGGGAGATTTACGTTTTGTGATGGCCTTCTGAGTTGGATCAGATTTAAAGCTGGCTTTTCTTTCCTCATCAATGAACATGGCACTAATTTTGGTTGGAGATGAATCCGATTTGCGGCTACTGTCATCGGTGTCTGAAGTAACTTCAACATAAGCAGCAACATTTATTACTTTATCAACAATACTCTCATCCTTTGCAACTAGTTTATAGTTAATTGGTGCTGATGATGTTGGCTTATTTTGTACAATCAATGATGTACGTTGCTTCAATTTTGGTACACGTCGCGTCTCCTCTTCATCGTAGCCATCTGTGCTATCTTCATCCTCGTATCTTCGGCTCCTTGCTAAAACAGAAGAATCATCTCGGCCACTTCGGCATTTGGCCGAAGCTAGAATATTCTTTCGATTAACAGCTGAATCGCCTGAACCAGACTTCAACACTCGTCTGCTCATGTCAACCGTTGGTGTACTTCCAACAGAACTGCAACTGGCCTGTGATCCTGAACCAGATGTGAGTGTTGATGTTGTTGAGCTTGCTATTGATGTGTTTGTTTCGGAGCTAAGTGTCCTTGTTAGAGCAAACTTTTCTGGTACAACTGGTACACAGGGTGACATTGGCGGGGAGGAAACCTTTGAACTGAACACCGAATCACTATCGCTCTCTTCAATGTGAGAGGAGGATTTGTTCAGGATCAGGGAGGTTCGTGGTGGTTTAACTGGAGGTAAAATTGGACCTAAAAAATTACAATTAATTAACTAAATTATTCTCTATAACATATTAAATTAAATACCATCAGTTTTTCTTGCGGTTGTTGAAATTCTATTGCCTGTGCTGAAGATACTTTTATAAGTTCCATTTCCAAAGGAGTTGTGGTTGGTTGTGGCCACAGGGCGTAAGGCTGGTGGTAATTCGCGTTTTTGATGAGAAATATTTGCTGGAAGTGTTCCATTAAGTTTAACCTTTTCACTATCTCTACTCTTGATTTCTGGAAGATCAAGAATTGGCTCTAGATTAGAAGCTGGAATTGATGGTCGTTCTGGAATGACAAGTCCGCGAAGTTTGGACATTGATCGTCGCCTCTGTTCAAGGATATTTGTGATTGCAGTTTTACGTTGTGTTTCATCAAATTGTGTGTAAGGTTGTCCAGAAAAGCTAATCGTTCGTGTTAGGGTTGGAACATTCCGACGCGGTAAGGATGCATAACTTTGTGTGTATTCAGTTAATGACAATGGACCTTGCAAATCATTATTCTTACTAGAATAATCAATAAAAGCTGATTTTGTTCTCGAATATGTTTTAGTTACATCATTCAAATTTTCTACACTCATTGCTTTTTTTGTTAATGTATTGGAAATTGGTTGATATCTATAACTATTATCCAACAGATTTTCTGTACTTTTATTAAACGGTTTCTTAATTCTACAGATATCAACTTGTTCCTCATTTGAAAACATTGCAATTTTATCACGTACACTTTTTTCAGATTTTTCATCTTTCCGCCAATCGGAAAATTTTCTACTAACTGGAATTGGTTTTTTATTGCTATCAGTAACATCCATTGTTTTTTGTCTAGATTCAAATGTTGTTACTGCTTTTGTTGGACTAGTTTGATCAAGTCTTATAAACTTTTCATTTTTATCAGATCGTGTATCATCAACTTTTATGACAAGATCTTGTCGATAAATTTTTCTAGGAACAGTTGGTGGTGGAACTGATTTTGGTAATGGTGGACGATCATCAATATTTTTATCTAATGATTGTGTTTTAATTGTTGATTGTTTTGAATCTGTGAATATATTTGTTGGTGTTGTTGTTGATTGATTTTTTAGGCCACTTGGAATGATAATTGGTTCAGAGAAATTCGGAGGAAATTCATGACCATCCGGTGGTAGTCGAGAATATGTTGGCGGCGAACTCAATGTTATATAATCGTTTACAAGTAGATGAGAAGGAACTAATTGGATACTGTTGTCCATTTTGGTGGTTGTATCTGAAAATGATATTTTAAACACATGTTAGACACACACATACAAATGGATAGAGGATTATAATTAAGGATCTAACAAATAGAATTGATTGTGAACAGTTACAAACAATTAACAAAATACATTGAAATTAAATATAAATGAAATCAAATTTATATTTTACCATTTTAATATAAAATATAATATTTTAAATGTCTTCCGCCATAAATATCAACTATGAAGACATAAAACGTTTAAACATACGAAAATATGTGTGGCTCTCATTTCAAAATCACTGCCATAAATAAGCACTAAAAATTCAAATGAAATTATTCTGAGAAATAAACATGTACGGGAATGTAATTTACGTTCTCAATTTTTATGGGAATAAACAGTTTACGAAGCGATGTCATTAAACTATCACTAATCATCCGACACATGCGCACCAGAAGTCCAGAACTAGTCCTGGTTACCGGAACTGTGAAAAAAAACCCGCGATCCCAAGCACAACTTGAATCTTGATAAGCAGCGGATAAAATTTGTTCGTTTTTTGTGCTTTTTTTCAAAATTGTTTTTTATCATCTCACTAACGGCCATCTAAGCATTTAAAAAGTGTTTAATTTTACCATGAACTTGAGGAAGAACGTAAATCATTTTTATCGTGTCCCGAATGTCTTCAACACCAAGAAAAGTCACCGTCTTACAAAATTTTTGTTCGAATGTGGGGAAACCTGAAGCCCAAAGCTGATTGCGCATGATCAGAGCGCTTAGTTGTTGTTTTTTTTTTGTTTTGTGGCACAAGTATAAAATTTTTGAGCGAAAAGAACATTTCCGAAATCTCAGTAAGCGGAAACGACCGACCCACCTGAAGCCGGCCGGAGATAATTGGAGACTAGTGTGTCAGTGATTTTTTTTCTTTTCAACCAATTTATATTTTTTTTCTAGCTTGTTTTTTAAAGGTTTTCTTGTACTATTTTTTTTTCCCAAAAACTTGGTGATCCGCGAAATTTGATTTTCTGATCGCATCTGACACTCCAGTCGCTTCTGGTTGAGCGATTTGTGTTTTTATGATTTAACATCGTCGCATCATAAATTATGCTATTGAACAGTGACGGCATAACGACAAAATTTGATTGAAACACGCGATGTCGTAATTGCTCAATTACTTGACCGACTCTTATTATTGCTTGCCGCGATGTTGTCTGCCACTTTCTCTTATAAAGTGGAATTCTCAGAGTCTTTTTTTTTGGTTTTTGAGTTTTCGGTTGTTTTTTTTTTTTTTGTTCAACCACAAACCATAACTTAAATTTCCTTGTTATTGGAAGTGTAGGCCAGTTAAAAAAATACACAAAGAATACATATCAAAATATTGTTCGGATTGTTTGCGCTAATGAAATGCATCCGGGATTGTTTAATTTCAGTCAAAATATTCACAGCTGATTAAATACTAATAAATCTGATGCCGAATTTATTTAAATTAACAACGGTTCAATTATCGTGTCCAAAATGACCTAGTTTCTGGTTTTCATCCATTTAAGGATCGACATTGAATTAATGTGACAAATGAGTTCGTTCTGCGGCAATTAGAGCTGACAAATTTAAATTATATAAAATACGGTAAGAAAGAATAAATGCCTTAATACAAAAAAGAAACTCATTCGAGGTCAATTGTAAAATGCCCAATTTGGATAAGTCAATGTGTGGTGAATTTTGCTATTGCCAAAGATCCTTTTTGTTCCACAATCACTGATCATTTGTTGTAATTTATGATAGACATCTGGGACTAATTGAATATGACATAGACTTATTTGGTTTCAAGGTTTCTGATTTTTTGTTGCTGTTATTGTTGTGATTTATGAGTTCAACTGTGTCCATTTAAATTATCTTGAAATGAAGTCAAGTGAGGGTTAAAAAGTTTTTTTGAATCAAAACAAAATAAGAGGAATATTTAATTAATGCAAACGAAAAGATCACCAAACCCAACAAATCATTTGATAATTGATCTTCAACAAAACTAATTGATTTTTGTTTATGGTAATTGTTTATGAAATGCTATCTCTCTGATGTACTCTCGGAAATAAACAATAATGAATCACTCAAGGAAATGGAAATGATCATATTTCATTTTGTAGTTAACAAAGACATGATATTCATTTTTCATTTCCTTTAACAATTTTTTTTATGGAATAACAAGATAGAGAAAAATAGCGTCTAATAATTGCTTGATGTCCATACGACATTTATTTATTACCGTATTTAATCCGAAAAACTAAAGATTAGTTATGACTAACAAAAAGTGAACATTCAACTATTTTGTATATAAAACCATTGAAAATCACAACGAGTTGAAAAAAAAAACACAATAATCACTATAAAAGTTACTATAAAATTTACGATAACATTTTACGGGATTTTATTATCTTCATTGCATATGTAATTTTCAATTTATGAAGTGTTTTATTTATTTTTTATAACGCATATTATAATTTTAATGTCAATTTGCTTTCATTCAAAGTGATCAACAATATTTTATTGAACTCGTAAAGATCGTAAAATTCTAAAAACTTCCAATAAATATTTTCAGTGGGATAGTACCAGGAAAAATGCCATTGGTTGAAAACGTGATTCCTTAATCTTCATTTCCTTCCTTGACCTAATCCAAACAAAAGACCAGCACGATTTTGACTTAGAAGAAAAAAAATCATTGACGACTTGTCATTCAGAAATGAAAACTCTTTAACGCACATTAATTGTTGTGCCTCCCTCATTTCGCCATTGTAACTCTAACATGATTTATTATATTGATCTTGGGTTCGATCGTGTTGATCAAAAGTTTTTAAATATTTTTACTCTAAAAGGTTTCTAAATACAGCCAAAGATAGACAAATCTATATATATAATATATATTTTTTGTTGCAAAATAGCACAATTAATGTTAAAATACGAAAGATTAACGGTTGAAAAATGAAAAGATATCGTTATTGATCAAGATCATGTTACTCATTTCTGATCACTTTGTTATGTATTGATCTTGCAGAGAACGCGGAAATTGCTGATTGAATTGATGGATTTGATGGATTTGTAACGTGATCGTCGAATAATGAGCAATTTCTTCTTTTATATTATACAAATCTTTTTTTAACCGTTTTTAATAGGTGAAAGGTTTTGAAATCATTTTTAGCGAATGTAAATGAGTTTCACGAAAAATTTTTTGTATTTAAGTGGTCTGGTGCCATTTTGGTATTTCCATTTTGAAATGGAAAACTATTTTGATTTTAAATAGCTCTGTGATGTAAGAATCATTATCGTTATAGAAATAATCAGAAGCATTCAACGTTCAGATATTAAACTGAGTGTGTCCAACGTGATGGACGAATTTTATAGGACATAACATCAATTTATTTGTTATTTGTGAAAATGGGGGAAAAGATTTGCAGAAATTTTTACATAACTGGAAAAATTTGTTGTAATATTATTTTCGAATGGCAAAATAGAAAGTTGTTCGTCAAAGTCTAATCTGTATAAAACCAGAAATATGAAACAGTAAGTGAAATTTTGTTTTAGCACAATATGCCAAATATATTCAAAAATTTATCGTAAAGGAATTTTCAAATTATATTATAAAATTTTAGAAATTTATTGATATTACGTGTTTCGATTTAATAGTAGTGAAATCCCACGATTTTACGCATATTATTTTTTTATTTGCAATTTCACTCAATAACAATTAAAATGATATCCTATTTTGTTACCCACACAACTCTGAAATCATTTCTGATAAAACGTTGCAAGCAGAAAAATTACACAGTCGCAAAAGTCACAACCGGAATGAGAATTCAACCTTGAATCCTTTACTCTAGCTGTCATGACACAAATCCAAATTGGTCAAGCTGAAATGCGATAAAGGCCATTTAGAATAATAACAATTTAAAAAAAAGAAAAAGAAAGTAAATGCAACTTTTCAATTGCACAATAAAATGGCGGCGATCACATTCCATTTCGAAGTTAACTCCTCTGCGAGTGCAACACGAATTCAGGGCAAACCAATTAAAGTTCCTTAAGATCGGGCAACCCTATTCGCTACGAGTGCCACATGAATTAAAAGTTGATAATATCGTGATGTTAAGTCAAATAGTGACCCAGTTTCCTTGCTTCTGGTCTGGACTCCCGCACTTCTGGTTTATTCCCTTGTCATCATCATTAATTTCCTCTTGTGGGGCGTATCGTTTGTGGGACCCCCTTCTAAACTCCTCCGCCGGAGGAGTCTGATGCCGTGAATGTTATTAACAGCGTTCCACACCGAGGATCTACAATGGAACTGTATAGTGGATCAGAGTTGTTGGTCGTTTTGGCGTTAAGGGTCCCAACATCACGTTGTAGTAGTGGCCAAGTGACTAATTTAGCTCTATCAATTTTGGATTAGAGCTAGTTGACTTTGTTGCGGCCTCAATCTGGACCCCGTGCAAATGGGTTGAGAGGATGCAATGTACTAATTGTATTCAACAAACGTTGGACTTGAAAGTGATTCATGATTGCCAATAAGCTCCAAATTGTCAGATCATTAATTCTTGGAATTTACTTTGCAATTAAATATGGTGACAAATTACCCCTTTCCCGATTCATGGGTTCAGGATAGGTTACGATCCTGTGGTGGGGATGAGTAGTGGAACGAGAATGGAAAGATGATTCGTCTAAGATTTTAACTGATTTGTTTACTTGGTTTAATTGAGTGTGACGTTGGACACGGAGGCTTTACGCTTTGGTGTCGACCGAACGACGGTTATCTTGCGACTAATTGAAGGAGCACCGAGTCACTATTAAGGCGAAATGATTAATTACTCAGATTTAAATTCCGCAGATGATAAAGATGCGTACTTACAGGAAATGACTTTAACGACCGTAACTGTATTATTCGTGTACCCACCTGCAACAGAAGAAAAAGTTTCGTTTAGACAAATTACATTTTTGTTTGTATTGAAATTTATGAATAATAATCGGTGAGTTGAAAAATTATGCTTGTTTCTCAAATAAGAACATTTTTATAATGAAAGAAAATTCTTTGCAATTTTAAGGTATTCATTCTTTGCGGTTGAGAACTTTTTTTACTTACTTTGATATAATTTGCTTTAGAGTCTAAAAGATTTGGAGCATCTACAATACTAAGCATTGTAAATAGCAGCAATAAAAAACGAAATATTGTATTGACCGCCATCAATTTAACAAATAACCGAGTAAAGGGTTAAAATATAGATGTAGAATACAATCATACTCAGTACTCTACACTATAAAATTTGATAAATATTGTTTGTTAAAAAAATATCACCAATTAACAAAAAATATTGTTAAACTTATTGAAAAATGAAAAATATAAAACGATTTTTGATTTAAATAATCCGAGCTGATTAACAGTTTAAAATTTCATTTTATAAGCACATGAAAATAACGCTTCTTTTGCTATAAAACGTTAACTTAGATACTTAAATATAAATAAGTAAATAAAAATTTAAGAAAATATTTAATACCTGATTTATTCAAAACTCCATCATGAAATTGTGAATAATTTGTTTTCGGTTTCAAAAAAATTATCCGTGGCTCCATGCTGTCGATATTTTTAAAAACAAAATCGAATTGTGCATTTATAAATCAGAATAAAATAAATAAAAAAAAAATGAACAATTCCACCAGCGAAAAATTGATTTGTTGCATAAATTCAAAATCACAATTTCAATTTGTTCGTACAGTTACAAATTATTCAAAATGTCAATTTCCGGTGGTCTTCTGTATCACTTAATTTGCACAAAAGGATAAGAAAATTTTTTCATATAAGCTTTTTTGTAATTCTCTAATTGGACGACAATCTAAAAGTGGTCATTATCATGGATTTTTATTTAAAACAAAATTTTCAAAAATATAAGAAGACAAAATGAAAACAAAATAATTTCTTTGTCAGTTCACTGTAATTAAATTAATAAATTGCTGTGATAACCTTTGGCAAAATCGGGTTTTTAAATTGAAAACTCCAAGAGATAAAACATAATAAAAACGGCTTGTATGCACACACCATGAAGTTTGGCGCGGTTGTGCAAAAGGGTTAAGAAATGCAGTATCCACCTGTTGTCAGCGGTTAAACGGCAGGTGGTGGTCATTGGGCCTGGGGTCTTTGGATCCCTTCGACCTGAGACTGTGCCTTAATTGTGAGAATGAGACTGGTATCCGGGGTACATGTATATTGTATAGTATATATATAATATTTTTTGTTTCTTCTAAGAACTGGAGCAACAGAACCAAGTCCTCTGCCGCACCAGAATGTTGCACAAATATGTGAAATTTTCGTTCTAATTAGAAGAACAATAAAAGAGAATTCTTAGACATCCAAAAGAGGAGAGAATGTAGACCGCCGTCGTCACTTGACTTGCGATGGTTAAGCGGTGAGAAAAGTGAGGCATTCTTGTATGCACCGCGGCGGGGTCACACAGAGATCTTTCAACGATAAAACAGTGAACACATTCCATGACCGAACAGCAACAGCACACACAGAGCATATTTCAACAGCTTTGGTTAGGTGTATATTTTTTTTGTAACACTTCTTCTTTAACCGAATTCGTATTCATGTCATCCCATCCGACCACCTCGAAAAGGTGTTATCAGGTGCTCGAGTTAAGTTTGCGGTTTTTTGTTTGAGGCAAATATAAAAAAAGACAACCAACAACAACAAATACAACATCACCGCCAAGTGATTTGCGCTTGCGCAATGCGCAGTCACCGATCTCAATCAGGGGAAATAATGTTAGTCGGTTAGTCGTGAATATTTTACTGATTTCGGTCTAAAATGTAAAAAGATATATTACATTGTTACTCTTGTTGAAGCGATATACACTTGCGACATACAATCAAGGAGTGGTGTGCCAATGATTAACTCTAATAGTTGATGTTGTTGGTCAGGAAAATGTCGCACCGGACCCCAAAATGACTAATATACGACTATTTGGTAGGTAAAAGAATTTGATTGGTGAATGTATGGATATGTCAAGTGTTTAACTAACAACAATGTGACAAACTATGACCTCAACAAATAAATAAATGTATTTTAACAACATATAGGCTTGGTATGAATCACCAGGAAATGTTTAAACCAATTTATCTTGAAATGAATGTGAAAATTAATCGTTTTACGTAAAAAGAGTTCAATAAAGATCTGATCGTAAAGTAAATAGGTGAAGGAATGCGTGTGGAGAGTACGACAATTGCAGTAAATCGAGTATTTGTCGTGCAAATGTGATCACAAAAAACTTGTTGTTATCACACTTATTAGACTTGCTTTTCACTTGGTTTTTTTAGTTGGTCTTCTTGTTGGCTCATTTTTCAGTTAGGCAGAAACTATGGTGATCTGATTATTGTGACCTTGTCACTTGGTTGTCAATTGAGATCACAGGTGGTGTTGATGTTATGTTTGATATAGGTCAATGAAATCAGTTTGAAGTTATCTTGCAATAATGGATCTGTTCAACAATCCAATTTGTAAATAATACTGTTCACCAATAAATTGATCATTTCCCCAAAAAACAATACATACCATAATTTCTTTTTAAATTAAGGAGAAAGTTGAAAACGCATTCCCGGAAATTTCAATTGAATATCACGAAAACCATATGTAATGATTGTCGGAAAATGAACAACACCAAACCATTTTAACATTATTCAAATGTAACTCGAACCAAAAAGTTCCAAGAGGTCAACTTGATCGACTCCTTAATATCGTAAAATTGCACGAATAGAATAATTTTCCTTTTACTTTATCCGAAGGAGGCCTAATTAATGTCGTTGTGTCTTAATTTTCCGAGGGAAAATGCAAAAAACATTAGATTGTCCCTTTAGGTCACATTAAATCGTGTCCACCAAATCGCCTATTAGAGTCGAAATCTACAGAGGTCCAACTCCAAGGCTCAACGGATCTTGTGGGCACACCAATCAATGTCTTGTTCATTTTGTTCAACAAAAGGCGACAAACTGGGCAAACGTGAACAAGAAATTGTCTAAATTCTGAGCAACTTCTTTCATTTTGTTTGTATTACAAATGTTGTGATTGTTTTTGTTTGTTAGTTTCCTTTAATTTGTTTATATCTACTTTGTTGTGGCAATTTTGAATGCGATTAGCTTGTTGCTGGTCATTGTAGTGGCCAGTAATTGGCCCAGGTGGAAGTATCTTGGCCTTCATTGTCAATTTGCTGTTTGGTATATAATTGTCTTTTGGTGATTGATATTTTGTTTGTTCTGGGCGGTCGTGATGTCAACATGTCCAGACTTTGAAGTGAAAGGAAAATTTGCGAACAAGTTCCTGTGTCCATTGAATCGAATCAGAATTCACACATCGATCGAACACAGCTTAAAATAATTGGCCAAAGGCTGGAAATACAGAATGGAAATCAATGCAAGAACTTCCATTTATATTGGTTAGTTTAATCTCATCTGTCAGACGGTTAATTTGAAATAGTTCTACAGGTTTTTACAGTAACTCTAATAGGAAATATCATATGTGTGGCTATGTGAAGCTATCTATCCTTTTACATTACATTATCCATCCAATATGATGACCAGTAACCACTGATTGAATCTGCAACGATTGCTAATTATATTTTTGTATCCAAAGTTCATGGCTGAGAGATGATTTCGAAATAGATTAATATAAAATCCAAGAATATTTAGACTTAGAAAAATAAATAATAATTAATAATAAAACAAAATAAAAAATAAAGAAAACATATTGTGCGCTCAGGCGAATGAAAACGGCTTCTTGCATTAACCGGATGATTAAAGTCGGATACCATGACGGATAAAGATGAGATTAGATTGGTTGAACAAAGAGATCGATGAGCCGAGAGATGCGCACTGAAAGCATTTCCTCGTTTATCAAATAACACTGACATTCTGCCATTTCTCATTCTAGCACAGCAGGATCGGAGAAAGGAAACTGATTGTTGGATTTGTTTAAAAATCAGGTTATCGCAAATTGTACAACTTTACACTGAATCGCTGTTAACTTCACTAAGTGAAAAATATCTGAGGAGATTGCATGATTAGAAAATTTATATAAGATATGCAAATGGTATAAAAATTAAAAAAAAAAAAATACTTGGGAGAAAGAGAAGAATTTCAACAAAATGTCTACTTGCTGCATTTTAAATTTAATACAAATCTATAATCAAACCTTGTCAATTTGTTTCACAATATTTTTTTTTCCACAATTAATAAACTCAAACTATTTTTAATAAAATAAAAATCTTATCAAATTTCCTATTTCAAGGTCAGAAAATTCTGTCACATAAATAAACAATCAGATGAAAAATTATAACTCACCATGAGAATTAATGAACACATTCAAAATTATATAAAAAAAATTAAAAAAAGAATAATTTATAATTTAATAAAAAATGTTTTCACAAATATCAATACAAAAACAATAAATAAATTTCCTTCTGACAGGTAAAACTAAAACAAAAGATATTTGCAAATTTGATTACGTATTCAAAATCAAGCATTCCTGAGAAGATTAAAAGAAGTGTTTATGCAAAATGAAGATTATTAATTCTTTGAACAAACAAAAAATTGCTGTGATCTGTGACGAACCTAAAATCTACTTTGCACATCGAATCAATCAATTGTGACTTATCGAATTAACAATTAACACAAAGGAATATTTCGCCAAGTAAAAATTTATGATTCTGTTCCCCTTTTGATGTTTTTTTTTTTCGAATATTAAACTAATGACAAAACTAAAAGTAACCAATCTTCCGCGGCCCGTGGATATTTAAATTGGGCCTCATTTTGAGGTTCCATTTATTAGAAGTCGCGTTGGCAACTCATACAAATGCAAATGCGTCCAATTCAGAGTTTGATCAAACGAATGAAAATGAACATTCATTAGCTGAGAGATCAATATCTTAGGATTTTACACCTTGTTATTAACACAATGTCAATATTGAATGAAATTAAAATTTCCATGAAGAAAAAGATGACAAGATGAAAGTGTTATCGGTCAGCGGAGACGAAAAAAAAAAAATCCGAAAAAAATAGCATGCTGCACGTCCTACACCGGCACGGTTCGATTTTATGGTGGTCTTTGATTAGTGATTTGATATGTCGTAAAAATGACTTTGGCCTGATGCTCTCGGCCTTTGATCATGATTAACACGAAGTTAATTAAGTATACAAGCTGAAAAAAAAAACAACAACAAGAACCGTGGACGTGAATTTATTCTGAAAGGTATTGACTTCTGTTCTGGATGAGGAAGTGATCGTGCACTAGTTTCTGGGTTCATATATTAGCGATCGATTGGGCAGCGATCGTCAAGATCAGATCGACTAACGAACGGTTGAAAAATTTATGTATACAAAAGTACTAATTTAACTAGGCAGATAGTATTAATTTTATGTTTTGGACCGGTCGTTGATAGAAAATAGTTATCTTTAAAGTATATTTTCAGTAAAGTAGAATCGAAAAGTAGGTCAAAGTGATCGTGCGGTTGGATTAAAACGGCAAAAGACCAACGATCTTGGCGTAATGAGATCCCATAGCAATTTATCAGTTTCCCGAAAGATGAATTCATGTGCGTGATCCGTTTCTTCTCCTCATTTCCTGATTGTGATTTATTATTATTTATTTAGTTTTTTTTTTAACTTTTACAATTGTTAAGAATTTCTTAAGATCATCTTGATGATTGAAATCTATTCACTTGGTCGTTTGCTTGTCTATGCCCAACCAGCCGCAAAAGTTGGTGCGATAGTCCGTGCATAACTGAAGGCGGCACTGCCCCCAGCAGAAAGAGAGTAGTAGGAGCAGCAGCAACCTTCTTATCTGCATACCTTGATCGATTCGAGTTCAATTGAAACGCGACACACCGTATGATCGCGATCCGGCAACTAAATCAGCTCCGCACACACATCCCCAGGATCCACAATAATGTGTAAATATTTCAGCAATGTATTTCAATAGTCGGGATCTATCGATATATCGAGAGTCACCAGAACAATCAGACATGTATAGATCGATACAGATAGCTAAGATACATTCAAACGAGACTAATGCTGAAATGTCGTCCAACTAGGCTTGACCAAACATAGAACAAGACCTGGACAAACACAATTTACTTTGGCTTTCCTTGTTGTTGAATCTGGTTTATAACAGCCAGAGGCATTCGCACAAGGATATGTGCGTTTAGTGAATTTCTAGAAAAAAAATAACATTCTTTCAAGAATATAAAAATTTCATCTTGATCACCTTGGAAACGTGAACAAAAAACTTTCATGTCCTTCTCTGTTTAGTTTGTTTTTACGTATTCTTCTTGCATAGAAATATTTGCAATAAAAATAAACAAAAAATTTCCAGAGGCTGCTGGATCATTAGTTGAACGTAATCCAGTGCAACATACATGGCAATCGGTGTTCTATTTCTGGAGATAGAAGAACAACAACAACTACAAAGAAAAACAAAAAAATCAGGGCGTCATGTCGCGTAACGTCAACACCCTCCTCGATGGGATATTTTTGTAATAACACGTCCGGAGTGAGCGTGTCTGTCCTATGCCCTTAATTACTACATCTTAAAATAGAAAGGTGACGGAAACTGAACGTGATTCATTGATGGAATCTCATCGTCATCTTGGAAAGGAATAAACGTTAAATATTTTAACCCTTTCATCTTGGTCCAGAAATGACCTATGATTGGAATTTCACTTTAAAAGAATACAAACAAAAAGAAATTGTTGACTTCCTTGAGTTATCGAATTTAAACTTCGACCACTGTTCGTGGCACAAAGATGATCTACGAATTAATTTGTTTGGAAAATCTGGAGGTGTCTAGACAAAATTTTGAAATATCAAGAAAATAAAAATAAAAATTCATATTCCATTGGCCGATGAAACTCTTGAGAATGGCAGACGGCCCGCAATGAACTGATTAAGAGGTGAATTCCTTTTGCCTTGTTTCGGACTTCAGATGGATAACCATGGAAAATGGTGTCGGATTTCTTTTTATGTAATGAGATATAATCTAAGCATTCTTGTTGAATGCGCGCAAAAGTACAACCGTATGTATTTCTGCTAGTTCTATTCAAAACCATTTAACAACAGAATGTTGCTCGTGCTGAGTTGTAATAAATTCACATTTGATACTCTGTGTGGAATTCTGCGGCTAATGTCCTCAGAAGTTTATTAAAAAAAAAAGAAGAAGGTAATAGTTAAAGAAAGTTAAAAATAAATTAAAAAAAAAAATTATCTCATTATGATTTGATTGATTTCAACCAATAAATTTCTTATAATTTGGATTCCATGGAATTGTTAAAAACAAAACCGATAGAACTTTTAAAGAAGTGAAACTTAAAAAAACAATTAATCACCCACAAAACTTGCTTCCCAGGATTTAAACGATAAAAATCAATAATCCATGGCAAGTTATTCACATCCGTCGAAAAGGTCGCATTAATAATCCTGACCGTGCAAAGTTAATTATATCTTAAGCATCTGCTGAAATTACCAAACAATATTCAACTTCCGTTCTCATGTTCCAAAAGTTGAAATGTACAAAAACAAATTGCTCTGTGTTTATGTTTATTATATTTTTTCTTCTTTTACATACTTTAAACCAATTGCCCTGGAAAAGATGGCGATCGATCGAGATTCAGATGTTTCTTTTCTTAATATTTTTTTAAAAGGTTTTTTTGCCCCAAAGTCGTCGTCTCTTGTTAACTCGTCCCGGAATGCGTTCCAGCGATATTTATTTTTTTGTACGGAAGTACTAATTTCAATTCAAAACGATAATTTCGATCGCAGTATGATAAGCGAGAAAATATTTTTGAAAGGTATACCCGGATCAAAGCACACAGTTAACCCAGTCCCAGGGTGTAAGAGGAAACTGAGAAGAGTATCTATTTATCTATCGAGATTCGTAACCATCAATAGATTGAGCATTAACTTTGGATCCATCCGATGAAGATCGATTCACATTTTATGCTAGTAAATAAAAATTGTTTTTGAGAGAATTTCTAATCGTTAAATTTAATGATTGTAAATTCGATTTCAATTGTCTGATCAATTTCAAGAGGCGCTTTACATAAAGGTGGTCCATTAGATGCGAATGGGTGGTCTGAAAGGATCAAATGTTTTATTCATTCTTAAATATAGAACTTTATGGTTTTTGGTTTGTGAACGGAATTCCAAAAATCCAAAGTAATGATTTACTTTTTTGAGTGATTTGAAATGCTATTAACCTGAATTAGGATGTTTTTGCAAATGGTCACGTGTATCGATGGCTATTGTGATCACCTAAATTGTTATAACTGAGCAATCAATTCAAATTGGAAGACATCTTTTTTGTGAATTTCTTCCCCCTTTTTTGCTGTGATCAGGTGACAAAAGTTTCGGTTAAAGAAGTTATCTGATTTCGAGTGAAAACATTTACCCTAGAATTGTCGATCTGGATTGAAAATCGTCTAATTACCAACACGATTCAGTCGTGATCACTGATCTGTAACTGTGGTCCACTCCCAGGGTTTGGATTTAAGTGATATAATATCGAATGATTTGGATATCATGTTTCAATGAAATTATCCAGAGGAATAACATCGATTTTTTTACTATAACCGTTACTAACACGATCATTGAGAAAAGAGAAATGGTCGGCCATCAATATGTGGATAAACTAACTCATTTCTACATTTTGTTAAAAAATTTTCGGATCACTCTCCGATGGCGAACAATGAATGGACTTATGACATACGAGTACTTCAAATCAATGTAAAA
The DNA here is from genome assembly GCA_963082835.1 of Leptogaster cylindrica. NCBI lineage: Eukaryota > Metazoa > Arthropoda > Insecta > Diptera > Asilidae > Leptogaster > Leptogaster cylindrica. The sequence goes on from OY720107.1 coordinate 32,398,642, forward strand.
AAGTACTAGAGAAAAAAATATCAGAATTTATCCAGTTCTAATGATCATCAGAAAAACGAGTCACTGAACTGATGATCGTGATTTTTCATTTTAGTTTCTTAGTTGTTGTTTTTTTTTTCTCTCTAAGAACAACACGAGCTGTGGGATCACAATTGGTATTATCAAATGTTGATCAAATTTATGTTCTGGAAGTGAAATACTTACTTTGAAATGATCTTGACATTTTGATACTGCAATCAAGTCGCAATGTCATTGAATGACAAAAGATTTTCTTCGAAATTGATCTTAGACTCTTGTAGATGCAGCTGCAATATAATTCTTGTGATGAGTCTTGTGATTCTATTCACAAGGAATCGGTTTTTTTTCTTATGAATTTGACTGAAGGTAGCAACAAAAGAGAAATTTTTGCTTGTTCAGTTATTCTTCTTCTATTTGTTCAAGGGAATAAGGGAACAGGAACTCATCAGAGAAATTTTCGTAATTGTTTTTGTTTTTTTTGTCTCTTAAATTGTTGGCCTTTAAGTAGAATTTAATTTTTGCACATTTTACCTACCGGAAATTATGTTCTTTTCTTTATACTTTGTTCATAGTTGATTAACGAATTTAAAATGTTTGCTTGTGAATTGTGATTAGAAATTAGTTTATAATTCTTTTTAGGTAGAACTCTAATTTATGTTTCTTTCTCCAAATGTTCAAAAAGTGTGTCAAACAATTTCTTTTGGAATCATGATGTAAATTTGGTAAACAATTTTGTTTGAGAACTTCTTTTGAATTTTTTTCAGAAAGAATTGCAAAAAGTCTGATCAAAAAACAATGGAAATAATCCAAAATTGAAATTGAGTGTGAAAAAAAAATTGGAGAAACTTTAAAAGTAAATTAGTAAAACTCGAAATTTCAAAAAATTTCTAGAAATTTTTCAGAATAATCAAAGCCATTAAAAAACATTTACGGAAAAAAATCCGTTAATAAAAAGTTAGAAAACCAACTCGTTACAATATTTCACCTAAAAAAAATAATTGCACCTTGTTAAGGTAATTCTTGTGTGTTTTCGATAAAAATGCAATTACTGTAATTGCTGTTGTACTTAATTCAATTACGACCGCAGGATATTTGACTGTGCAATGTACACACCTTGTTTTATGGCTTACAATAATTTCGATAAACTTCCAATTGAACATTTTGACCTATTCTCAAAATTAGGAATCATGAATTATTTCATGTCCTGAAAGAAAATATGTTTTTAATACAATTAATGTTGTTATACTAAATAAATAAACAAATTTAATCGCTGCTCTACTTTCAATAATTTTCTATAACCGTTTTTCATGTAATTTTTTACTTTCATGTAATTTTTTACTTTTTTGAAAATAAAATTGCCTTTAAAATTATTATAACTTAAAAAAGTTGGTTTTTTACAATGGAAACAAGTGTTCCAATATTTGCACTGCTTTACTTTCAAATCTTTTTAGTATAAGTAAAAAACTAAATAAATGTTTAAAAAACGGTAATAAATTTTAAAAAAGTTCTACTAATTCATCGTTTGAGAAACAAAATTATTAAAAATACATTCACAAATATTAATTTGCCATTGAATGCCATTCATTTGTTTCTCATCATAAATTTTGTGATTTATGGTCAGGTTTGTATGCACTTTCCATTTTCGTAATTGAATATTGATGATGCGAAGAGAATTGTAATCTCCACCTTTTGGGGTGAAAGATCGCTTCAAAAATAATGTGCATCAGTAAACAATCCTACTGCAAATATTTGACATTTTAAGGTATGGTATTCATTTGCGCCTACATCATTTTAAATGCCATTTGAAAAGTAGTTTATTATTTTTATCAACATTCCATTACTATATTTAGTTATTTGAATACAAAAAAAATCAATTCCATATGTAAATTATACAATTGTATTTCTGTGTGGAAAAATTCCATATAAATTTCAATATTCAAACAAACAACAAACGAAATATTAAAATGTGATAAATGCATGTCTAAGCGCCATGAATTCAGTCTTTCCAGTCGATTTGGTTCACATCCGCGGAATCAAACAAGACAACGAAACGCGGGTCAAGATATCCGACTGACCATGCGCGAGTGACTCATGGTCGCCAGGCTTTTGTCACAAACTTTAAGTGGCAATTACCGTCTATGATGAGTAAACTCTACTTGAGACATGTGTACTTATAATAATAACATAACAATATTAATTGCAGTCTTTGTTTCACACTGATTTTCTTTGTGCATATACGCAACTTTTCTTTTCCTGCTTTTGTTTATAAACAGTTGTAAAAATATCCATCCTCCTTGATTTACGGGTGCATTGGGGTATAAGAAGTTTAAACAATGAAGGAGTTGTTGTAAAAAGAAATGAAGTATTTATCGAATAATTATTATTGAAAGATGACTAGAAAGCGTCTGTCTGTGTTCGCTTTCGTAGAATTAGATGATTACTTGAAACCACTTTGGCTTAACAAGAATTTAATACATTCCAAAATGATCTCCCTTCGAATTTTATTGTATTTTTTTCTTTTTGAATATATTTCATACTGATACTCCCAACGAATTACTTAAGTTAATATTTCCTCCTTACGCGTTGCTCGCGTGATTGCATTATCCGGTCATTTTCAATTATCATCCTGTGAGGTATTTAAGTCCCATTAAGCAGGGTACAAAAAAACCCGCCCTCCATTTTCCATTGAATTTTTCATTTTTGAATGGCTTAAGACAACGGTTAAGAAAAACCTCTGATATCATATTCCAACTTGTTTTTGTTGCTAATTCGTGAGGTATCAAACTACAGCACCTGGAGACCTTTTCAAGGGCGTGAAAGTGGTCCTACGGAATGTAAATGGAATGGAATTTTTTTTTTTGGTTTTATTTAATAAACATTTTCTATATACAATGTACGTACAAGGAATAAAAATTATTTTCCATGCCAATGAGCATGCGTACATGCATTTTTTTGTGCACGATGAACGAGTTAATCCGGGAAGAGAAAGAGAGAATATTATGTAAAGTAGAACAGAGGTCAGGAAGTGTGAAGACCTTCTTGGTAAATGTTTCCTCACCAAATTCACTTTATTTTCTTTCGCTTTAATGCAAGCATAACCGCAAAAAGGGGTTCTCAATAAATGCAGAATATTTTGTTTGTTCATTTTTTTTTAACTATTAGTACAAGTAATGAAGTAACCTTCCTTTTATGTTTGTGGAAAAATAAAGAAAAATACATGAATGTAAATTTCAGAAAATTGCACCTGGTCACATACTTCCTTCCTGTTTCTCGTCCAGGAGAAAACAAGAAGAAAAAAGGCTTAGAAGGATATCCTAAAGTTTTGTTTAAAAAAAGAACAGGAAATCTTTCAACATTTTAGATTAACTTGTTTAAATATTCATAAAAAATATTTAAAATAAATTTTTCCAGATGAAATTCGTAAAACTTTGTTTAAAGAAACGTGAAATCGATAGTAGAGAATAAGTATGAATATTTATTAAATATACACATACATAACTTGAAATTCGTAAAAAAAACAACATTATTGATACTAAGTAAGGAACTATTTTACGATCAGTAGCTTTGCGCCAACAATTAATGTAAGTCATAAAATAGAATTATGTAGTTGAAATGCATTAATTCCATAAATACATCTTCAGGCTATGGATAAATATTTCGGAATACAACAACAATAACAACAGAAGATAACAAATATGAATCACTTCCGTTCTGATTTCAGCAACAATAATAATAACGTTCATTCAACTATAAGTAAAACAACAAACAAAAATATTCTCTTTGATTTTACAAGGCAACGTTTAATCCCTCGCAAATCACTATCTTCGATTTGGTTTCGTTCTATTTTCAAATCTATATTTTCTACATAGATTTCTCACTGGAAACATGACCAAAAGCGTTACGGACAAAGAGCATTACTTCATTTTGTGTTATACCCACACCGCATTCCCTGACATTTTAATTGAGCGAATTGTCTAGGTGCACACAAGAACCCCCTCGGGGTGAACAAATTAGCAATGGCCCCATTATCAAGTTATTGTTCCATTTTGTCCAGTAAATCGTCTTCTCTAGTGATTATTTTGCAACAAAATTAACTCGTAAACGGTTTATTTCCGAACAGTCACTAACATACAATTATCTTTATGAATAACAGTGACTTAACCCCGTGGCTTTATTCACACTCTATCACGACAGGATTTTGATCTATAAATAAAATGCAATCCAAGCAACAAATAATAATCAAAATAAATAGCAAAATTCATGAGAATCTGCAACTTCCTTTTGAAGAAGGGCAACAATGATTTGATTGTCTGGAATAAAATCCCGGCTCCAGAGATGATCGCAATCGGGACGCTTCAACAAGTTTAAAGATCACTTCAGCATCCGGCAGCGCGGCGACTCTAAACAAAACAAGATACTTTCATATCAGTGCACGACATTACCAGGAATGTGATGCATCCAGAAGGGGCTATTTTAAAAAGTGCCGACAGATGAATATATTTGTTGCATGAAGTGGGGAGGGGGAGGGAGGCAAACTGGACGAAGAAAAAACAATAAAAGGACATACATTTTTGAAAAAATCTTCACAAGATAAATGTCAAGGAATCAAGTTGATGATCAGAATACAAAATATATTGCGAGACAGTGCACTACCCTCCTTCTTTGTTCTGGATTTGTTAATGATCCCAAATCTAATGTTCAACATTCATTCATGTATTATGTTTTGTTTTTATTTCGATTTTTAAATTTCTGATGCACAGTGAACTGAGTAAAAATTTGTTTCATTAATCTAAATCTTCACTCACGACTTATGATTTATCATTTTTGATTATCCATCAAAAGAAGATATGTTTTAAATAAAAAACAAAAAATAAAATTAATAATAATAAAACTGCATTCGGGTACGATAACCACGTGATCACAGCTTCTGATTGATATGCACCACGATCGTTGATCGACGATCATGAGATTTATGTAAATCTGACTGCTGATGCCGACAGTTATTATGTTAGCACACCACAGAAACGACGTCTGGTATTACGCCTTGCACATTTTCCATCGTATATTACTTCGATTACACTGATATTACGTTAGGATATGATCGATCGATGAATTCATATTAGATCGATCGAACTTAATCGAACCGGCCTTCCAGCTCCCGGCTAAAAAATTTTACGGCACCACCAGACTATGTTAACACTCGACAGTAAAATGGTTTCGATCCGACTGAACCGTTCAAATTGAAAATTTTCTGGCTCGTTTTTTTCATGGCACACGAAGAGCGAAAAACCGATCTCGAATGAAGTTGATATGATCACATGAAGTGCATATGTGATTCCAACCCATATGAGAAAAACATAGAGAGAGTGTAGTGTGCGATTGTGATCGATTTAATTCAAACATGCGAACGGGAATTGGAAGGAAATACTGGATGGAGTATTACCAGACTTAAATTATGTCTTTTACTGGGAGGAGTTTGAATTTTAAAATTAATTATTTAATGATGAATATATGTGGTAATATATGCAAAAGGCGATTTTTGCATCTTATGAATTTATAAACATTCTTATGTACTACTTTATAAATTGCTTGTTTCACCGAATTAGAACTTCTTCTGCATGTATTAATCTAAATGGCAAAATACAAAGACTACTTCTTCTGTATTGAGCATAAAATAAGTGTGAATGAGTTTAATTTTCAAACTGTAATGACTCTTTTAATTCACCTCTCCTAATCGAAAATATTCCATTGAATGAAAACTGTTGAATTTTTTACATATTTGATGATGAGCATTAGTGCAAATTACTCTATGCTCATCAGAATTCTTTGCTAGTTATATTCGAAGCAAGTAGATGAGGTTATGAGGAATAATTAAAGTGGAGAATTTGATTCAAAATGTTCGAATTATAGCAAATTACACTTATACAGTTTTCTGCTGATATCAAAGAATATTTATTGTATTAATTTTCTCACCGAATCTTTGAAGAAGAATGAGTCGGCAACATTCTTAGGAATGTTAATAATAAGTACACAAAAAAAAATTCAATTACCAGAAAACAAAGGCAAATTTATGCAAAATATCTTGAGTTCTTTGTTTATACAGAACAACGTGTCTTGCAAAGCTCTCGGCGTAATATCATGTTTTAAACAAAAGTAAAGGAATCTTGGAAGATTATTTTAAACAAAACCACAACTGTTGTTAAGATAACAAAAAAGTCGTTACGACAACCTTAAAATAATGTTCATTTTGAGTGTGATTGACGGAAGGGGTAACCATAATATTTTATGGTTTAATAGAATTCTGGCAAGAACCTTGATATTTGAAATAAAATTCCTTCCAAAAATATTAAATCAACTACCCTGAAATATAAATTAATTATAAATAAATTCTCAAACTTCTGTATCTGAGGGACACACACAGTCCACATATTTAAATATTTAACTGAGCAAACAGTAAGCTGCGAAAACGAAGGAAACAATTAAGATACCGAATCTAATATTATAAAGGATATTTTATCAAACTTATGACCACACAAATGTTTATTAGTTTCTCTTATGAAATTGATATACCCACAAAGCCAAACACCAAGAACTTGACTACCAAGAAACCATTACGAAAATTGCAGTTGGCAATGCCATTTCGCATATTTCCTGTTGGTTTGTTTCCAAAAGTGTTCATCATCAAGTTCCCCGACCCGGCATATGGACTATCATTGAATGTACCACATATAAAAAACAAAAAATTGCCCAAGGAAGACTCTCAACTTGGCGCACATAATTGCGATTGCACAGCCCACGGTAGAATGAACCGATTGTAAATGTTTCGTTCACATAAATCTCCATGCAAAAATAGGTGTTCAACGCGATAGACTCCCATAGACTCTCCATATGCGGGGAAACGTCATGCAATAGTTATGATCACCAATTCTAAGCAGATCAACCGCGATCGGTACTCAAAAGTGCAGTCAAGTGTAAAAATGGAAACGCAAAGGCGTACACCCGGACTCCGAACACATTTCGTTGAATTTTTTATTCTTATTATTATTACTTTGTTTCGTTTCTTTAATTCCTCATTCATTGTTTTTTTTTTTTTTCATTTAGTTGTAATACTTTAAAGGAGGTGACATTCTAAAAGAAGTTTTCAGGAGCACAAGATCGCTGCATTTCGCGTCTTCGTTACTAATTTGCATTCCAATATAAGTTTCCCCCGACAAGTGTCAACTACTCCTGTGGGCTCGCAGATATATAGAATATTATTTATATTTTTAATTAATTGCCAATTGTTCGAGCGTATTGTTGATGCCTGATTGTAAAATCACATCTCCCCCATTCCCCTTATTTGCCGACCAATCACAAACAAATATAGAAACTTGACAAAAATTCAATGTTTTTTTATGAGATTTTGCAATAATTTAAAGTATACTGAAATCATTATAAAATGCAATTAAACAACTTCAACAAATTTTAATGTTTATATATTTCTTTGACCTTGAAGCTAACTCTTCTTCACCGATCTTCACTGATTTTCTTTTAAATCTTTTATTGACATCATCGTGATTTTGTTTTTCTCTCTTATTTTATTGCAACATGGATTTTAATTTTTGTTTCATCGAACAGAGCTCGTCAAAAGGTCTTCGTTATTAACAAATCAAGAGTATAAAATTTCGCCATTTAAGACGATTTTGCAGCTAAGGATGGGATCTTGGTATCTGGCGCTGTACCACAAGTGGGTGCCAGGGTGCCTTTATCAGCTTTCTTTTCATATTTTGTTGTTATTCATTGAAAAATGTCAGATCATCATCGATTAGTTTTTTTTTGGGTTATTAATGAAAAATAAAATAAACAAATTCTCCGTATTCGCATCTTCCATCTTCAGATGAAATTCTATATTTAATTTCATGAGAATTTTCTGAAGGATTTAACTCGTTTCAGTTTTCATCTTAATTTGAGTTTCTTGAGTAGCGGAAAAATCTTGATATTTGGTTTTTTATTGAGTCAGTAATCTAAAGTGGGTCTTCAATTTTTGATTGAGCAGGATTTAACAACAGTATCGAATTCTTTTCAAAGTGTGAAAATATTTTAATCGCATGTTTAAAAAGAGATTACAGTTATACAGATTTTTTTCAGTGCATTTCCAAAATATGCGTTTTTTTTATTTACTTTAATTCTGTTTTATTTTGTAGACATTTGCATTTTTGTTATTTTATTTAATGTTTGTCTCAAATTCCTTGTAGAATTTTTCAGTCGTCATAAAACTGGAGAAACAAAGTAAAACTAAAAAATTCATAAAAAACTGTATTAAGACATAAAATTGAAATGAAAGTCACTTGCAAAAACCATAAAAAAAATATTGATTGATCATACAGAAGTTCATGAAAACAGTCCTGATTATTTGCAGTACCCCAATTAATCTCAGTGTTGTTTTTCTCATATTTTTTTGTAAACCTTTTAAATTTCTCCTCGTACTAAAAAAACCTTGAATTCATTCGAATTACAAAACTATCTTTCTTGAAAGAAAAAAGAAAACCCAAAACCCACTTAAATATATCTACTTATGTCATAATATAGATGACATTTTCCTGTGTTTTTGTTTCGAATGCACACAAAACCCAAAACACATAAAAATAAAAAACAAACACGTCCCTGAAGTAAATCAGAAAACAAAACAGTGGCTCAACGAACATCATTTATCAACTGCATGCGAAGGGGTTATGTGACAATTTTAAGTTCGAATACGTTCTGCAGACCATTGATATTGTCACATTAACCCGCTTTCACCTGATGTAGGTGGTTCAGTAATTTGGAATTACTGTTTACACCATTTTTTATGGGATAATTTCTTGTAGAGCAAAATATGAGTGATTTATAAACATTGTCATATTCTGATTTGGTTTTTTTTTTTGTCCAGTACAATTTTATTATATTTTAACATGATTGAGAGAGATGTCAATTGAAAACAGTGATAAAAATGTCATCGTCCATTTCGGATAACTTTTAAGGCTTTCTCCAATTGTGACAATTTCCATTTTGAAGAAACTGAATCGTTGAAATATCTCGCTGACGTTCCATTCAAAAAAAAAAATGTTTTTTATTTGTATATTCAAGGGATTAAAAATGATCGAATGGTCCCGGATATTAATCACAGTTGCATAATATTTTTTTTAGTTAAAACTAATTTTTTCCAAACAATCCTCAGATTGACAAAAGAATAGAAAGGTTTTCTTTGTGAAAAAAGAAAAAAACATTTGTTAAGACAAATTGAAATGTTCAATTGGAAGGATTTAAAGAAAACACCAAAAAATGATTCGAACTTACTAAAATAAGTGATTCACTAAGTAATGAAAAATTGAACCTGAACAAGCTCATTGCACTTGGCATAATTTAGTTCCGCTCTAATTTTAATTATTCATTTACTTTTGCTATTAAAACAACGTAAATTTCCCAAGGAGATCAAAAAAAAAAAAAAAACAAGACCAACTTCACACCATTGAAAGTGGATGAGACCCGGACATGACTGTCATTTCAAAGCAATCACTTTTTTTAGTCTATTATAATTTCGGAGCTCCGCAGGGTGACGTGATCTTGCCTATGCTCGTGAAGCCTTCCCTGAAGCCATGACTGCACAGATTATTGCATGAAGCCTAGAGGTATTTATTGTAAATATATGACCTCATTGCAGTAGGTTCATTACTCAGCACGTCAGTTTAGCGAATTTTATTTTGCGGTCGCAGGAAAATTGTGTTCCCAGCTGCTGCTGTTGCAGCAGCAGTCCGAATTGCTTGCAGCCAACATCTGGGCTGAAAACCTACCTTTTAACGCTGAAGTCGTTGGTTCGTGCGCGGTTCGGAATTTATTCTTAATTGTGACGAAATGATAAATAGGGCATCCGATGTGACGTGAGACGGACAGATGAGTGGCGCGGAGGTGTATGTGCCTTTTAATGGACAATCACGTTATTTGCGAATGTAACAACAGGTCGGTTTGCAAGGATCATACAAGAAAATGCTCTCGTTAATAGTGGGCAGATCACCAACATGTTGCATCGTTATGTACCCACAAGAGAGCTCGCGGAGATCGTGGTCGCGATTAGAAACCTCCAGTTGCAAATTAGGTGTTTACATCTATAACGACCTCAGAAGCAATGTATTTGTTTTCCTCTTTTTTTTCTTTTTAAAATAAATTTTCGCCAACGTCCAACCATTGAACCATCGTTCCATGTCATACACCACACCATGATCATTTCCGGCTTTGAGTGTTCAGTTCACCCGCGCCATCCTCGACTCCTTCCGCCACCTTCTAACCGATCACCAATGTCTTCTAGGTAGTGATCATTGGTCGTACCAATTTGATTTAATGTCGATTCGTGGTTAATGGAGCATTTTAGTTTAGTTGAGGTTACTACCCGAGGTAACCACTGGAAATTGGAGGCGTTAAGTATCTTGGGGTGATGTTCTTTTAGCTAGTTGGCAAGTTCAAACAGATGGATGGCCAGATGTTTTGTGGTGTAGAATCAGAGAACTGAAATCACACAGCGGATATGCTGTTGGACCATTCAAAGACTCAATTAAATGTGTTCCATAAAATTCACAGGAATAGCGTGATCAGTTCGTGCTTTATGCTCATCACGACTGTTGTGTTCGGCCTCTGATGGGAACAGTTGATTGGGACAAAATGAAATAAAATATTAAAACCCAATGTTTGCAATGGCATTTTTTTTCCTACTGCAGTAGTAACCTAGTTATTTCGCCTATAAAGAATATTTAAATTGGAGAAAGGTGAAATTGGAGGAAGATTTCTCTCACAGCAAAAGAGCCTGTGTATGTCGATCTGTTGCTTGTTTTTTTTTTTTTTTTCATTAAATACTTCGCGTAATGGTTCTATAGGTAAAACAAAATTCGCGTTCGTGTCGAACCATTTTTATTAGATTGTGATCTCTTGGCCACTAAATTTTGATCTGTTGACTGTTGAGCATGCAGTAAATTTTGGATATAACTTAAAGTGAAATAATCAAGCTGTCTTGTTTTCTGAACGGAAATTCGTGGCTCCTTCGGCAATAAAGGTATAATAAGCCTTTTTAGTGTTTTACAGTTCCATTAAATGGCGGAAAGGTTAGAGATATTTGAACTGGAAGAAAAATAGAATTTTAATAGATACTTCAGTATAAGTAATAATATTTTCATTTTATGGCTTACCGTTTGCGAAAATTTCACTATAAAATTATTTTGTAGAACTATGAATTTTACTTCAACCACGAAAAACCGATAAATGCACTTCATTAAGATTTAGGATAATAAACAAATCAATAACGAAGTACTAAATGTAATTTTAACTAATGAAAATAATTAACCATAGATTTAAAAATAAATGTTATTTAAGGTCAAAAAATTTTCTTTTAAACAAAAGACTTAAGCGCGAAACTTTCCAGTTTAGTACCGAAACAAAATTTTTGACCTGAATATAATCGGGAAGGTGATCTGATTCCCCATTTGTAGTTCAACTCATGGTTAGTACACGACAAGGATATACCTTTGCGGGAGGAAACTGCAAAAATGATATTCGTAGTCCATCCTAGTGTAAGCCAAAAACTTACATTCTTTTGATTTTTTCTCCTCATCGCATCGCATCGTTGTAGAAATGGAAAAGTCAAACCAGAATTTTGAGTGAACCTTATTATTTGAAGTCTATAAACAAGAACAATAATACATAATTTCATTTTTTAACTCCTTTTGTATCAGTATTCCTTATTAAGAAATTTCATTGAATTTGAGTGAGGTAAAGAATACATAAAAACACTCAACAGTAGGTGGATGTTTGTGCAGCTATAACATTTTTATTATAAAAAGAAATAACCGTAACGAGCGCTCAATATGATATAAATCTAGTAAACAATAAAAATGTTTACAATTTTTTTAAACACATTTTACGTCTGCTTCTTATCTGTTTGAGATCAATTTTACTACAATTACATTCGTCATAAGCGGCATAAATATAAACTCAAGGCATACAAAATAGAACTATATAATAGTTTTTTTTTTTTTAAACACAAAAGCATAAAAAATACACAATACACTAAAAAACAGACAGCCATTAAAGTGACATAAAATTTGCAGTAAAACTGGGTTCTTTGTTTGGGTGGAAACGTAGGCATGAAGTGAAGTAGGTTCTCTGCATAACGTGTTTTGTTCGATTTTTACAATAATTTTTGTACATTTTTTCATTATATATCCAATACAGTATACACTATGCATGCCAATCTCCATAATTACCTGACAGCCGATGCATCAAAGAATAAATTTTGTTGTGTTCACACTGTTTCGAATTAGCAACTAAAGAGAGCGCATTTCGTTTCGGGTAAAAGAACCCTAAAGTGCACATAAATTCACTGGAATATACTATACATAAATAACTATATGAAATGTTAGTGCATAAATGATTAAACCAACATAACTTTGAATTCATATGCAATGCATGAAGCCAGAAAGGAGTCTTCAAGAAAAATATGAGGCAATAAAAGAAAACGGAGCAAGCCATTGAACATGTAAGTCTCAGGAGATTAAAGGTGAAAAGAAAGACGATGATAATAAAAAAAAAAAAACCTACACATACATAGCCACACAAAAATAAAAAAGATTCAACAGTAATCAAGGACGTGCATGGTAAAAACGACCTTGAGGTTCATTGCAATTTCGTTTTCAAGAAGCATTTGCACAAAATGAAACAAAAAGGATTGAGATGTAAGACATAAATCAAAGACATGCGATAAAATAAGAGAGCAAGGCGCATCAAGACATGATTCTCTACTCTGCCCTCAGTGTGCTTGGTACGAGATAAGTTTGTGCTCAGAAAATTGTTTAAACAACAACAACAGCAGCAACTTAAACAGTAGAATAACCAAAAAAAAAAAAAAAAAAAAGAAATTAAAAAGCACCTTTAAAAAAAATAAGTACATACAATAAATAATGCACTCTCGGTACTAAAGAATGTGGCCCGGTTTTTGTAAGTAAATCGGTCGCGCATGCGCAGAAAAAGAAGAAAAAAACAAACTAAATATTAACCAACCAAACGTGGGCAGGTTCAATTTTGCCCTGTGGGGAAATAACAATAAACGTCTCTGCACTTGCGCATTGGGGGCTGATAACAATTTCAAAGTTTAAAGTAGTCTGGCTCCATTGCAGACAGCAGCAAATTGAGAAGATACAAATCTCGCTACAGGAAATCTCAAGATGCGCACGAACGAATTTTTACTTCTGTATTCTTTTCGTATATACAATATGTTTTTTTTATTTTTTCAATATTATTTTCGTTTTAATGCTTTATTACCGAAACAACAACAAAAAAATCAACATTTACACGTAGCTGGAGATGCATGGAGATCTCATTTGTAAAAGTGGATCATGACGAATTATTTTGCAGTTATTTCGATTGAAACTTTCTCGAGATAAATTACTCCTTTGACGATGAAACTCTTTGGTATCCTGTAAAATATATATTTGCAATTTGTTTTTAGCATGAGTGGGAAAACTGCAATAAAATTGAAGGAGACCTCGATTTGTTAACGAATGGAAATCATTATTATTTTTTTTTTTTTTTTTTTGGAAATTATAACGTTCTTGTGTAGAAAACTGTAAAATTTTTGATGGCCCTTTTACTTCCAAAGTTATACAATAAAAATATACGTCTGATGAAGTAAGAATTACAAAAATTGTTTATTTTAATGATTTCAACTAAAGGTAGTTTAACTGTAAATTTAATAGAATTTTTGATTGTATTTTATTTAAGTTGAAAGTTAATTGAAAATTATGGAGCAGGAAATTTAATTTTCAATTAACACAACCAAAAGGAAGAATTGAATGGAGATGTTTCAACAAATGAAAACTTGAGCATATAATAATATGTATTTTTGAGGATCATATTTTAATTAGAAAGTTTTACAAAAAATCAATGTTTGTCTATGTAAAATAAAGAATATTTTGAACCTATTAACCTATCAAAATTTTATTCTTTCTTGGATCAATTATTCAAGCTACAAATTTGTATTACTTAATTAACTTCATTAAAAATAAAATCCTTGACAAGTGCAAAAACGTTTTTTGAACGAAATTTTAATTGAGTCAAAATTAAACAAAAACTGTTCACTTTGAAAAAAAATTTGTTGTATAGACAATATTAAACTCGCTGAGTAAACTATTAAACAAAATCATAACGAGGATCTTAACATTCTTGTCAATGGCCACGAAATCGATTCATCATAAAAAAACGAAAAACAGCCAATTTCATTAAAAACTGTTTACTCACCCTCGCATATAAATTAAGATTGCATTGACTGCATGCATTCTTACCTGCAACGAAAGTAAAAAAAAAAAAAATTGATTTTATGCAAATTATAATGAATTCGTATGACACATCAAAACAAATATTGACAAAATAATTTACACGATATAAAATGAGGTAGAACAGAATTATAACAAAAAGAGTTTGCGAAAAGCGAAGGCAGAACAGGTGAGTAAAAAAAATTGAGTTCGCATATTCAAGTGACGACAAATTACCCACATGCAAATTAAGGGCAGAAAAAGCGCTCACGTTGAGGGAATTCCATCCACTGATGGACTAAGCGAGTGATTTGTAATCGTCAACATTGTTCCATGCGACGACAACGGAATAATTTTGCTTGATTAAAAACGCAAAAAATTTAATCTACAGTGCATGGATGAAAATACAAAAGTTTACGTTCATTTGGGAATCAGAGTAAATGTCCGAAGATGAAGGCAAATATATGGTTTTCCAATTAAATTAAAGTTTTAAAATATTCCAGAGATGAAAGAAAGTAATAAATTAATAAAAATGTAACCAGAAAAAAATATACAAAAATCTGCGAAGAAATCGCTAACTCAATCCCCGCCTTGAAATTTTTGATAAATTGCTCTGAATAATCAAATTGTTGCAAGAAATGCGAGAGCACAGAATTTGGATTTTTGAACTAAAACTTTTTGTCTGTTCATTTTTTATTACCCTTTCAGAAAATATATAGTCGCCCCACATGAAGCAATGAAATAAATCTACCGAAAATGTAGGCGGATTGACATACAAAATATCTTGATAAACTAAATAATAGAAAAAAAAAACTTTACCTAAAGGTAATTAATTAAATCGCTTATGCAAATTTCTTAGGCGCACACCGGAGATGAAAAACAAAAGACTCTGACTGAAAATTACGAAAATTTATGATTAATTTGAATTTTGAAAATAGTAAAAGCGGTGAAATTTTTCTAAAAGATTTTTTATCGATTCTAGACAAATAAATTTTTCCTGGAATAGTTTTATTATCCAATTTGGTCGTTGCTTTTTATTAATTTTTAACAAAAAAATTAATATATTTTCGGAACAAGAGGTCAAGAATTTTGTGAGGATGATCTCGATAAAGCCAGGAAATACTAATCTAATAATAAGTATTTTTTTCTAAATTAAAATCAAAGTAATAACGCCGCCATTAGAATATAAGCCGTAAAAAAAATTATTGAAATCTTCTCGTGTTACTCTTTATTTCGCGCCATCGAAGTACCATTATTCAATTATTGATTTTTAATTGGTATTTGATTGAAATTTGTATGAACATGGTAAACGTGATTAACAACTGTAAAAGGGGTTGATCATTTTGCAATGGCTTGTGGTGTTTTCTACATGAAGCAATTAATTCCAAACACTGTTTTATTTTGTAATATTATCAAAATTGAATTTATAGTTCAATTTTGTGAACAAATGGTTCGGTTGCAAATGAAATATTTCATTACATACCAATTATAAAGGTACATAAAATGTCCGAGCTGTGTTAAAAATCAATTAAATTATAATGTTTGATTTTACATTTGCCAATCACACCGAAACCCACCAAAAAAGGATTATGGTATTTGGAAATTTTTTGACATTAATTGCTGAAACACAACAACAAAAAAAAACTGAAACCACAACCTCTCTGTATATTAAAAATTGCGAAAGTTCATCCAACTCTGAAATATAATCCCAAATAAGGTTATATTAACATTGACAATTCCAAAAAACAAACAGGAAAAGTAACTAAAAATTTACATTGCACAGATTTTATCCAAAAACGTAATGTAAACTTCTCCAATTTGTGTCCATATTTGTCACAAAATCGGATTTGTTTAATTTCCAGCAATTACTTTTTTTAACGTTCATCAAAGATGTCCAATAAATCTTTTCGTATGTCGAATCAATTTTCACAGAATTATAGAAGAGAAATCAAAGTTTCGCCATTGAAACCAAAACAAATTTTGAAAAAAAAACCACACACAAAAAATCAAACAAATTACAAGTGAAAATTCATTCCACTTGTTGAGCAAACGAACAAAACATTTTAAACAAATGTTTACATTTTCATTTGATAGTGGGCGGTAGGGAATAATTAATAACATTTGAAGTTAATTAATGGATAGGCATTTGTTTTGTGATTTCCTGGTTTTTGGTATGGGTTCAACCAAAGGTAAATGTTTTACTTTGTAAATAGCACTTTTAAGACAGTAAAAAGCACGTTCAAGTCGTGTGCCTTGCGACAGGAGATCAGATTACAAATTGTCAAAGCGAATTTTCTGCATTTTCGCTGCAGTTACGAAACCAAATAAACCAACAACAGCAACTAAATGCAAACACCCAACAGTACAGAGAGTTGGTAATGTTGCATGCACCACTGAAAAATATTTAAAAGCCGGTTAAAGAGGACTAATCAAGGAATTATGCTAATTTAAAGAGAGTTCTGGATTTTATGTTGATAATAGACAATCACCATTCCAAAATTAATGGCGCCCAGAAGAGTTTAACAAAACAAAACCAGCATCCACCCACTCTTTTTATGGTGTTCCTTTTTAATTAAATGCTGCAGATTTCGTGATTTATAGCAAAATTCCAATAATAGTTCTTCTGCATTCTGACTTTTATAGATCGTTTCAAACATCAGTTAATTTATGAGGAAACGATCTTTCTCCCAAAACAACTGGAACTGTTCAACAAAACGAATGTTTCTGAAGATATAAATTATTTTGAGGTCATCTTAAATGTTTGTTAACTTAAATTGTTAACATTTCGTTTAGTTTGTTGTTATCATTTGTATTCGACTAGAACATTTAGATGTTTTGCTGTAATTAATAGAAGATTTATGATCAAGTTTTAGAGAGTTTTGTGTGTGAATATCTGAAATGTTGAATTAATTTAACATTGATTGATTTCTTCTTCTCGATAAATTCCTGTTATTTAGGATTAAATAACGTTGTTTGGATTGTTAAGAAAAAGGATTCTGATTTATTTATTTACCTTAAAGTAATGTTAGAGGGGAACATTTTATTACTTTTGAATTTATTTAATGTTTCTATTAAAATTGATCTGTAATTTCCTGGAGCAGTTTGAACTTTCTTAAAAGCTGCTTTTTCAACAAGTTTATTATATTCATCAATATGCTTTATTTTGTTAAATAACAAGTAATATTTTATGAGGACTCGTAAAATATTTAAGCGAAGAACGAATTTAATTTGTACTTATTCCGTCGAAATGCACTAAAAGTATTTAACAACTTTCTCATTTTTGGTATGATTCCATAATTCCTTCTAGACTCACAAATCCATTAAAAAAAATCACAAGAAATACAAGAGCAAGTTAATTAAAACGAAATTATTCGCTACTTTAGCAATACAAAAATACAAAATTTAACAATCAGCAAATGAAATATTTCCAAGGTTATTTTGCAATTCAATTTCAAAGTTAAATATTTTATTAGTTGCGCAAGCAGAATGCAAATTGAAAAAACTCATATAAAACATTTGTGAAAACACTGAAAAGAGATAAAATTGTTTCCATTTTGAAAATATTTTTTGGTTTTTTTTTTATCAAACTAATTTTCAATGGGAAATTTACGAAAGGTGTTTTTCTATACAATTTAAAAAAAAGTGGTGAATTGTTTACCAAATATTTAAAATTTCTTCTCTCTAAAATTCTAGTAGCGTCATTATGGAGTTTTCAAAATTTAATAAATCAAATAAAAAGTGAATTATAAATTCCTATAAACTCATGCTCTAGTTTTCGTTTGTACTTGTAAAACAAAATATCATTTAACCTATTTTTTAAACTTGGAGACATATGAAAGGTAATAACGGAAAAAATAACTTTCTCATCTTATAATTTTTCTTTTCTAAGCGATTATTGTCATTCAACATTTTCTTCCCAATTTTAGTTTGCAAAATTAAACATTTCCGGGTATTTTAAATTTTTAGAATCGAAGTAAACCGCTGAATTACCATGATCAAATTGTTAACTCTAACTGGGAAAGAGCAGTTACCAAACAAAAACCAGTTGAACAAAACTGAAAATACAACAAACCCGAAGAGGAAACAAAGCAAAATCAGTAAGCCCAGAAGCCATTTCAATAAACTAAGCAAAATCGATTTCCATACAAAAATTTGAAATTCTTGTAAGAAGAATAATTCGCATCTTTTCTGGATGTTGTGGTTGCAATGATCCCAACCATGTTAGCTTAGTTCGCCCGGAAATCAAAATGGCAAAAGAGGTCCTTAACTTTTATTCTCGTTAAAATGAATATTACTCGATTCTAGTCAATTCCAACTGAAATATTCAACATAATTTTCTGTCTGTTTGCCCCTTATATATCTTCCTTGCAGTGTAGAAATTCACTTCCTTATCGCAAAACAGTGTTCTTCTGTTGCATCAAAAAAAAGAAAAAAGAAAAAATGAAATGGGGGAGAAAAAAAGTACCAGGAGAAGAACTAAAAAAAATGTTTTTCGCGCACACCCACAACCAAATAAGAAAAACCAGTAACCGCGATTAGAGGATACCTGTATGTAAATTGAAAGTCAAAAGAGGGAAATGAACTTTGTGTACTTCTTTCAAAGAAGTGAGAAAAGCAAAATGAATAAAACCAAAAACAAAACAAAAACAACAGTAACAACAACAAAAATATACCGGTGTATGAAAAGAGCACCAACAGCAACAAACTAACAGAAACAGTACAGCAAAAAAGGAGTAATAAAATATAGAAGACACTGAAATAAAAAAACAACAAAATTAAAAAAACAACACATTGCAAAATAAAATAGCAACAACATCAACGTGAAAATACGAAACAAACCAGAATCCTCTCAACTTCAAGAACTTCTACAAGAATCGTAGGTACATACCTGGCGAGGTTATAGGTGTACCTCCGTAGGTATAGGTATAAATTTCTATATATATATATATAATAGTAACTGCGCTTAGAACAAGCTGACAAGGGAGCAAGAAAGCGAAAATAAATTTCAAATCGTCTATTCGTTGTGAGCTCTCATTTTGCCTAAGGCCATAAATTCAACCATTAAAAATATATATAGATTTTTTTATATATATTTTAGTTGATCGTGCACAACTAGAAAGAACCTTATGCGAATTTGTTACCTTGATCAACAACAGTTGGAGGTGGCGTCATACGATGCATTTATGACAATGGTCCAGGCGCATGTGTATTCCACTTTGAGTCATTCGATCTACCAAATGTGAATTTCACATCAAGCGATTAATTTCAGTAAAACAAAAATATTAACTGAAATTCACAATTACATCACATGTTCAATATATTCCAAACACAAGAGATTATCGAATAAAAACCACTTGATCAATTGTGATCACCTTCAACTTGAGATAGATCTATGAATTTTAGCACGGCATACAATAGAAAACTGTTTTGCAATGAATGCACAAAAAGATCAGTTCCTCTGCACCGAACAGAGAATTACATTTGTGCATCAGCAAAACGGATACTTTTCCAGATAAATAAACACGCTCACAATTTTATAAAATTCTTTTTGCACAGTTTAGTTTTTTTTACCACATGGAATCCCAAGAATCCTTTCTCAGTCTGTGAACCACCACCGAACGGAAACACTTTGATCAGGCCAAAGAAGTAAAAAGACCAAAAACTGTATTCTATATGACTTCATTCAAAATTTATCTATGTCAAAAATTGCACATTTATGCATCTCGAAAACCCGCACACAATAAGTGATGGGTGAATAAAATTTTCGCGGACACTTCACTTTAAAAAAAAAAAAAATTCGAATATAAGACACAATAAGAAAAAAATAACAAAATTGCTTTTTGTTTTTTATTCTTTATTTTTTGCGGCGAAAACGAAAACCTTACACGCTTCAATGCGAAATTTATGCGCACGCAGCTAGGACGGTCGAACCGTTTGGTGCGCGTACACAAAATGATACTGGCGAACTCAGTTCAATCGGAGCAAAGTATTTTTTCAGACTTTGCGGTGGAGGAGTCATCGCCTTATTGCGGTTGAGTTCATGCCGACATAAGTTATAGCCACAAAACAGAACGAATATAAGTGATCAAGGAAAAGATGGCGATGATGGGTCCAGTTCTGCTGCAGCAGCAGCAATACCACCGGCATTCAGCAACTCACCAGACTCTCATACAATTGTACCACCATGGATCAGACCTTGTGGAATATATATTCTCCTCTTTGCTCTCTACTCATTTCTTGGTGCTCAATTCCAGAGTATATCGGTTATAGCTTTCAGTGCAAACGATCGTGATCATGCCTTTGCCTACCTGGTCAAGAAATGCTCCCCCTTGCCCCTCTTCTGTTGATGAGCATAATTCAGACCAACTTTCGTCGAAGCTCGACGACATACGGTCACCATCAAGGAAATGATCGTGTTGTGATCGCTCACGTTTGTACCAACTCTTCTCTCTGGGGAAGTTCATCTGGGCGCTGTGTGTTCCAAGAAAGATCACTACATGAAGGTGATCGAAGCAAAACGCAGTCATGGAGACAGAGCAAGTAATTTTTATCTCCAGTTCGAAAATGGTGATCATTGGTGAGCTTTTGGCACACCGTTTAAATTCCCAAACGTGGGTATCCAACGATCGCAATAAATACACACCAAAACTATTTCTTATGTTTTGTTTTATTTTTTAAATTATCTACCAATGAAACCGTTCATTTGAAATAATATTTATGACAGTTACAAGAATCTGTATAATACCCCCATGAAGTTTTTGCAGCTGTGTTTGTTGATTAGATCAAACATTCAATGAATGTTTATTTAATTATTAAACAAACCATTCTAACAGTTCTGTGACACTCACTGTAGAATCCCAAACAGAATTCAAGGCTAACACACTATAAAATTGTTTTGCAGATAACTGTTATAAAATATCAATTATTGCAATTAATACTAATTGCAATTCTGTAGTAACAAAGCATTCAGAGTTTCATGAAAGATATCACGGATAAATTGTTTTTCTTTGAAAGTATGTTGATGGTTTGCCATAGAAGATGTCACGTAGTGGTAAAAGGTATGTCAGCGAGGAATGCATTCGATGAATACCTCAAGATGACATGTTGAGGATGGAAACACATCAAAGGGTTAAGGAATGTTTAGAAGAAGTGTGGAAAGAAATCATTTATAGATGAAAGGAGCAATTCTAGAAACAGGACATGCCAAATTATCATTTATGTTATCAAAGAAATTTTTATAATAAGTGTTTCCTGGAATTTTGATATCAAATACCGGAAACAATTTTCATTTCAATGGGGATGGTATGAAAGAAAGAACAAATAGCTTTCACCAACTTGCGTCGGATTTTAATGAAATTTTGGAGGGACATGTATTTTGGTCTAAAAGTGAAGCACTGAAGCATATGCAAAAAATTTTTCATGCAAGCAACTAGTTTTTGAAATAAATACGTTCGAAGTTGCAAAAAATTAAATGGCATCTGATGTAATCTAAAACAAGCGACAAGTCATTTTGTACACATTTATCACTTTTTACACTTCACAGTTCTAATAAAAAGCATAAATCCTTAATTAAGTAATTGTTTACAATTTGAGATATGGCTGGTTTCAGCTAGAAATTAAAACCTAATACTACATATTCTTCATTTTTTCATGTCCCTTCGAAATTTCATTGAAATCCGGCGGAAGTTGGTAAAAGTTATTTAAGCCTGAAAGAATTTCTCAAATTGAGAATGTGTGAATGGACAAAAGTTTCTATTAAAAAACAAGAAATTTGTTTACTTTTCTGTAGCTTTCAATATTTTTCCAATGTCAACCACATCAACGTTATAACGATTGAAGATCTTCAGAAATTTATGAAAATATTTAATAAAAAAACAATGTTTGAAATCACTTTTCGAAGATGATAATTTTTTTTGGGCTTGATATTGTGTATATAAAAAAACAAATGTCCACCCAAAAATGTTTAGTAATAACTTAGTTTTAGAATACTTTAAAATGATTTTAGGGAGTGCTTTCCGCCATTTTGACATATGTATTGTGATTTCTCTTTGATATTTAATATTAATTTTTTAACACCGCCTTCGCATGAAATAATAAATTCTCTGCGAATTTTGACATTTAAAAATAATCTACAATTTCAAAAAAACTGATTATTTACCTATATCTTTTTAAAACGTTCGCGTTGTTGACATTTTGGTTGTTTATTATTCTTGAAAATGGACCATAAAATAAAAATAGTAAAAAATAGTTTAGAAATGTGTGAATTTTGTCGAGGATTGTTGATCTGGATTTTGTTTTTGATTGGAAATTTTCCGAACTCGTTTTTGAACTTTTTCAGCAGGACTTAAATTTCGTGTGACAAACCTTATGTGATCTTAAACACATCTGTCGCCTTGGTCCGTGATCGATCTTAATGTCCTTTCTAGTCACGCAATATTCCTACAATAGAACACGTCTAGAAAGACGAGTGTGCGGTTAGCTCTTGCAGACCGTGCAAGCACATTAAGCCACCAGACCATAACCTAAACATGTACAGAGCTCCTAAGCCAGTCGATCTGCAGCTCTGATGATCAATTGAAAGCATTGAACTCCGGGGTTCAGCACAGTGTGGCTATCGTATCCGACCAGGTACAGATACCTGAAGCTCTCCTCACAATGTTCTGGATGGTGGCTGCCGCCGCAAAAGTTCGCTCAACGATCAACACAACAAGAAATTTTTGCTACAGCATCCAGCAGCATCTCGAGAGAAAGGGTAAAGTACTTACCGAACAGAATGGGGTACTCCATTTTGAACAAGTAGCAGCCCGCTGTGACTAACTGACTTCAAGCGTGAGATCGGTTTAGGTTGGTCTGTTTGTTGATCTGAACGCGTTCTTCTTCTTCTTCCTCTAAATTTTTGTTTTCCTATTTGTATTTTTATTTTTTATTATTTCTATTTCTTCCCAACTTGAGATTCATCACCATCGGAAATGTCTTCAGGTTGCAAGATAGATAAAATTATGAGTCCGGCAGTATTATGCGGCACCGTATAATTTTGTTTTATGAGAAGTCATTCAACAAACATTTCAAACAGTAAGCACTTTTGCTATTTTCACTTGAATTTTACTTTTGTTTACATTTTTAACCACAAGAAATTCTAATCTATAGGCAAAAGTTACAAAAAGGCGTGGCAACAAAAGAAGGTTAAAGAGGTGATCAAGTTCTGTGGTCAGATGACGAAGAATTGTTTCCTTCGTCATGGTGCAAATCGTTGAAAAGGAGAGTATTCTATCATTTTTCGTTCTTATTTTGTTGTTGTTTTATTGTTTGTTTTGTTTTTTGAACTCTTGGCATTTTGTCTCGGCTTACAACAATATAATTGTAATTCCATTTTACCTTTATAACATCCACACTTCTATTGTGACAAAAGAGAAGTGGAAATGAACTCGAATGCATTTTGTAATGTTAATGTATTCAATGTGGAATATTTAAATGAGATGAAGAAATAAAAAAGGAAAATAAATCTAAACAAACGTAAATAATAAAATAAGTTAAAACTGTTGGGAAATCGATTGAAATATTTTATGAACCATTTAATGGAAGGAGTAACGACCAAAGCGTCATAAAATATTATTATTATTATTTTTATTTAATTACCATATGACCATTACTTGTATAATATACAATATATACTACGTAGATCCGGCAATTGCATTTTGTTTTCCCATGGTAATCTACCTTCATTAAGTTCTGTTACGAATTTTAAAGAAATAAACAAATGTCTCTGGGTTAATTGCTTTCGCGAGAATTTATGACATAGAACATAAATTACTGTGACGTGCGTTTTTCAAAATAAAACGTGATAAATAACAAGCGATTTTAATAATGAATAAGATTTTTAATTTATCGTACAGGTGTCAAATCGATATTAGTATTATTTTTATCAACTTTTAATGTTTTGCATTGTTATCAAATAATTGAAAACAAAAATATCATACTTAATGTTTTTATTACTTGAACTTTTAATCTTCAAAGTAAATGTCGATGTGTATGTGTAGCAACGAAATTTTAATGAAGTCAAAAATATGGGTTTACGTCACTCTTAAGGTCACTAACTATGTAATTAAATTATCTTAATTTTAATTACCTACTCGAGTTGAGAATTTTAAAAATGGTCTAGACTTTTATTTTATTCAAAATGAATTTAAGATCTTTATCCTTTTTTTTGATATCACTCCATTGGATTTTATATCCTGTAAATAATCTGATGCTGAATGTAATCTTTTCCTTTTTTTTATTGTTAAGTGTTATTAATAATATCAAATTAGAATTGTCAGACAATCCACTCTGTATATTACAAAAAAAATACAAATTTCAATAATTATCTCAATTGCGAGATCCAGGAACTGTTCTATTCTAATAATTTTTGAAATTTAATTCCAACAACAATCAAGGATTGTTTTTAATTGTAATTTCCCAGTGGAATTACGTGGACATTAGCTAATAACAATTTCCCCCATAAATCATGAAATATATCCTACGTGATTTTGAATATGAATCTATTGAAATGTGAATATAACAAACAGTGTACAAAAAAAAGCCAATAATCACATCTAATTACATTCTTTGAACGACTACTGGAAAAATAATTTCAACAATTAGCACAACAATTAAATAACTTATATGTAGGGGAAGCAAGAGTAAAGAGGGGAGGTGGCAAACCGAATTTGGATACCACCTAAAAAGCAAAAACGTATGTACGTGATGAAATTGATCATTTGCTTGGAAGCGCAATCGTTAATCAGCATTGAAATGGTCACAGAATGGTATGCAAATCAATTTGAATGGTCAATCTAGCAATTCCATTAAGACTCATCCTCTGCCTTTCTTTCGTCTTCCTCATTCTACGTTATTGTTTTTTTTTTAAATAGAATTCAAGAAATGCTAAAAAGTTCCTAAATTCGTCTAATAATCATTGGAATGGATAAAAGGCAGCCAGCGGGTATCACTTGGATTAGATTAAGGCTATTTAGCGTGAAAAATTGAACATTAAATGGTGTTCTGAGATGGACAACAACAACATGGTAGAAAAAACAGGAACAACTCAAGGTTTTTAAAAAAAAAAACCACGCCGCGTCTGAATTAGGTGTGAGAGTGAAGATGCTGCGAATTGATAGGCGACAGTTCAATGAGCTTTTTCCCAATGGATCCCAGTCACAGTTAATGTGGTCAAGTAATGAGGGACGCAAATTAATTTCTGCTACTACATGTCAATCAAAATGGGCAGAATTCCTCAGACCACATGAACGGGTTGAAAACTGAAATAATCGAATACCTATTAATAAATAAGATGGAGGTTTTGCTTTGCTGCAAACGAGGGCACCCTAAAGTCATTTATCATCGAATCACTTCACGTAAGTTATTACTCGAATCATTCGGTTTCCATTATCGTTTTATTAAAAAAAAAAAAACTAAAAATTAAAAAAAAAAATTTTGATTTTTTTGTTTTGGTTGGACCAGCATCCCCGACACTGATATCGGTCATCTCGATATTTCAACTTTATTATATCTTTTCATCTCTGTTTATGTGTTTGTAAAAATTTTTAAAATGGTTAACATTTTGTTTTTGGTTTTTTTCATAATTTTTTTTTTTATTCGATGATTTCGACAACAACAGAAAACTTGATATTTGGCTTGCGAACAACACAAAGTTGAATGTACGCCTAACTATTTTGCTTTGATGACCATTTGTAAAGATCCAAGAAATATAGGAATTTCATTGATGATTTGTTATTTTTGTGTTTTATCTTGAGGGTTTTTTGTACGAGGAAGGGGGGAGGTCGGGAGGAACTCGCGAATACGAATTATTGAGATTGAGAAGCTTTCAAACAGTCGGGATTGATCACTACATGATTCCATGATGGTCATGTTTTGTTCTTGTATTAGCATCAACAAAAAAGCAAACTATTCACAACAATAAAAAACAAAAAAAAAAAAAAAATACTGAAAATACGCCAGATTTTTGTAGTAAATTGCTTTTGCCTAGAATATTGTTATAATTTTTGCACAAAAAAATTTCATAACTTTGTAAAAGAAAAGGTGTTTTTTGTTATTTCTAAAGGTGTTTTAGACATCAATTGTTCATATTTTTGTGTGCTTTAAATTATAAAAAAAAAAGTTGTGATGATATCTTCCAACACAATATTGTTCAATCTTAGAAAAGATCTTTTGTTAAAGTTGAATTAAAGTTTTGCAATCGCATGTCGCCATCCAGGCGGCAATAGACTATCACTATAAGATGCCGATAAATATATTTCTAATAAATTCTTCCTATATAGCAATTGCAAATCTTTACAAATAATTTAATCAACAAAAATTTACTTAAATTCTCAAGTATTTTCCGTTGACGACAACGAACAATATGACATGTTTGGAATTTTTTCCAATCACGATTGATTGACAATTGGAAGAAATTCCACCAAAAGAAATACGGTGTTATTAAAACAAAAATGTTATATTACTGGTTTTATGTCATCACAGCATATTCTTTTGAATATTTTCTTGTTGCACCATACAAGTGCATTCCAATTGAATACCACATAATCTTTCAATGTCGCTGACCAGAAACCGTTTGGTTTTAAAAGGTAAAAATCTAATAAACAGTCGATACCGCCTTATTAGATGCGAATAAAAATTGCGGCCAATTGCGTACACAACACACAATATTTATTCTATAACAAAAATACTATGGCGCCTTTCCTGTCGCGTTCCTCAGCCATTTTATAAGCCCGTTCAGACGGCTTCTTCTGATCGTTGGCAATCAAAGAAAAATCGCATATGTTAGCGTTATGTCATCTCTCCATGGATACCCTTCTTCATCTTAAGATTCTTCATTTTCTGTATATCTGGGCGATGGAGATGACTCTGGAGACTGTACTGTGTTCTGTTGCATGACGATGTCCGTAGAGTAAAGGAGCAATTTCCTCAGAATAAGGTATTAAAATGTATGTTTGTAGTTTTGTAAGCATCTGTTTGGAATGCTATTTCACATTTTCCAATGTCTTTTGGTGGCTAATCTGTGTATTCGATCATCTCCCTCCCATTTTGTCAATCATCCTTTTGCCAATTGATATTGTAACTCAATGACAATTGCTCATCATGACAGAAGATGGATTTTATTGTGGTTTGACACTGTAACAACGTCCTTTAAGATAAATAAGGAAGTTTAAATTTCTGTATAAGTGATTCAATGTCAACCATTTACACATTCCAAAAATATTTTTACAAAGAAAAAATTCCCAAGATCAATTTTACAGTCTCGCTCTCAAATGAAGGAAGAGTATAAGGAATAAAGGGAATTTAATTAGTCCTTCCCTTGAAGATTTACGATTTTCAACTTTCCATTTTGTTGAAGTTGAACAACATCAATTCTATACAATGATACTTAAAACAAAACCGAAATTCCACGACCATGACACGAAGGCAGTCAACCAGTAGCACAGAGTCGATGTCTCGTCTTAAATTTTAAGACATAATTCCGGGTGGGAGGGAGGCAACGTCTAACGACCAGCAATTCCTGATCACTTTCAAAAACAAAAAGCAATACCTAATAACAAAAAGTCACCCTCAACACCGGGATCCACAGAGCAAATTAATTTTCTCGTTAAAAACCATACTGTGGAGGGTCCCCGCCAAAGTAATGAAATTTGAGCAAACTCATAAAACTCAGAGGCCAGTAATCGACGGCTACTGGTTGTTGTCCACTGACCAGAGAACCAAACTCCCGAAAATATACCATAGAATAAGAGCATTAGGAGGGAACGAGCTGTTGGCTGCTGGAAAGGAAATTAAAACAAATACAAAACCAAAATAATAATACAAAATGAATATGAAAAAAAGCAACCGACTTCTAAAGATACGCATCATCGCCTCCTGTCACAGCACTGCGCCGACAATAAAATTGCCACCAACGATGCAAATTAACACATGACCGGTCTCCACCAGTTAAAACAATTCAAAAAAGCATACTTTTTTTTTTTCATTTATTTTGATCGTTTTTAAGTGATATGAGACTCAAAGGGTTAAGATTTTTTTATGAGTCCAATAAAAAGGTTCTTGATTTTCGTATATGAAAGATATTAATCATTTTTTAAATTGGTTTGTTTTTTTAGTTATTGTACAAAATTTAAAAAATTAATTGCAATACCGAGAAATGGACAGTTGTTATTGTTAAAGTTTTGAATTTATTTCTGACACAAAAAAAACTCACAATTTTTCTAATACAAAATCAAAATTGAATTTTTTGGAATTAGGTACAAAAATTTAAGCAACGAAGCGAATTTAAGGATTAATTTATATTACTACCAACTATTAAACAAAACAGAAAAATATGTTCCTCAATAAATCAATTGTACTGATTTATATTGCAATAACCCTTAAAATGAAATTAAAGATTTTATGAACTGAATCCCATAAAACATGTATGAAACAATTACGACAGTAAAAACAGTTCAAGCAAAACGTTGGAAAGTAATTCAAGGACTGTGAAGGATTTTTAGAAAACTCTTTCAAGTTTCAAATTACATTTGACCCATTTGTAACCATTCGACAATAAATTCGAAGTAATCACTTTTATGCTCACTGAGGACAATTAAAGAACAGAATTATTTTCTGGTCACAAATTTGCACCATAAATCACGACATTAAGCATTTTGTCATAGGAATTAAAATTTATCTGAAGTTGACATTTAATTTGTATTAAAATTTCTTTAGTTTTGCGACTAGAATTAAACCGACCAATTGCAAGGTTGCACTTCTGCATTTTCTGGCTTGAATGTATTCATTATTCAACGAACCCAACAGACCAATCTTTCAGGATGTGACAGAAGAAAACTACAACGACAATTTCGAGGATGAACAACAAGAAAATTGCAATTCAGTTTGAGTGCCGTTTTCCATTTTGGCTCTTATGCAATTGTTAAAATCAAAATTCCAAAGTGTTCCAGCCCTTAAAAGCTTTTCAGAGCACAAACTAAAGATAAGGAAAAAGATGAGAAATCACTGCAGACAATTTTTAAATTATTGTTTTAGTTCTTTTGCGGGCAAAATGAGAAAGGGTTTTTTTTTTTTTTTTGTTGAAAAATTTTCTTGCTGTATGTAGTGGTCTTATATTTTCTGACATTGTAAAAATTAATGTTTGTTCTCAAACAGAATCTTTAAGTAATCCCTTTGAAACTTTGCTTTTCTACAACACATTCAGGATGTTGTCGTTCAGTTTTGTTGAAATATACAAATTCTTTTTACTTACACCAATAAAATAAAATGAAGCTGCTATTAGATGTTTTTATTAAACTCTTCTAAAACCAAGTTATATTCCAATGAAGTCCTTTTATACTCCTATTCGGATTCCATCACTTTACTTTTAATAATAAGAACTTTCTTATATCTATACAGCTAACCCTTCTATAACACGGTCACTACTCACTAGCTGTATCGCTGAAAGAAAGGTTGGCATTCTTCAATAAACATGGAAGCCTATATGCGAATGGGTCGTGTCAAATTAATTAAATAATCAACTAAAAAATAATTTATTAAAAACCATAATAAAAGCAAAAACAATATAAATTAACAAAATAAAAAACAAAACAAGTATTTACAAAATAATATGTGTTTTCACTATTCAAAAATTAATAAAAAATAATGTTTGTTTTTTCAAATAAATTTTTCCTCCAATAAAAAAATAATTCTCTTTTGTTTAATTTAAATTTAACAAGGACAAATAATTCAAAATTAATGAAATTTTCGGGAAAAGTATGATTCAATTTCATGTTTCAGAGCGAAAAAACTCTGTTTCTAAAAGAACTAGAAAACTTTTGTACCTAGAGGTATAAAATTAAATAAATAATAGAAATAATAACTGAAAAAATCAGATCTGTTAAGTTTTTTGAAGATTCTCTCCATGTTGCTCGACTTCACAATAATGTTGAGAAAAACTTCACAATAATCAAGAGCCGATTAATTTAAAGTTAATAAAAAAAACAGCAACAACTCAATGATAAGAAGGGATCCTATTTCTGACACTCTACTGCTCCTAAATGACCTTTTCGCCTGATTGAAGCTTAAGGATGATGTAAGTGTGTAAATAAATGCTGATTGGATTTAAATCGCAAAGGAAGAAAAGTGTATCCTCTTCCTCTACCTACAACAAAATTAAAACCTATGATATTATAAAAGTTCAAAATAATAAAATTACTCCAAAAATCAAGAAATATTTCTGATACATTTTTCCTAATATTTTTCCTCTTCGTTTTCCGCTACAATCTTTTTGCGTTTATTGCTATGATCAAGAAATATTCCTTGAAATAAAATTCATTTCTGAAACTGAAATAATATAAAATAATAAATTTATTAACGAAGCACAAACGACACACAATTCTACCTATATTTCAATATACATATATCCGATAAAATTTGAAATCCTAAAATCCATTTCCCAATGAAACTGAGCAGTGAGCAACGTTGACAAATTTGATTTGATTTTCCGTTAAACATAAACGTCGTCGTTCATTAGTTAATTAGTTCAAAGTACTCGACTAAATGATTATCCAGCCCACCTGGGCCGGAATGTACTGGAGCTCGGCTTGCAGCCAATCAACTCACCCACCCAAGTAAAGGAAAAGTGCTTTGATATTTAATCAGTTCCTGCCGATTTCCCAAGGACATACAGCTTTATTTGCTCCGCTCCCGTTAAATTCTAAAATGGTGTCAATTTTCTGGCGACATCCACCACACCCTCCTCTCCTTTCGGTGGGTAATTTCATCACCACAGCTCACATACATACAAACATCGATGGATTATTATAATTACCCCATGCCAGTTTCGGTGGCAATTAAACTCTGTTTTGCAGCATTAAACCCTTTGACGTTGCCACGATAAATAATTATTTATAAAATAGCGATTGCTGCAAATGAATTATCGTCGGCATCTTTTTACGCTATTAGTTCATGTGAATGGTCCATTCATCTCAGCTGTGGTGCCGCCATCAGTTTCATGTGATTTTCTAAATCGTGAGCCTTTTTAGCAGTCAAAAACATTGAAACCATTACTGAGAAAATAGCACTGAAATTCGAAAGGGCTGATTTCGATTGGTGGCATTTTTGGCAGATGTGGCACCCTCAATGGCCTCAAATTAGGTTAATTTAATGCAGACAAATGAAACGTTTGTTGTTCGAAAATTATCAATTAGTATATGAATTGAAAATTGCGATGAAGTGTAAATGATTTTGTTCACTGAAATGATATTTTGTTCAACACTAATAAAAGCACTTGAATTTTTCGAGGTAACGAGGGTACGTAAATAATGGAAGAATAAGAAATTAAAATTGAGAACAAATATTCCGGATAAGAACAAAGGAAAATGATCAAGGTGAATTTTGGGTCCATATCTTTGACTTTAGATCAGATGTGCACGTCTCCAGGTAACGACAACAACAAAACCAGGCAAACAAATGTTGAAAAGAAAAATGCTGGCTTATTACTTGAAAAACAGCGACCTTTCTGCAGCCGCACAAATCCACGCTTCAATGACTTTCGTGACATGAATTTATAAAAAACTGAAAAACAACAAAAAGATCCAATACGCAGACAGCAAGTCTCGCGACTGGATGAATCGGATTCGTTGATTGAATAAACTCCGCGACCTTAACACTGAAAATGATGATTGGATTGGATGCAATGATAACCTCGCGCGATAAGAGACATTTCTTAATGCGCTTTGACGCATCACGTTCAAGTGCTCGCCTCAGTAATTAATTATGTACTTGAGCTCAGATTTCATTTCCGGCTTCCGATTTTATTTATCCAGATCCAGAATTGGAATTGAAAGTTTTTCGAGATATGAAATCTGTCAGATGAGCATAATTGGCGGTTTTGTTTGGATTAGATTTGGTTTTGGGTTGGTGTGAATTTTTCAGTCAAGAGATAATTATATTTGCTTATGGCAAAAGTTTAATTAAACATGGGAAATTCCGCGCACTTGTGCGATATTTGAATAACTGCTGTAATCTATCTTTTTTGCATATTACGTCAAATAAGAGCTGAAACCAAATTTTTTCTGTTTACTTTACACTGTGAAGAATTGTGCATGAATAAGTAATTCGATGATAGAACGATTTGAATGCAACAGTCATCACGGGATCAGTGCCGAGTGGAATTGTAATTAATCTAACTGGATGCAGTCATAATTAATGCAATATTTCGAATAGTTTAGCGTTGTAAACCTCTATCGAATTGCATTACTTAGTTCTTGCATCAATCCCTGTTGCAGTCTTCGATCCCTAGACACTTAAAAGTGGGTTGTACTTTAGCAAAAATTTGTTCCCCACCCACACGAGTCGATGATCCGATTAATCGAGTAATTATCATCAAGTGAACTCGATTTTTAAATTTCGCGGCAAGTTTTCAGTTTTCGGTGCCATTTTCAGCATCGCAAACATTTTCAAAGTTTCCGACACTTAAGAATAAAGTTTGAATAGCTGCGGTTTTTGAAATCATCGACTTTTGCCACGACGGGAAAATGAAGTTGCCACTTTTATTGCTAGAAATAATTTTAAATTAAAATATTGACGAAAATTTATACTAAAAATTGACGAATTTAGTGAAAAAATAATTTAGTAAGGAAATAATTTAAAGGAAAAGGTTTTCCAGTTGACAGCTAGAACACTTAATTTAAGAGTGTTTCCTTTTAGTTTTTAATTTCCTTTCAATACAAAAAAACCAATCAATTTGAGTCCTGAATGATTCTTTTAAACCGAAAATAAACTTTTCGTGCTGTCAATGTGCAATTCTTTCCGGAAATTATTTCTTACTTGAACTTCATACTTGGCACTCTGGAAGATTGACCATTCAGTAAAATTTTCACTTTTAATTGAATTTTACAGAGTAACAGTGATGGAAAAATATTCATTTAAAAAAGGGGTAAGAAGGGTGAGGGTTAGTTTGAGAGACGATCATTGCCGGAGTCCAGAAAGAACAAGTTTTAATGGTAAACGTTCCAAGATTGTTGAGTCAAACATGAAGACTGCCTTCCTTCAACATCACCATACAAATATGTATGTTGGCACTTGAGCTGTGTTTAGAGTAAGTTAACGTCGTTATGACTTCGTAATAATGGGCAATTAGGTGCGATTAATTACGACCATAGTGGTGCTGATCGACAGTTAAATAGAGACCATTAACATCACCATTACTATGCACAGATGAGTGGTGTGAAAATAATTCATTTTCACGAAAATCGTATTCTGGTATTAACTGACTTTAATATTTTAATTTGCAACCGTAATTATAAGACTGCGGTTGGTGAATTGGAAAAATTATTCATATTAATGTAGTAATTTAATTGTTTTCAAAATTCATAATGATGGAAAAACAAGGAGCGCAGCCGTACGAAGATTGTACACTTGTTTTACGTACTAAAATTTTTGCCAACTAACAAACATTTATCACTTTTTGAATACCTATAATATCAACTAAAACCACTAAAATTTTGGAAAACCAATCACGTCGACAAACCTGATTACAATTTTGATTGAGCTCAACCAAATTTTTTTTTTTTTTAAATTCTCATTTAAATAAGTCAGTATGACTTACACCAAAACCATCATCACGCAAAAGTGATCGCAGATGTCATGAATTTAAAAAAAAAATACACATCTAAAAAGCATTTAGTCATTCACCGCAAGAGTGATTCATGTACGACCGCAAAATCGTAATTTCTCTCTTAAAATCTATCACTGTGAATTCACCCAAAATTTAAACAACCTCTTTTTCGACGTGGCATTTTATAACAAAAACAACACCATCAACAACGAGATCCATTTGTAAAAATCATTCTTGTTCCTTTTTAATTTCAAAATTCTTTTTACTTATTATGAATCAATTTTTTGATCCATGAAGTGCTATGAATTCGGAATCTTCAATAAATTTTTCGTGAACATAAAAATGTTATTCAACTTACCAACAACGAAACTTGTCACAAACACGATAAAAAACGAGTTAAGCAAGATGACAAAGATTTGAACGCACGAACAATATCCACTGCATAACAACAACATAACAGAAAATATATATAATATATATGTACAATAAATAATAACAAATAAATGGCAAAGAAGCAGAAATTTGATGAATTTGCAATTTCATACTTTGAGGATATATCTTGAAGTCGAGCAATACAATCATGTTAAATGACAGTTCCAACATCCTTGTCGTCATGTCCCTCGGGACAGTATCAAATTCCAGCATAATAGTCATAATTAAGGATTTTTGAGTCATATAGATTAATGAGATCTCTTTAAAAAAAAAAAAAAAAAAAAAAAAAAACCGTGGAATTTTGTCTCACAAAGATGACAAAGATACCATTGATGACTGTCAAGATATTGTCATCGTTCGGCTGTAAAGAATGACTTTTAGCCGCTCATGTTGGATCTTGTACACAGTGTTTTTGTATCTTTGGTGGCTTATTTTTACAAGTCTACTGTGTCCAGTCGCGAACATCTCCTATCAGCTGTCATTGCATCATGAGAGCATTAATAAAACAATACAAAAATAAATAAAAAGAAGAAAGTAGCATATACATCCCTGGAAAATATTTCGCTCAACTTTTAGCTCACCGACTTATAGAAAAAGTGATGACAGACAACAATTTACTAAATAAGCTGCGCGCGCACTTTTAATAGACATCGGACAATCTGTGATGTTTATTCCGGTTAAAAATATCTTTTAATGTTTTTCGACTTGACTGAGATTGCGGTATGGGTTGACATGTCTCATACAAGAAATAACTGTTAATTATGTTTGAAGTAATTAAGACTTTTAGGTTTATCAGCGCTTTTAATTGCAAGATTTGTAGACGTCTTCGGGCCAATACATGACATGCCTATTGCGAATATGTGCACCGAGGATCTTGTCATGCTTCAACGACAGTTCAGTAATTTATAACCGTGCAATAATTCTAACAGGTGAATACTGAATTAATTCATTTTTTTTATTATTTATATCTTTTGATACTGTCTATGACTGTAGCACGCAGATCTACATTTTAATTATAAAATTTAGTCATGCTTTGGAAAGTTGCGCGTTCCTCAACAAATTCATGAGCAGCATCAAAATATAACGGTATCTATTCGTCAAGAAAGTAAATAAAATCATCGATAACGTAAAAAACAATAATTAACAATCTATTGGCAATAATGACCTTAACCCTTCATCGGTGCTGGTGAATAACTCATGCTCGCGAAGTTATTTATTAATTTTTTTCACGCTCAAAGCGGAAATTTATTTCTCTTTCCACTTCGATATGCTTCAATAAAATTGGCCCAACCGATCAGATTGAAAGAATGATATCGAAGGTCGTCGTCTTCATTGATCTACAGCCACAATTTATCCATGAAACTTGCAGAGTTGCAAGTTTCGGGGATCCACCGAATGCAAGAGCGCACACCCGCTAACTAAAAAAAAACCGAAAAGAGGATCACATCCTCGCTGATCTTAACGATCTTGCTGATTGATAATAAATAACGCGTGCAAGGGCGATCTCCTTTGGGTTCCTTGTGCTCTCGTTCAATTCCCCCAATATCTTCAATTTTGCTCCATTTTCTTTTGTTTTTGACAATTTGAACGGTCCCTGAAGTGTTGTTAACATTTCCACCTTCAGGCGATTACACAAGAATTTCATGAAGTTGAGTTTCTTTATATTTTTTCTTTTTCGTGATTTCATGTGGTTTTCAAGTTAAGTTTATGACTTCATCTTTTCGGAACTATTTTTGGTGTTGCTGACCAACAATATTTTTTTGGGGGTAATGGAAACGATTACCGGAATTACAGTTAATATCACGAATATTTATTGGATTTGGGATAATTACGAACAAGAAAAATAAAAATTTGTCGATGCGATTTTGGAACATAATTGACGTAGTCTTAACTTGAAGTTTCTCTCTTTTTCTGATTGAGAGTAAGTATTTTACGCGCCTCGCAGAGATTTTTGATCAATCACACAATGGAGTGTTTTTGCGCTAAACAATTGATGGTGATTATATTGGCAGTAGTAGTTATTGTTCTAATGGTTTACAGACTTCTGTTTTCGTCAATTATGGATATTACTGCTTCTTAATTTTTTCCCCAAAAACTTCTTAATGATCTTATTACGGATCGGAGAAATGTGGGCAAAAGTGCCAAAAGTTTAGTTTCAAATGTGTTTTTATTAATTGGGGATAATAATTTAAAGTACAATGAACTTCGAGGAGAATTAAATTGATTGCAATATAGAGTTCATTATTCCTTGAGAGTTTTTAAAAAAGATTAAGAAGTAATTCCTTTATTAGAATATTCCTCTAAAGAATAACAAAAAATAGGTTTTTTGTTTTATTCATTAATCTTTTGCATGCTCGTAAATATTCTTGTGTCGAATTCACACCAAAATTGTGGTTGCAAAGAGGATCCTTAAAAAAATGCATTCCCTTCACAATAACTGTAAAAATGTTGGGGAAAAAAATTAAAAAAAAAATTTGGTCGAGATGTACCCAAAAGAAATACCTCAAATTACGAAACCAAACATTTGCAAAACTGACCAAGAAAATTCTTAAGGAGCCAAAAGCCATAAGACACTTGCCTTGGGACAAAACCACAATTTCAAGTGGCAGTAAGCCGAAGTCAGTTAACCGAAAACTCTCAGCGGTAATTAGTTCTACACGAAACCACCGTAAATCTCTGTCTGAGGTAAAAATGCGATCCCGCAAAAATGTACAGGCAGAAAAGGTATTGCTGAAATCCATCCAAACAACTGGACATAAAACGAAAAAATGATAAAATTAAAAACACAAAAGCATAAAAAACAAATAAGACCTTAAGCATAACTTAAGAGTCAAGCAAAAATGGTGAAGAACTTCAAAATGGGAGTTGTGCAAATTGAAGCAGCAGACTGGGAATGTCATTCCGTTCCTGATTGGCACCTCGATACGGAAATTTACGATCTTCTCGCAATTAAAGCGATAATTGAATTTCTTGGTCGTATTTACATGGGACAAGTAGCGGTAATCAGGGCAGAAATCATTTTGAGGGTGTAAAAAGAACAGGAATCCCACTTACCTGTGTGATTATCCTCGGACGAAGGTGAAGACGACTGTGTTCCTGGTGTTGGTGATTTTGATGAGAGCATCTCGGATTCACCGTTACTGCCTGAATCATCTTCGGGCGATCGCAGTACATCAATTTTATGCTCGATACCCAAAATGATCCTTTGCTCGATCGGTTTCGTTGTGGTCGGTTCAGGTATCATTGGGGAAGACTCTATACCTTTTGGTTCAACACGCGTCCATTCAGATGACTTCATTTTGTTCTCTGGCAAATATTTATGCAAAGTCGATGCAGAATCAACATCGTCACTTGCAACATCAGTTTCCTGGTTGATGGTGATTTTTTTTCGAACATCTAGGTCATTCCCAAACTTTGGTAAAACTTCAACAACTTTAACAGTAAATGCACCACTGTCCTTGAAATCGGGCAACTTTTCGGCAACAAGACTTGTTAGTGTCGGCACTTCCTTTATGATGCCCTTTTTGATGTGTAGACCATTTTGAATGCCCGAAGAATCCTTTATTTTTATGGGTGATTTCAGTTCATTTTCGTTGTCTGTTCTAATTTTGTTGCTATCAATAGAACTATCACAAACATTTTTCTTGAGGTCACTTTGAGATTTATTATCGTTCGATAGTTTTTGATTTTTAGTTTTATCAGATTTTCGATGTGATCGTTTTGGAACCTCGGGTGGCGGAGGAGTGACCGTGTATATCCTTAATTTTCCATTATCTTTTATCCTACTGTCACGCAACTCTCGGGAAGTGAACTCTCTTTCCGAATCTAACATTTGTTTTGTGGCTGTCCACAACTTTTTCAGTATGTTATTCGATGTGGTTTTTTCCAATTCTTTACTCTTGGTCTGTGCATTTGATTGATTTGATTCTGATGACTGTTCTTTTTTATCTTCAGGGAATACAAATGTTACATGAATATCTTTCTTAAAAACGTTCTTATTCAATTCCTCTGAATCCAGTTGATTGTGGAATTCATTGTGACTTGAGGAACTTACAGCAGAGTTGTCTTCACTGGCATCGTCAACAATTCCATTTCCACTTCCATTTAATTTGATTTCACTTTCAATTATTTTAGCATCAACACTTTCTGTACTCGATTTTTGTTCATCATTCTCGCTAGAATTCACAGATTTTCCATCATCACAGACTTCCGAAATGATGTCTTCATCGTCGTTCACAACAAAACTGGTGGTTTCCATAAAATCGACTAAAATTTTTTCTATTCCTTTTTTAGGAGCATCTACTTTTCCATTTATATTCGCCACTGTGGTTATCTTATCATCACCATTACCAAGAAAATTCATTTGAATATCTATGCCGTTTAACTTTTTGCAGTGATTGCCATCGGCAAAACATTTTCCTATCACTTCCCGCGAATTCGCATTTTCCTCAGTATCGGATTTCGTTGGTGATTTTTCACACGTTTCCAGGTTCTCTTTAAATCCTGGATGATTATCAGAAATAGTTTTCGCGATAATTTGCATTGATTGCTTCGGCTGTGGTTGCGTCATATCATTGATGATAACGATTGGTCTATTAAAAAATATATTTAAAAAAATTGGATTAGTAAGTGACGTTTTGCGGCGTGGGTGCTGAAATGATATGAAATCGAAACGTTCGACACATTGTGTTTGCATAATCTGGCGTTTATTATCAGCCGAATCGATTTTTATGAAAGGCTGCTTTTTACAAACACAGCTAAAGGGATTTATTCTTTAAACAATTTTTATTTTGCGCGTGTTATGATTTGTAAACAAATGTGAACGTAAGTTCAAATTTTAAGTTATTATTGGAGGGCATAATTTTAAAAAAATCTTTACTCACCCCGACTGTTGTTCCAGGGATGAGAACTCTTCCTCAACTTCTCCAATCGTTGGGAGCATGTTTGAATGCCAATGGAAGTTGAAGTACGCTTCAGAAGGTCCTGGCCCATTCACCACTTCCGGAGGTCCCAATTTTTCACCCTCTTCGATTTCATAGCTTTTCTCTTCTTCATCTTCGCTCGAACTGTCTAAATAATTTTCATTTTCTTCCTTATCAATTTTGATACATTTTCGCAGAACAATGTCCTTGACAGGAGACGTATTTCCATTATTTTTAGGCACGAAGTTGATCAGGCGGGGCAGATTCGAATCCTCGTTGCCATTCATGTCGATCGTTAAATATTTCTGAGTTGATTTTAATTCACCCGAATTCGTCCGATTTAAATCATTCATCTTCTGCTCTCTTTCGTTTCTGCTGCTCTCATACGTTTGAATTTTGAATCTGATGTTCTCAGACATATTCTCCTTTTTTGGGGTCACAACTGCCTTCACTGGGGTTGAAATCGAATTTTTATTGATACTGTAAACATTTGTGGTTGGTTTTGTGTCTGTAGAAGGAGAAGGAATAGTTGGGTGTAATTTCGGGATTTGTGTTTTCTGCAACGATTCAACTCGCTCTGGTGGCCTTGGCTTAGGACCTCTGTTTTTAGGACTCACACCATTTGCAATCACATTCGGCTTTTCTGTAGAATTAATCAATGTCGTTGTTGAAGCCGATTTTTCCCTCAAATTAGACTCATGTGAAATTGATCGAATCAAAATTTTCTTTGGATCACCCTTAAATGTTGTGAAATTGACGATATTCGATTCTTTGTCAAAATCATTGGAATTGGTTCGGGATCCATTTAATTTCAAATCGGTGTCGGATTTTTGTTTTTGTATTAATAACTTTGGCTTTAAAATGATGGCCTTTTCTGAAATTTTCACATCGCTCTGATCCGGAGTATTGAGATTTGCGTCAAACTCCAGCGATCTTCGCGGTGATAACATTATAGGGATGCGAGACTTGGAGGTTTTCGTATCGTGATCGTTGCTTTTATTCTGTTCCTCACGCCTTTGAGCAGAATTCTCAGTTTCCGCATCTATGAAAAGTTTACATTGTCTTTTCATTGAATTTACTTCGCCATTTTTGTTTACAGTTCGATTTTTATTTGGTGTAAGATCAGTTTCCGTTTTGGAACGTTCCCTCAATTTTATGGGACTGAAAACAGAAGTGATTGCCTTCGGAATTTTCGTCATCGAATCCTGCTGCTTTGATGCACTAATTGCAATTGAATTAATTTCAAGTTGATTCACATCTTTTTCTTTCCTGGGCAATGGCATCACAGGGGACTTCTGATTGTTTTCTATTAACGAGATGTGTCTTGGTCTGGCCACAGGCGCAACATTTATAACAACATCTTCGTACATTGTTTGAGGTTCCTTGGGACATCCTGAAGGTTCCAATTTTCTCAAACACTCTTCCAATTTTGCGGAACTGTCCACATGAAACTCCTCTTCTAACAGTGTAAATGGTTTAAGGACTTTCGCCAATTCTGCTTTGTTGATCAGTGACACACCGTTGTGTCCACCGGATCCATTGATCGTGGCACTGTAGCATGAGAGGTCTGTATCAGATGAGTACGTTGAACTGATCGAGAACTTATCGATTGCCGTGGAAATTGTACTTCCGGTATCATCCGATTCAGACTCCGCAACAACGGAGTTTTCATCTGAGAACAAGTTGATGTAGTATTCAGCATCAGGAGGTGGTGTAAATGGTTTGTCCTCACTGGCAGCAGGCTTCTCTGGGAACGGCCGCCTCAGGGTTAATTTTCGCGGAGGAACGGGAGGTGGTGGTGGGGGCTGATGGTTGCCTTTTATTATCTCTTCATTGCGCATTTGAATCTTTTTCCCTAAGCCATTGCGAACTTCTAGATTAATGGCCACATTGCTCTCCTTTAGGCATCTAACGCACTCAATCCTGGTCATATCCTGGACCGGTTGACCATCGATCGAAATGATCTCGTCACCTTCTCGCAAATGGCCCCAACTCGCCTGCACTCTTGAAGCCGGACTATCAATTGCACACGACTGAATAAATAGGCGCTGAACCTTTTCATTGCTTTTTGTGCCGCCTTGAAACTTTAACCCAAACCCAAGACGTTCACCTGGCAATCGATATAAGAGAACTGATTCGATACTCTCACCATTTTCGGAATGATCGTCATGATTGGCTTGAGACTCTGACTGGTTTATTGACAAAACTGTTATAAATGACGAATCTTCGTCAAGTTTTTCGTTCTCTATTTCTCGCGTCTTCCGCGGATTGCGATCTTTGCTTGAAGCCGTATCGTCCACAGCAACCACTGTCACATAATCCATAACTGGTATATTTAGCTCAACGTCGTCATTAGACTTTTCAGACTCTGGAGTTTCTGTAATAAAGAGCGAGACATTTTCTGTTATACACGATCAGTACAGTACGGCTAAAAAGTTGCAAAAATAGTATATTACAATATTTTTCCTCCAATTTAATCTCTTACAAATATAAATTAATTTCTATTGTTTATAACCTATAACTATTAGCTACGGATGAAGGCTTATGTAAAAATTCCAATATATTTTCAAAAGGTCAAGTTCAATTTTATATAAATACCTATAAAAATTAATATCATAGCGAGAGATCTTAGTCTTAGACCAAATGTTAACAAGTACCTGCATATTGTAAATTATTCAAAGAATTTGCAATAAATAGAAAGCTTACTATATATTTTCTTGATGGGAGTATAATAATTGTCGCTAACGGAGACTACATAGAAAAGTAATCCGTTCTTTTATTGTAAATAATTATATTCCACAATGTAAAAAAAACAAAACAAGTATCTGCGGAAACCTTTCGCTGCCTGTTCAAGTGTTCAATGTCCTTGGCAGTAATCAATCACATTAGCTGTTTAAAAATGAGTTCCGGATTTCAGGTTAGCATTTCTTGTGGTAAGAGGTTGAGAGAACGTTTCGTTCGCTTTTCAGATTAGTTTTGAAGATTTCTACTTTTCCGAAGAAACTAATTCCCAAAGTTCATATCGGACTCAACAGTGCATCACATTATCAGTGATTAATGGTGAAATTAACAACGGTCGACATCCTGTCAAATTACGTGTCCAGAAGTGTGAACTGAACCTCCAAGAAAATCTACTTTCGCATCTACTTTGGCTTCTTATCCTCTTTCAGAAACTCATTAAACTGACATTGACCTCTTGATAGCCGCGAAGAAATCTAATCGGACATGCTAAAATGCGGAGAGAGCGTAATGAACTGATGGATTTGATTGCATTGCTGGCAAAACGAAGATTGCAATGAACAATTCTCCATTGAGGCGAAGGCTGTCATTAAAATCATCAGTGAGTGCTGTGAATCTTCATTTACCTCAGCGAACGCACTAACAAATCCTGCACTGTAACTGGACGCATTGTCGGCGCGAAATTAGACAGATGTTGACACACATAAAAAATTGCAACTTTCATTGCAAAAAATAGCAACAAACGTTGAACTCCACAATTGTGACAAAAAAACCCTCATTTCATAAAGAGGTGCATCTGTGTGTTTTTTAACGGCTTAAAACTTCGGAAACCAATCCGAAAGCTCGTTACAATCCGTTGCTCGTTCGTGCGTGCAATTGAAAACCGGCCGCTGTCAAACCTTCGCGTGGACTCGTCAAGCCATCAGCAGTTACTGGATTGCCACAGGTGCGCGACGCCGCGACCACTCTTTCAGGTATCACTCGGCGGCAGTCAGGTAGAGATACCCATCTTTGGATGAATTTGCTTTCAGTTACGGTACCGTGCGTTCTCTTATTGCCACACAAAAGTTTATTGTCGAAAGACCTGTGTCAG
The DNA here is from genome assembly GCA_963082835.1 of Leptogaster cylindrica. Classification (NCBI taxonomy): domain Eukaryota; kingdom Metazoa; phylum Arthropoda; class Insecta; order Diptera; family Asilidae; genus Leptogaster; species Leptogaster cylindrica. The sequence continues at coordinate 32,441,791 of OY720107.1, forward strand.
GACGACCACATTGCCGGAAAATTCTATCATAAATCTCAGATTTATATTTTTATTTTCATTGTTTATGCAACTGCGCCGGCGCAATACGCTCAAACTGTTTATTTATTACCCACTGAAAGACAAGTGGTTGCATCGACGCGACTCATCATTGATACCCTTTTCTGATTCATGGATTCAAAGGCACTTAAAATTGATGTAAGCTTTTAACGATATGACTTCATCCGCTTCATTTTCAGACTAATGAATTATTTATTAGATGTTAACTATTTTCGCAGAAATCTCAATTAAATGCATTTTAATTGGTAAACAAAAATGCGATGTTACCAAATCATCTACGTCAAAATTACATTTCTACTGCACGCTGAGCAATTGGTGTGACTTACTTTCAAAGTGCGCAAATGTGCTCTGGTGAGTGAAATGATCACCCTCTTAAAATTACACCACCCACATAATCCGTTTTGTGATGACCACACATCCATTTTGCAATGCTGGTTACAAAAATGGTTTAGTTTAAAGTGGTTCAAGTAGAACATTTCACTCAGGAAAGCAATTTAAGTCACCCCCTACATAACTTTATTTGGAAAGGTAAAATATAATAATATGCTAATTTTTGAAACACTATACAAATTTACTTACTTCGACTAATGAAATCTAATTCATAAAATCTAGTTCAGAATGTGAGTAGGCTTTAATGTTTTTGCGTCAAAGATTTTACGATATTTTATATGAATTATTTATAAGTATTTTGCATTATTCGAATGTTTTTTTAGAACCTCGAAATAATAATACACGGCATATAATTAAAAAAGTTTTAATCTAAAACTTGTGATGAAAACTATATATACTCGTATATGTATAAAAGAAAAACTCAACATTCTAAAATCACATCATATTGTAAAAACGATATAAAACCGATTAATCTAGTACGTTTCTGCCCATAGAAACGACCAATTAAAGATATAAGGAAAAGTTCCTAATCGTAAATTGACCTCGTAAAAGAATTTACAAGTCGTAAACTTGCAGTAAAATTGAAATCTAAACGATCCTGATCTTAGGAAACCACAAGGCTAGCGGCAATCAGTATAAAATTTCCCCCAGAAAAAGCAAAAAAAATGTCGACCCAATCAAAATTCCTTTAATCCGAATTCGTGTAACTTGCACTCCGAAAAGGAAATGCGTTAAAGTTTTTAATTAAAGTCGCTGCATTTCAACATTTTTTCATCATAAATCTAGTCTGCACAGAATCTAACCTTGGTGCCAACAGATTGCACAGCGATAATATAGTCGTGTTTCCAGTTTAACTCTTTTTATTTAACAACAAAGTTTTCTGTTTTGTTTTTATTTTTGCGCTCATAACCAAAATAAAAGTAGTAAGAAACGTTCGGGCGTCAGGTTCGAGTAAGTGAACGTCTGACATACTTTTGCCGTGTTTTTTGTTGAGTGAAAGAATTTGTCTAAGCGAAGCAACTAAGCCGGCTAGGCTAGTTTATCCGCACCACGAAAGTATTGAATGGCAGTGCGGACAGGTACACCTCCATATTGTCCTCCAGCCCGTGCGAAAAAATGGCGGACGGGGATCCACTCTCCTCCAAGTTTACCTTCTTGCTGGACCGTTGAAGCAAGAAGAATCTGGGTAATCGACGTGAACTGCGACTCGCGATCACCTGTCAGAGGGGCCCGTATTCAAAGATCTTTAGCAATTTGTCTTTCATACAGAAGTAATTCATCTTGTTTAAGTGGCCCTTTTGACAGAAAAATTCCATTCAATGAAATAGGTGAAAATATTCAATTCAGAACAAAAGGAGTAAAAAAAAAAATCTCACCCATGCCCAAAGCTATGAAAATAAATCAAAAGACCCTCACAAAAAAGGTAAGAAGAAAAAGAGAACAAATTAATAGTGAGAATATCTTTTGTGAGTTTCTTGATTGTTGGAAAAGCCGCGGGACTTTCAATGATCCATTTCAGTCCATTTCCGAATTATTTTCATTAGCACATCGTTAAGGGAACCGGCATCGATTAACCAATGAAATCGTTGACTTTCGAAGCATTTGATTTACTTGTGTTGATTCTGGATTCATACTCTCAATTACTCCTTTATGGATACAAACTTTTTACCCCTATGCCAAGTCGTAGAACGTCTCGATTTCAAGGTAAGGAGAATCGCTTCCCATGACGTTGAAAAGACGGATTCAAATTAATTTCCTTTTTTTCACATTTGCATTCATTGCCACGAAATTGAAGTGGATACTTATTTTTTAACTTAACATAAAAATGCAGGAAACTAATTGCACTTTTTAGTTTCTTTAGAAAGGTCTTTAAAAAGGTCTGAACAGAGAATAATTGTTACATATTTATTAGTCTGTTGTTATATTTTAAAGTGCGCAAACATTTTTTTAACAAATTATTCAATAGCATGTTTGAAATATTAAGCATAACTGAGCTTCCAACAATTGAATTCCAAATCATAAAAAAATTCAAGCATATTTTAATTATATGAAGGTTTAATATTTTGTACTTCCTTTTCCTTTCCAGTTAACGGTATTTCGTTATCATATTTTAATCAATAATTAAAATTGAGTTTGTTGTACCTAATCCTTGAGAACAGAAACCATAAATATTTGCAATTATGCAATGATATTTCAACAAAAAATGTTTAAACATCATCATAAAATGTTTGTAAAGCAAACGTCAACATTTTTGCAAGTTCCGTTCTGTGTTGTAATTAAAAATTAATTATGATTTGAAATTTCCATTCAAAATAAAAGTTGCATTTTGAATAATCGGTACGTAACTAAAATTAAAGTTCACCTTTAATTAGTAAAATAACTAATAAGTTGCAAAACAAAATTTAACGATTCAAAAAATATTAAAAAATGTTTCAAACTCATTTCTAATTGCATTAATAATTCATTGTTGATAATTCATTTATCTTTAGACGGATGTTCGTAAACATTCACCCATAAATTCTCCCATCAACAATTAAAGACGACGATATTTCAACAATATCAATTCGAACTCTGCATTCGCACGCCTAAAAGTACGCGTTATGCATAATTGCACATGATTGCAGTGAATGCAGTCTGCGATTGTGGCGCTAAAAACTGGTGAGCAAAAAATAATAAAAATACGTGGAGCCAGTTTGTTAACCGCTTAAAAATGCAGTTCACCTACGGATGAACAATGGCGATAACTTTATGGCGACATTAATTTTGCGCAAAGTTTCTTTTTCAGATTATTTAAAGTGGCATTTTCTGCCGTTTTATTGCATGCGTCGCACCTCCTTGCACCTGCGCACTCGGACTGCGTCCAGGAGGCCTTGACTTCTTCGGCTCGCGAAACTGGTCTACTCTGGCGTCACCTCAATATTGCCGACCGTCAATTTAATTAATTTTTGAATACTTTTAGAAATTGCTTGCTCAATAAATTTTGGGTTTTTTAGTGAAAATATGGAACTGGTTTTTATTTATGCTAATAGCGAAATTTTCAATATTGATTTATAAAATATATAAATAATGCGGAAACTTTAATGAGCGAAATTATTTTGGTGTCACAAAAAATAAAAATACTTGAAAACAGTTTTTTGGAGATTCACAAAAAGAAGGACTACCTACTTTTTAAATTTACTTCGAGTCGTTTTCTTTTTTCAACAAATAGAAAAAAATAAAAAACAATAAGTGCGGGTTTGACTTTTTGCTAAGTTCACCGCTGTTATTTAGTACAACATTTACGGCGAACTCCAATCAAAGTTTAAAAATTTTGAAGACTTAAATACTTAGTATAAAAAAAACTCAAAACACTTAAAACAGAACTGGAAAATATGCATACTTATACAGTTAATATATTTTGGCTTTTGCAAAAACATGAGTTAATTAGCAATAAGCAGCTCTTTTTACTGCACTCTTTGAATATCCCTTTCCAATGACAGATTCGATTGAAACTGAAATTTAAAGTCCATGGATAAAACCAGCGCCGTTAAAGATTGGATTCTAAAACCAATATCAACGCTAAAATCAATTCCTCCTTCGTCCTGAAATTAATTTAAATTCATGATAGTCAATAAATTTTCGCGGTCCAAGATGACCGAAGTAATTTCGTTTGGCAAACTCCTGCGACTTGATGCAGACCTTTTCAGGAGCATAAATAAATTTACCAAGTTTTCGTGACTCGATAAGAAAATTTTGCATAATGTGAATAGCACCTTAATGACATTCAGCTGTGTGTGTAAAAAATGCGAATAATAATAATAAATAAAGCAGCAGAAAATACCCGGAATTAGCATAATTCTAGTACAAAAAAAGGGAATGAGCAATTGTGTGTGGATGCAGAGAGTAAAACTGGTTGGGAATGGCCGTCACTGGCCGCATAACTACTGACCTATAACTCCGCGGAAAGCTCAGTTCTTGAAGCAAGTGTTTACAAACACTTAAAGGCAGCCATAGTGAGCGGTAGGAAACCGCCGCGGAATGGAGGTCGGCCATAAAAATCTGGGCGAAATGCTGTAACCGAGCAGAAGAACTGCCATCAGCCGCTGACCATGTGAGATCGCGGTCGATTGCTTGATATCACAAAACGCGCTCCGTACAACTGTAAATGCGCGGATGTTTTTTATTCTTTACCTTAGCATTTTGAATTCTGGTTTTTCATTTTGAAATGCTCCCTTGGGTGGTTAAAAGTAGACCCGCCAGACCGGTAGATCAGTGGCGGAGTCCGTTGCATCCATATTGCAGTTGGTTGTTTAGAAAGGATTTCGGGCATCACGAAAAAACTCGATGCACCGCAACTTATTTTCCGCTAAGATTGACTGCAGCCACTGATATGGTCCGAGGAGGGGAGCTGAATAATGGATAATTCACTTGCAATGAACATTGAACACACCTGATGAGATGTGTACAGGTGAGCATGACAAGTCTGCGGAGTGATTAAGATGATGAGGTGGAGCCCGCGGACAGCGATTGGGGACACAGCATCAAGCGCCGGCATAGAGAATTTGCATTTCTGTCCGGAATTTCTTGTAAATTAGCAATGCGCGCTATTCACCTTTGGCCCGCGGCAGTAAGGAGCGGTCATGCACCTCCAATAGAAAGCGTTTCGAGGCACGGGACGCCGCCCCGACCAACCCCAACTGATCCGAATCAATAGACAATAATCTGTCGTGGTGGTCGTGATTCAAGGCCAGAATTTTCACCTCCCAGGAGTGCCCCACGGAATTGATCTCCGCGAGGGAGGTGTGTGTTTATGGCACACCATTTATCAACCTGACATTTCGCTCCGCCGCTAGAATATGAAACTTCCTTCTGCTGCATCGCGAAGTCGAAACTCGCTGGCATTCACTTCAGGCTCTTGGGGAAACGGCAACCGGCCGCAGCAGCAGCTGGAGCCGAGCTCCAAAGAATTCTTAGCAATATTGTTTCAGGAAGTAATATGCTTACATAAATTAAGAGGGTCTCGTTTCTGGTCGAAATCCCATGAAGCCCGAGAAAACCATGCAACACCGAAACAAGTTGGATCTTAATTAGGATAAAGGCGGCCTGCCGTTTGGGAGCCCGCAGATTGCCCAGCGCAGAATATTTGGAAAACACTAATTAAAATCTCCATTTCGGTAATGAATTGAAATGCTGCAATAACAGGAATTTCCTTTTTTATTTTTGTACAACTTTACAGGGAGGAAAACATAAGCAGTGAGCACGGGAGCGATTTCGCGTTGAGGTCAACCGTGGCGCATAAAATATACCGTTTACTTAGTAAAAATAAAGATTAACTCTTAATTACCTGTCGATGGACTTTTGCGCTTTTTGCACGTGGAAACAGAACGTAAATATTGCGAAAACTTGTGGAGGTATTAAATTCCGTAACAGATGTTAATTTACCCTGTCAGGAAATTGCATGTGTCCTACAGTAAAATTGATTTTTTTTATATTTCCTGCATATTTTCAACAGCAGTAAATGATAACATAATTAATTATAATTGTTTGTTTTTACAGTAGACAATTTTACTGAATTAAAAACAACAAGCAAATTTTTTCCATAATGATGAACGAAAACAAAATTATCCCAAATAATGAGTTTGGTAACGCCAACGATTAGTTTCCAAATACCAGCAAATGAACGTTAATATTCCGAAAATACGAAGAAATATCAATAAAATATTCTCAGCCAGATTTCCGTCTTCAAAGGTAACATCTTCGTTTATTTAACAATTGTCTATTTTCGAATGCATGCAAATGTACATTGTACATAATCTTGAAAGCATATTTCCATAACAATTAAATGATTTAAAATAATGAAAGTGCAATTTACTGGCGCAAATTCCTCAACTTAAATTATTTGTTGCGGTTGCCGGCTTCTTGAGAAAAACAGTTAACAATTTGGTCTGGACATCAAATTTATTAAGATTCAAGCAACTGTAAACAGTTAGGACTTAGGAACACTGAGTTGGAGAATTTCCGCAAGTGAAAACTTAATTGTATCGCAAATGATCCATTTCCAATTGCATATTTGGTAGAACAAGTACGTTTGAGCTAGCTTATTTTACATACCTTTTTTTTCAGTGGTAATAATGCAGCATTTAAAAACTTTCCTGCACCTTCTCCACATGTTTATTGTTTAAATCTTACGTCTGGCAGATTATATGTAAAAATATGTAATTCCAAAATAATTTTTAACTACAATTAACTTCATAAAATAATTACTATCTATGCAAAAAATAATATTTTTGATCATTCAATGGCATTGAATCATACTCGTAGAATTAAAATTCAGTGACTTTGGGAAATATTTCCTTCCACAGAATCCGCTTATCAGAGGAGCACTTTGCAAACGAGATTACTAAGTCAGATGCTTTCTTTCGACTGATACCATTACCGGAATATTGTTTCCGAAAACCCGTTGCATCTGGACGGATTAGTTTATCTATAGGTATATATTCTTGTTACACGAAAAGAACGTTGCTGAGCTACACTCGCCATTGAAGAAAAGCGATACTACAACTTACTGCCTTTGTTAAGCCATTGCATTGGAGACAATAAAGTGTTAGTATTGTTCATATTTATTTACTATTAATGTTGCATATCGGTAGTTTAACGTTCAAGGCTTTTCCATGGTTGCTTAACTTTACTTTCTGGAAAATTATAACAATAAATTAATATAATTTGGGTGTGTTGGTTATAAAAGATAAACCAATTTGAATGTGCATGAATTGTTTTAAAAAGTCAACGTTCTAATTCTACCCTAGATGTCGAGTAGGTATATTTGTTTTGAGCGAACGTTTGCAACGCCAAGAAATAATGGTGGTAGAAAAAAAGAATTATGTATTCATGATTTGGAAGTGAAAAGAAACCGTTTTATGGATGTCCGTCTGTTTGTCTGTCTGTCCAGACGATTACTTGAGAACGCTTGTAGCTAGAGACTTAAAATTTGGTACGTTGATTCTTCGTTAAAATGGTAAGGTCAAGAGCGAAAGTGAGCAAAATCGGGCAACTCCTACTTAGTGTTGCCATATAAGCCTGAATCGTTTTTTTTTTACAAAAATGTTGATTTTGTGTAATGAATACTTATACAATTCGGATTTCTTTTGTTAAATATTGTTATAAAAACGTATTACAATTACTGATTATTTGCGAGAAATTTTTTTTACACGGTTTCTTTTTACACGATATTAATATTATGGAAATTAGAGTAGTAAAAGTGGATTGATTTAGATGGGTTTTTTTTTTTTTTTTTGATTTACAATGAGTGAATGGGAATCTTTCCGGTGCGGTAAATTGTTTTACGTTTTTGGGGGTTGTGGTGGTGCGGGTAGTAACCATCTGCTTTGGGGTTGTTCACTTTGGGCCATGTGTCATATTAAATTAAAGCTTTTGCTGAGTACTATTAAATTAAGCAGTCTCGGGCAACTACCCTTAGTTACACAAGAAAATGGATGTCTAGATTTTTACATAGAATGAATATATTTTCTTCATATAGGGTATCACGTAATTGGTGTGACCAATTGCTTCCTTATTAGTTTTATTATGCTTTATGTTTAAAATTTTATATTAAAATATTTTCATTCGATCTCTCTAAATTTTGAATTCATAAATTTATTATTTTATATTCAGATGTAATATATTTACTTAATTGGCGTCATCAAAATTGCATTTTTTTTTAACAAATTCAACACGCACCAAATCAATGCTCCAAACCGCACCAAACTGAAACCCTTTCGCCAAAGTTTTTACCTTATTACAAATTCTCCAGCTGCAGAATTGTTACTTGCGGTAACATTTCGAATAAATGAATATTGATTGAGATATTGATCAGATAACAGCATTATTTAATTCAATTTGGAAAAAATTATTGCCGTTCAAATGCAGGCAAGAAAAAATAAATTACGCAAATTATTTTTTATTAAAATTCATCCGATTATTATGTCATCAAAAATTGAAATATACTTAGATAATAACACTAAATACACCAATTCCAATGTTAATGTGTGCTAAAATTGTAATAAGCAAAAAATATTTAAATTTCATATAAATGATTTTTGTCCCACTTGAAAACATAACGGTGAAATTTAAATCAAAATATTCGTGGAAATTTTTGTTAATTTATTATTTGCCTTTTTAAGTAATGCACAAGTTTTTTAACGCATGCAAATGTTTATATCCTGAGCGAATTGTTTTTTAGGTGATGTCATAATCACTGAGTCAATATATTATCACTTTTTATTCCAATTTTGATGATTTCAAAATTGAAAATTAGGAAAAGTGACTTCAAACATAAAATAAGTATAAATAGAAAAATAAAATCCCAACTCATTTAATAGAAAAACAATTCTTAAACAAATACTAATGCACAATTCAACGAATGCAAACATTAGTCAAAAGTAACTGCATTTTGTTTACATTCCAAATCAGCATAACTAATTTCGATGTTACAAGCAACAATAACACATTAGACTGGGTAATGAATGTGCAAAAGAAGTCATTACAGTGAATTGTCTTTAGCGCTAATTAAGTTGATGATGCATGCCTTGTTAAGTTGTAAACATTTACTATTATTAATAACAATAAATAAGAAAACAAACTAGGCGTGATTGGTGTTGTAACTTCAGCATTTCGGAACTAATGAAGCATATTCATAACATCACAATATTTAAATAATTCAAAGCACACGAAATGAAAGTTGTTACAAGAAAATGAAACATCCAATCACGAAATAATTTCACAGCAAAAACAAAAACAGCATAAAAATCATCAGAAAATCACATTCATTTGAAATTCCGCAAAAATCGGCAGCTGCTCGTAAAACAATTTTCATTCATATGGTTAAACAAAAAACAGCAACTTTGTTTTTGCATCTCAAAGTTTTTTCTTCATCTTTTGTTTTTGAAATTCATGAGATTATTGTATAAATCGTCACGCAAAAAAATATCCCCAGAAAAAAAATTTCACCCAAAACACTTCGTACTCGTGTTTTCACGTGAATGGACGCCACTGTCGAATGTTCCCAGCATAAATAATTCAAAATCACTGCAAAATTATGTAAAAAAAAAAATAAAATAGAAAAACCGCAAACAAGTAAATTTATGCACATTCGAATTCAACGATACAAAAATAGCTAAATGTTTGTTTCTATTCCTGCAAATGCAGTGCAAAAAAAAACAATACAATCCGTGAAATCGCTAGCGCAAACTCATAACCGTAAATTCCTATTGACCTGTATTTTCCCATAACTTTTTTTTAGCACTTATTATTTCTTTATTTGCTCGCAATCCTTGGAGATTTTTGCACGGCTTCAAAGCAGCATCAATACTCCCCCTGGGGATCGAGGTAACCTTCTCCTCCCCTCGCATACGAGAAATGCGCATGCGCAAATCACTTTAGGTTACTTTGCACACGTTTGGCCTGATCTCCAGATATTTATCTACATACCTTTCACTGCAGACTGGTTGCTGTTAATCCCACAATCCTGCTAGATTTATCCACTGGTTTCTGGTGTGTATATTTTTTATTTCGTCGATTTTTAATCCAATCAATCGATTAAATTATTGACTCCTGAGTTGTGCACAATTTTGTAACTTAAATGGAAGAATTTTGTTTAAGCAATTAATTACTGTTGATGTTTTGATTCAACTTTACAAAATTAGTTCGTTTTATTTCTAATTTATTTGAATTTTAGTTATATCACCAAAATTTTCATTTTGTATTTCATTTTGACAACATTTCTTCAGTTATTTTTGTGTTATGAAATTTTGAACGAATGAAATTTTCACACCAAATTAGAAAAGAGGAATTAATCATTTATAATGATGCCATTTAAAAATTGATGTTGGAAAAGCAATTTATAATTTTGAAATAAATAAAAAAAGGTGAAATTCTATTCCGAAAATGGTGAAAATTACACCAAACAAAACAATTTCATAATTTTATTCCACAGTTTTTCGACCTTGTTCTTTTAAAACGGAACTCTATAATTATTCAAATTCAGAATAACAAGAAAAACCATCGCTATGAAAAATGATCTAATTTGAAATCATTAAATCACTCCCTTCAGACAATGAGTTGTTATTGTTTTTTTCTAGATATTTCCCAAATGATTGCACTTAATTAAATCACAATTTTGTGTATTTTAAAGAAGAGATTTATTCACTTAAGCAACTACTCATTAACTCAAGTTTATTTTTAGTACTGTCTGACTCTTGTTTTAATAATATTTTGGTTTTATCCAAATAATTAAGGTCATTGAATCGAGAGTCATAATTAAAAAGTAGCATTGCATTAAAAGGAAAAACAATTAACCGAGAAGAGTTAAAAAAAATTGTTAAACTAAGGTCAGTGATGATTTTAAAAATAAATTATTTGTAAATTTATTAGTTAAGGTTAAATTTTTCCGAAAAGGTGTGTCCAATTAAAAACTGCTTTTCGAACTAGTAAAATGAAAATTTTTATTCATTTCGGAAATATTTCTCTTAAATATATATCATACAAAAAGAAACGTAAACATCATTAAAATCGAAATTTTTTAACCATAAAGAGCATTTCGTTAAGTCCAAAGATTTATTTTTAAAATATTTTAATTGCGGAAGTTATAAAAGCCACCCAGTCTTGTATCTGGCCCAATCAAATCCGAACTCATATCATCCGGTGGTCTTTAATCAATTCAAGGGAATCATATTCATAAAAACCAAAAATCCACAAAGAAAACAAATAAAATGAAGAAGTCGTTTTAAATATAACCAAAACATGGGAGAATAAAGATCACATTTCATTAACGAAACGATCGAATTGGTTGATCGCAATGGATGACTACCACCAACACCTTCCGTAATCGTTGACTGAAAAACTAATCTTGACATTGATGATCTCAACTGGCTACCAATGAAAATAATAAAAATACTAAATTCCAAAACATAAAAGTGATCTTCGAAATTCGCCAGAGTCACAGTAAATGTCAATTGCGTAAACACAACGTTTGAATTTCTAATTTGTTTTCAATTTAATTTCCAATACATTAATTGAATATGACACTTTTGGAATGCATGTTCAATTGATCCTCGACAACTTCACCACAAATATTTCCCAATATCAGGATCATTAAGCAGCATAATTTGTAAATTTATTAGGTAAATTCCAATTCCAATTGATTTTGTACAATGAAACTGGTTCTTAACCATTTAATCGTTAGAAAGTGTGAAAATTTAATCGCTTGAAGAATTTTGTTTTTTGTGAAATTATTAAAACATCAACAGCAACAACAACAAAACAACCAGCCACTCACAGGATGCACTTTTACCGCACAAAAAACATGCAGCATGTCAGCATTTCACTGATGACCAAAGTATCACAAAACGATTTGCAAAAGATACATTCGCAATTACTCAAGTGCACTGAACAGTCACATGAACTTTACCATTCGATCTTACATGATCATGATCGACACCGATCCGTGGAGCCGAAGAAATGCTAAGTGCAGAAACAAAATAGACCGGGAATGTGTTCAAAATAGGATATTTTGTTTTTCTTATAAAATTAAACAATTTCAATACAAAAATAGCCGATGACATCAAAAAGATCACTTGATAAAAACCGATCGAACCGACATTTTACATTTTTATAAACTGATCGTGTACGACCTACGTTAAAATGTCACCGAGATAGTTTTAACTGAAGAATAAATTTAACAAGAATTTTAACTTGTTCGTTTGTTTATTTTCGATATAGAAATAGATCACTTTCCGATCAGTTTAATGATCTTAGAAATATAATGATCGAATGTGTTGTCTTTGCTTGTCGCAACCGTTCCACAAGTGATCGCGATACGTTCGTCTCGTAATCTGACTACAACTAACTACGCTACAGTGAGCAGGTAAATCTGTTCAGCGGCTCAGAAATGCTATAAGACCGGTATAGAAACAGTCGAACCGAACGGGGTTCATACCATCTCCACATTCAGCGTCTTAAGAAAAAAGATACAATTTAGCTTTTGATGTGGTGCTGCTGTGTCGTGTGTGAGAAATTCCACAGGTTTCGTGTATGATTCGAAATCAAGTCTTTCGTTTTCTGTTTTACTTGCAGTATTCGTAACGATCCTCGCCTGCAATCAATTACTAACCACTGGATGACCACTGGAGATCACAGTAGCATACAAAATTACAACTGGAAGAGAGGATTTTCTCAATCAGAATCTTTGTTTTTTTTTTAGATCAAGAATCAAAACGAAAGTCAATTACTTATGTTTGCAATAAACATTAGAATTATTATATCGTGGTCATAATCAGAAAGGATCAGTTTGAAATACATTAACAACTGGCGTCGATTACTTTACGAAATAAATTACAGGTGTTAGATAATTTGTGAGGGAAAGTCTCTGGAAGCCGGAGGAAATAGTTTCGCTTACAAAAATTATTATCAGCAAAAATTAGTTCATGACAAAAAATGCTAAATGAGTTTACGTTACGTAGATCAATTTGAAAATTATTATTTTTTATTAACTGCTGAACTATTTTCGATTTAATTGAGCAGATGCGATGCGAAATGAAAGTTTCAATTGCCGGCAGCAAGAAATTCAATTTCAACATTACTATCATTTTCGACGTTATGTTCACATTTTGCTATTTTTATTTTTCATCACCATTCACGATTCGCGGAAATTACACACCTTCTGAAAATTTTCTCTGTATCGAAGTGAAATGTAATAGAAATTTATATTGAAAATAAACAAGCAAATCTCTTAAATTTTTCTTCAATGAGATGGAAAAAATTTTGTTAGTCACTGTATATCAAAAATGCATTGCATAAACATGCAAATCGTGATGATCAAGCTATAGCTTGTAAACTCCTTAGCTTCATCAAATGCGCGGCACGAAAAATGTAAACAAGATGCTAAAAGTTGGTCGCTTTACTACAGGTTTTTTGAGATGTTTTATTTCTCCTTTTTTTTTATTATAAGTATTTTTTTGTTGATTTTCTTTAGTCAGGAGGCCGATTTCATCTGTTGTTTGCACATCAACTTTCATCGGTAAAACCAATAAAACAATATAAGATCAACTCAATATTTTATTTAACCATTTGAACTGACAAGAGACTATTTTCTTAGAGTAAAGTAAGATCTTAAAACTATAGCGAAGGCAGATCTAACACCTGAATGTTGTCTGTAATTAGTCGTCAATTCACTGAATGGAAATGTCTGGGCAATGTGAAATAATAGTTAAAAGCCTAATGAACATTCATGGTCGATTAGCCGGTAAGAAGGTGCACAAAGCAAGATGCAATTTCGGGAGATGCATCTTGAATTTAACAGTCATTGCTTTGGTGTTTGCGGGGATCAGTGAAGATCAGTAAATTCAGATTAGTAACGTTTACTGCTGCGCCAACTAAATTTATGGATCTGTACGCGTAGGCATCGTTACAATGTTCACTGACTTCATATATGGAAACGGAACCAATTTCTCTCACTTATCAATTTCTTATCCTTTCATCCTACTTGCTTCACAGAAACACACACGAATATATTTTTCATGAGATGCACGACAGATGAGACTAGATACTAGAACTTCTCAAAAACCTTATCCTACAGTCGGCTACGGACTGTATACAGCAAATCTAGAGGAGGCAAGCAACTTCGATCTTCTGACAGTAGTAAATAAGACTCATTTTTGCTTGACTCTGTTCTACATCAGCCCAACGACAGTTTTAAAACCACATTTCTCCAGCACTTTTTTTTACAATACCAAAGAATATTTTTCAATTTTAAAAAAAAGGAAAGTCGCAAGGCTTGTCTCGTCTCGTCTCGTATGCATTGGCGCCCTCGAAACTCTTTCAATAGCACAATTCCGCGGAGGCAGTGCGTAAGAAATTGATTTGTTCAATCAAATGATAATCAGTGATGCGCAACTGTAATATGATCCCAAGAATGGGAAGCCAAAGGCACTCACAGGTTGAGTCCAGGAAATTATGACCCACAGAGGAGCGTAACTGGAGGCACTTGCTCAATGTGTCCGGCTCCGGATGCAAGTAAGCAGAAAAAAAAAAAACTGGTTACTTCTCCAGCAATGGTGGATTTTACCAGGGGAAAGTTAATGTTACGATCGGCAAGTATTTCGCCATTTTAGGAGATGTTCATTGAATATTTATTCGTGTATTATATTCGCTTGTTTCCGCAACAGAATTATTTATAGATAATCATGAACTTATCTTGTGTAATATTTATTTGGCGCTGATCGTTATTAATTATACCAAATATATGTGACTAAAAGTGGTCCACACTTGCGAAACATAGATATCTTGCGTTAATCGGAAACAAGATCATCAGCAACATCAAATTTCTAATGAGGTTGATCAGGCATGCTTGGTCTTTAAATCGATCTAATCCAAAGCAAAACACAGTCAAAAGATCTTTAACAAGATCACTTGTAGGAAAGATCAACACAAAACCAAATATGGAATAAGAAATGAAATCCCGTAATAAACTTTGTCCTAAATAAAAAGTTGAAGCAACCTGCAAAATGTGATAATTTCTCCCGGTCATGAATGAAATGATGTATTACAAAATAAAACAAGGCAGCTACTTCCTCTGTATTTTATTAAAATTACTCATTGTTTTCAAACTATGACAAAAGGAATTGCTAATGATCGATTTAAAACAAGTCTCACCCTCAAATTTCCGTCGTTCGTACTAAATTAAATGACATTGACTGGAAAAAAAGAAGGAAAAAGAGGAAATAGTTACGATAAAAATCTCAACTTGATCTTTCCACTGGATCTTGATCGCAATTATTGTGCCACGAGTGAAAACTGGCAAAACTCTTCATAGAATGACAAAGCATCAAATTGCGCCTCCAAAAATCTAAGTATTTTTTTTTTTTCATCCGATCAACTTTGATCTCGTCAAATTGTACGCAATGGAATCTGAGGATCGTGATGATCTGCACCTTGATCATTGAATGATGCTCCGAGTACTTGAGAACAGTTACCCGACTACACTACTGGCCTCAAAAAACTCATCGTACAAACTCATTATCTCTGAAGCTGGGTATTTCCCGCATTCCATGTATCGTATCTCCAAGAACACACACACACACACACAGACTTCCAATCCCATCTGGGGAATGTTACAATAATCTTCACTGATCGCAGAATCTTCTTTATACATTCAATTCCTGTTTTCATCAGTGATTCTCAGGTGAAACAATTTTTCTCTCATTTCATCCCAATTCCAAAATCCCTGTCACCATCCGATGATGCTCAGAGAAATCATTCTCAGAATGGAATGTTGCTAATTGTCTAAGTGGCAAAAAAAAAGAACAACAAACTTTCTGGCTGATCACATGACACAATTCTACTCGATTGTGTCACTTGTTCCACGATCACCTGGCGATCTACGCCGTGAATGAAACAAGATCCAGTCGCGGTGCGAGACGGAAGCTGTATCGATCTTGCACCTGATCGTGATCCACATTTCTAATGGAGGGAATAGATTTGCAGTTCTGCTCATAGTGAACACTATACAGAAAATAACAGTTATGTTTTATCATAAAACAGAGAAGTGACGGGGAAGAGATTGTGGATAAAATTTGCATTTTATATAAATTTAACGATTCTTGGATCACGATACAGAAATCTAATAATACTTGGTGATTTCATTCGACGGGTTCCAGATTATTAACATTCTAATTGCATTTTCGAGTTGCAAAATTGTTGGTTTTGATTGTTGCAAAAAGAAATAAAAAAATTTTTGCGACACAATTTTGTGATAATGCAACATTGTCGAAGGAATGGATTTTGTTTGTTAAACTGGGTCAACGACCTCAAAACTGATTTTGTTGTTATATATAAATATTTATACTGAACTTTTTTCTAAGTCATGTTATGACTAAAAAGAAAAACAACATTTAGAGAATTTTAACTGATCGCACCGAACTTTCATTAAGACAACTTTCGATCACCTCGGATCGATAATCATTTGGAACAATTTTACTCCAATTTTATTGACATAAAGAACACAATTTTTAATTACTGTTATTGATTTGTTTCTTTTTAGATTTTATCCCAATTCAACGATTTAATTGATACGGTTCGATTCATTTGTGGATCATATCTGATTTTTATTTAATTAACTAAACATTATGTCTATGGTGTAAAAATGGTTATAAAAAGTAAATGTAAAGAGTTAAAAGAACGCCACGCCCCAGATTAGTTAGTGCTCGGTATGTGTATCATTAATATTAGCAATAAATATTGTAGAACCAATACGAATCAATTTCGCGAGTAATGAAGTCGATGCATTGTTCAAAACTCATTACAACACACGACACATTGTGGATTCGCATGTTCCAGCTGCAGCCATGTCACAAAAATTGCCAAATTTCCGGCGTTTAACAGTTTCATTTTCCTGCACTATAACTAATTAATGAATTAATATCCGGCAACATAGTCACACCGCTAGCGACCAATGGAACCCTTCCGCCATTTTACCAAATTGTTTGTTGTACCTTCCTTTGCCATTGCCAATTGCATAACACCCGGCCCAACTGACCCAGTGCAAATTTCTGCACATTGGAAAACGTAAGACGGACAAAAAATAATGCAAGAATTAATTATTAGGGAGTGCTACAGAAAAGTAAGCAATCTGCGTAATACCGATTGCGGTGAAAATGTACAAGAAGCAGGAAATGCGAAAACGAAAGAGTTAAACGCCCCACGTTGCCCTGGGTGAAGGCGCGAAACTTGTTCGCATCATGGCGGCCTTTAAAAGGCGAAGACGCATGCGCGATTTACTTTGCGCTTTATAAAACATATAACCACTGGAATTAGTGCAGTAATTGTGTCTTTGTTTGCTTGGTACATTCGTCGTCGGCCTTCTTTGCGCTCCTCTGGGTCAAGAATACGCCGATTGCGTGCCTGAATACCTGAAATGCCTAACCACCATATCTGGCCTCGGATTATGCAACATCTTCTCGGACGTGGGTGGGTTTATAATTAGCCCCTTTGGAGATTTCACCGAAAGCGAATTTTACTCTAAAAATACAAGCATTTGAAGCAACAAATTGCGGTACGCAAAAACTCAATCAAAGTTCAAAGACTTTTGGAATTGTGGGCAGAGCACAAGCCCCTCAATTACCTGAGCACGTACTGCAATCGCAATCATCTTTTCTAGTCAGTGCTAAAGACAAAAACTGCTCAATATACGATCATCTTTTTCGAAAAACATAAACAATATCTGCCTTTAATTATTATGGACGTTGCTCCAAAGGCTGTCGAAATTCATCGAAACTGCATTGAAATGCAACGCTGACCTCCTTTTAATCCCCAAAAGCATTTTTTCATTCTATTTTTTCCATACCATATTATACATGTGCATATTTTATTGATATTGACATTGCATCCATGCAGATGGCTTATGCCCATATACGAAATATTTTCCGCCCTCTGCTGCTCAAAAATGCATCAGGGTTTTTCAGTGAATTAATTTCAGTGTTCATTTCTTTTACAACATAATTATTACGATGGAATAATGCGAAGGTCTTTTGGTAATCGATTCCCATTTCTTTATTTTTTCGGTTGTGGGAATTTTAAAAGGGCCGAAATTTATGAAAATATGAAAATGATGTAAATATTTTTAAACAGCTTTTTGAGTTTACTAAATGATGTAATACGATGAGGATCAAAGATATAAACTGACATCATCAGAACCGATTTTATAGGGCTTTAATTTTTTGGAATTTCATTAGCGAAATAATAACGATAACTTGTAGCTATAACAAATAAAATAAGTTTATAACAAAATAAAACCTTTTTAGCAAAAAATTAAACCGACGAAAAAAGAAACTGAAAAGTGAAAAATACAAAATAACCTTTTTTTTTAACTAATCTCCTAAACTAATGTATATAACTTATTTTGAGTCGGCCTCGGCGCTAAACAAACAAACAAACAACGAAGATCATCGCGTTGAGAATAGTTATTAAAACTGAAAAGGTTCACTTTTATTTTTCGCTTTTCAGTTTCTTTAAAAAGTTAAAAAGTTTTTTTTATTTTTCACTTTTCAGTTTCTTTATTCGTCAGTTTATTTTTTTGTTAAAATCCCTTTGTTTATTTTATGTGTCTAAAATATACTAATTACTATTAAAATCTACTAATTACGTTTAAACTACAAAGTTATGGGCGGTAGAATTGGTTAGCAGGGGGTGAACTATCTATCATCAACTTTTTTATACCCTTGGGGGTGGAATTATTTTTAAAAATTTAAATTTGACAAACTACGAGGTATACTCTATGTAATAGAAAAAGAATCATCGAAATCGGACTACTCAGTAAAAAGTTAGGCGTTGTCATACATGACTTGAGAACCTCCTCCCTTTTCTTGACCATTAATAAAAGAAATTGTACCTTCATAAGAAAATATTATAATGTACTAAAAATTCTAGATATTACTATATTACCAAACGAAATTGTTTGCATTTTAAAACTAAGACTTATTCTCGCTAGACGCTAACGAAATACTTTAAAGTAGGTAGTTCTTAACAATTTCTATTTCCCTGTCTATCTTTACTGGATAAAATCACGAGCTAAAGACAGTCTAGAATGGTGACAAATGTTAATTTCTTTGCTGGTTTTCACTTATTTTTATTCTATTTAGCATTTAGGTACTAGTATAAAACTCTAATTAAAGAAGCCATTTTGCAGTTTTTAAGACATTTCCCGATTTCCTCAAGAGAAAAAATCCCCTATTTCAAAGTCAAAGAAATCGTATAAAGAATTTTAAAAATCGGCAGTGCCGCGCTCTGCCGTTCGTGTAATTATTTTAGTAATTGGTCTAAATTTTCCCAGAATTGGGTCTTTGGTAGGAGTTTGAATTTCTAGGAAATTTTTTAAATCATTTCAATTCTATTTTACTAAATTATGATCATGATTAATGAATTGTTCACCAGTTATTGTGGGTATTAAAATAATGCTTTACAAATGGCTTATCAGGTTTTTAAAAGAAAAAATATATACTTTGCATTTTTAAATTTTTAATAATATTGCCCTATGATTTGTATCCAAGATTCCCACCGAAATTTCCCTCTATTAGAAATTTAGAAATGTCGATACCACTGATAATTGATATCAAAAAGTATTCGATTGAAATAATTGAATCAAAAATTGTATAAACAAATAAAAAATGTTTCACATTATCTGAATTGATACAATGACTAAAACTTCCACAATCCACTGTGTTACAAAATTTAGCAAAGTCTACAACCAATCGAAGTAACTATTGCACGTGTGTTTTGACAGCTGAAAATTCGTCAGATGTTAAAAGTTTGCCGCTCGAGTGAAGTGGTGTTTTAATTAAATTGAATGCATTTTCGTTGTACTTAATCATAAGTTTTTGTCAGTTTCACCATAACTATAACAAACGAATAAATAAAATAAAAAAATTGAAAATGCATGAAAATTCTCCCCCACACAAGATTTCTCAGAGCCTCGAAGATATTCTGCGGGAAGAGGACGAGGACGAATTGGTACTAGCAGACGAAGAAGATTTTGGCGATTTCGACGATGAGGATGGTATCTACGAAGAAGGTAAATTTATCTTTGATTATATTGTTGAGAAGCAATTTTTAATTGATTAATTAGATGATGAATGCAAATCAGCACCAGAAGACGGGGAGGATGAAGTATTTGAACTTCATTTGCCGGAGCGAGATGATTCCATCCTAACTTTCGAAGGTCATACAGGTGGCGTATTCGCCGGTGACTTGCATCCAACATTGGATCTAGCTGCAACTGGTGCCGATGATGATCATGCATTCATATGGAACACAAAATCGGGAGAAAAAGTTTATTCAATTGAAAATCATCGGGACACTGTGATTGCGTGCCGATTTAGTCATGATGGAAAATATTTTGTTTCTGGTGATATGTCTGGATTTATTCAAGTAAGAATTTTAACTTCAATCATTGCAATTTATTTCATTAAATAAACTTACAGGTATTCAAACTGAAAGACGAACTCACTCCGCACTCAGAATTTCAAATTGGCGACCTCAGCTGGCTGACGTGGCACAATGCATCAAATATCCTTTTAGCTGGAACCGAAAAAGGCGATATACACATCTGGCGAATTCCGTCGAACGACTGCAAAGTCCTGGCGGGACATGGAACTAAATGCGAATGTGCACAGGTAGATTTATTAAATCAATTTCACAAGCATGTTTTAAACATTCAATTAATTTCAGTTGTCGTTCGATGGAAAGAAACTTTTTGCCGGCTATGGAGATGGTTCTCTAAAACTTTGGGATATCAAGGAGGGTCGTCCAATCGTCGCAGTGAATGGTGGAAGTACAAGTAGTCATTCCGAAAGTGTTCTTAGTGTGTCTTGTGATCCTACGAAATTCCTATACATGTCTGGAGGCGATGATGGTACCAGTGTATGGAAACTTTAAAAAATAATATTTTTAATATCATGTAAATTCAGGTAAAATCCTTTTCACGAACAACCAGGGAATCGTGGCTACATTAATCCCCGAAGGTGGTCCTGTTGAATCAGTTGCATTTTGCCCGGATTCCGGGACAAGACTCGCAGCTAGTGGATCATTGCGTGGACAACTTGCAGTTTGGGATGTGCAATATCAAACATTCCGTGTAAGATGCGATTTTGGAAATGGCGATGAAGAAGGCATAACAACGTAAATACCGAGAGCATGATTTTTCCTAACATTGTTTGCAATAACTTCATATGATTTCCAGGGTAAAATGGCTTCCAGAACAAACTCTTGTTTGTGGTACACTCAATGGCAATATTTATGGTTTCGATGGCCGCAGTGGAGCCAAGAAATTCGAACTTAAAGGACATGCAGCGGAAATTTACGAAATAATTTTTGATAAGAGGCAAAATATTTTATTGGCGATATCAGAAGATAAAACAGCGAAATTGTTTAATGTTAATGTTTAATATAATTTTCCATTTGTTATTTTGGTAGTTAAAGATTTTTTGTACATAATTAGATAGAATATATCAAAATTGATGGTTTTTAAGAAGTTTATCGTATTATCTTGTGACGGGAAATTTTTGTTAATGGATTGATTGCAAGAAATCGGATCAACTTGCAGGGCCCTTGAAAAAGTTCTAGACGATATCTTTGAAATCGCAAAACCCAGATGATGTATTTGATAAAATAACATCTGTAAATGCTGACAAAAGCTGCGGAGTATTTAAACCAAAGAGCTTCTTATTCAGAGTGGAATGCTCTGTGGAGACTTCCTCATGCTTTATACGAGGAGATGAACATACATGGCAGGCTGAAGACCACCACGTTCGGAATTCTAGCAATCGAAGAGGAAGATGTAGAATTGGAGGAGGTAGAGGAAGCACTTTTAGAAGATCCGTGACCAAGAATACCCGGAACTAAACACCAAACGAACAGCCGAGGTATTTATACAGTAAATGTCTATAATAATTATTAGTTAATATTTAACTTTTATTTTTTTAGTTATAAAGTAAATATTTTATAAATATTTACTCGAGGGCTGCTTGTTGGACCGAACAACAATAACGAGAGTTTTTACTTTTGAACGAAATCTTGTTGAAGACATAATGGTAAAAGAAAAAAAGCGGCCAAGTACTAGTCGAACTCGCGCACGAAGGATTCCGTACCATTGACTATAGGTAAACAACAGTAGGTACACAAATTTCATATTGTAACCTGGATCATTGTCTACCTGTTATCATTTATTGATATCGAGCAAAAAAGGGCAAAAAAATCGTGTTTGTTGTATGGGAACCCCCCTTAAATATTTATTTTATTTTGTTTTTAGTATTTTTTCTTATAGCGGCAACAGAAATACATAATTTGTTAAAATTTCAACTGTCAAGCTATCGCGGTTCTTGAGATACAGCCTGGTGACAGACAGACGGACAGACAGACAGCGAAGTCTTAGTAATATGGTCCCGTTTTTACCGTTTTGGGTACGGAACCCTAAAAAAGAAGTCTAAAATGGAGTGGGTATGGTGAAGGACTTGATTGATAAATGGGTAATGAAGGAACACTGAAACACATGGTGGAACTTCCTTAACACAAGCAGACAGTAGACAGACACCGTGACAAGTCTGGGACCGAAATTTGCCGCTGATAGACTCCTATCGCGAGAGCAGGGAACAATCAAATGGCTAATTTCGCAGTGTTTATAGGACATAGGGGTACGCGGATCATCTTCAAAAGATAGGTATCGTTGAAGATGGGACCTGTCGCCTATGCCTGGAGGAGCCAGAGTCTGCAGTACATCTGGTATGCGAATGTCAGGCGATTGCGAGGATTTGTTGGACTCTCACAGGTCATTTTTTGGTGGAGGACATGGGACAGGTTACCATAAAGGAAATTCTTGAGTTGACGAGGCGTTCCGGGGTAGAAGGAATCTTAGGACCGACAACTTATGAGGTCTGAGTCGGTTGCTTCTTCGGCAAACATTACCTACTTAATATACTAGTAAAACTGTTCCAAATTCTTCAAAAATAAGAAGGACTACAAACATTTCTCAGGTACTATTCTAAGAGGCCCATAAGCAAACTATTATACTTCCTATTTACCAAGCCAAAAACATCAAGAAACCCGCATCCATTTTTACCAATGACCGCAATCAGAGTTTCAAAGCACAAGCGAATTCAGATCGCAATAAGAAATAAGAGAGTTTTGCGCCAGTACACTTAGAGAAATTAGACAGTTTTGCAACAGGAACTCATTTGGGATGGCATTTTTCAGGGCAATAGTGGTTAATAATTTCAACATAAAATTGTAGCTAAAGATATGGTGATCCAAACTGCGTTGCCAGTTAAAAATTTTGGAAAAGTAGAATTAGCGAGTTTTGCTTGATTGTTGAAATCTATGGCTAATTTCAATTTCATATTTCTATGTACAATTCTATCTAAGATATTCACACTCATAGATACAGTTTCAAAATTATTACAATATAAAGAATTAGATTTAATAACTGCGAGGAATAGTTTACAATATGTTATGCATAGAATCAATCATTTTCGGCAGTCATATACTGTAGAAATTGCTTCCAAATGGGAAATAGATCCGTTTCAACTAAGGCAAAGGAGTTGCAGTGTGGTTCCCTGCGCGACAACTCAACTCAAGGTATCCATGCACCAACACCAAACAGTGTTTCCCCATATTTCGTCACCAGTGCAGTGAAACTCTCACCACATAAATGCTAATTTTCTAATTGCGGGCAGTTCGTGTTAAACATCTGGCGTACTTGAAAAGTTTCTCTTAATCCCTGCTCATTCCCCGCCACCGTTTTACCAACGAAGATGG
Source organism: Leptogaster cylindrica (assembly GCA_963082835.1). Classification (NCBI taxonomy): domain Eukaryota; kingdom Metazoa; phylum Arthropoda; class Insecta; order Diptera; family Asilidae; genus Leptogaster; species Leptogaster cylindrica. The sequence goes on from OY720107.1 coordinate 32,465,572, forward strand.
CGAGCTTTGTGGATGCAAATCTCAGTCAAGTACTTTGAAAGGGGTCAAACTGAAAACTACACGCGTTTTACCCGCCGCTGTTCGTTGTGTTTCCGGTTTAAAAATCTTCGTTTTCTTTGGTTATTTTCTCTTTTATTCCGTAAAGCCAAAGAAGAAGAAGTCAAACCTCTTTTGCTTGTTGGATATTATATCTTTTCAGTTCTCACGCGTCGTTACAACTGCAAGCGAACATAACTTGGTGCAATGCAAATTGCCTTCGTTTAATGCATCTCAATCATAAATCTGCATTCCCCGTCTCAGAGTTTGTCGCCAATTTCTACCTGACATGAATAGTTTTTTTCATTGTTTTTTAGTGTGTAATGTGGTGCGGTTTGTTGTAGTGAAAATTAATTGAATTTTTTGTAAGTTCCACAATTCAAATGTAAAAGCATTTGGTCGTTGTTCTTCAGATGAAGAAATATTCTAAAGCTGTGGATTCACGCGGTGAAGTGTAGCCACTATTGGGCTACACAGCTGTTCACACTTCTTCCCTACTAAAGGTCATTTGGGAATATTATTTTTTCTTGCCTCTTTCGAAATCGTGAGCCAGAGTCAAGGTTTATCGTTGGTTCAAATTTTTCTCGGACGGATTTTTCGAATTGAAACAAAAGAAAGAGACGAATACACAGGAAAAGAAATAATTAAATATACAGGGTGTCTCGCTAGGAAGTGTTCCAACATATACCAATCGATTCCTTGAAGTGTTGTGATCAACTATTACGATTAGACATTTTATCCTCCTCCTTCACAGTTCACCTCTTTTTTAAGGGCTGAAACTTTTTTGTCTTTGTAGGGAGGTGATCTCAAAAATAGCGTTATAACTTCTTTTCGGAACACGATAAAGGAGCAAACAAGGAGTCACTGAAAAGTACACATTATAACCTTTCCAATAGGGTCTCACATGTCTAGATCCGTTGGCAAATGTAGCAAATATGAATATTCAAACTTAAAATTTCGAAAATTTTTAGTTAAACGTTTACATTTTTATACTTCGTCCTTGTAAATTTCCTTCATAACCAGCACATATTTTTTTTAAGAAGCATGTACCCTTAAGATATCTTCGAAATAAAAATGGAATCATGCCAATATTTATAGTATGTCAAGAGTTATTAAAATTTTTGTGTAGTCAGTGGAATACCTAATTGGAAAAATAATTACCGCAAAATGTATTCCGGGCAGAAATTTTTTCCCGACAAAATGTTAATAATGTTAATATGTATTAATAGTTAAAAATTAAATGGTGAACAAAAAACTCAACTAATTGATACAATAAACAGAATTCGTAAATCCTTCTGAAAAACAAATTAAATCTGTAAATAAACCAAATTTCTTCCCATCTTCCCAAACATAAACCATTGAGATCCATTAATCCAATACTTCACCTAAATTTCCTAAAGACACATTCAAATTACAGAACGACAAAACATTGTTATTGTCCTCGTAAATTTACATATTACAATATAATTTTCGGTCTCATGCCATTTCATATGTCAAATGAAAGCAGAGTTTCGTTTTTTATTTTTTAATTTCCGGCTTGTATTTTTTTGGTCAATATGATTCCCATTCATTGAACCATATTCAGAATGTATACTATATCCAAAGTGTGTGGTAACACCTACTGGAACGATCGCTGCGGATTAAACGCCATGCATAACGCATTCATCGCGAATTGAATTTAATTTACGCTTTGCTGGACAAACAAATACAATAAAATTCTACTCGGTGTCGAGCCGTGAAAATATTTTTCGCAGTAATAATAGAATCGAAGTAGAACTTCAACGCCGAACGCGAGTGAACTATAAAAAATCATGAAGATAAAGTTGGATTTTTTTTCGAATTTGGGTTTAGTGGTTAAATGATGATTTTCGGTTTTTAAATATTTTTAAAGTGTGTGAACAAGAACAGCAGACTATTAAGAATTGTTTGGATTGCTTCAATCGTCCTATTTCTATTGGTGACTTTTGTTAAAGTATTTGAAAAACAATAAAATCGAAAAATGTTGGAATCGAAAATAAGATTTGATTTCACAAAAGACGACGTACTATCCGAATTCTTTTAACAAAAGTAATAACAATAATTAATAAGTTGATTTTTTCTTAGAATCAAAGTTAAATAAAATTAAAAAGTAATTTAATATGTGAAGTTGAACAAAAAAGATTCATCGAAAATACAAATTTGTTGGTCATCGTAGTCAAAGGATTCAAAATTTTGAAATCCAATTAGTCAACAGAAACAAGTCTCAAAACAAAATCTTTTTGGTCATTATCGTTAAAAAACATCGCGATAAATATTTTGTTTTTCAAAATTTAATGTGAATCTTTTCAAGTAAAGTCGAACATTGATCATTTTGGAAAAGGATTAACTATCACGATCGACGCTTTTCCCAAAAATGTTTGAGGCGGTCATTTTTATTAAATACAATGTAGATTATCCTCTGAAGGATTGAACTTTTTAACAATTAAAAAAACCGTCGATGTAAGAGTTTCTGATCTTTCAAAAATTGGTGCACACGTTTTCATTGAACTTATCATTTTTTTTTCCACCAAATTGAAAACGTGATTACCTGGCGACAAAATAAATATACAAAAAACCCCCTCTTATTAATCTCATACTGTGATTGCGTCAGTTTTAAGAGAACCGAGTTTCAGGGGAAAAGCAGAAAACTCTTCCAGCCGAAACTGTTGTTGAAAAACTTGGAACTTAGTTGTGGCGAAACGTGCTCAGTTCCATTCAAGTGCCGTCCGCGATCATTTAGAAGAAGATCATTTGATAAGAGGACGACCACCAACCAGCCACGAGGAGATATAAAGGAGAACCACAAAGTTAAAAAAAAAAACAAAAAACAGTACAAAGTTATTGTGTTATATCATATGAGTAAGCAGCGAGTTGCAGAAAAGGTGCAGTAAATTGAGTGAATCGGTACAAGAAAAATCGAAAAAATGTATGCCACTTGCATTCAAGCAACATTTCCAGACTTTTAAGTAGTTGTTTTTTTTTTTAAATTCCACGCGATAATTAATCGATTATTCATTAGAAATAACATCCGGTAAACTCAACTCGCAAGTTGAAGACATTTGTGATTATGGCGCGAGTTGGAGCTAGTGACAATGTGGCTCCACGAGCAATGTTCGACACAGACAAAAATGGTCCACGATCGTCCGAGTCCGAGTCCTCCAGCGAAGGGGTTAAACTGAAGAAACAGATCAATCTCCTGGATGGTGTGGCGATAATTGTTGGTGTGATTATTGGTGCTGGAATTTTCGTCAGTCCCAAAGGAGTCCTGATCTATTCGGGATCAATTGGACAGGCGTTGATGGTGTGGGTGTTGTGCGGCATTCTCAGCATGGTCGGTGCGTTGTGCTACGCCGAACTCGGTAAGTGTGATCCAGAAATCTCTCTTGTCTCATTAACACAAGCCTTGCGGCAATTAACAGATTAATATTTTCCAAATCCAAATAGCTGTTTTCACAACGTTTAAAGCAATGTGAAAAATTTATTTTCCTGTTCACTGGTATTTCTGTTGTATTGATTTTTCTGATTCGATTTTCTGAAACTCTGCAAATATTGAGCGATTTTCATAAATGTAATATGACCGCTTTTTGTCAACCCTTTCGCTTGTTAATCGCTGACGAAAGCCAACTTCCACGAATCAGTTTTTATGTGCATCGTAAAATTGCACACGAAAATATATTCAATGCCCGGTGTTTTTTTTTTTTATGTCTCTAAAAGCTGAACGATTTTGCCACATAATATGGAAATCAATATGGCTTGGGGCTGTGATGCAAGAATATGGTTAACCCTTTTATATACTTTTAAACTAATTTCGATTTTTATGACTTTGAATGCAGTGAACTGGAAGTTTTGCAAAACAATAATAAAATTAATAAGCCACAATCAACAATTCCCTTTAGTTGATACAAACAGAAATTTAGTTTTGTTAATTTCTTCATTCATTTACTTCTTCAAATAAGTTTAATAACATATAGAACTCATCTATTGATTAATTTTAAACTAATTACAAAAACAATTTCCACTTAAAATATCTGCAATAACAAATGAATTTTCCATCTGTTTATTTGATTAAAAGGGAAATAGTAATTTCCATTACAGACTAATCGCACCAAGATCAAAGATCAAATAAATAAAACTTAATCAATGATATTAAAATTAGAACAAATATTGTGGAACAGTTAAAATTATCACCAATGATCCATATTGTTTAACAAAATCACGTCTATTTTTTTTGACTTTTAGATTTCATAACTGATTAAACAAAAAATGTACTATAATGTATAATGAAAAATAGTTGCGGCATACTCAAGGTTGAAAACCGAAAGGATTTATCTACAAAAGGTTTTTGCTCCCGAAACAGATTGTAATTTAGTTAATTCAAGTAGCGGTCAATTTACTGATTATTTAGATTTTTTCCAATCAAATATCAGAGATAACGGTATCCGGTTAATCAACATGGACCATGACCGACTTATGTGATTGACTTGTCAACTGAAAATTGATATAATGAAGCTATTTTTGGGAGTCAATTGAATAAAAATTATATCTTTTCGATTCATGGAAGATTTGAAAATGAAGTTGCTTATCAGAAGAAAAAAAATCCACTATGAAAATATTCAGGGAAAAAGAAACTATGCTCGAATGAATATTATTTATGATAACGCATTTAATGGATTTTAATTCAAAATTAAACATGCCAATGATCTTCGATGTTTATTAATATCATGCCCATAATTTTTGGGATATTGAAACAGGGAAAATGTATTATTAGGTCTTCATCACGACTGCTGCAGTCCAAAAGGGGTTCAAGGATAAACACACATTTTTAATTGATTGGCAGTTTCCTATTCGCTGAGTTTTATGGCGGCAGCAATTTAGTTTTGTGTACACAAATGTTATTATTTGTATTCACTGAGAAATAATATTTGTCGTAATTTGTTCGTTAATACGGAATAGATATTGCTTCAAATTTTACAAGAAAATTATCAAAGACTATAAATTTGAACAAATTGGTTTGAGAAAACATTAACCAAACTGCTTCAGAAAATTACTTTAAGACATTTATATTTATGCACAATTGTTAACACCAATGACCGCAAATCATTTCATCATGATGATTTCCGGCTAACATGTAACACTCTTCTGTTGTATAAATAAATTAAAAACAAACAAAAAAAACCCCCAAACTCTTTTGAAGTCAGTGATAAAAAAAATTCCCCGTGAAACGTAACAATATTTCTGTATTATCATTTCGTAAACTTTTTCTACCATGAATTGCCGGCAAATTAATCTATTTACTTTCGTATTAAACAATGTATAATGTGAATGTGTTTCTTCCGAGGGAAATTGGTTGTAAAGTAGAGAATCGGTTAAAAAAAAAAGAAAAGAAAACATGACGCAACTGAAAGCACATGTTTCAGAAGCCGCCAAGGAACTATACATAAGTATATTAAATACCAACGTGGAAAGGTGAGATAAATCGTGGTGCACGCACACCTGAAGGGGAACAACGTTTAATACTCTTCTTGACTGGTTCTCTGCAATGGACAAAAGAGAATCAAATTTTCCCTTAAATTGCAATAATTTTATTAATTGAGCTGGCTTTTTTCCCCCTATGAACCGAATTTTCAAACTGGAAGAGGAAATGTAATTTAAGATGTTAAGTGTTACATGACAGTTAATTTTTAAAACGTTTCCAGATTCATTAATTAATTAATTTTAAATTAACATCACCTGTGAAGACAATTTTCCATGTTTAACTAATTAATTCCTACATTGCGGACTTGCGGTACAAGGACAATCGTGAATGTTTTAATTTTGCATTTATTTATATTGAAGATTTTATAAATTGTTTTAATTGATTTTTTTTCGCATTGTTGAAACTATGTTTTCTTTATGCAAATAGAAAAAGCGGCCAAGTGCGAGTCGGACTCGCGCACGAAGGGTTCCGAACCTCAAAAATATGCAAAAAATGGCGTTTTTTGTATGGGAGCCCCCATTAAATATTTATTTTATTTTTATTTTATTATTTATTATTAAAGTGAAAATACAACTGAGTATTTTGTGAATATTTCAAGTGCCTACCTGTTGCCATTGTTGATATCGAGCGAAAAAGGGCCAAAAAATTGCGTTTGTTGTATGGGAACCCCCCTTAAATATTTATTTTATTTTGTTTTTAGTATTTGTTGTTATAGCGGCAACAGAATTACATAATTTGTGAAAATTTCAACTGTCTAGCTATCGCGGTTCTTGAGATACAGCCTGGTGACAGACAGACGGACAGACAGCGAAGTCTTAGTAATAGGGTCCCGTTTTTACCCTTTGGGTACGGAAATGAAATTTGCGCAGAAAATAGAGCTATTTAACCGATAGATTTCATTAATTTTTTTTTTTTTCTTTACTAAGACTAGTGTCTATAGTTGTACTGGTTTTTAAATGAGGCAATGAACCCATTCACACCGCTATAATTATACACGCGGCTGTAACAGATTGTTAACTTTCAACTCTTTGATTTTTGCGCTAATATTAAACAAAAGTCATCTGCGTAAAATGGAAACCACACAACACTTTGCCATTCCACGAATGGAATCGTTGGCTTCTGTGAAGAAAATAAAAGTCAATTGAAAGGAACTTCTTAATCGAATTAATTCAGTCAAGAGTCTCAAACACTTAACAGTGTTAAATTGTTGGATGATTTTCGTATCCCATACAAAAATAACAATAAACATTTGATCCAAGGATATGCTATTGTTATCTTTCAGATGCAATCAAAATAATGAGTTTGAAATTGTTTCAGGTACAATGATACCAAAATCCGGAGGAGATTACGCTTATATAGGAGTAGCGTTTGGACCGTTGCCGGCATTTTTATATCTGTGGGTGGCGTTGCTGATTTTGGTTCCAACAGGAAATGCAATCACTGCATTAACATTCGCCCAGTATTTACTGCAGCCATTTTGGTCAACCTGTGATGCACCAATTGAGGCTGTTCAACTCCTGGCGGCTGTATTAACTTGTAAGACAACAAAGTTTTGTTTAAAAAAAAATCTGTTAAAACAATGTTTATTTTGCAGGCCTTCTCACTGTGATTAATTGCTACAACGTGAAATGGGTAACACGAGTTACAGACATCTTCACAGGGACAAAAATTTTAGCTTTATTAGTTATAGTCGGTGCTGGAATTTGGTACTTATGTGCCGGAAATACCAGCCATTGGTCAACTCCAATGCAAGGATCACACATTTCACCAGGTTTTATTGCATTGGCATTTTACAATGGACTTTTTTCATATTCGGGATGGAATTATTTAAATTTTGTTACAGAAGAACTTAAGGATCCATACAGGTAAACGATATACTGCCAATTATATTTTTAACATTTAAACAATATCGATAAATTTTGAAGAAATCTGCCGCGAGCTATTTGCATATCAATGCCATTGGTGACAATTATTTATGCGGTCACAAATGTTGCATATTTTTCCGTCCTTTCAACGGAGGAGATTCTCGCCTCGGATGCAGTTGCAGTTAGTTTTGGACAGAAAATGCTCGGATTTATGGCGTGGCTGATGCCATTTTTTGTTGCCTGCTCAACTCTGGGATCCTTGAATGGGGCCATTTTCGCCTCGTCCCGACTGTTCTTTGTCGGTGCTCGAAATGGACATTTACCAGCTGCAATTTCATTAATTAATGTTCATTGTTTAACACCGGTTCCAGCTTTAATATTTTTGGTAAATATCAAAATTTTGGACTATAGAGATTTTGAAAATTATTCGAAACATTTGATTTTAGTGCATTTTATCGTTAATTTTACTATTCATTCATGATGTCTATGTGTTAATAAATTACGTGAGTTATGTTGAGGCACTTTTTACGCTGATTTCAATATCTGGACTGATTTGGCTACGAAAAACTCAACCAAAGACTGAAAGACCAATCAAGGTGGGTAGATTCACATATTAGATGTAATCCTTAATATTGTCAAGCGCCTCCTTGTTAAACAGTATTTTCAATAAAACCGATTTTCTTCCAGGTTAATCTTGCTCTTCCGATAATCTATCTCTTGACATGCAGTTTCCTTGTGGTCTCATCATGTTACGTATCTCCCGTGGAAGTGGGAATCGGTACTGCAATCATCCTCTCTGGCATTCCAATGTACTATGCAACAATTCATCGACCAATCAATTGGTTAACAAAATTATCTCAAGGATTAAATTTATGGTGTTCAAAATTATTTTTATGTATGCCAAATCAGGAGAAACTCGACTGACAACACTTTGTATACCTTTAAAGGCAAAATCAAAAGTAAACCCGAAAAAGAAATTAGTTCATATTTATTAAGGTGTAATTTTGGAATGCTTGGAACTTGTATGACTTCGAATGAGAAACACACGAAAATGTATTGTTGTTGTTTTTGTATGCATGAAGTTGAATAATTAAATCTCAAGTGCTCACAAAATGCATTCACAGGATCGTGAATTACATAAAATAATATTGAATAAAATCTGCTCAAAATAATGTCAAATTATAGAATATTTATATTTTCATAAAAAAGAGTATTTAGCTTTAGGCTTAGGCATAGGTATTTTTTTAATAAAAACATTTCCAATGTAAATAATGACTTTTTTAACAAATTAATATTTAATGAAATTCCAGTTTTTATAAATTATCGAAAATGACGCGTGTGTGTATATTTAAACAAAAGCATTACCGTACGATACTATAATATATTTCTTTATAATTCCAATCAATAATTTAAAGTTTTACTTAGGTTTTACTCAAATAAATGTACAAAAAGGAAATTTAAGAGTTTTTGGCTCCGATCATAAATCATAAATACCACGTAAGCAAACAATTATTACTTTCATCTAGTCACACGACTTGATCCTCTCCAATTTTATTGTAAAGTGTAAACCATCTACAATTTGATCTTGCAAGCATCTAATCGGAATGATCCTTTTCGGTGAGTATTTATTTAGGATAAGAACGAATTCCAGTAAGTTAGAAAAATTAGAGAATTAAACCTACAAAATTACAATATCTTGTTTATAATTATTATAAAAGCCAAATACAGTCTTGTTTTTGCTTATTTATTTTGAATAACCAAACGTTTCAAATCTGGTTTGATTCTTCTTCAGTGACTTTTGGCTTTTATAATAATTACAAACAAGATATTAAATAAAGAACAGTCGACAGGAATTTCTCCAAAATTACAGTGCTACTTAAAAAGTCTTCTCCACAGCCGATGATCACCTTGCAAACACCAAATCCCAATTTATCTGATAAAAGCATCTTCCTGTATTGTTATCTATTGACGGAAATTCAAATACGTTACACCTTCAAAATAGTAAAAATTATCGAACGAGAAAAAAATATTAACAAAATGGCTGAACAATTGCAGACAGTTGGTGTTGATCATTTATGTCATAACTTGACTTCCGTGCGGGCCATAAGTCAATATCGTGAAGACATACGAGATTAAAACCGAGAATAAAATATTCATTCGTTTACACGATGACGATTTTGTTGTTGCGATTGTCGCAGTTGCGATCACATTAAGTAGTACTCGACGTAGGCTTGACTCGTGAAGATCGGCTTCAGCTCAGGTTGGACGTTGAACGATCGCCGGTTTCAAAGTCCTAAAGGAAAGTTCTAAATCTGAGAATTAATTACAACTAGTGTTCAAGGTCAAGTTGTTTCCGGAAGGATTACAAAAGTAGTGTGAAGATCAATTGATCATGAAGTTGTGGTACCTGACCGTTTGGACGGTGGTAATGGGATGTCTGTGGGGATCATCCTGTGAAGCATCCAAAAAATACAATCGGTATTTGGCGCACATCTTCAATAAGTACGGCAGCGGTGGAACTCTTTCGTTTGAGGTATGAGATCGTTGGGTTCATTTCAATTAATCGAATTAGCCGCTGGCGTACGTTCCTCGGGATTGTTCAGTTAACAAATTCACTTCACTTGAACATTAAATCTCTGCAGTTGGGGAATTCACATAATCACATCTACATATTATTTTTAATGATATTCCCATTTGTTGGTTTTTTTTTCTTGTGATACAATTTAAATGTGCTTCACTGATATATTTTTGCGACGATTAAATATACACGAAAAACAAGACAGTAGAAAAACATAACAATGGATAATAAACCTTTGAATTGGGAACAAAACATGAACTTCTCGTTAAAAATTGCTCCAAGCCACAGAATTAATGAAATAATCTTTTCAAATTCAGTATAAAATTAAATTAAGTGTTAGTTAGGTAAGTACCATAAAAATGCCAGATTATCCACATTTGTCGCAGTTTTATCTGCCATGAAAGCGTTACGACATAATAATAAAAATGTTTTCAATTTTGTTTTTTGTTTTTCAATTTGTGAAAAACATTTACAACAATTATATATGTATGTATCAACCATGAATCATTTGGCGTCATACGTGTGTCGTGGGAATGTTAAAACAATGCAATTATTTTTACTGCCTCCAACAGAATCAATATGTTTTGTTATAAACAAAAAATAAAATTGTTTAGAGATGCACTTGTGAATTACTGTTTTTTTTACGAGGGAGAATTGATGCATTCTTTATTTCTTTTTAAGTGTTTCAGATGTTTGATCTGTGATCTTTATCTCAGTTTAGCAGTGCAGTGGGTTTTTTAAGTAATGTTTCTTTTTTCATATTTTATGGAAAACAGATTTTTAAATGGTTTTCGTGTTTTACAAATTCTTTCAAAATCGACTTAACAAAAAAAAAGTTTTTTAAACAAGTTTTTCATTTTATATGCATTACAACAAGTTTGTTCTATAATAATTCCAAAAATGCAATTCCGAAAAATACTGTTTAAGATTCATGTGACTTCCGAAAAGGTCAAATTCATAGGCAGCAAAATTGTAGCAGACATTTTTATGAGGTCAATAGCCATTTTATCTTGTTTTTCAAATTAGGTCTATGTTGATTTTAATTCTAAAAACAACAATGTACAATGTACATGTACACTCATTTTGATTTTAGCAAACAACAATAATTCATTTTACTGCAGCCTTAGCAGCAATTTTGTTGACTGATCCTAAAAACAAAAAATTTCTAATTTTGAAGATAATAAATTGATTTTGATTTATCTTGACATTGCAAACAAACGAACATTTCATAAAATTTTCTTCAGGGTTTAGAGCATTTAATGCACAGCTTGGGACTGGGTGGCCTGGAATTTAATCCCACCCACACAATAGAAGAGCATCGTCCAGATGGCTTCAAAATACCGGATCTCACACTTGAAGACGACTTTTCTGAAGACAATGATCATCCCCATAGGGTTAAAAACAGTGGGGAACAATTTGAAGTTAAACAACTCATAGTGGACAACAAGTCCGAGGATAATACACAACAAGCTCTGAGTGATTTAAGCGATATGAATAATGATAGTTTAATTTCTGTCGAGACAAACAAAACGGACTTCAAAGAAATGCATGATCCAAAACATCGACATCCTCGACATCATGGTGAGTTTAATCCTTTTTCTAGAACACAATTTCACAATTTAATTGCCTGAAAGACGAACAAACTTATTTCAAAAAGGGCCAAGCAATGTTTAAACAACTCGAAATTCCAGACCACTTAAGTAATTAGTCCGACTTATAAGATTGCCGGAGATGAACATTAAACTTTAAATTTTTTTTTTTTTTAATGGTTCGAACGAAAAATACTCGGTCAAATTTGTTCAGACTTCATCGCGAGCCTTTTGTAAAGGAAGTTCAGGTAATTGAAATTTGCAAATTAAATAACCTTTGATTTGAGCCAGTTTGCCGACAACAATGAAGGTCCTGCACTTTTCTAATTGATATGGAAATTGTGCTCGTTATCAAAATATTTTTAGATAAATTTATAAACAAATTGAGTAAATTTTATCTGAGGTAACATTACATTTCAAATTCGAGCAAATTTCAATTTCCAAGAATGTAATTAAACTTACTTTAAACAAAATATGTAATCATATAATAAATGTGGTTGGCACAAATTAAATAAATTTTCTCCGTAAAATGATAATTGTAATGTTTTGCAGTGCACAATGAGATTATCGTAACAATCTCAATATGACAATGCTCCAAATTTTATTAACAATAGTGAATTGTTTCAAAACAAAACTACACAAACTAAAATCCAAAATAAATAAAAACGAAAAATCATGTTTGTTAGATTGTTGAGTAGTATTCAGAAGTGGATGCTTCTTATCAACTTTTAAAATGTCTGAGAAATAAATCATTTCAAGTTGATAAGATTTTCGAGATTGGCTCATGTTAAAAATTTGTTTAAAGATTACAACTCGAGTGATTTATATGCAAACACACAGAAAATTAAAAACAAAATACAAAGAACAGTGCAAACGACAGAGAAATTGCGAATATTTTTTAAACAGGAACTGCTTCATTTTTATCATGACGGGATTTATTTATAAAAACATTTTGAATTACACATTTAAGAAATTTTAAAATTAACATCCGACAGATTTATTTAATCCGAATAATGCACTGTTTTAATTACTAAATACTTATCAAATAAATACAACACGCGCCCAGCAACAAATTTTACAATAAAAAAAAGGTGAAACCATTTAACATGATATATATTTGTGTTATAACAGCGGATCCTGTGCCGGGTAATAAATGTCTATCTCCAAAATCAGTGATCAAATTGGTTGTTGATCCTGATGACGTTAAACAATCAGGGAAGCTCAACTACAACATTGAATTAACGAATCGGCGTTCGAAAAGACATACACAAGACAGTGCAAATGCAAAGGATGAGGATAGATCAACTGAATACCTCAACAAGGACGAAGAATATGCGACTTATCTCAGTTCGATGCGGATAACGCCAATTGCATTTATGAAAATGTGTCCTGCTCTGTTGGTGCAAATAGATCAGGACGCATGTGCAAAACCAATTGAATTGCTTGGGAAAACTGATCCTGAAGGATATCTATATGGTAAAGGATAAGGATCATGATCAATATCTAATTCAGTTACAATATTTTCAGCTTGGATCTATGCAACGATCGCCATTTTTGTAATATCCTGTTGTGGGCTGATCGGAATCGCCATTGTACCGTTGGCCAAATCAATCGCATACAACGAAATACTGAAATTTCTGGTGGCTGTGGCTGTTGGTACTTTATGCGGGGACGCCCTGATGCACCTGTTGCCACATGCCCTAATTTCGGAACACGGGGAAGAAGTTGTAGAGGACTTTTCAGACGAACATAATAACGAACCTGTATTGCTATGTGGATGCGCCTTTCTAACGGCTCTTTTTATGTACTCCTTGGAGACATTGCTTCCTCTAATAAGAGGATCGGGTGGACACCATCACGGTCATTCCCATCAGGATGCGAATCATTCGACCAATATCGACATGGAAGTTGTTCCAAAACCAGACACCACAAGCCCCAAAGAGCTGAATGTGATGCTGCACGAGACTGAGGTGGACCAGAAGAAGGGCATAGGATTGAGCCCAGTAGCATTTATGGTCGTCCTTGGTGACGGTCTGCACAACATAACCGATGGATTAGCAATTGGTGCAGCATTTGCTGGAGATCCAGTGACCGGCATGGCCACTGCTCTTGCTGTCCTGTGCCATGAGCTGCCACACGAACTGGGAGACTTTGCTTTGCTCCTTCAAACGGGGGTGAATATCAAGAGAGCCGCCTTCTTGAACGTTGTGTCATCCATTCTCAGTTTTATGGGAATGGCAGCAGGACTACTTCTTGCTGGAATTCATTCAAATGTTGTTAAATGGATCTACGCCAGTACAGCTGGATCCTTTTTATACATTGCCTTAGCGGACTTGCTACCGGAAATGAATCGAACTGGACAGGGTAGTCTGAAAAATAGTTTAATTCAAATTAGTGGAATGTTTTTAGGCGGACTAATTATGTTGGCAATCGCTTTAAATGAGGACAGTCTTCGGGGTTTGTTTGAATAAATGAAAAAAGATGTTGTTAATGTTGTTAATTTAGATAAATATTCGCTGTGAAATCCAGAGTATTATTTTAGAGTTTTGTAAAGTGCGCAATTTATGTGTGGTTAATATTATGTATTAAATAATTTTGCTTCTTTAGAAGAAATAAATCGATTCCCATACTCAGTAAAACAAAATCGGTTTTCGGTTATTTGTTTTTTCCTAAATATTAAGCGAACAAATTAAAACACCAAAGAATCCTGTCGAATTTAATATATAGGTCGGTGTATTTTTTATATCATAAAAAATTTATACATCAAGCAAGTGGACAACAATAGGTGTTTAAAGTACCAACAAAAAATTCCAGCGATCCATCCATTCATTTTCCCAAATTAAGCTTTAGGAATTTTTCGAAAAGAATTCGCAATCCATTACAATGAATTATATAAAAAAAAAAAAAAAATTGTAAAATACAGAAAACATAAGTAAATTTATAAAAAATTATTTCCTGTTCCGTTTTTACTACCAAATAATATTCCCATTAAATTTCAAAATTATATTCAACAACACTTTTGAATGACGCATGAAAAGTAACCACCATCGTAAATTCACCACAAAATATTTCCAGTCGCAGTGAACAAACACTCGTGGAGTTAGTGAACTCGAATCAGATTCGTATTCGCCTTCTTTGTTTATCAAAATCAGTCAAGTGAAATCTTCCAAGGTGGCGGCGGTTGACGGTTCATCGATATTTTCTGAGATGTTCAAATTCGTGGTAAGAATCAATCTGCGAGTAATCGTTTTGTTATTTACTTATGTAATTTTCGTACTTCTATTTATAGTTAACGTTTTCCGCTGGCATTTACACGGGAATTTACTTGTGTCAAAATTATGAGGTGAGGATAAAAACATTTGACAATTGTTCATGTGACAGAAAGAAACAAAAGTGAAATTCTATTGTTCTTGTTTGTTATCAATATTAGCATATTTTTAAACAAACAATTCCTTGCAGATACCCCGGGTAGATGAACCAAGCAAAATTGTAGACAAAATTAAGGAATATGCTGAGAACCACAAGAAGAAATAGAATGTAAACCTTCTGATCATAATTATAAATTCGTTTTTGAGTATGAGCAAAAATACAGTTAAATAATTGGAGAATACATGGAGCTGTGCTGTTCGGCCCTTTTTCAGTTTTAACTAAACAATAAACTAAGTGCTTAGCAATAATGATTTTTAAAAAAATGTAAATGACTTTATTATAGGGGAATGTTTTGAAAAACTTAACAATAAAAATCGTAAAATCATCGTTTATTTTCTATTTTTTGGTATAACAACGAATAAATTAAATAAATGAAATGCCACCGCCGTAATATTCGTTTCTAACTTGCGGTTCAACAAAAGCGAGCCAATCAGAAGCATGCGTCGGCAGAAGTCCCATGCTCTGGCACTTGTACAGAGCTAGCGCTACATTCGCCAAGTTCCCCAAATAGAATATAATCTTCTGTCCACTACCTTGTGAGCCATCGGCCAATTTGGATGTTGCTTGGGTAGAAAATATTGCTTTAATTGGCCTGATCAGCATCATACCTAACATCATGATTGGGAAAATTGAAATCGAATTCCCTGACATATACATAATAAGCAGATTCATTGGCAGCTGCAAATGCAAATAAATCAGCCATTGTACACGAATTTATAGGACTCCAAATACTTGTTTAAGTGGTCCTAACGCTATGTCCCATGATTTTTTAATCATTAAATGATGATCCCGGACGACATCCGTGTGACTCTGTGATACTGTCTGATCGTAGCCAGGTGGAGAAGGGAGATCAGAATTTCGGCTGAAAACGAAATTACACTGATATTTTGTTGGCAATCTTTTTGACGGTGTTCTTACGCTGCTGGCTTAAAATCTAGCGACCATTTATTTTTCTTGGTACCGGATTTTGCTGACATTTTAACGCAAACAGTTGTTGACAGTTGTTTGACAGAGAGTTTTTTCAGAATTCAAATTGCTGTCAAATTGCAAATATTTAGCCAAGAAAATTTACCCGAGATTCGTGTTCAATTCAAATTGCAAGTTGCAACTTTACCCGAGATTCGTTTTCAATTCAAATTGCAACTTTACCCGAGATTCCAAAATAAATGGATGCTAGATTAACCTGACACTGGAGAAATAATCGTGGTGAAAATTTTTTATTTACCAAAATGAATTCTTTCATATTATGGTGGGTACTTAGTTTATGAATTAGAAATTTTTAAATCACACATATAAAATTAGAAATATATCATAACAGTTATACAGAATAGAAATATATGTAAGAACCACCTTACAACATGATTGTTCTAACACTTTATAAACTTAGCGATAAAAAATCATACTCTATCCATCCCGTTATCGCAAGGGCCAATCTTTGGAGAAATTTCGTGAAAATAAAGCAAACATTATTTTGAAAATCATTATTTCTCACAAATCCGTCGAACCTTTCGGATGATTTCAATTTTTGTATTTAACAACCGTTGATTTTATTTACAGTACTTGTTTTGTACACGATTTTAAGCATTTTAGAATGTAGTTAAAATAAAGTTGAAAGGCATGTGTGCATTTTTAATTCTAAATCAACAACTTATTAATTTTAATAATTTTATTTATCATTATGTTTTCAAGTGAATGCTGTATTCCTGTGATCTTAGAAATATCCACTGAACAATAATTGAAGTGGTATTATAATTTCTTGGTATGCAGTGCCCTCATGCGCGCAAACGTGTAAAGTATATTGTCACTTTGACATATTCAACACGTCGTCGCTTTTCTTCACATTTCGAATAATTCGAATTTCCACACGAAAAGTAAATAAAATAATTGTGCAAAATAACTTACATTCCCTGTAATTAATTGTGATTCAACTTGTGGATACTTAAAAATAGGATATTTTGGGTAAAACAACGAAAATATATCTTTAATCTTAGATCGGTTCTAATTTTTTTTTTTTCATTAATCTATGTCAAATTCTTTCCAGGTTTCTCCTTTACACACACACATATATATAAAAGGAGGGTGAAAATATTAATTTGGATTGCATACGCAAGTTTCACACCTTTAAAAATTATATTTCACGGCTTTTGGCAGTGTGTTGAAAAAAGTTTCTGGGTTTTCTGCGTGTGCGTGTTCCGTTCCGCGATCAACTTGACGAATGAATTTTGTGGTAAGTATTTGATTTTCTTTATAGATTTTTACATCGATAAATAGAAACATTATGTCGAACCAAGAGAATTCAAACTGAATTTCACGGTGATAATAAAATATGAAGAAATTATGTTATATTTTGCAATATAGTTGAATGTAAATTCACCGCGGCGAATTTGGTGTGTAGCCTAGCTATTTTATACGTGGCAGAATTTGAGAGTTTAAAAATGTGTTGGCATAGGAAATGTGTCACTGAGGGGAAGTTATCCCACACATAGAAAGAACTAAAATCAGTGTTAACAACACGTGAGTAAAATAGTCTTGTTGGAAAGTAATACATCACATCCTGCAAAGAGGAGCATTGCCCAGTTAACTTCCGCGGGAAATTTAAAATTGAATTCCAAAGTGGAAGTGAGTTGTATCATTTTTCTGGATATTCAACTATAATTTCGCAATAATATGACGTGTATTTCGTTTGTAATAAAAATCGCAGTAAGCGGTCTCTAGTTTGCAGTAACAGTTTTACTTGCAAGTTGCAACCAATGTCAGTGTTATACTTGATCAGAGTTTTTTCCGTGTTTTAAAGTCTGTTTATTCAGCAGTGAACGAGAAAACCTTTACTTTAAACAAAGGTGAAGATTATAACTACATTTCAGTCCGATCCAATAATTTGAAACCGACAAAACAATTTCAAATTACCTTATCCCTTTGTACATTATGTGGCAATGCTATGAACATTGTTCTATTTCTACGCCATTTTGAGAATCTTTAACCGGTAATTATTCGATGAGAATATGTTAACAAATGAATAATTTTTACGTTATTAAAAAAAAATGCCTTTGCAATTGCATAATTTCTAATTCAAAAGTTATATATTTGTGCAGATGTTTATTAATTTCCTTGAATTAAATCCCTGTGTTTACACTTTGCAAACCGCAGAGTACTTTTTGTGACACTCAATCTTTCATGTGTGTGGGTTACAAAGGTGGAGAACAGAGAAATCCATTCCTTGTTTCGCTTTAGTAAAGAAACTTCAAAGAAAATTACAAAAAAACGAAGGGTGGAAATTTGCAATTTACTCGGAATATCTAAAGATAATATAACGAATAAATAGTCTCTTTAGTGAGCAGTGAGAATATAATAGAACAATTTAATTACAAGGCCAAGGTAAAGGACAAAACTTGGATATCACTTTTTAATATTCGGTTCGGTACGATTCCTAATTCCTATAGTTTCAGCCGTATTGTGTATTTCTGTGTGTGTTAATGAGGGGAAGAATTTATCGAGTAAGTTTTGTGTTGTCTACCACGGCATTTCGATTTGTCATACAATTTGCAGTAATTTTGTAATAAATGTGTTTTATTTAATGTAAATGGTAATCAAATGATGCAGATTATTAAGTGAACTAACAAAATATTGCGAATACTCCGAAAACAAAACTGGAACAACGGGGCAACGTTTTCTGGTGTGGTGAAAATTTTTACCAATAAAAAGACAATGAAGAGAAGGTTCTTTTTTTATTAAGTGCAAGGGAAAAAAGGGTGGTGCATTTTACTAGAATATGGTTTTGTTTATTTCTGTCAAATTGTAAAATAGTTCTCAAAACATTTTATTTACGTAATTATTCACTGTTCCAATCGATTGCATCGCAATCGGTGATTGAATTGTGAAAAGCCGCGTACATCGAAAGTGCACAGCGGCCGCCGCTCTTTTGCTGCTGAGTCAGAATTCACACGGCTTCTCTTCTTCTTCCATGCGTTTTCTGCTGGTGTCGTTGTGTCGTGACGGTCGCTGGACACTTGGCCAAACTGAATTTAGGCGATTGTAAATTAATGTTTATCCGTTAATCAATCAATTGGTAATTAGTGGAGTACATCAGTTTTGTCGATATTGTAAGGAATTGAATATTGGGGAAAAGGAATTTGGACATTTTAGAATCTCCTGTAAATGTTCTTTGTGAAATTGTGAGGTTATGTTTGATTCGTTGATAAAAAACATACGTAGACTGTAGCAACAAAAACTACTGTATTCAATTCAATTCCAAAACTGAATCCGTCACCAGAAGAACTAAGTGGGAATTTCATTCATAATATTATCGTATTGAACAGAAAGGATCAGGTAAAATTCATCGAGTCCTCGATATCCTCGATGGAATTTTGCTGACTGATTCACCATTATTTCGTTGTAGTTACATCACAAAACAACAAAGAAATTTATTGAGAAATCTCTGATATTCGTATTTCTGCAATTTTTGGGGTATTGAAGCGTATTAAATGCTGTGAAAGTTGAGAGAAAGTCGATGATCTATGCTGCAATTTTTGTTTTTTTTTCTTTTAAATAGGAAAAAATATACTGAGGGTTCCAAGAAATTTATCAAAAAACCAAAACGAAAGGAAATTCAAGATATTTTTTGAAAAAGATAATTCATTTTTACCAACAGCAGTTTCGAATTGGATTAGGAGTGGTCGAGGAAGCGATAGGATTGAAATAGGGGAGGTTCTCTCATCTCTAAACAATTAAATTCTAGATTTGAAAGCTCTTTTGATGTAGGCCAATATTAACAAATCATTTGGTAGAGATTCGAGAACAACGTTGGAAGAACTTATTGAACAAATTCCATTTGATAATGTTAATTACTCTCTTGCAGAATATAAAAATGTAAACCTTCGAAAGAAGTCGTCAAGGAAGGAATAACTTGTTCCTTTGTCCTTTGACGTTTCACCGTTATCCTGTCATAATGTTGGGTATCTAGGGGTCGGTCACCCTGTCATGGGAGCGAACCTGCATACTGTAATGGGGCAACCCACGGTGGGTAAGGGGATTCTAGCAATTGGCTTATGATCACGTGATTCAGGGAAAAACTTTTGTTCTTAACATTTATAAAATAAGTGTTCGTCTTATCAACAAAGAATCCATAACATCTCCAGTTTATTGGTCCTGTAATTCTCTACAATCTTCACTTAAAAACTGAACTTTTAATAAAAGCATGTTGCATCATAATTTTTACGTTTCTATCACCTTCTCGCTATTGCGTTGGAAAATTTATAATCAACTTCTTTCCACGCTCTGATAATGGAATTGTGTTGAGCCAAAAACACAAGCGGAACATTGTTTAATGCGATAAGAGGAAAGCTGTGATCAACTTTTACAGATAAACATTTCTATTCGTTTTGTTAACGGGGAAATTTTATATATCATATTATGATAAACAAAAACCATTATTATATTTTTCTAATAATAAATATTTTTCTATATTTTCCAGGTCGTGTAATATTTCTGTCCTCAACAGTTATTGAATAGATAATTAAAGTATAATTAATTTAACAAAACGGAAAAGACAATTTTGGAATTAAAAACGGATTTCAAATATATCTAGAATTATTTCCAACAAAAATTTTCCATTTATAATTTGTTTTTTGGACATAAAAATATTTTAAACATAAAATATATAATATAAACAACATTCAACAAAAATGGGAAATATATTTGCAAACTTATTCAAAGGATTATTTGGAAAAAAAGAAATGAGAATATTGATGGTTGGTTTAGATGCCGCTGGTAAAACCACAATTTTGTACAAACTTAAATTAGGCGAAATTGTTACAACGATACCTACAATTGGTAATGTTTTTATTTTAATTGTTACAAAACATATTTATTTATTGAAATTATTTTTTAGGTTTCAACGTCGAGACTGTAGAATACAAGAACATTAGTTTTACAGTGTGGGATGTGGGCGGTCAGGACAAGATCAGGCCACTGTGGAGGCATTATTTCCAAAATACACAAGTGAGTATTGTTGCTGGTGACTAATAACAATATTCCCTATTGTTCAAAATTTAATGCAACAAAAGAAGTTTCACAGATCGGGATTTTCCCGTTAAGCTAGTTTTCGAATTGATTACATCATTCTGAGATATAATCATTTCTATTTTTCAATAATATCCAATCGTAATGAGTCATTGAATTCGTATTATGATGATAAAAATGTTCCCAGATAATTCTATGACGGTTGAACATTTCAAGACGGGGCTGACTTTTTTTATGCCAATGTTTTTGTTGAATATTTTATATTTGTATTAATTGCTGTTTATGCTTTTCTAATCCAGGGTCTCATATTCGTCGTTGATAGCAACGACAGGGAACGTATCGGTGAAGCCAGAGAAGAACTGATGCGAATGCTCGCCGAGGATGAACTAAGGGATGCAGTTTTATTGATATTCGCCAATAAACAGGTAAATATATTTTTTTAATCTATAGTACTTAGATGTTGATTATACCTTCTTCTAGGATCTGCCAAATGCAATGAACGCAGCCGAAATAACCGACAAATTAGGCTTGCATTCACTGAGAAATCGCAATTGGTACATTCAAGCGACATGTGCAACAAGTGGTGATGGTCTTTATGAAGGTCTCGATTGGTTATCCAATCAATTAAAGAATGCCAATCGCTAAAATATAAAAATTTATAAATATATATTTAAAAAAAAAAAAAAAAAATCATTAATTTTCAATAAAGAAACAAGAAAATAAAACAAAAAAACAAATTACACAGAAACACACACAGACCGGAATTAAAGTAAACAAAACGGATAAACAAAATCAGCCTATTAAATGCAAATTAAAATGAAAACAACAATCCAATCTCTTTTAATTTAGTAAACGAACAATTCAGAAAAAAATAAAATACCGTATTGAGGTAATAAACAGCACTTAAACCAGAAAAAAAACTACTACTACTGATAAACACGATAAATAAATGCAAAAGAACAATTAAGGTATATAGAAAAGGGAAAAAAACTGAATGAATGCAGATCTTTTACTTTTAAGATAATTAGAAATGAAACACGATTTAAGTCCTTAAGCTGCGTTTGATAACAATGAAATAAATTATAAATATAAAAACAAAAACAAAAATAACGGTGAAAAAGGATGTGAAAGTATTTGTCTGCCTGTGAACCTTTTTTCTCAACCTTCATTTCTACATTCAGCTATTAAACAAAATATTATATTTTGTCCTTGTTTCAGTTCTCCAGAATTGTGAGGATTTATATATTTTGTTTGTTTTAAATAAATAAGTATACCTATATTACATTCTCTGCTTTTGTTTTTAGTACAGCCGTGTTGTAATTAGCTAGATGGAAATTATTGTTTAATACACTGAACGTACAGTTTGCTGTTACATATTTAGGTTTAGATAATCAAGAAGGACAAACACGGCTATTAAGAATGTTTTCCTTTTTTATATTTAAATAATTTCAATATTACGTTTTGCTCCACGATCCTTCTTTTAGCAATAGTGGTTTAATGTTAAATAAAAATCTGCTCGGGTATTTACTTTATTTCGTTTTTTTTTTTTCTTTTGTACTTTTACATGGACGAGAGAATTATTTTTTTTAAATATTTATTTTGCTTGATGTTAAATTTTAAAACAGTTTACTTATTCTGGAATTGTAATTAGTAAATTTCATGGATAATAAAATGAAACAAATCAAATATCTAGTGGCATTCACTTCAGCTATATAAAATTTGTGGTTTTTGTTTTACAGTTATTTTTCAATTAAGTATAAATGAAAAGAATAATGTTGTTAACTACGTAAGTACATCCAGTTTATATCTGTAGCTGCTTAGCTAATGTGGAATTTTAATTATATCAAATCATCGTCGTTTAATTCGTGAAGGATCGCGTTTAAATATGTATCATGAAAAAAACCCAGTTTAAGATAATTTAATATATAAATATATATATAAAAACAACCAACACACACCACACACAATATGTATAAATTTATATATGAAAAATGTGAAAAGGATAAAAAAAAAAAATCGTTTAAAACTATTCATTTTATGTTCTTTAATATTTTCTCTGCTGTGTAAGAAAAATGAGAAGTAATTGATTATTTAAAGGTATAAATAAGAGAAAAATTTAAAATATTTAATCATTTTCAGTAATTATTGTTCCTTATAACATATTTTTCCATCCCAGTTCATTTTTGATTTGGTTTTTTTTATTGAAACGGGATGAGCTTATGATCCCTGTGACTTCAGTTTTTCAGGAGAATATACCAACGAGATTTGCGTTGCATCGACGCAGGTGAATGTATTGAATATACTAAATAGTAAGTTATTGAATTTTTATGTTGGAAATGATTGTACAACTAGTAAGGAAGCAATTGGTCAAGCCAATTACGTGATAGCCTAGATGTAGAAAAGTATACTCATTCTTTATAAAAATCTAGACGACCTAGAAGAAAGGCATTTGAAGAAAAAATGCCATTTGATAGTACTCAGCAAGAGGTTTAATTTGATATTACACACGGCCCAAATTGGACAACCCCAAGGAAGATGGTTACCACCCCAACAACATCAAGAAAGTAAAAAAAATTTATCCCACCGGATAGAGCCCCATTCTTTCATTCTAAATCAAAAAACCCCGTGTAAATCCATCTAGGTAAGTTTACCACCCTAAAACTGCTCCATTTTCTTCCATTTCCGTAATCTTAATGTCGTGTAAAAAACAGTTCTGCCAAATAATTAATTATAATCCGTACCTATTTCTATCAATATTTAACGAAATAAATTCAAAATGTAAACATTCAGTAAACAAAAACAAAATTTTTGTATAAAAACGATTCAGGCTTATATGGAAACACCAAGATGGAGTTGCCCGATTATGCTCATCTTCGAACTTGACCTTGCAATTTTAATGAAATATTATTGTGCCAAATTTCAAATCTCTAGCTAGAAGCATTCTCGAGTTATAGTGTGGACAGACAGTCAAACAGACGGACATCCATAAACCGGTTTCTTTTCAGTTCCCAATCATGAATATCATTCTTTTTTTCTGTCACGATTATTTCTTGGCGTTGCAAACGTTCGCTCAAAACTAATATACCCAGGGTATAAAAAATAAAATTGATTATAAAAACCGTTGCCGAAGTCTGCACCAGTTTTAGGATCTCATATAACGAAAGTAGGACTAATTTTAAAATATTTAGATAGGAATCTTTAAATTTGATTTTATTATGAGGAAATCATCTAAATAGCAATATTTCTTTGCGAAAATTTTCGATTCTCTTGTTTGATTTTCTTTTCAAAAATGCAGTATGCAATTAACAAAATCTTCAACAAAATAATTATGGAAAAGAGGTTTGTAAAGTATTGTTACTAACATTTTGTAGGAATTAATGCAACCACTAACGAAACAAGAACATTTTTTAAGAAGTTAGGTATTTTTAACTCGTGTAATAAAACTAATTATTTACAGTTACATATTAGCAATAGATTCTTCAAATTTGCATTAATTATTAGACGTTCAAAATATTTAAATCATGAAGCTGTAATTAACAAAATCAAAAATATGCAGTTGGCATTTTTCAGCGGCCAAAATATGTAAAAATATTCTTCAGATCTGGCAATTTTTTGATGTCGTTGGCTTGACTCTTGACCGCTTGAATATTCTTAATTTCAACTATTTTATCAACATTTTCGTATTATTTAGTATTTTTAAGGTTATCAAAGATTAAAATATACCTTTTTTCACTTGTTATATTTTGTTTAACAGCTTTAAAATGTGTTTTTGACTGAATTCTTGAAACGCCTACAAGAAGGCTATCAGTATATTGAGTTTTGAATTTTGATGCATTAATCCATGATTTTGTGTATTACATCAAGAAATGCTATTATGCAATCATACGTTGGAAAGCTGAAGCCTTTTTTATATGACTTTTTTTTAGTCATGCAGTCCCGAAATCTTTCAAACCAGAAAATTCTAAACAAAACGAAAGAAAAAATAACCACCAAAATACATTAAATGTTTTAAAGTACATTTATTTATGTGTAAGAATATATAACTGAAAGTTCATAATCGTTAATTATTATTTTCTTTCTGTAAACAATAATCGAAAAGTAACCTAAATATGAACAAATACTAAACGCGTCAATTAACCATTTTAGTTGAATGTAGTCATATTTCTGCAATATGCATGAGAAAATATAAAAGGACTTATTTCATAATATTTCATTACTGCTAAAGATTTAAAGTAATTAAAAATTGCTTTTTGGGGTCTATTACGATGCTAAGTTCAATGCTTGATATTCGTCATCGTGCATTTCGGTCATCATGAATGTGCCGTCTTGCAGAAGAAGGACGACTCGTCTTGTACCCCCTGCAATTATCAAAGGAAACAGTTAAATATTGTTCATGTGCAATAAATTTGGTTTGTGATCTCACCAGGTGATGGAAGATCAGCTTGAACCACTTCGGCGGGAATATTGCCGTCTGCGGAGTCTCCACTATCTCCAGTTTGAATGGTGAGTGCTTGAGTCTCATCCGAAGGGCCATTGCTCGTTGCCATAGTTGTATTTCCGGCTTCGTCCTGTTTGATAATGAACTGGGCTCCCTCACCTCCAGCGGCGGCCGCAGCTGCCAATGCTTCGGCCTGCTGTTCAGGCAGCATTTGTGCCACTGCCTCTGCCACGGCATTGTCCAATGCCAGAACTCCGCCCTCTTCGCCATCATCTTCGGCAACATAGGCAAATTGCTGTTCACCATCCGCACCTTGTGCTATGAGTATTGTTTGTCCTTCAGCGTTTTTCCCTGCCACTTGATAAATAGTCCCTAAAAATAATATTTCGATGTTTATAGAATAATATCATTATGTTGCATAAAAACTCGATTACCATCTTCGCCTGTAACAAGCAGAGGTGTACCATCTTCGTTAGCCAAAATCTGCTGTTGGCCATCCTCTGTGGCTAGTGTTAAGCCAACTGAAAGCTCCTCGTTCGCTTGCTGCTCGGCAGACACCGGTGGTTGAGCGTGGAAGACACCAGATTGAGGCGATTGAGTTTGGGACACGGATTCGGTTTTGTTTGAAACTGGTGATGGTTCTCCCTCTGCCTGAGCAAGGATTTTCCCTGGAAATTATTCAATTTAATAAAATAACGAACTTGTACTGTACAATTCATGGTAATACCTGTAGTCGGGCACAGAGTTAGATGACGCTGCTGAGGACTCTCTGGAAAATCATCATCCATCATTCCAGTGTCCGATGAATCCTCAATTTTGATTTGCTTTTGATGAGTAACTAATTTATGTTGTTGTTGCTGTTGCGGTGAATGTGTTATAACTTTTCGTGTTACTTTAAGATCACCAGATTTCGATAATTGAATAATTTTTTGTTCTGGTGTAACAGCTTTTGATGATGGTGCACTTCGAACATTACGATTTATAATCATTTTTCCAGATGTTTGCGATTGATTGACATTCGGTGATAATGATGTACGTTGAATAATTGTTGTTTTTGGTTGACCTTGAATTGTTCTTGTACCAGAATTTGGACTTGATAATTTTGACGACACATTTCTTGTTTGTTGTTGTAATGAACCTTGTTTCTCTTTGGTATTAAGAAGAATTCGATGCGTTTGAACTTGTGATATTTGTGCTTGATTACTTGAATTATTTTGATTGCGATTTACTTGTGTTATACGAGGACTTGCTGTTGTTGTTAATTTATTATTTCCAGTTACACTTGTTATGCGAACAACTCCACTTGCTGAATTATCACCCTTCGAAATAACCCGAATTTGAGCTTCATTTTTTTGTGTATTCTATAAAAATATCATTTCAAATGTTTTTGACTGTAAATTTATTCAATTTTTCGTTTACTCTTTTTATATAAGTTAATTGAAATGTGAGTACAATTTTATTGAAATTGAGTGCAAAAGTGAATAGAATTTTACAGTTTATAACGATAAAATAATTGAACAAAAAAATATATGCGAAAATCATTTTGATGAATTAAATTACTTACAGTGGTGCCTGTAGCTCCGGATTTCCGTACAACACCGGAAGTGTTTGAATCCTTTGTTATAATAACTTCAGCAGAGGGAGGTCCCTTTGTCTGCCTTACAGTACCATTAATCGCTTTTATAATTGTTGTTTGAGGTTGAATCTGAATTAAAATTTGAATTAAATCTAAAAATAAACATTTCCTGAGCAAAATTATGTCCTACCGTTGTAATCTTCGCATCCGTTTTCGGGTCAACTTTCACGGAAATTGTGCTGCCATTCTTTAATCGTTTAACTGCATGAACTGGTATTTGATCATCTTCGAAGTCATCAATTTCTGGTGGATTATCCTCGAAATCGCTATCATCAAGCTTCCTCTTGCCATTACTGGAAGTTGTCTCCTCATCAGCGCACCATTGCTTCACTTGATCGAGTGCTTTTGCTTTAGAATTTCTCGCTGGACGACCGGCTGAACTTGTTGGTAGAATATTGACGACAGGTTGTGGTTTTTGATCCTTTGACGATTGCTGTTCATTCAAAGCTGCTTGTTTTGCTGCTTGTGCAGCTCGCTGTTCTTTCTGTCGTGCCAATTGCTTCTCAAATGTTTCCAGTAGTTGTGGACAACGCTCTAAATGTGTTTGGGGTTCCCAAGTGTTCTGGTCGTGAGGATAACCTTCCCATTTAACCAGATACTCGTGCATTTTTCTTCGAGGATTAAAACGTTTTGCAATGATCTTTTCAACAGTTTCTTCCTCGAACTGTTGATTATTGGTATTTGGCAGGGTCCGATTTGCACGGCGACTGGAAAATCAGATTAATTAATGAGGAACTGATACATAATTGGAAAATTTACCTAACATTCTTGTATAACGTAATGGACGATGGCAATTTCGGAGTTGTTTGACTAACTGATGTGCCAAGAGTTTTTCGAACTACTTTCACTGGGTCCGGTTTAAATGGTGGATCATCTGGGTCGTTATCATTCTGAACAGCCTGCAAGTTTAACAGTTATTGCTGTTCCAAAATGTATATAAGGAAGTCATTTACCTTTTTCGGAGCTGCTCTGCTTTCATTTATCTTATTAACGAATCTGTTTGGTGCTGCACTGGTTTCTGCAAATAGCCGAAAACGTTCAACAGCTATAAAATTACTTCAAAAATCCATTTTATATACTATAACTATATATACTTACTTGGAGGATTATCGATGACTGTTTTAGTGATTTTAACAGGCATTTCCTGTAGATTTCCAGTTCCAATCTAAGACATTATTTCATAAAGTTTTTATTTAAAAATTAACAAAATTCAATTGAACCAACCTTTGCAAATGATTGAATCGTTTTACCCGCGACAATCCAGGTTTCTCTAAGAGATTCATCCAATTTCACCCATTGTTGGTACAACTTCCATGAATTACTGTTTGATGCGGCATCGTTATTATTGAGTTGTGCTGCTTTCCACAGGAGGAACGCCCAAACTTTTGGCTTTGTTTCACGGCAATCTCGCAGTGCTGATTCACGATCGCATCCTTCCTCCCTGTGCTCTTGAAATAATTCAATGAAATGAAATATACTGTGGCATTTTCCGCAGACTAAAACATCCGTTTGACTCATGTCCATTTGTGCCGCTGTAGATTTCATAATTGGAAATTAATAAAATGATTTAAGACCGTTCAATGTTAATAAACAACCTTTTATTATTTTTGGGTATTTTCCTATATCAGCTGGGTCCATATCTTTTCCAACCATAACTTAAAACCTGAAATCGAAAGCAAATCATTGTAGTATTAAAACAAATTGCTTGGCGCCAATTCAATATTTGAATTTTGTCATCGCCTTAAAATATTTTATTTTGTATGCTGTGCAAAAAATTCTTTTTCTTATACATACTGAACATTTTACAGTTAAACTAGTAATCATTTTCCTAACAAGCCTGCGTAAGTTAAATAGCATTTTGCACAACCCTGCAACATCTTTCAGTTTGATTGTAATACAGAATAATTATTAGTTATGTTATTTAGATTATATAGAAAACCCTGATGTTATTAAATGTATGTAGTAGAGCGAAATCATGACATCAGGACCTTAGCTAGTACAAAATACGCCGTATTTACGGGATAAAAAAAAACATGAGGAGGGGAAGGCTGTTCTATTACATCGTTTTTTGCTATATTACTGTCACACCGACGCTGTCAAAACTTTAAGCGCAAAATAATAGAAAAGTGGAACAATTTTATACAATCCACATCGAAATTGCAATATTGATAATAATACTACTCTAATTGGTAATACATATATTGTCAGCAGCTCAGATAATAACACCACATGTATTTTTCCCACCACTTTATTTCAGTCGGACACAGTCTGCTCACAATTATATTATTCAATTAATATTTACATAAAATATATTTTAATTACAAGGCGCATAGCAGGCTAATTAATTTTTGTTAATTATTCCAAGAAAATATTCACTAATACAAATTTCTCCACAGAAAAATTCGATGTCCACTTACTTCTCGTCTTTTTACTCACTTTCTTTTGATAAAACTTTCAAGCTACAATACACTTTTTGTACTTAATTATTTATTACTGTTCAGTTTATTTCCTCATATACCGGAATTTAAAAGATAATTAAAAGATGATATTAAAAAAGGTTTCACTGGGTACCAAATAGTACGCGGCAGAGACGCAAACACAGAAGGATTGATGAAATTTATCTCACCACCATGAGGAAATGAAAATCCGTTCTTTTATGCGTTGTCTTGGCGTGCTGCAACGAGTGAGCCAATCAGAGGCCGAGATGATGTACACACAAGGAATTTTTGACAAATCAAAATGTCCGCTGTAAATGCGAATCTCATAAAAGAACGGAAGGTGAAAATAGCTTCCTCACCAGATTGATTAACGCCTAATGGTGGGGAAATTCTTCAAATGCATTGGGGGCATTGTTATTTTGACGTTTCCTTGACAGCCGGAATTCAGTATTGTTTATTTTTGCGTTTACCGCTTGACCGCGAGAAAAACACCCGAGTTAAGTGCATTTGAAATATTTGAACGTTGCATTATTATTAAAATGGCTGATGACGAAGATCCAAAAGAGTATCGCTGGGAAACTGGCTATGAAAAGACATGGTAATTATAAATTTCATAAGTACTTACATTCACCTGAAAAGAAATATGTTTGTTGCTCGTTATCAGGGAAGCGATAAAGGAAGACGAAGATGGGATGATCGATGGGGCAATTGCTGATATAATTCAAAAGGCAAAAAGAAAACGGCAGGCTGAAAAAGCAGTACAGAGCCGCTTGGGAATGATGAGACACTTGTTCGTGATTATGGACTGCTCGGAATCTATGAGTATCCCAGACTTGAAGCCCACACGTCTTCTGTGTACTGCTAAAGTAAAATTTCCAATTTATATAACTTAACTATGTTCAAGAAATAATTTAAACAGCTGCTGGAAATTTTCATTGAAGAATTCTTCGATCAGAATCCAATTTCCCAACTGGGAATAATCGCTTTGAAAAGTAAACGGGCAGAAAAGATTACAGACCTAACTGGAAGCTGCCGGAAACATATCAAGGCTGTAGAGAGGTGAGAAGAAATATAAAGATAGAGTTGCTAAATTTAAAAACCAATTAAAGTCTAGGAAAGTTAAATCCCAGTGGTGAACCTTCTTTGCAAAATGGACTGGATCTTGCTATGAAGACATTGAAGATGGTGCCGTCTCATGCTAGCAGGGAGATCCTAGTGATAATGGGAAGTCTCACCACTTGCGATCCTGTAGATCTGACTTCTACCATAGATGTATAGTTTGCTCTGCTTAATGCGAATCCCATTCTAAAATCAGTTTCATCCGTTTTTCAGAATTTAAAAGCTGAAGGGATTCGGTGCTCGGTTGTGAGTTTGTCCGCAGAGATTCGTGTTTGTCGGTACTTAACTCAGGAGACCGGGGGAACGTTTGGAGCCATCCTGGACGATGCCCATTACAAAGATCAATTACTGCAGCATGTCGATCCACCACCAGCAGCCCAAAACCAAGAAAACTCTTTGATTAAAATGGGATTCCCGCACGCCCAGGCCGAGGAGGGCAAGGATCCTCCGCTCACGATGTGCATGTGTCATATTGATAACACCGATGAGCCGAGCAAATTAACCTCCGGAGGCTACAATTGTCCGCAGTGCTTTAGTAAGTACTGCGAGCTTCCGGTTGAATGCATGTCCTGCGGTCTCACTCTCGTTTCGGCGCCTCATTTGGCCCGGTCTTACCATCATTTGTTTCCGGTGAACAACTTCAAGGAAGTGGACTTCGATGGTCAAGCGGAAATCTGCTACGGCTGCCAAAAAGTCTTCGTCGAATCCGATTGGCATATTTATCAGTGCGAAGTTTGCTCGCAATATTTCTGTACAGATTGCGACATTTTCATTCACGACACTCTGCACACGTGCGTCGGATGTACAACAATTCCTGGAATAGCGGCCAATATTCATGCCAGGAAACCAGTGGCGCCGGGAGAGGGTTTCTTAGTTTAAACATTTTATAAAAAGATATCCTGTAAATACCATTCAAAAATATAATTTCTATATTCATTGAGAATATAATTCGTTATATTTCTCAAGAAGCTATATTTTTTAAAATCTGTTTACAATATTAATGTTTTGTACGCCCTGTGGTATGCTACATGAAATAATTACTTGTTTGTTGTTGTTTTGTAGAGAAAGCAATCACTCTATTACTTCGCTCATTGTTGGCAAACTATTGAATATAATGAAACTAATGAATATATATATAGTATATATATATATTATAACTTTTATAGTATTTTAAAGCTGTTTAATTTCGTTATATGTTGTTCACAGCAGGCAACAGAACTACGCATGCGCGCATCGAACCATGTTCGACGTGACGGGACTTCTGAATTTGCTGAAATCTAGTACATTTGGAGGCTGTAGTTCCGTGTCAAATAATAATAAATAATAGATCACCAGTGAGTACCAAAATTTATTCCGATCGATCTACTATTTTTTTTCAGAACAGGGAAGTGAGACCCGCGGGTTCAATTCCTGTCTTCGGCAGGGACTTTTTTACAAGGTTTTATTTAACTTCGTTTTCGGTTTCTCTGTTTCTCTGTTTCACTGCTCGGAACAAATATCAGTTTTTAACCAATTTCTACCACATAAATTTTCATGAATTTTTTTTACAAAGCACAGATTTCAGGAACAGAACATGTTTTAAAAAAAAAAATAATATGTTTATTGTCAAAATCATTGCAATTAGAGCATAATTGTTAATCAAGTATTACTGAAATTGCATACGCATCTCAGTCAATTTCAAGGCAAAATTAACATTTGCCAAGAAGAAGACTGCTTACTGCCTGCGCACATTTTTATGTCGCTGAGCAGCGGTGGTTCATTGCCGAAAACAAGTTTCATGCTTCGAAGCACGCACATATTTTCTCCTTGCTCTCAACGAGGGGGAGATTTTTGTGTGATGGCGAGTTCTGAATTAGGATAAATTTGCGCCTATTTGGTCGATGCACATTTTTGTTATAATTCTTTTTTAGCTGAGGGGAGGGTAATTCTATTCTTCAAATTTTTTAAAAGAAATGTTTTCTATTTCTCAAATGAGTAACACCGCAAGAAGTATGGAGTGGGAGCTTTTCTAATATGATTTTATAATCATTTACTAAAGCTGAAAGCACCATTAATTGCATATTATTATATATATATATGTATGTAATATTTGTATAACATATTTTTTATATTATAATAATAAATAAATACTATATGAATATATTCAGTTGGATATGTTTTGTGGTAAACACCTGGACAATGTATGCGCATTGCGCATATAAGTATATATTTATTGATAACACCGTGCTCTCCGCACACACGTTAAAAGGTAAGGTCCGCCGAAGGAATCAGAAATAAAATTTTACTTAAAATATTAGATTACAAAATTTTATTTT
This sequence comes from Leptogaster cylindrica, assembly GCA_963082835.1. Lineage (NCBI taxonomy): Eukaryota > Metazoa > Arthropoda > Insecta > Diptera > Asilidae > Leptogaster > Leptogaster cylindrica. The sequence goes on from OY720107.1 coordinate 32,498,527, forward strand.
AAAAAGCACTAAAAACTAAGAAAATAAAAAATTAATAAATTAAAAAAATTAAATAACAATGTTTTATTTTAAAAAGCACTAAAAACTAATAAATAAACTTTCTACTTATACCACAGTATTTTGGTTACATCTATAGTTTAAAATAAAAACTTGGGGTGCATCTTAGAGTATAAAAAAGGAAGCGCTATAAATGTGTAAGCCTATTTCTTTCTCGCTCTAGCACATATTGAATTAACGCCTTATGTGTCACTCCATAGCGCCTTAGACCTAGTAGTGTGGAAACAAAATATTTCCGCAATGAATAATATATTATATTAAGAGGAGGATACACCTAAATCGCGAAATTGACCAAAGTTGATACCTCATAACTCCTTTATTTCTGAATGGATTTTAATGAAATATATCTCATTTAATAGATTGAAGGTTAGAATAGGAGTTAAATAGGGGAATTTTTAAACAAGGTCCTAGATTCCTTTTTATAAAGGATTAAAGTGAGTGATTTTGCCAAATTTAGTAAAAGTTGATACCTCATAACTTCTTTATTTCTGCATGGATTTTAATGAAATCTAGATCATTTAGTAGATTGAAGGTTAGAATAGGACTTAAATAGGGGAATTTTTAAACAAGGTCCTAGATCTTTCATAAAGGACATTTTTCTGAGAGTAGTTTCATGAATTTTTTATATGCATTTTTCCCCTATTTTTGGACGGATTTTTTCAGATTTTCTTGCATTCATACGCAGAGAAGTGTCATTTCTTTAATTTTTGTAACTTTTTTCAATAAAAGAGTGCATAATACTTGCAATATTTTAATGTAAAATCCAGAGAATTCACTCTAAACCGCATAAGGATAGGCAAATTTCGTACTTTCTGACCAAGAATTGCTTGACAACACAGTCAAACACTTTGTGTATCATATGAGCGTACCGCCGTTCATGTACACGATTCCTCTGAGAGAAATTTCGGCGACGTAGCGAGTGACGTAGGTAGAACATGAAAAAAACAAGCACTTCGAGGCTGCGCTGCGGCGGTGAAAGATTTCAGGATGGCTGGTGGGATGCAATGTAGAGAAAAGTGGATTTTTGCTTCTGCGCATTTTTCTTGTTCGGGCAATTTAGCCACTTGACACATTTGGGAACGGGAGGGTAGATAAAGGGGCAAAACGATTTCTCATTGGCATTTGTATTTTCAATGAATTGTAAGTTTACGTTTTTTATGACGGGGAGGGTGACGTACAAGCGAATACGATTTTTCGTTAGAAAAGTTTCATTCATGACTTTAGAATTTCGTATATTCGAGAAAAGGAGTTTGGCTTGCTTTTATGAATTTCTACTTTCTAGTACCAATTTAATATGCAACTTGTCTGTTGAAATGCAAGTTGTATACAATATTATAATAATTTGGATAATTTTGTACTTAGGTAGATAAGACTGAAAAACAACTAAAGAAAAAAAATACTTTAATGTAAACATACGTAATAAATATAAAATAATTAGGTACATGTATCTATGTACTAATCCGTATTCAGTTTTCATGCTATATTATAATATGCAACTTCATGATACTTTGGAGAAGGAAGTAGAGGACGGGGCAGATCTTTCGTTGCTAGTTTTCGCCTTTTCGGTAAAATTCATTCTTGTATAAATTTTACGATTTTGATTTTTGAATGCCTGAAAAGAAATTTTGTTTTCATGGGTTTGTTTCTTTTAGTTTGAATTTTTTTTATACTCTAGTTGTAGGGTATATAGGGTGTATTATTTTTGAGCAAATGTATCCAATGCCAAGAAATAATAAAGACAAAAAAAAAAAGAATTATATGTTCATGAATTTAGGGTCAATAGGCAAATCAATAAATTATTGAAATGCCAAGTGAGTAGGTTATGTAATGATTTCTTTATTTTTTACCTCCGAATCAGTACGTATACGTATGTCAATTAATACCGCCACCTCTCTCTAATTCTATTCCACTAAGTTGAAAATAACTCTTAATTAATAATCTTTAAAAAATCATACTCTTATTTGATCAATTGTATACATATATTAATTAAATCACAATATTTCATAAGTAGAAGCCCAGAATGCAGCTAAACTGGAAAAATATGTCCCTCGTAGATTGAGAAAAGGATGATTATAATTAATTTATAAAAATTCCGTAATATTATTTCAAATTGGAACTATTTTATATAATAATCTAAACTATAAAATGTCTAGAAAAGTCAAACTAAAAGAAAACAAATTCATCCAACAAAATTTCTTATCGGGCATTTACAAATCACAATCGTAAAATTCACTCAAGAATGAAATGTACCCAAAACTATAAACGAAAGACCTGCTCGTTCCCTACTTCGCCCTTCCCGTAGAATCATTTTTTTCCGCAAGCGCCAAGTACTGGCCGAGATGCGCAAGAAAACCAAGTAGTAAAGAAACAGCAGAAGCCACCTGCAAGGCGAAACCCATCGCAAAATCGATATTTTTTGCGTGCCCGTGAACTGCAGAAAGCAGAGAACAAAAATGCCGTCGCTACACACACACAAGCAAAAGGGACCTGCGATTGTGTGGTTTGACTTGTTTGTAGTAGTTTTCAACTCGGAAAAATTTTTAGGTGTATCCTCCTCTTAACCCCCTAAGTTTATCCAAAAAATTTCGCCGCCTTCGTGAAATGCTTCACTATTATGCGTCTCATAATCAGCCGAAGGGGTGCATCTGCATATAGTTAGATAAAATTTAATATTTTGTATATGTTTCGTTTCAATGATAAGTAAACGCAATCACTAACTGTTCATAATATTTCCAATTGATAATTTTAAATTTAAGTTATCGGTAAAATTATATTAGAAGTGTGTGTGTGCATTTTGTTTCATCAGCACCCCAAGTTTTTATTTTCAACTAAATGTAACCAAAATACTGTGGTATAAGTAGAAAGTTTATTTATTAGTTTTTAGTGCTTTTTAAAATAAAACATTGTTATTTAATTTTTTTAATTTATTAATTTTTTTTGTCAATAATATACAATAGGCACGAAATAATTCCACTGCATTAAATTAAATTAATTTCACAGAAATTCACACTTGAGTTGCCCACGAATCTCTAAATATTGTAAATTGTAAAATTGTAAAATATTGTAAATTGTCAATTTGAATTTGAATTTGATTTCATAAATTAGAGAGAGAAAGAGCCTAAAGAGGTCAGGAGAGAGAAAAAGCGCAAAAAAACTTCAAACTTGTCATCGCAACTGACAGCAGAGGACAGTGACCCCGCGCGTGTACAATAATCCTAAACCCCTTCATTCAGTCTTCTAATGCAATTATACCAATCAACTATCTAATGCCTGCTCATCAACACATCTAATTTAAGTTTGTTTGCTGATAAATATTTGCAGACACTAAACAGAATTATTTGAAGGATACTGATTATCTTTAAAGCCGGAGACATGCTCTGTTTAGTCTAGAAATATTTTTACCAATCTGGTTTTATTAACCATAATTTAAAATATAGCTAACAATTGCCAGTGATAATTTTGCCGTCATCATATCTAAATATTGTAAACATTGTCAGTTTTGCAACTTTGTATAACATAGTATACAGTATACACTATACATACACTAAATGTATATTTCGAATCGAGCTTACAGTTCAGCCTCTAGACTTTAGCTCGCTTCTACTCATACATGTACAAGTTTGCCTCAAGGTTTTGGACTAAGCGAACCGGTGTGTCGGGAATCCTCTGAGGTCGATCGGGTCACAGAAAAAAAAGAACTATATATTCATAATTGGCAAGTGAAAAGAAACCGGTTTTTGCATGTCCGTCTGTCTGCCTGTCCAGCCGATAGCTCGAGAATGCTTGTAGCTAGAGACTTGAAATTTGCCACAATAATATTTGATTAAAATTGCAAGGTCAAGTTCGAAGATGAGCATAATCGGGCAACTCCTTCTTAGTGTTGCCATAAAAGTCTGAATCGTTTTTATACAAAAATTTTGATTTTGTTTACTGAATGTTTACATTTGGATTTTTTTTCTTTAAATATTGTTATAAATACGGTTTATAATTAATTATTTGGCAGAATTTTTTTTTACACGGTCTATTTTTACACGTATTAAGATTATAGAAATGGAAGGAAAGGTCGTCGGTTTTAGGATTAGGGAGGTAAACGTGGATGGATTTACAAGGGGTTTTTTATTTAGAATGAACGAATGGGGATCTTTCCGGTGGGGTAAATTTTTTTACGTTTCTGGAATTGTGGGGGTGGTAACCATCTCCCTTGGGGTTGTCCAATGTGGGCCTTGTGTAATATCAAATTAAAGCTCTTGATGAGTATTATTAAATTAAGCAGTTGCGCACAACTAGCCTTAGTTACATAAGAAAAAGCATGTCTAGATTTTTACATAGAATGAGTATATTTTCCTACATCTAGGGTATCACGTAATTGGTGTGACCAATTGCTTCCTTACTAGTTTAATTTATGCATTTGTAAAAATCTTGGCGCTCTGGTAACAGGTGGACCCATGCCCCACGGCATTAAGCGTGTTAATATTATTAAATTAAACATATTTTGTATTCTGTAATAATTACAAGTTAATAAGTAATTTTATGAGTGTCCGTCATATAAATTTTTTTTGTGCTTATAAAACAAACCAATTTTTGCTCAATATCATTTTGATGTAATTGAATTAAAAAAAAAAAACAACTCAAACAATTCATTTCGTAGCTGTAGCTGTGACAAAATCACGTGATTTGTATTAATTCTGCCTCGCGCTAGGTTTTTGAGTTTTGTTCAAGAAGAAGATTTTGCGTAAGGCCGTTGTTCAAATATAACTGCAGCCCTATAAACAGTATGATCCGAAATGCCACTGATCTTGTATCACTAAAATCTAAATAATGCACACTGCAGCACGTGCTCATCGCTAATTACGCCCGCTCGTTGTGGTCGATTGAGCTGTAAAGCTAATTTAGCAAAGTGAGAACAAAAATGGTTAAAGTTCTCGTCGTCATCGGGGGCGATTAAACACCCCCAGGTGGAGTGAGTCGTAATGGCAGTCGAGCAATGATCATGATTCTGACGCCGCTTAAAAACGTCCCCACATTGCTGCAAGAGTTCCAGACAGAGGCCAGAAGTGGCAACAACAGTGGGTTTTATTATTTATTTAAACGTTGTTGCTGTTGGTGAATACCTTTTTGCATCTTAACGCCAGCGATCGGAAACTTGGGAAATTTGAGTCACAAAAAATTCACTCAGATGTCTTTCATCCGTTGCGACTTGCGTTGGCCGTTTTAGATACATTTGAACTTCCATCGACTGCGGTTGAGCCGACATCGATTAACTAGAGTTGGATTATCGTGTTTTCTTCACGGCTGTTCTAATTAAAACTTGTTTAGAAAAAATACATAAGAAATAATATATATTTGCTTAAAACTTTACCGACAATCGAATGAATGTGCTTTAGTGACCTGTTAATGATCTTGTGACAAGGAAAATCATTGAAATTTTTACGAAGTTTTGTGAATCTTTTGCAAACAAGTTTATTGACGGATATTAAACATCTGCAACCTACTTCTTTGGAAATCTAAATTTTGGCAAAGAAGAAAAAATATACGGTAGGTGTAATTAGTTTTCGTTTAAAGTTTAACTGCAAAATAAAAATATAAAACTGTATTGAGGTTGATCAGTGTGAAACTTGCTCAGTGGCAAGAGTGAGGTACGCCGATTCCATTCAAGGCCTTGATGTGAATTCTCCATGTATCATGGTCTCTTGGCTGCAATCATTTGTTAATTTGGAAAGCTGATTTATTAATAGAAAATCAAACAAAAATCATTCCTAAAAATTTCAAACCCACAACTTTTTTGTATCCACAGATTTTATAGCAACAAAATGAAGATTCCTATTTTGATCAATGGTAACAATGTATAAAAAAATTTTTTCAAATTACTGTAAACTTTTATTTTATTTTTGGATTATTAATGACAAAAGTGTTCTATTGAAAACTGGTTTTGAAATTCTATAATTCGCAAACTTTCCCTTTTTTTTCTTTTAAAATAAATTCTAGTCTTCAAGCAACCGTTTTCTAACCATATGGAAAAACATTTTGTTACTAAGCTAAAAATCATGTTATACAGGTACAATTGCAAGGCTAGTTAGCATGCATAATCGTTAATATTATTCCTATTATACTAATTTGTTTAATGTAATGTGGAGCAAATTTTATTTGTTTAGAAGCAGCAGAACAAAATTTTCTGCGTGAATAAATGAAAAATTGCATTTTGTTGTAATAATTTTTATCAACATTTTAATACAAAGTATACATGATTGCCTTTTTTTTTTTAAATAATAATTAGCTCACTTAATTTGTTCAAGACCTCACATTACATTGCAGAATGTTTCCTGATTCCATTGGTGAAGGGAATTTTGCTGACGTAAAGAAGTCACGTTTTATAATTACATAAATACATATTGTAAAATGAAAAATTTCCTATAACCTACCTATATATAAAACACAAAAAATTTTTGCAATTTGTGAACATTATTGATGAGTTTTTTGTTTATTTTTTTCGCATTAACAACGTAGACGTGAGCAGATTGAATGATTCCGAAAGTTGGTCCATGACGTTTGGCATTGGCCGAAGAGGATCGACGCATGCGTAATCGGCTTCCAATGACCTTAAGTAGTTTCATATTTCGATTGAAATTCAAAAAGGAACAGCAACAACAAGAAAATCAATTTATATTTGCAATTTTTTTTGTCCAATTTTTTGGTTTATTTTCGGAGAGGTTAAATAATATGAAGAAATTGTTTTTTTGGTAGGTACATAATTTCTTTAGTCAGTCCAGATTAATTGATTCAATGAAAAAAGATTATTTATTTTCTGGGAAAAATTATTTTCCATTTTTTAGTTTATGTATGATATTTTACAAATTTATGTATTTTTAGATCGCGAATATTTTGAACCTACTAAACAAGAGGATTTATCGAGAGGGAAAAAATTTTAATTAGCTATAATTTGTGTTCATCCAATTTTTTTTTGTTAAATATTCATGCTTTTGTCACGACTGATTTCAATGCACGTTGAAATTCGGGGAATCCCAAATCTCCCAAAATTTTTTACAAAATATTAATCAGGTGAAATCTTGTAGCAATCCTAATTTATTATTCTGTTCATCCCGGTCGTTTAGGTTTATTTTTATATTTTTTCTTAATCTATTATATTTACAACACCACGCGTTTTCACTATTTATAATAATATAATTTAAAATGAGCAAATGGGGACATGCAAACAATAACAATAAGTCCAAAGTAAAAAAAATCAATTGTGTTCTAATTTCCTCACAGACTCTGTTTTATCAGTCAAGTTTATTTACAGTCTGCAATTATACGATAAGATTTTACAGATGTTCGTACACACATAAATTTACTCTGTACATATCTCAAAAAAATAATATCTTTTGTTTACAGAGTTTGGTTGTGAAAAATGTGAAAATATTTTTTTTGAATGGTTTTGTTTTTGAAATCAAGAATTGTCTTCACATAATGTTTTTTTTATTTCGATTACTCCAGATTTGTTTTGTTCAGAAAAAAATGGAATGGGTTTTGTTTTTTGAATTCATTTTTTGTGAAGTACTAAATTTTTAAAATTGTTCAGTTTTGTGCTCGTCTGCTTTGCAGATCAATTCCCAGCAGATCAAAAATAAAAGTGGGTTCTACAGTTCTTGATACTTTTTAGTCATAGTTTTAGCGATTTTACCTTAAAAAAGTCGATTGAAAAGTAATAGGCTTTTAATTACCTTTAACTTGGTGCCACACACTATATAAATTTACTTTTAATTGACGTTTACTTTGCCAATCTCCATTTCAATCCAGTTTTCATCCATTTTCAACCCCTTTAGTAAGCACCAATGAAGTAAGTTGTAGAAGTGTGAAATCGGCTTAGTGGTTCTGGCGAAACAGTGATCAGTCAGTCAGTCAGTCAGGCAGTCAGTTAATCAGTGGGATTTGGCTTTTATACAATGCTGTCGATAATTTTAGAACCAAACATTGATTTTGAGCATATGATACATCCATATTCATCAGCCCATCACTTGATGAGAAGGAGAAAGAGGATGTTGTCAAGGGATGCAAATGAAGGGGAGTGTTTTAATTAATCTCTAATATTTAGTTTTATTTAATGTACTCATTTTAACAAAAATCAAGAAAAGATTTATTCAACACTGTTTTAAATTATAGGATCAAATCTCTTTGCTTGTGTTTCCAATTGGTTTTAACAACGTCGATCATTCGTCGTGGTAAGGACTAAATAAATTGTTTAGTTAGATCGTCCATTCGACAATTAAAATCTCTTTCAATTCCTCGAGGGATTTTGGTCTTCTTTTTGCAACTCTATCTTTAGTTACTTTTCTATGAGAAAGCGAAGAGTTCTAGCCTCCAAGAGTCCAAGAATTAATAAAATCATCGTTTTTATTAATTTTCCGCATTTCAATTGTTATAGTAGGTACTATCTGCCGGCTTTCGAACGTGAACTCTGGACACATATTAAGTTCCAGGTTAAAGTTTTCTTACTGATATAAGAAAAACGAAGATTTCTAGCCTCCAAGAATTATTATTAAAATCATTTGCAACAGTAATTTCAAGCGTTATGTCTAAACTACGATTTCGTTGAAAAAATGATCTGCAATTTCTTAACCATTTTTAATCGCCTTGTTTTAGGTAAGATAGACAGAACTATGGCTAAAAAGTATCATGAACTGTAGAACTCATGTATATGCGTAGAGAACTCACTTTTATTTTTGATCTTCTGGGAAATGATCTGCTAAGTTCACGAGCACTTCAGGTTTTTGGAAATTCCCCGAAAAAATTAGCGAAACGTTAAAACAAATTTTTCTATATTTTATCAGATGTTGCTAATTCACTTAATTGTTGGATTTTAGTAGGATGAATCACGAAGTTGATTACCAAAAATATTCCAAAAATTCCACAAATTATTATATAAAATTTCCAAAAAATATCACTAAATAGCACTAAGGAAGAAACATTGATTTGAGTAGACGAAATATTGGTATTTATTTTTAATGTAGTTTTTCTTCTGTAAATCATTGTTATTAATTTTATTGAAAAACAATTGGGCAATTTATTAAAAAAACTTTAACGGCGAATTGACTTGATATCCTGTCGAAGGACGAGGGATAGGTACAATTTTTTTTTGGTCAGATTTCGGAAAATTGCTGACGTGTTAATAAGTTACGCTCCCATCGTGCAAATTACATCGCCAAATTGCACAATAAAAGGCTCCATAGAATCGTCCTAATAAAGGTCCAATTTGCGTCGAGTTTAATTGCGATTTAGAGCAAGTTAATCGTTTCACGCCTGACAAATTATTCGCGGAATTGCAAATTTCATGCTTGTATTTTCATGCTTGACGTATTTATCATTAATGAACACCTACACCTGTTCAAATAGTCCGCCATCCCTCACCAATTCCTGTACCCCATTCTATCACCCCTTGGACCAAAAATGTTGCCATCATCAATTGTTTGACACTGCGTAATTTTCTGTGGACACCAATCACTTCTAATTTTCTCGTGCAAGGACAAAATTCCGAACAAATCATCATGAGTAAACTATACACACACACACACATACGAATGTATGTTATAGCTATCGCATATACAATGTTTAATAATAAATTTTGAAAATGCCACCAGAAAACTAGAATTTTGATGAGAAACTTTACATTTTATGTCGGATTGAGGAAAACTTTTGTCCGTTTGACAATGTTAAAACTTTGATTGCGATCCCCGCGTAATGAGCTTCTCTCGGTATTGGATCCAGGGCTTTTGGCAAATATCCAAAGTCTAAGCAAATAATCCTTTCGATGGATTATAAAGGGAAATTGTTGCCACCTCCTACCCTCAATTCGTGGTAATTGATGTTTAAGCCATCAAATGGAAATTCGCGAGGAGATTTTAGATTTTCGGTGAATTATTTGTGCTTAATTGACTTTTTGATTGGCGATGTTTCTGCATAACACACCCACACACACACAGACGACCGCTCGAAATTGATGATTTTGTATGCAATGCAAAAGTGGAATGTAATCGAATTGTTTACGATTGATTTTCACATTTGAAATTTCAAAGTGGCATTGACGATGTCTCGCGATTGTATTATTCCAGTTTCGAAAATTTGACGCATTCTGATTGTAATTCAAAATCCAAAACAAATTAAAGCTCGAGGATTTGATTGTATTTTTTTTGATAAATAATTTATTATAGGTACTAATTTAATTAGGTATGTGTGATTGTTGTTGTTTTACTTTTTTGTTAGGTAGGTACTACGTTTCTTTATTTATTGCTATTTTATTGCTAAGCTAAAACTGAAATTTGTTTTTCGTTCCTTATCTAAATTAATTTATATTTCCGTTTTTACAAAATGTTCACTTTTTTTGCGTCACATTGTTTTATGTTCTTCTTTTAAATATTTCTTATCTATTGTTATTAAACAAACTGCTTTGAAAAATTGAAAGTATTGTTTATGGAACAATAATAATCAATTGTGTTACAACAGTCTGCAGCTTACACTTTTTTTTCTTATGATTTTAAAATTTGTCGAAGTAAAAAAAATTATCCAAACCGTAAAGAACGGAAGTTATTCATTCCACCTACAATTTCAATAACTGAATTACTTTATTAATATTATAATTGTAGCTTTTTATTGTTTTTCTATGGCTTGGAAACTTTGGGGCAAGAATTACCGCGAAATGATCATTGTAATTACAATTAGTTCTGCTTTTTTTTTCTATTGAAATACAACAAAATGAATAAACCCAAAGTGACCTTCATCAGCTCATTTTTTATCTTCGTCACATTCATTTGATTTAACTAATAAAAATAATTATTTCTCTGTGGATACGAACTTTTGTGAGTTACCTTGAGCACTTGCACTCAGTGTGCCTCGTTTTGGTCCGAGGCCGTCTTATCACCTGCTTCTACTCATTGCAATGCATAGAACATGTTAATTGCGCAATTAGAGTGAGAAAAAATATTAAGTTAGAAAGGTTCATTAGCTTTAAAATTGAAATTCCTTTCCATAATGTGATTTACGCATGCGCAACATCAACACAATTGTGTTTGGTGCTATTTTCGGATCATTAGACAGACCTATTTACCCTCATTAAACTTTTTTTTTTTAGCAATAGAAAGTTATCGTTTTCACGCAAAATTCAACTTGGCAACCGTGAGTATAACAACAATAACAACAAGAGTTGCATTGATGAATGTTTTCAAAATTAATTTTAGCACAATTTTCATAGAAATGAGATTTAGTTCATTTCATGTCCATGAAAAATGTAAATATTGACATAATTTTCAATAAATGAATTTGTTTACACAATATTGTAGTTGAAAAATGGATATTTTTCGATTGATTTTTAAATAAGTATCTACACAACATTTTGATTGATAATTTTCTGATTTTTTTGCTTTTCATCACCCCAGTTCTAAAATAAAGTTGCTATTTTGTTTATGAATATTGTTGGTAATTGTTGATTTCTTGGAAATGCTATCAAACTTTGCATACAAAACGCTGATTCATAATAATAATGAGGGAGAAGATATTCTATTTTAAAAACTAAAATCGAAGAAAACTTATAATTATTTTTTTGTTTACTGCTGCAAGTTTAATTAAAAGAAGCATTAAAAATGAAACGAGTAAAATTTTTGAAATATTTTCTCAACATGAAACCTTTTAATTCAGAGCTGGAGATTTCCAGATGAAACCTAATTTTCAAGTTAGTAATTTCATTTTATTTTTGTTAATTGTTTCTCGGTTTGTTTAAACAAGTTTGACTTGTTCAATTTTTAGTTGGGAAGTAATTGAGATGACCTTGATTAAAAAGCTTTTACCTTGAAGAATGTTGTTTGAGTTTTTAGAATTTTCAAATTGCAACGTTTAAGATTTTAAATAAAATAAATTTAACATATTTTCCAGTTATTAAAGTTTTTAGTTTGTGTTAAAAAAAACTGTGTTTGCTGCAATCAGTACATAATATGTGCTTAATTAATTTATTTCAGTGCTGTTTTTGAATAAAAGCTCCTCCATAATTCCTTTATGAAGAGAATGTAACATAAGAAAAAATATTGTCATAATTTTCAATAATTTTTATCACTTCAAAAGCAATTCAACCAAAATGCCAATATAATTATAAAATTACCCATGACATTTTCCCTGTTCACTGGTGAAAAAATTTTCTTAAGCTAATTATCTGAAAATCATTAATTTGAAAAATTGTTAAATGTGTACAAAAAATCTTAAGGATAGCATGCTTACGAATAATACATAAGTTAAGCTTAGATTATTATGAAATGGCACGTTTTTGTGTTAAGTGCTTTTCAAGTAGATTTTCCCGGAAAATTTTCATCTGAATTCCGTAGATGATGAATAATTGATTTATCTCCGTTTTCTCGATGTAATGTCAACTTGTTGTCTGTTAAAGTTTATAAATAATGCATTTGTAACAAAACTTATAGTTCAACTTGTTAAGGTTCTGTTGAGAGAAGTGTTGCTTTTGATTTATTACTTATACCTACGCATTACTTCATTTGCATATTTAATTTGGAATGAGAAACTATGAATTACATTATTAAAAAAAAAAGTTTTAATAGTTATTACTTATACTCACTTATGTTCTGGATTGAAAAATTATTGTTCTTCAACCAGAATTTCCTTGAACTAAATGTATTGACGTCAAAGCTGCAGTGCGCCTTCTTCGAGTTTATGCTCTCAATGGACTTGCAAATTCCCTAAACTACAGTCAGTCGTCCTTGACGACAAGTGCATTAACCAGAAAGAACTTTGCCATTGTGCTTTTGTAAATATAATTTCATATTCAAAACACGTTTCTCCATTTCATTCGACATGAAATCTCTTCGAAAAGTTTTACATTGAGTAACTCTTCATCGCACATCAATTTCAACCAATTAAATTATTTTCGGGGAATTACCCGTTTTGGGATTGAGTAGTTATTGCATACCAATAGGGCGCAATAATTGCTTAGAAACAGTTGTCTTGGAAAAAATTACATTTTTCTCTCATTTATAGCCAAAAATTTCGTTTTATGAAAATTGAACCTTTTTCAGGATCAACAATAAACTGTTAATCGACAAAATTCTCGCATGGTTTAACAATTGACTCCACGTGTATCGATTTCGTTGGTCAAAAGCTGACCAAATCCATCGATGTAATCGCAAGTATCGTAAATTTGTTTATTGGTCTGTCATAAAGGATATTTTATGGTGACAGAAAATATAGCTTTTCTCCAAAAAAATGGATGTCCACGTAATAGGGGTGGTTTTATAGCCCCAAAAATTTTTACACTTGTCTGGAGATAATTTTGGAAAAAAATATATTCAAGAGATTGACAACAAATTTTTATACAAATGTTTGCCATTGTTTGAAGGTAAGATAAATGATTACATGTGGCTTGTGTCGTCCTCAAACATGGCTTGTTTGTTTGGTTGAAATGATCACTCAATTAAGGTTTTGCAATTATTTAAGACAAAAGAAAAACCTTGGCAATGCAATGACGATGGGGAATTTGGGTTAATGAACTTCATCGTTAGCATTAATTGGAGTGTGTGCCATTTCTATGGGATTATCTCTCGGTAGTGATAGGACGACATCACTTCAAGTTTTCAACGAACATATTCACTGGAGAATTGCATTCCACTAAACTCCGAGTGACGTTGTTAGACAAAGTGGAATTAAATAAAAATTCATTTTACAGATAAAGTTGTTGCATGTCAGACAATAAACAACTAAAAAATATTTTTAACTCTTGTTTACAATAATGTCGTGTTTTAGATTACCTTGATTTGTTATTTGTTTTTGTATTTCATTTTATACCTTCTTGTCAGGGAGACGTGTGGTTTTTTGTCTGGTCATTAAAAAAATTTGTTGTTATCATTGCTATGGGGCTAATATTTGTGAAAAGCAAAATATTATCAGCAACCCTTTGAGGTCAAAATTAAGTCTCGTTTATGTAATTTCAATAAGGTAAAGAAGTATGTAGTAATACTTTTGCAGCCATAGCTGATAGCAGCGACGGTCGACTCAAAGGGATTGTCGCTTCTATGGCGATATTCGACCGCAAATGACTTAATTCGTAAAATCTACAACATGAAGATATTAGTGAACTTAATTACCCATTCATAATCTTTTCAAGAAATTTAAAATTTTATAATAAAAGACGTTATTTGTTTATTTTTTTATTGAGTACCAAGGTGTTATACATATTCGATTACAGTTTTACCTAGTTCACTTTTTCTGTGCTCAGACTAATAACTGTCTTTTCAGATTTGGTGTTTATATTTACTTTTATGATTATGGTGAGTTCTATTTCTTTATTTTTTTTTTTGTCTGAGAGGAAAGTACTATTAAAATACATTAAAAGTCCAGCAAAAACTTTTTGAAAATTTTCCTCACCGTTCAACAAATCTCTCTATAACGTTTAATTCATCTCCAATTCAAATTAGTTTCCGCCAAAATCATTCGTGCAACACTCACTTACTAAAAAAAAAAAGCGCACAACAACAACAACAATCTACGAAACCCTTTAATTTGCATTAAATTTGGTTTTCACTAATCAACACCTCATCGCCTTCAAACCCCTAAGAGGTTCGGATTTCGTCCATAATGAGGCCACTATCAGTTCGTAATCAAGGTAATCTACGACGGTTACAAACTAAGTCAATTGTTAACCGTTTCATAGCCTCATAAGCACAGAAAATCAATGCTATTAAATCATTAGCAAAATTTCCCCACACCATTGCCGTTTGGCGAAAAGCTTCCGAGACCAAATTTGCATTTCATTTGCATTGTATTGGTGCTCCGCGACTTGGGTAAGTGTTAGTTGATATTGATGATAAATATTCTTACTGGGAATCTCATCCATACCAACCCAACCCAAGGGATGAGGTATGATCCACTTCCGTGTCAATGCTGCAGATGAGAGTAGATCCATGATTTGAGGCATCTTTGCTTAATCATCTCAGGTACTTCGGTCGAGACTTCGGTCTTATTATATGAATTAATTTTGGCCTTTCAAAGTGATTTGGTGTGGATGCCACAGCTACAAGTAGCTGAGAATGGTACAAAGCCGAACTTGGAATTGGACATGATTGATTACTGTTCGTTCATCCCCTCCATTCCCACCGGAAGTCTGTACAGGTGGCCGCTTTTGCGGCTCCACATTATTCCAGCAAGTGCATTCCAATGTTTGCATATCAATGACTTTCGACCATCAGCTAAAGACGCATACCTAAATACGGCATTGTTTAATGGCGGTTTCCCTTTGCACGCATCAAGGACGGCCAATGATTGTTTAATCTTAGGTCTGAAGATTACGCTTCTTCTTTCTCTCTCTCTCTCTCTCTTCGACCGTAATCTGAGATGTGTGCCAACTAATTCATGCGATTTAGTTGCAATTACAGCAAACAAAATGCAGTCTATATACAACTAAATACATATTATTTCACAAGTTGGATAATTTCTGGACAAATACGAAATACCATCCCCTTTCCTCGCCCGTTTCGACATCCTGTTATTATTTAATTGCAGTTAATTTTACTGTAGTCAATAAAGTGAGGTGGTGAATACTGTAGTTCACTGGGAATCCCCTCAATGACAGCCGCTTTCAGAATTTGTAAGTGGTCCCTGAATATGAAACACAGAAGCACAATTGCAGCTGTGGAATGCAATCTGGTTGAAGTCGGCAATTTAATTCGAATTGCTCTGATTGTTCCATGTTTTATCAAATGAGATGAATGTACGTGATTTTGATGGGGATTGCGCTGAATTAGAAGGAAAAACAAATGTTAAGAACGTTTAAGATTGTGTTTTAAGATGATCTTTGATGATGTTTGACGGTTTTGAATTGAATCAAACAATTATTGTTTGTTGATAAAGTGTATTGGAACCTTTTAAAAAATTCCGTGCAGCATTTCCTACAAACCGGATAGGTATGTCTCCCTCTTGTAAAGGAAAAAATTTTTTTCAAAATGGCTATGATTTTCAATTCTCTCGCGAGGTGGCTCTTCATTGATCGATATTCATTTGGCGAATAGATTGAAAAACATTTTGTAATATTTTCTTTTTCTTTTATATTTCTTTTTTCTTTGACTTACGTTTCTGCAGTTTGTGTAAAAACATTTCAAAGTTTGGATATATTTTTATTGAGAGCAGTACCAGAAATTTAGTCCATCTAATAAAAATTTCCTAGAAATGCCAACCCTTTTCAGAAAAATTGATTTTCGTTTCCCTTTACCTTTGAAATTAGGCAGCAAAATGCATTTTCAATAGGTATGTATTTGCCCAAATACTAATAAACATTTTATTACCTCAGTCAATTTTCTTAATTGATATTAAACAAATACCGGAAATTCCATTTCCAAATTAATTGAATATGAAACAGAATTTAGCAAATATGGTGCATGAAATTAAAATTATAATGTAAACTTGTATTTTCATAAATAATATTGTACTGCATCTGGATTGCATAAAGGGTTTTTGCAGCTGTGGCTAAGTGCTTCTAAAGCTTCAATAAGTGCATTATGCTTTCCGGTACTGATTGTAGTGTGGGGAAAAAAAAACCCCAACGGTTTTTGGGTGAGAGATGTGGGCGGAAAGGAATCCAAAAGGGATGCTGGAATTGTGATGGAAATTTTGTGGACGGGGGAAGCGGATTTTGCTGAATACGTTCGTAAATAAACTCCTTTTGCTAACTAGTGTACTCAATTACTCACTAAATAAAGTCTGGAACCAGAGTTTCGTTTGCCACAGCTTGCTTGCCTCAAAATGGTCCAGAAATTACAAAAAAAAAAACCTTAAATTCAGAAAAAAATTTCTCAGTACTTGCTATTGTCTTTCGCTCGACTCCTTCTATTTCTCTGCAATTTTTGGGTTTTTGACCTGTTTGCAAATAATTGCAAGGATGGCAATTCTGTCTGGAAAATTAGAAAAACGAATGAAATAAAATAAAAGGGGAGAAGAAAAAAAGTAAAAAAAAAAACAGAAATAAAAGGAAAAAAAAAACATGAACGAAAAACATGAAAGAAATAGTTTTGGTCACGAAACATTTCGTTCCTTTTGAGATGAACTTTGCTTTATTGCAATTTGGTGCAACTTAGAAAATTTTGGTACAAAGATATTTTATCTTTCATGTTTGTTGGATAAACATTTTCACAAATTCATTTCGTTTATGTTAACCGAGAGCATGGCGTGGGAATCATTCTCCTAAGGACTAAAGTTCCATATAGAACCAAGTTTCCTTACCTCGTTAGTTTAGACAGCAGAGTACTAGAATCTTATGGCACATCAAGACATATGGGCATAAGTTTAAAGGGTTAAAAATGTTCTCATGTTAAATATAAGAATAATGAAGTACGCCAATCCGTCCATTTCATTACAGTTGATTGATTCCACAGAAACAGCACATAAATGAAGGGATTAATGAAATTAATTGTAAAAAGATAATTATAATAATAATAACAATTCAAAGAAGAGTTATCTTTATTAAGATAGATCAGAAGACTGCGTCACACTCGGTGTGCGATAGTAAACGCAGTTGAATTCCAGGGGCTTGACGACAATTTGCGCCAATCACTTGCGTCGCTTGGCAAACGTAGGTGGATTGCCAAAAACCCAAAACAAACTCATTAATGTGATACTTACGCGGCGATTATGTATTTAGTAGATTAATCAAAATCGATAATCAAAAGTGAAGTGCAAACCATTTGACTAAAAGTGTGCGAGCTTATCACAAAAATCAATTACGATGGAACGAAATTATCGTTTCGTAGTTGTGCATATAAAGTTATCAGATTGGCGGAAAATCATCATTTCATTTTCAACCGAAGTGTTCAAATCATCTTGCTTAGGCTAATTTACCAAATTGTAATAACGAAAATTAATTCACAGATAATAATTTTTATGTGGTTTTCAATTTATGTTTCAGGTACAATGACTGAATATTGGAATGCATTAACACGGATTAAGCGAACTGATCAAGATGAATCTGAATCGAAATTGGCAAGAGTTTTAACCCTTCTCGACTTAACAGCGCTCGGTGTTGGTAGTACACTTGGCCTAGGTCTTTATTTTTTATTTAGTTATTGTATTGTATTAATTTATTTATTTATTAGGTGTTTATGTACTCGCCGGTTCTGTTGCATATGAACAAGCTGGACCAGCTGTGACAATTTCGTTTCTTGTTGCCGCCATTGCATCCGCATTTGCTGGATTTTGTTATGCAGAATTTGCGGCAAGAGTCCCGAAAGCTGGAAGCGCTTACATCTATAGTTATGTAACGGTTGGTGAATTCGTTGCCTTCACCATCGGATGGAATTTAATTTTGGAATATGTGATAGGTGAGGATAGAATTTTGGAATTTCAGCACAAACATATTCCTAAACAAACACAAAAAAATTCCATCAAGGATTGTGTGAACGTGGAGATTTCAACTTTAGAATTTTATTTTTCATCTATACATATAACGTTTGCATTTTGTCCTGCAGGAACATCAAGCGTTGCTCGTGGCTTGAGCGGTTATTTGGATGCACTTTTGGATAATAAAATGTCAGCAACATTGAGAGAGGCTTTCCCAATTAATATTGCATTTTTGGCTGAATATCCGGATTTTTTATCGTTTTTTGTTGTAATGATTCTCAGTGGTTTATTGGCATTCGGGGTAAAGGAGTCGAGTATTTTGAATAATATATTTACAGCTATAAATCTCATTACTGTTGTTATTGTTCTTATTTCCGGATCAATCAAAGGTAAGTGATATTTCTTCCCTTTTATATTCATTTCATAAACATTATCGTGTCTTTAAATCACATTGAATATCTTTAAGAAAATAACAAAAATATTTCATCAATGCAATGCGCTTATTATAATATATTTTGAGATCTTTTCAATTTCATACATGAATAAATTCGGTGAGTGGTTGACAAAATAATATGCATTGGGTGGATCTTGATATAATCATATCGTATTTTTCGTGGTAAATGTGTAAACAAATTTGTATTTCGATACACACAAGATTGAGTGAAGTTTTTTTGTTGAAGGGAAGTGTCATTTTTGGACGACGATGATTGGTTTGGGTTGGGGTGCAGTGATGTGTTGAAATATTAATTGTAATTTCTCAGTGGAATTATTTTGAAAAACATTTTCAAAAAATATTTGATGTGTTTTCGGATGATGAATGGATGCAATAAAATGCTTCGCTGTACTAATGAATTTATCACATTCATATTCATGGAAAAAAAGAACATCTCGCCATAATTACCTCAACATTTCTAAAAACAATTTCATTAATTTTTTTTTTCCATTTGCAATTCCTTTTCCAATTTTCATTCATGGCAATGAAAAAAAACCGCCTTCATTCTCTTCCAATTCAAATTACTTGAAATTTACAATTTCATTAAATATAATTTTTTTTTGTTTTCCATTCTTTCGCAAAATTTTCATTATCCTCGACAGTGAAAATTTCTTGGCAGCCACAAAAGTTGCATTCACTGTTCTCCTTTCCTCCCTCCACACGTTTTAAAAGTTTATTTATGAGTTAGTTTGGTTTAAGTATGCAGGCTGCTTTTGTGGTGTTGTGGAATGGACGCTGGGCTTATAATCACTGGAAATGCTAAATTGAAATTTTTTCCGTCATTATTGTATTTGTTTTTAAATGAATTTTTTTTTGTAGCTGACCCAGCAAATTGGCGTATACCAAAAGAATCAATTCCGGAAGGTATAAATGGTGGTGAGGGTGGTTTTATGCCATTTGGTATAGCTGGTGTTATGGCGGGTGCTGCAAAATGTTTTTATGGATTTGTTGGTTTTGATTGTGTTGCAACAACTGGTGAAGAAGCCAAAAATCCAAAACGTAATATACCATTATCGATAGTTATATCGTTAATAATTATATTTCTTGCCTACTTTGGTGTATCAACGGTATTGACAATGATGTGGCCCTACTATCTACAAGTATGATTACATATCGTTCTATGTTTTGTTGTTTAATCAATAATATTTGTTGTCCTGCAGAATCCGAATGCCCCTTTTCCGCATGTATTCCAGGAAGTTGGATGGATTGAAATCAAATGGATTGTTACTATTGGGGCTGTATTTGCCCTCTGTACTAGTTTATTGGGTGCAATGTTTCCACTTCCACGAGTACTGTATGCAATGGCTAACGATGGGATCATATTCAAATTCTTAAGCTCCGTTCACAGTTACACAAAGACTCCACTTATTGCAACAATGCTAGCTGGACTGTTGGCAGGTGAGAATAATAATTAAGTTTTCAAAATTCCTCAGGGACTTGTACATTCATTAACCAAATTGTTCTTTACATCTCCAGCAATAATGGCACTGCTCTTCAATCTTCAACAATTAATCGACATGATGTCAATTGGTACACTTCTGGCATACACAATTGTTGCTATCAGCGTTTTAGTTCTTCGATACAAAGAGGACAGTATGGAAATGTATCAAATACAATTACAATTGCCAGTAATACTCAAGCAAATTTTCAATTTGAACTTTATTAAACAGCCAAACAATCTAACATCGACAATTACAAAATTTTGTATTGTTGTATTCAGTATATTGTCCACATTGCTTTGTGTTGTTCTTAAAATATTCGATATATCTTCGGAAAATTTAATTGGTATTGTATTGTTGATAATAATTGGTATTGGTTTGCTGATGACTTTAGTGGCAATTGCCAGGCAACCAACATCAAATATTGAATTATCATTTAAAGTTCCAATGGTTCCACTGATACCATGTTTAAGTGTCCTGATTAATCTTTATCTTATGTTTCAATTGGACATTTTCACATGGGTTAGGTTTCTGGTTTGGATCGCCATTGGTTATGTGATTTATTTCACTTATGGTATACGACATTCTGTTCAAGGTGAATTTGAATCAACATTGAACTTAACGAAATTGGATGGAAATCGTAATACTTCACAAATTCTTACCGAAAAACCAAAAAGCTTAACAATACAAATTAAAAGTTAGTTGATCTATATTTTAAAATTTAATTGTTTTCTATAGATTTTTAGATTCAATTTTATGACAGTATTTTTAAACGAATGGTTTAATTAAAAACAGATTTTCTGTTTTTATTTTTGCTGTACTGTGTACACATGAGATCTATGATATATATATTTTTTTCAAAGAACAAGTGGCACTCTAGTTTTACAATTGCATTTGTTTTAAGTACTCTTAGTAAATCTTTTGATTTGAATTAATTTTAAGAACAATAATCTCCAGATAGCTTTAAAATTTGCTGTTTTACAATACTTGAAGTTGAAGATAATTGTTTAAAGAGTTTTACAACAGAACATTTTTTCTAAATCTGTATATAAGAAATGATTATTATTAATGCGGCACGAAAGATATTCAAATTTTTTATGTATTATATTTTTGAGTGCCAAGTATACAGCAAATTTTGTGATATATGATGATTTTAAAAAATTTTAATTATAGACTATGTTTTATGTGAAATTTTATTAATTGTATAAACTTGTGAAATATAAAAGCAATAAAAAATTAGATTAACAAGTTTTATTTTATTTTAACAAAATTTTTTTTACAATTTTATTAGCAAACAAAAGTTTCGAAATAATTTTAAATCGCATATGTATTTTGAATCTTATATGTATTTTCACTTAAATTAATTATTAATTAATTAATTATCATTGATGATGATATTGTCTCTAGAACCAGAAAATACAGTTGACGAGAAATATAGTAAGCCTTTTAAACAATTTCAATTGGACGTCTTTTTTATCACTGTCAATAACAATTTTAAAAAGTGACAGATTTTATATATAAGATTTTAATTTGATGATAGACTTGTTTTTAAAACCAAATAATTTTGTTTTATTAATATAATAATATTTCATTGGCAATCTTGGAAAATTCCTTGCACTCGTTTGTTTGAATCAATTAAGGGTAAGTGTTAATTTAATTTATTTCCAAAATTTTAAGAAGTTCCTTGACCAAAATGAAAAATAACATAATTTAGTTTACAATAAGGGCGCCATCATGCGTTGAATAGTAAGAAAAACATCCTCCAAAACAGGGTGAGTTGAAATACAGAAAAAAACCGTTTTTCCGCCCTACATTTTCCAATTTCCCTTGTCGTTTCTTCTTTGGTTTTTCTTTTCTCAACAGCAATTTAAATGAATGAAAACGTGCTTTTTCCTACGGTTTTTGCGGCAGCGCAGGCGTTAATTTTCCGAAGAGAAACATCCATTGTATTGTGGTAGGACTTGCTAGAAAATGATATATTTTCCGGTTATACTAAGAGAAGGAGACGAACATTTTCCTATTAAAGAGATGAAAGGCTCATGTTGAAAATTGAATGCTCTTCGTTGAGAGCATTTTGGTTGTGTGCTTTGGGAAAATGTGGCTGCGTATCGTAAAGAAAATTGAGGAAAATGGTTTCAAGCTCTGTGACCCTCTGTCGATGAAAATTATTTAGAGAAAAAATATCCGGCATTCTCTGTATAGATCCGGACATCATCAGTGTAGAACGAACGACTGTGGAGTGCTAAGGTTAGTCCTTCGCGCGGTTTATACCAAAAAGGTGGTGTTGACGGCTTGCATTGGCAATCTACCTGCCGATGACAGTGGTCCTGCGATAAAATCCTTGAACGGAAAATTATCTTCAATAAATTCATATTATTACAAAAATATAAAGTAAACAATTAATAATTGATGTGTGCTTAAGAGTGATCCAGAAAGTGCACAGAAAACTTTTTGCACAGGATGTTCTCACGTTGAATCATTTAAATTCGTTCGAGTGTAATTAAAACCAAAATTGCTAAAAATAGTTTAAGGTGGCTGGAAAACGCTGTGAAGCGTGCAATTTGTTGTTGTTTTGTTTTAAAAATTGTTCAATATATTTTTTTGTTCTTGTTGGCGGAATTTTCGGGTAAAAGTTGAATTCTGCCAATTTCCCTCGATGTGTGCCTGGTTTAAAAATACACAAAAATATCAGCCGACAACGTCCCTTTGATTGCAGCGAAAACATCGTTCCAATTTCAAATAAGATTTCACAGTTCGTCTCCGGTGCTGATTTCATTTCTAAAATCGCGAATCTGCCAATTTCGCTTTGGGGAGGGAATTCGGTTTTTTTTTGTTCTTCATTTTGTTTTACTCGTTTTTCACTCTTATTATATTTTTTTTTATTGGATTTTAGTTACGAATTTCTAAATTTATAAATTCACGACACAAATATTTTACCAGCACATGTCGAGTCCATCGACAGTGGGAAAGTGATTTGATAATTTTCCAATATTTTTTTGTTAAAAGTTTTTGCTTTCGTAATTTTTTGATTGAAGAATTTTTTTCTGTTCTCGATTGGTTGGTTAAAAAAAATTGTCTTGAAATCTTCGATAATTTGTTTTTGAATTCTCAGTGACGTATTTTTGTACTTTGAATAGCTACTCGAAGGGAATCTCAGTGCGACTGTTGTGAAAAATTTATTTTTTGTGCATCAAAAAAAAAAATTAAAAACTAATTGACTGGCTCTTGTTCTGATTTCGGAAATCATCGTCCAAGGATTACGGCTTAGTGCTCTGTGGAATTAATCGTATTCTTGCATGGGTAAGTCGTTCGTAATTAATTCACTATCCTGTCGTGTAGTCATGCAGATTAGCTTCATGTTAGTCTATTACAAGGTGTAAAAGAGCATTTTCTTTGGAATTTCTCTTCTCTAATCCGGCTTTTCCTAACTCCTTTGGTGCAACATTTCACGGATGTCCTGGTGGAAGGCACAAAACAAACCGGGTACTTTTTTGATTATTTGTTTTTCGAGATTTTCTTTCTAGTAACTGCAATTTGTGCTTTACCATAAAAAAAATTCAGGCGACTTTTTGGATGAGTTTAATTCAGTGGCCACAATCCGAGAGTTTTTTAAAATGTTCAATTGTGCAAATTGTTGGAGAGCGAAATTTCAATTTTCAAATTTTCAGTTCTATACTGCAAAAGATTCTAATGATTTCTGTTTGCACTGTTTATTTTGGCCGTCTCAACCTCTTCACCCTCTCCCTCGAGGGAGATTCCATTTTCCATCATCTTGTTCGGAAAAGGAGTCACATCCTTATGATGTTCCTAGGGAGTTGTTTTTTCTTCGGTATCTGTGCACCTTTTCCGATTTGTGTTTTCCTTATTGAGGGCATAAATAATTATGCGTGGACATGTGTCAAGAAATGTTTTCATCAGAATTCATTATTTTCTTCTCTCGGGAAATTAATAATAACTGAGTGAAAGTGTTAGGATCAAGTTTCTTTGTTTTTTGCTTCCACTTTCCACATTTCATTCTACCTGAAAAATAAAAACAATAGACTGAAGAAAGACCAAGGATAGTTTCATGTCCAGAAAAAGGAAGAAATCAATTTTATCTTTCGCATCATATTTGTGATTTATTATGACACACACTTAATTAATTATTTTTCAGCCTGGAAATTTATTTATTTACCAGTGAAAATATTTAACTTCAGTGTTATTTTTACTGTCTGCAAAATATTGTGAAGGTGAAAATATGGCAGCAATTAAACTGTTTTATTGCAAAAATTCACTGTTTAAATTCCAGTGCGATCCATTTGATAAAAAAAATAAATTTGTTTATGCATATTTTTGAAAATTCATCAAAGGAATTTTCTGTATTTTAAACCTGTTGATTTGGTTTGAATTTTTTCTGTTTGAATTTTTAAAATTGATTTAAAAAAATTGAATGTTCTTCACGCAAATATCAGATTATACCGTTTATAAATAAATGGATTTCCGATTTTCGTTTCACCATCGTCATTCCTAACCAGAAATGAAATTGAACAAGTAATTATTAAAAGGCGCCAAGTTAACACAATATTATGATCTGAATATAATTACCAAATTTTTCAAATTAACTTAATTAATAATCGATAATGAGAAGTGAAGTGTTCTTGTTGACGGGTGTGAAGTTTTATCAAAGCACGTTCCCCGAAACTCTATGTGGTTCAATGTTACCCTTTTTTCGTTTCAATCCTGATCCGATAACAGCATACTTCCATCACTTGTAGCCTCGTTAATTAACATGAGCCTGTCAATCTTGAGCCAAACACCAAATTCAACCCCTTCATGCATCGTTTTCGGTCTCCTTCCCCCATCAAAATGGTGTACACAAATGCTTTAAGTTTTAGTGTCTAGCATTGTGTGCGAGGCAACAAAATGAACATCCATCCCATACAGTAATTAGGCAAGGAATCTCGATTCGAGGTCAATCCCTAAGCTCTTTAAAGCTTAATTATTATCTTTTGCTTGCCACCCATCCGCCACCTTCACCTACCCTGTCGCATCCAATTTGAAGTGGCTGCTTATGTTCCATGTCTCTAGGATTCATCTATACAGTTATACACTCCACATTCAAAATGTTGTTGTACATTAAAAGCGAAGTGGTGGTTGTAAGGGAAGTGGCATGGGATCTTGAGCTCTCATTAATTTTATTAATTAGCTCTGAACCAATTAAGTGGCAATTAATTTTGATAACATTTCCCTGACACTATCTCATCAAGGTTTGTCCTGGTTAGATGGTGTACACTTGGCATTATATCACCTCTCTATCAAAAACAATAAGGACACACTTTTACAATCTGTTTCTGACATAAAGGAACATATTTTCACGGAATTTCCCAAAAACAATATTATCAACTCGAAATTTGGGACACATCCTTTTCAGTAAGATAGCAAAAGGATGTCAAAGTTTAAATGTGATGGACTAATAATTGAATTCTCACGGTTTATTTTCAGAACAATTAAGAAAGTTCTTTGACAATAAATAAAATTTTCACACTTTTCATGTACACAAAATTCTAACTAGATAATTTCATGATTGTCTATATATTGAATTTTGTATATTTTGCATCCTTTTCCTTTAGGTAATGTTTCAATTCCATCCAGACGTGTGGGTATTTAGAAGTCAGTGCCCCTTTTATGTGCATTTAAAGTGACTTTAAATTTAATCAATACGGCAAGGAAAAAATTATACTTGCATCGCTCCATGAGTCTCAGCTCGCATTAAAAAGTGGCAGGAGTTTTACATCTGTATCCTTGAGCTCATACATGCGGTGCCTTTTATAAGATGAAGTACCCAAGGAGTGCAAATGTTTGCCAACACTTACTTCGAGTGAATGTTAGAATCATTCGTTATTCGTTTTGGCTGTAATTGTGTGCGAGTTAGAAACTTTTCATGTTTCAACACAAAATGAAGAGGTCCTGGACCACCACACACCAATCTGGGGGCCTCGTTTGACAAATTGGCCAAAAATCAATTTAACTCGTCGATTCCTATTCAGTGTTCCTCTAAACTCCTCTTTTTTTCCTTCTTTATTCTGGCTTTTCATTACCTTCCTGAAGCGAACTTCCTTCCTTAATATCGGATTCACGTGAGAATTGAATTTTCATTTCCTTCTATTTTTTCCTTGCCTCTATTTTTTTTTAGATTTTTTTTTTAAGCTCAGCGATATCCCTTGAAAGGCATCCACTGGGATTTTAGAATGAGTGATTTATGTGATCTGCCGGTCTCCTTTACGGAATCGAATGCACGGAAATGCCAATGAATGCAATGGCTACCGGATCCTGTGTACCGTCCAAGATATCCCTTCATCATCCCCCAAGCATTCTTGTTCTATGACTTTAACAGAGGTGGTGTTGGGTGGTATATTCTTGCCGCTTCAAAAGTTTTCTACAAATTCTAGAATTGTTATATATGTGATAACAGTTTAGTTATCCTTGAGCCAATGAGACTAAAGTGGCATTGGGAATTATCTTATATATTTGAACTGGAATCTTGTCGGTCGTCCACAAGGGATATCAAACAGATGCCCATTTAAGTTCCATGTTTCTATGTGTGTGTATGTGTACTTCGGTAATATTTGATCAATTTGTCCGTGGTTTTTTTCATTGCTATATCTACTAATCTCATGGGTGAATCCTTTTTAAAATTTTATTTGTTTATCAGGAAAGTTGAACATAAATGTTTAGATTCAATTCTGATTTATTTGTTTATTATATTCTTTGGAAAATGTTCTCATTAGGCCATTAACGTGCCTTAATTTTGAAATTTCTTACATATGAATACTTTTTAGAGATTGTCGTCGTTGTCGCTTCTGTGGCGGCAAATACGAATCCTTTCCTTGACTTTTTTGTGAACATTTTTCTTGAAATTTAAATTTAAAATTATAAAATTTCCTTCGATATTTCAACCCAGATTCCTGCAAAAGAAGTTTTCAACCGTAAAGGGATAAAAATATATTTATACATCATCTTTTCTGTTAATTAATGAAAAATCCTGTCACGAATCTGATTCGATGTCAACAAAAAAATGATTATAAATTAATTTCTGGTTATTGCAATCTTCACCAGAATCTCGAACATTGTAATTCAACACCTGATTTAACATTCTTGTAACGGTTCCTGTTTTTTTTTTTTAAATTGTTTCATCTCCATAAAAAGCCGCCCTCATCAGCTCCATTTTATTTCCGAAAAAAAAAAATTATAACTTTACAGAATGATAAAAGGAAAAGGAGAAAACGGAAATCTACATGAACCGTTCACATTAATTAAGGTGTCAGGTATACACGCCATCAGCATGCCAAGCATTTTGTTCTCTATAATTTTTAAAGCCACAAAAGAACCACCATGTCGCCTCTATCGTAATATTTCATCATTGTCGGATACTGCTACCCCTATCACCACCCCTCCCAGTACTCCCTTCCTACTCTTGTACCCAACCGAGTTTAACTTTACCAAGTGCCACCACATCCCATGGTTATAGTTTTTTTTCTGCAATTTTTTACGTTATATATGTATGTATAATGTATATGTTGCTTTTTCTACACTTTCTGGAGCAACTTTGCCAACGTACAGAGAGTGCAGCAGTACATTGCATATGTTGCATTATATATGCGAAGCCTATAACGGTGCGGGAGAAGACAATGTTTTTTCTCCTATTTTCCTATTTTTTCTGTGCTGTCCGCCTAAGAGAGGATAGTTAGAATATCTTTGCCTATATATAACCCATGTGTCCTCATATATTTATTCAAGGGCTGATCTCATTTCCAGGACTTTGCAACCAACTATTTGGGATGGAAGATTGCTTGAGGGTGGAAATTCCTTCTATTTTTGTGTTTTTTTTTACACTTTTCCCAACACACATATTTTTTTTATACGATTTTAGGATGTACTCATACATTGCAATATCTATGGGTGGTCGCACATCGTTTATTATTTTCGCAAAAGCTTTCGTTATGAGTGGGTCACCAGTAAAGGGGCCTTCGTATTTTTTCTATTTAACTACGGGAATGTTGCTTCCTTTTTTTATGAATAAATTTATGCCTAGATTGTGGCCACATCTAAACGAAAAACCACAAAACTCAGAACTGGCTAAAATAGAGATAAATTATATTTAAAGATGAAAAAACACAGGATGAAGATAATATTAAAAAAAACGTAATTGACTATTTGCATTGCAAACAGCGTTTAAGAGTGCAGTAAATAAATGGAAAATATAACGATGTGAAAATGCAGTGAAAAGCTAGAAAGTTTTTTTTTTTTTTCAAAGTTGTACATGTTATTAACTTGCCGAAATTTTTCTTTTTTTAAAAATTGTATTAGGTCGATAAACACATTATCATGCCCCGTTCAGTATGTGACCCGAAATACTATGGGGTCACGACATGGTCAAGTTCCGTTTTTTCACGATAGATGCTGTAATATGTAAATCAACTTCTAGAATTTACATAATTAAAGAGCGTTATGGGATCCTGCTGGAATCAGAAAACCATTACTACAAAGTAAAAGTTATAATTAATCTGTCTTTCAGGAATCAGAATGCGTTTCTTTCCCCAAAAGAATAATGCTCCTTTGTAAAGTTAATTAAACAAAACATTTCAATATGTAATTCAATTGCAATTGTATTGAAACACGTTCAATTGAACCATTTCCTTATTGTAACATTCACTTAATATAAAAATTACAAACAGCACCAATTTTCCTTGTAAATAATTTAATCATTGATTAAAATAATTTCATTATTTGTTTCTTAATTGCAGCTATTTTCAATTAATTACATTGTTTTCCTGAAATTAATAAATTTGTTTCTCCGTGACATTATGATTAACATACTATCAAAATAGTTAAGAAATTACAAAAGCTCTCTCAATATCCCTTGCAAATGGCGGCGCGAGGTTTGAAATTTACACATTTTTGTTTACTTGTTTTAAGGCAATTATTTTTCCATTAACTGTCGAACAGGATATTATAACAAATAAAAATATTATTTTATTATATCCAGTATAATTAATTTTCATTGTAATTTTATCTAATTACGAATCAACGAATATTTGTTTAGGTCCCTCGACTAACGGTCACTTGAGTTTAATAACGGTATTTGTAATTGCAGAAAATTATTGAAATGACTTCTCCATTTTCTAGGCGGAGATTGACTCTAATTACACTTCTAGAGTAATTATTGTTCGTATAATTAGTTAAAATATAATTATAACATTGTAGCGGAAACAGTTAATTATCATTTCTAGTTAAAATTGTATTCAGTTTTGTGACACTAAGATTAGATACAAGGGACTTCTTTGAAATAATTAATTCAATTGTGTTGTCTTTGAAATGTCTTAAGGACAATGACCTAAATCAGAATTTAATTGATTGAGGTCGTTTTTGAATTTTAAATAGACTCGATCAATTTATTTTGTGGCAGGTGTTGTACAGAACTGAACGAAAGGATCAATAAAATCATGTTACAAAATTGAAAATGTCTTCTTTATAATTCCATTTTTAATAATTAAGGATTTGTTTTCAATTTGCAATTCTAAAATTTTACGGTTCATATTTTATTAAGATAAAAAGGTTCAATATGTATTTTTAAAATCCCTGGACTATATTTGCATATAACACAAAACAATCCTAAGGCCCACAAGAAAATTCAGATCCAATTTCTGTATTAATATTACAATACAATGTTCCAAAAATGTCAACACAATTTCATAAAGGATATAAATATCTCAAAGAGCAGTTTGTAAACAATATTAAACAGGACATCCCCTTTATTCACAGATTTGTAATCTGTAAAATCTATTAAAGTAGACAAAGGAGAAAATGGTATAAATCTGGGGATATAATATTTTCATGTAGGTACACATAAAATATATTGCTACACAATGATAAGGATATTGTAGACAGTTTTTTAGGTGTTTTTTCAATGACGAAAAATGAATTTTTTTGTCAATATTGCTTTTAGACAAATCAAATATTTGAATATTGTTTTAAGAAGGGTAGAGCACGGTAGTAGATTTTTAATAACAAAAGAATATGGATAAGATTTACGTTCGCTGTTTCTAAATTTCCTTTTTCTATGGTTGCCACGTATGAAAAGGTGTCTTGTTGTAATTAATTTTTTTTGTTAATCTCAAAACTGTGGCCATTGGTAAGCAATTAAGTTTTTATAATATTGTATGCCCGCCATAAGGTCGACAAAATATTGAACTATGATTTTTTTCAAACAAAATTCGCAGTAGTAAATTTACTGCTTATTTTAACAAACACAATTTCGAATTCGCTGACGAAACAACGTAAAATCTTTCCTGATTAATCTAATGGCTTTTACCCATACAAATTTCACTCATAAAAGGATTAAAAGTAATTAGATGTCATATAACTGTAGAATGTAGATCTGTCATATTATATATTCTTGGAATAACTAAAATCCCATTTAACAATTTAACAGTTGAATTATTTACGTTATTTGGTAGTCCTTGAAACACGAAGTCTACCTTTTAAATAATCAATGAGCGTTTTAAACATGAATCCTGTTTGACATCTCTCTACGGAATAAATATGAAATTTCATAAAATCCTTAACATATTTCTTCGAAAATATTCAAATAATATTCTCTTTTGTCCTTAAAAATGATCTTCAATTTTTCAAAAGTAATACAAAAAGGAATTATTTGTTTGATATGTTCAAAAATGAAAAATTGATATATTTCTTTCCCTTGGTATGTAATATATTTGATATATCGTGCAAGAATAATTTTGTGTACGCCAGCTTTTCCTTTCATCCCTTTATCAAATTACATTTATGTCAGTTCTCCTATGCGAAGAATTTCCACAGTTTCGAAAGGATTAGATGCCACAGGGGATTTCTTAAAGTCAATTAGTTTACTACTTAGAAACTTTCCAAAATAGTTTTCCTTACAGGACCCAGGAGTCTGACACAGAGGTGCTTAATTACCACGAAGTTTGCGTATTGGATTAGTTGGTAGGTTGATGTTTGTCCAGGGAATGGGAAACTGCTGCATTTGACTTATTTAAGAGATTCGATCATCACGAAAATCTTGGAGATGAATATTCAGGGTGTGAGCGGACGGCATAAGGGATGAAGAGTATTGTCCATTTCAGGGAGAAACTGTGATATTTTGTGACAATTGTCATTACAGAACTTTCATCATTTCCAAGAATTGATGCTGTCGTTGTTTGTAGAACTCTTGAAGTCTTGACGGATGTCGTAAAACATGTTGTGTAATATGTACAACAGTAATCGACCATGTACGGACAAGTGTCAGGAATTAAACTTATGTGTATGTCCTATTGAATTTGGATTACATCCGACAAGGATGTGTTTTTTTGTTTGGTTCATCCACTTCTTTGGCATCAAAAGTTGGATCAATTTCTTGTTGTACAGAAAGTTAATTGAGCAAAGGTTTCAGAAGTTTTGTTAACGAAACTTGTTTCATCACTTTTAATTAAGGATCTACTCTTACGGCAAATGGGATATTCTGTCTGACCACTGATGATTTTCAAGGATACGTATAGAATATTTTTGAAGTTGGTAATTAAACCGCAACAATGTTTAATTTTTGTTTCAAAATAATTTGAATGTGGTCAACCAAAACTTCAAATGCAATAAATTGTTGACGTTCTCTCGAACGTCACTAAACTGGAAGGACTATTTGGTCCTCATTTGTCTACCTTCAAATAATGATGAGTGTTTGAAAATTTTCAAAAAAAAAATCTATTTTGACGACTGGAAAGGAAAGTGTATGAGTATGTGTTCGGTTGATCGAATTGGTTCTTCTAATTTGCACTCATTCATTATCGTCCCTTTTGCAGGATTCCCTTCAGTTTTACAATTTTCAGAGTTATTTTATTCCATTTGTTTAAATCATTTCTCACCATTCGGAATGCATACTCTAATACCCACCAAATAATCGCACAAAAGTTCGTGACTAAAATCGCAAAATCCAAGCTAAACTTTAACTATTGTACGCGATTTAGCGCTATTACGTTCAATTACCCTTTTTCATGCTCTAAAAACTGCCCGTTTTCTAGTGTCGAATTTGTGGAAGGGGGAGGGGACGATCGGCCAGTGGATTGGGTGCTCGCAAAAAGGGAATAAGGCGGGTGGAAATGATGTCGGCAGTGCTTGTAATGGCGGAGGATTGTGTCGGCTATACTGTAACGGCTTTTGTAATATCGTTTACTGGCAAGGGATTGTGTTCACAGTGGAACGGAACTAATAAGTGACTATCGATGTTTACGCCATAGGTTGCTGTTTCAAGTAGATTCCGATTGCTTGAAATTGATCCGGTTTGCTTTATATTCTCTCCCCCCTTATTCCGTCACCAATAAACATGTGTTTGTGTGTGTGCATTTGTATATTGTTGAACGTAATTATGGCCACCCAGAGGACTCCTAGGACTCCATGCGGAAAGACGTACGTAATTGTTGGTCGCCTTTTACATGTTTAAAGGCACTTCGAACGAATAATCCCCAGGATTTTACATTGAATGTAATCAATAGTTAATGACAAATGAAGTGTACGGAAATTAGATTTTGTTCCCAAGTGACCTATGTCCAGGAAGGCTATTTTCTCCCTACTGGAGAAAATCCCGGGAATTTAGATAATTTAGATTTACAGTACAGAAAAAATATTTTATACCTACAGAACGGCCTGAGTTTACTTAAATTTTCCTGATTTGCTGCTTTGATTCCTTCTCTTCTGCTTTGTTGTAAAAAAAAAGCCGCAGGACATGAAATCCAAAGAATTGTATAAATTTGGTTAATATAATATGTCACGATAATTAATGTGTTCACCATTTTATTTTTAAAAATTATCAAAACCGGTTTTATGTTTATTTGCAAGGCACTACAAAGGATAATTTCACATAAACCGTCGCCATTTTTTTCTTACTTAATGAGAATCTTAAAAAAAAAAAAAACAATGAAAAATTTTTCACAAAATATTATCCCGGATAATCTTTTACACACTTCTCGTCCCAGTCTTCCAGCTTTACTCTGTCTAGTTTTATTATTGCACTGCAAGTAGGTAACCGCAAAAATTTCCCATTTCTCCATATGAATCGTGGATTTTTAGTAGATCCTTAAATACGTGTGGGTGTGTGTGTTTCAGGCTAACTTAGTGTATAAAAACTGACATAGAAACAAGAGTGGCAAACTGAAATTGCTCCCAGTAGTAGCGTTTATAAAATATTATGTTTTTTTTTTGTTCTTTTTCCGCAGGACTAAAAGTATTTTTTTTTTTTTTTTGATAATGACACGACTGTTGAAAGCGTTTACATATACAGTTTTAGTTTTTGTTGTTTTTGCTAGACGAAACGTCCTTAATTCTCCACACCCACATTTGTTAATGTTTCCTTCAATCTCAGTTGGAGACAAACAATACTTCATTTGGAAAATAATTTTGTGTTTTTCGTTTCATGTGTTTTGTTTTGTTAAATTCAATGGAAATGTTTAGTAATTACCTTGAAACGTTTTTCCTAGTTTTAATGTAGTCAGAATGGGGAAGTGAGCTTATCAAAATGTCGTCTAGCATAAAATGAAACAATAAACAAAAACTGTGAGAACCAAAACATCTTTTGTCTGGTGATTCTGTTTCAGAGAATGACTTTCTGTTAATGACTTTTTTCATTTTATCTCGCTTAGAAAATAATATAGTTTTTGTTTTTTGTTAAGTTTCTGTTTTGTAGTGACATGACAAAAATAATACGCCTAAAGTTGGATGGTTTTTTTTTCGGGCAGTTACAAATCAGAAAAATGTTAACGAAAAACTTTCCTACTTTTTTTTTTACTAGTCAGGAATAATAAGATTATTGATTTTTTTTTTCTGCGGTTGCAGGATATCCATGAGTATTTTTAAAGAAGAAAAGTAAGGGAAATGGAAGTAAATTCATGGTTCATATTATTTTCAATTCCATTTGAAATATTTTGCCGTTTCATGGTTCCTGAGTTTATTTCTTCAAGGATGCTCTGACTCAAGGATATTTTATCGCACTAAACCAAACTAAATTTGATCCATTGTTAAAGTAGAACTGAAGTTTTGAGCGATTGTTCTTTGAACCGATCTAAGCTAAATGAGTTTAAATGTTGATTAAAAACCGCAAGATAAAAATAGCATCCTTTTATGCGAGATCTCAGACTTTTGAAAATTATGACCAATAATTTTGAAGACTTTAGACATTTACCCCCTTCAATTGCAAACTTCTTAAACAATGAATTCCGTGCGGATTTGTTTAACATATTCCAGTTTAATGGTTATTGGCATAAATGGCGCGATGCTGTTATATGTATAGACGTGCTCCTTATTTGCAGTTAGTACTGCTCCTTGCATATATGCAGTTTGCCGTAACACGACACCATTTAATACAGTTTTCCGTAAACTTTTGACATGACGCTAAATTTGGTGTGGAAATTCCCTAACTTCCCTGTCCGGAATGATGGATATTTACTTTAGGAGAGCCCTGGAGGATTGCTCGCGGTACAGCAGCTACCTTCCCTTGAATGTCAGCTCCCTTCGTTGCAATTCTATAGCAGGGTGGTAATGATAATTAAAATTTTGTTGTTTGGTGTTATGCCATTTCCATCGTCCTTGTCGCCCAACTTTGCCTGAACACCGAAGCGTCCCATGGTTGAAAATAGTATAGAGCGTCTTCTTCAGGACCTATCTTCTATTCTCATCTGGCAAAAGAACCGTCCGTTATTGTTTTTGTTTAATGAAAAAGCTTTGTTCTATCTTTTACTGGCACCTCATCTTAAGAAATGGAAACTTTTCTGAATGCGTTATTTTTATAGATGCCTGATAAATCAGAATTAGATACTCTCATTTCCCCTGCGCCTACAAAAAGCAGATTCTACAAAAAATGAGATTAGTCATTTTCATTTTTTTAAGTGTTTAAACAAAACTTAGGCTTGAAGCAATGTTTATTTTCCTTTACAAAACCGAATAAAAAGTTGTTTTAATTAATTGATAACAATTCGATTGCAAATTGTTGATGAAAAGTTTTCGGTATTTGGAAAAGATATTCCAATCGGTTTGTAATTAAAATTGTAATTAGATCAGGCTTGGAAGTGATTACGTTCTCTGTGATTGGACAGACTAACCAAAAACAACATGCCTTTCAAATGCACAAGTATTTTTTAATTAACAATTGGAATCCTTAGGGAAATCATCCTTTCAAAGTTTAAAAACGAAACGTTTTTGTTTTTTTGAACCATTTTACACGAAAAACTTTTTCGATATGCGAAAAATTTTCAATTTCTAATGCAATTTTGAGTAGTATTGGAAAATAATTCAGCTGGGAATTAGGAGGACATGCACATGATCCTGGCAATCTAATAATGTGTGTTTGGTTTTAGATGGCAAGTATAGTAAATTTGGTTTTGCTGTTTTGAAGAACTCAACTGATAATATAGATTTGTTTTTTAAATTGGTGCAAAAACAAAAACGCAAAAATTGTTTTAAAAATAAAATTTTCAGAAATAATAAAATAATAGAATATAGTTGCCGAAACCGTTTCTTATTTTATGGATGTGAAATCAATAAAATCTTCTTCAACAAATGAAGAAACCTTTCTTCCTAGAAAACAAATTAAAAAAATTCTTTCTTTCTAAGAAAATAAAAGTATAAGAAGATGTCTTGCATTTTTAAGTGTACATATGTAAATTAGGTTTGTGACTTTCATGAAATTCGCTATTCTAATTAAATGCAACCATCTGCTGTGACACGAAATCTTTCTCAAATTGTGAACAAGCTTCTTTCTATTTAAAATATGCAAATCCTTGGAAGGAGCTTTATATATCCACTACATCACAGGAGGAGGGAGAGATGTTTTGTCGTAACTTGACTTCTTGAGGCTACTTTAGTTAAGCTGTGTGATGTACATTTTCCTTGAATACGATGTGACGCTGGAGTTACCAAGGCAATACATAATTCTAGATTATACATCTTGTTGTGGTATGCTATTCTGTTCCAGTGTCAGAATCAATTTGGTTCTTGTTGTTTCGCCAATGGGTTTATTCTTTCTTTTATCTGTTTTTAAACTAGAAAAAAGCGGAAGAAGGGGCAAACAATTTTTAAAGTAATTTTCAGAGCTGCGAGTAAGATGAATGTACTCTAGAGGAAATCCAATTTTATACCAGGCGTTTTTTGTAAATGGTCTAATGGTCTAATGCTATATTAAAAGGGTCTTAGAAATTAAACATCAAAGTCAATTTTTTGTCATTTCAACACGCCAGATTTTTCATTATTTTCCCAAGTTTCAGAAATTGAATGAAATAATTACAAGAGCAGATGTTCCAAAAACAAATCCAAAGAGAATACATCTTTCAAAACCATATTTCTACAAAGTTTAAACAACATTTTGTTATACAATCACTTCAAACGTGGATAGAGAAACAAATTTTGAAATATATTTTCTTTGAAGAGTCTCAAGACAAAACTCAAAATGTATAATATTTTCATTTCATTGTTTTCGATCAGACTGTAATGAAAAACAGTATTAATGCAATGGTTTATAATTCTAAGAATCTCCTGAAAATTTTCCCCCCGGAAGCTATTTAACTTATCGTTTTGACGTCAGGTGGTGATTAAAATATCTTGTTTCATAAATATTCTATTAAATTAAATGAAACAATTTTGCATTAAAGATAGCTCTTGTTTTACAAAATGAGATACTACTTAAGATTGTTGCATTATAATTTGTGAATTGTTGAGACTAGAATGAACTTCTGCATTATGAATAAAGAGTTAAGTGGTATTTGATAGGCTGTCGGAAGAGTATTTTATGTACACATAATTAACTTCCCTGACAGACATTGTTATTCAAGTCATGCCTGCTCAAATAGAGTGGTTATTGTATTATTTAATTATCAAATAATATTTTCTGAATGGCTGTTCTGTTCATTATTGCCAGACGTGATGATATTGTATTAAAATGAAACTTTGGACCATTCATTATAATATGCACTAATTGGATTTTGTTTTATACAAAAAGGATTGCATTAAATTTACGTGAAAATTGCAAGCATTTGTGTGAACTCTGTTGTGTTTGCCTAAAACTCAACCACAGGGAAAATTTTGTATGGTCCTTAATACAAAAATTGGTTCAAGGTTGAAAGTGTGCAGTTTTAACTGTATGATGTAAACGCAATTAACTTTGACTCAATTAAAAAAAAAGAACAATACATAGAGGGAGCGTAAATCGAGTGTTCAATAAACAACGTACATCCCATTAATGGTCCTTTGGTAGGTAATTTTTCTAAAACGTTTCCCCACCACTTCATCAAGTTGTCCACAAAACAAGGATGGTGATTTCATATTCCAAAAACCGTTTCGTGTCGCACCATATAATTTAAGCAATTAACTCGTCATGTACATGTCGTGGGCACAAAATTTTGAAATAGACCCCAGTGCCACCCTCAAAATTCCTTTTTACGAAAAGGTTTCATCCTACATTTCCGGACGCTATTGTGTGCGACTGACAGCATCGGGGTCACTCCAATAATTCATGGATTCATGTGAAATTTTCCACACAATACAGACAATTTTGATGGTAATTCTCTCGCTTAATAAATTCACTAACTTTCAATAACTTAACCCCATACAGAAAAAGACGAACTTCTGTTAAAGTGCTATATTCAGCAAAAATGTTGTCTCTTCGTTTCCGTTTACAGCGGTAACAGAAAATGAAGGAGCATCTAAAATGCCTAGATATCATTTCTTAGCTGATAAACCCCTTTTTTCCATGAGACATCCTATCTTCGAAGAATGGTTTCTAAAATGTTCGAGAAAATCTGTCTTTTACAGATGACATGCAAAAGATTTGACACGGTACAAAAGCTCTGTTAAGAACCAACACAACCTCGCCATTAGCATCAACCAACATCATTTGGTTGTTGAAAAACGAGAATGGAAAACGGTTGAAAATGTTCAAAGAAAATTTATCATTCTGAAGTTTCCGAATTTTCGTGATCTCATCCTTTCCAAAATTTTGGGAATATATCCAAGAAATAGCGGCTTTACAATATTCCATCCACCACAAATGTCCTGAACGGCCCAAAAACTTCAGGAATTTTGAGTTAACCATATTCAGCCTGGATGAAAATCCTGATGGGCAGATTTAAATGGAATACAACAATTGTAACTGCACAATGCACATACATGCACAGTTATTTGCATAAAAATTACAAGTAATTTATGGTAATTCGTTGGTGTTCCAGAAATTCACTGCTCCATGATCTTTCAGATCGTTTGGAACAATCGACAAATATTTGTATTCAGACTCGAGGCTTCACCATTCTTGTCATATTACGAAAATACGCATTTAAAGCTATCTGTATGACGATTGCATTTTCGCTGAAAATACGAATTCTCCTGGCTTCATATCCTCAACTCATACAAAATCTCCACCAAGTTCACTGTTATTTTACAATTTCAATTTGAAATTTTATTTGGCATCGTCTCCAACTTGTCTAAGTAACCCAACCAAATGATAACTTTCCACAGAATTCTTGTTGTAACGGAGAATTTTGAAATGGCTCGAGTCCTTCATTCTGTATCCTTTCAACAAAGTATGGAATGTTTTAAGTGCTTATTACCAGTGCCTGGCGGCAAGAGAGACAAAATTCATTCTAAACTTGGACGTTTTCCCACATACTTGAATTTGACCCGCAAAATTCCATCCAAAAAAAAAAAAAAAAAAATACGATTTTCACAAAATTTTCCTAGTGTCATATTTGTTGATAATTGTTTCCTTCAATTCATTTTATTTGATCTTTTGTTCTTCTATTCTTAGCAGATGAAATCACAATTTATACTGTTTAAAAAACTCCCCCGGATTGTGGGGAGACGATAGAGTTAGGGGAGTGGAACCATGAGAGGAAGAAAGGATACTGTATTGATTCCTGTCATTACCATCATTAATCTTCGTTTAGTCTGTGCTAAATTGAGAGCTTTTCTTGTTGATATGTTGAAAGTTGTTGAAGCTCTTTTTTAAACAATCCATAAACATTGTACAGGACGTTCATTATTGTTTTTTTTCGTACGGTTTGTTTTTTATCCTTGGATATCCTTGAACAAAAATTCTTCAAAGTTTTCAGTTAGATTTACTGTTGTAATGTTCTTTAACTACTCGATATTTGTGGTTTCTTTCTTTTATACTAAAATCAGAAGTTGTATGGATGTTGTCCATTTATGTAAACATGAACAAAGGACATGAGCTTGTTGTTTTTATTGTTTTGCAAAAGAACTTGTTTAAATAAGATAAAAATTTCGACCGTAAAAGAAGAAAGTTTGATGTTTATGCGATAATGATTTTTTTTTTTTTTTTTTTTTTGAAAAAAGGTTCCTATAGACAATAAAAACATTGATAATTTATTTTTTGTTTATTATTTTTGATCTGTTGGTTTAGTGCCCGTGAAGTGTGGTCTGATTCCCTGTGAAAAGAATCAATAAATTGACAGTTAATATTCAATATGCCTGATTTTAATGCAATTCACAAATGGTTCAATGAAAGTTCAATTTGTAAATTTTTGATTGGATTGATTTTGATGTCGAATTCCATTCGTTTTGGCATTCGAAAATAATGGAATCCGTACCGATCTCTGGCTTGAGGCTGCATTCAAAACAACTATCGATAATAGAGTCTCTTGACAAGTATTCGAATATTGCTTAAAGGGTTGAATCATTTTATCCCTATACCCTATGCAATACGACATATGCATAATTGCAATCGAAATTGTATTTGTTGTGCATGAAATTCTCGATGGACCTCAATGGCATTCATCTCTGGTGCATCTCTCTGAATCCTTCAGGATATTCAACTCCTCTGCTGATATCTGCAGTTTTTGTTGTTATTATTTGTACTGTTGTTGTTGTTGTTGCTACGCTGCTGGTGCGGGTAAAATGAAAGCCATCTTAATTACTCAGGAAGACAAGAAGCGAAATTATCCGCTGAATAATTTCAGCATTTAATTTCTTGTGCAATGTACTTGAAGTAACAGTGCGGCAATTACATTCGTTTAGATGTCTACCGTTATTCGCACAAGATGGATGTCGTCGGTGTTCTGATTCACTAATAAAAACGGGTTGAAGGAGAGATGATAGTGAACAAGTGAATAGAAATCACTAATGAGCATCTGGGTGGAATCACTACTCATTTTCACGTAATAGTAGTAAACACGTATGAATTGTGAAGGGTTGCCGCAGAGAAGAGTGGATGAAAGTAAAGGACATTTTGTGCAATGATTACAAGACTTGAAGGCTGAAGTTTTTCATCAAAGTGAAAATCCACTGATGCATTGTGCTATATTCCAAGTGAAGTGCAATTACAGTATCTATTATGTAATTCCGCATCCGACTCACCTCCCATGTCGCCTATCTAACAGAATTCCACCATCGCGAGAAAGTTGAAGAACTTTCCATCTAAAGGATTCCCAACGGCTTCATTCTTGGATAGCATCTTTTTAGGTGCGCTCATTTGATGAAATGCTGGGGTGAGATTTACCATCAGCTATACTTGTCCTGGTAATATAATACTCTCCCCAGGTACTGGTGTAATTGACTGAGCAAACCATCCGACTGCTTTCCTTTATGGTTTCCTCATAATTTTAAGGCTTCATAACGACAGCGTCATTTGTTCAAATTCAGTTGTATACAGCTTTAAATTATCAACAAATTTCCCCAAAATAACAATTTTACTTTATTCCTAAATTATAATATGTACTTACCAATTCCTCCCACCACCCCGTAACACCAATAGTTTTCTCAGTCTCGCATCGAATTCGATTTCTCTGCAGTGTCCTGACCTTTATTCACGGCATATTTGTTCCTAATGTTTGTTTTCTTTTTTGGTTTTACTGTGCAACAATTTCGAATTACGAAACTAATTTCCTGGTTCATCTGATTTCCCTGCAATGCAGAAAAAGGGTGGTGATGTTTATTTTATTTTTTTTACAAAGTACACTATTTTCGCAGAAGGTTAATTGGATCCAGAACTTTTCCATTGCTCCGAATAGTTTTACTATATCCCCCATGATCAGCCTCGATTTTACTAGAAGCATCAACAATATTGAAACTACACTATTTTGGTCTGATACTGTATTCAGGATGTACTGTAACTAAATAAGTTTTTTTTTCCGAAAAACCAAACACACAAGATTGTCTATACCAAAAACATATACGTTGTCTTTTCCGATGTCTTGTACATTGAATAAAAGCTTTCAGATTTTTTTTTAGTTCCCAGGATGAGCTTGAATAAATTCAAACCGAATTGAAATGGAGAATTTCCTTACAGATATTCTGGACTTCTGCTCAATATGTAGGTCAATGTGGATATTAGGAAATGCTATTGAAAGTAAGTTGCGTAAATAATTGGATAGTTGTGGAATTTCAAATTCAAACACCGTCTTAATGCTGATATTTTATATGCAAAAAAGATGAATCGTAAATTCAAATGTAGTTTCCAATTGAAAAATTGTGGTTTCATGAAGATGAAAGTAATTTTGATATCATAAATAATTTTATTTTACCAAAAATATCACTGTATAATATTTTTTCCATCCGTTTTTCAAAATCAGAAAAAGGTCGTCTGTAAATTTTAGTGGAAATTTTTAATACATTTATTTTCATATTTATTCGTTAACATTTCATTGCCATAAATTTTTCAAATTGTCCATAATTTTTTAAGGATATCATTTTAAATGTTGTTTATTGCCCGTGTGTGCTATAAATTCATATATTTGGGTACAAAAAACTGGTGTCAATGGACACGTGCGGTTTTTTTTGACTAGATTTCTCACAAACTCTGAAAACTATTCCTTTGTACAAGTCCTTTTGCAACTGCACTTAACTTTTATTTTTTCAGTCAATGCAAACAACTTGAAAATGTTGAAATATGCAAATACAGTGACAATATCCACTTTGAATCTGAAGAGTACATTTATTGTCTCCTTTCCTGCATAGTTAGTTTCCTTCTAGCCTTTACAAATCCTTTTGCATGTGCATAACCCTGTAAAAGGAATGCTTCGCGAACACACACATATAAACCTCGTACCTACTTATAAACATTTGTAGAGACAAAAAACACTTTCTTATTCTCCAATGCAAGTTTTTTGATAGTTTCTTTAGTTGGCCTGGCAACATCTGGATAACTCTTTAAGTACTTCTATTTGTGCCATATGCAGTCCAAGAACTTGGATAATCTCCTTTTAGTGTCTAAGAAGCTCCTAATTTCCAAAAAAAAATTGAAATTCTACAAAGTCACACATGTGAATGATGTCTTTTAGTTAAAGTTTTCCTTTCGATTATAGTCAAGCACATTGAAAATTTCCAGTTACTATTAACAAAATGTTACTAACTAAAAGAGTTTTGTTTACTGCACTTTGACGATCTCTCAGTTCTTGGTAGAATATCCTAACGGTATCTTATAAAAAGTGTCCCAAACATTCTTCTTGTACCTCAGCAACTACTCGGGGAAGTTTGTTGTAGAGAACAGCATCACATCAGAGCTGGAAGGGGTGAATTATTTAAAACAAAACTCGATCCTCTTGCAGGTGGAAACTTCTAAGAAGTCTTACCCAAGATTTGCATATTGATACAAATTTCGCAACATTTCTTAATATTATTTATGAATCCCGTTATTTCACTCAGAGTTTATTCTACTGTCATTTTTTGGGTTTTTTTTTTGTCACTGTCTTGCCGTGAAATTGGTTTTGTATTTCTGGTTAAAATTTCCAACACCAGAACTCTGACATTGTTGTTTTCTTTCCACTCTCCTTGAGTCCTTGATACAACAGCATTCCAATTTTATATATCACTGCGGAAAAACTTAACTTTTTTTTCCCTCGTCGCGCATATTAATTATATTTTATTTGTTCTTTTTTGTTTGGTGACTTTGCTTGCTCATTAAACTTTTGAATATTATGTTCTTACATTCCCTGAAAAAATACTTTCGTGGAAATTTTAATTAAAATGTTGATAAGATAAGAAGTAATTAACGGAAATTCTTGTTCTTGTTTCATTTCAGATTGGAACATCAAGCAGTTAAAAAGTGAGTACTAATTAATTAATTGCAAATCAACTAATTTCAGTGTATTTGTTTGTTTCATTTCGCTTTTCACTTAAGTTCAAAAACTTCGTTTATTCAGTCCAATAATTTATATTCTGCAAGTAATTCGAAATTACCTGAATTTCTGATAAAATTACAAATTTGCGTGCGAACAACAATTCAAATGTCAGTTTTGGTTAAGTTTTGTTTTTGTTCCACAATAATTCACTGATTGATTATGTCTGTTATTTATGGAACTTTTTATGTATTCAACCATAAAAACGAAAATGTTTTTGAAATTTATTCAATACTGAAGGTTGGTACAAATTTCATCACTTTTTACGTTGTTATTTTATTCAGTTCTTGTGCTTTATTTATTACCAAAAGTGATTTCTGCATCAACGAATGATATTAAA
Source organism: Leptogaster cylindrica (assembly GCA_963082835.1). Taxonomy (NCBI): domain Eukaryota; kingdom Metazoa; phylum Arthropoda; class Insecta; order Diptera; family Asilidae; genus Leptogaster; species Leptogaster cylindrica. The sequence continues at coordinate 32,542,387 of OY720107.1, forward strand.
AAGTAAAAAAATTAAAATAGGGGGAAATAGTGCAAAAGCGACAATCTCCGCAGGCATTCACTAAATAAACCTATCTCGGTGCGGTAAATATTTATGTAATACCCGATCGAGTAATTGACGTCATCAATTGTCCCAGTAGGATATTTGACCAACATTCTGCCACTTTATTTGATCTTTACAAGGACCAGTAAACGAGAGCAGCGCAAATTGGCCCATTGTTACTGGTGCTTTGTGCTGCAACAGCATAATTTTGTTCATTGTTGAAAAAAAATGAGAACTTTTTGGCTGGCCCTGTTCGTTGTCTTTTTTTTTTCTGTTATAGACCCCACTCCCTAGTCCCTAGAACAGGAATGGACCATACCACCCAAAAATATAAATCTTCAGGGAAAGGCAGGCCACTTTTGGGAAATTGTGTGCCATTTGAATTGACCAAAATTGAACTCATAGATTTTGTTGGTTGTATTTTCCATAGGCCTATAAAAGCAGACAAAATTTATGACAATTGCGTTCGGTGTTGTTTTCGCTCAATACCTCTCAGTGGTCTCTACTTTATTTATTATATCTGACTGTAAGGGGCAAGAAATTAGGACTTCTGAAAATTGCCTACAAGTAGAAAACCAATAAATTATTACCTGAAACTTATATTTACTTCTTTTTCTTGGACTTATTCAACCATTTATTTTGTATCACCTTCGAAAATTAACCAATTTTTTGTGGAAATATTTTAAACGAGATTTGTTGCTAAATGTAAGAAAGAATCGCATTAAGAGGGGATATTGGATGAAATATTATCGCCAGTTATCCTCATTTGTGATGTTTAACAAGATTGAAACATAAAATCACGCACATTTTGTGTTCGTATCGTTGTGATTTCTGTTTTGAAAATTATTTATTGTTTATTGGAATCGATGTTCAGGTGAACAATAAATCAATACATTAAACAAAAAAAAATTATTGCTGTATTTCATCATCGTAAAATAAAATGACATGAAATTTATTGGGGGTAGTTTGAAAATTGTTCATGATGAATTTAATACAATATTTTTGGTTATAAAAATTCTGATTCATTTGTCGAACATTAAATGACATCAGAAATAGGAACGAAGGAAAAAAAAATGTTATAATGAATGAACAGAATATCAAAAAATATTGTAGTCCATCTAAAATACTTTGATGAACTTGATGCGAGCGGATATTTAGTGGAACATATGTTTCACTCACGTTTATTTATGGAACCAAAAATCAAGGGTAAACTGACTTCCAACGAAAAATAGAAATAGGTGAATTAGTAACAATTTTTATATTTATTATTCACTTAATTCAGTGTTATACAATATTGTGCTCTGTACTGTAGTTATTGAGTGCGATGATACATTGAATTATTTATAAATCTAAACTCCCTTACTCAAAAATACATAATAAAGCATATATTTAACCCGTTCGAAAATATCAGAAATTCATGCGGCCGGTTCCCTGTGAAACTTCAAACGTCTTTGAAGTGATATCATCTTGGAATAAATATTCTCTAAATAAACTCATAAATGTGTGACACAGATTTTCTAGGACAATAAGATGCATGAATCATTTTATTCATTATTTAATAATAGTGTACATAGAAAATAAAAATTGTTGCTACATACGAAACAATATTTTTCCAGTTCTTTAACACAGAACGAATTGCACTCAAATGTGCATTGCTATTTTTGTGATGTCTTACAGAATGCATCATCAATCTTCCTCTCATCGAATAGACGAGAATATAAAAAAAAGTATAAATAAAACGAGTACGATTTGAATGTGATGGCAGTGAGCAGAAGATAGGCCTAAAATCTCTCGGGATGATGTTCGTCTACTTGGAGTCGTCTTATGCTGTGGCTGCTGATGGAGCCGGTAAATCTATGTAGTAAATTGCTACGACTACTTGACGCTAAAATTAAGTACTGAAATGAAATGGTCGGATCTGAAAGAATTTCTAAAAATAGGTCACCGGCGTCAAGATGAGTTTTGGCAATGGTAACTCTCGAGATAAATCGACATCGAGACTCGAATTTTATAAACAGTGTCTGATGCACTTCATTGTTGCGTCATTTCACAGTTTTGGGGTTAGAAAAATTAAGGGAGAATTTTATTTTTTATTTTAACTGAAATATGCAAATTTTATAGCATTTATATTAAATGTGGAACAGGCGTGTCAAACTCATGTTAATCGTGGCCTGCATGACGTTTGTAATTTTCTAGTAAGGTTTAAGAAATATAGATAAGGTTATTAATTACTTCTTTACAAATTTTTATTTTCTTAAATTTTATTTCTTATCAAAGCAACCATCAAAAATCACTTTAGGTCCACATAGTTCCCGGGCAGCCAGTTTTACAACCCCGATGCTTATTTGGTTTTACGTTGCAATGTATAAATGTAAAATAAATGCTCTTTCCAGAGAAATCTGAAATTGAATAGGACTTAAAAAATTCCCATAAACATTTACAAAATAGTTACAATTTCTTCCAGAAATTTTCATGGTTTAAATTCCCAACAATTTGAAATGGGAAAATACCAACCATTCACTATTTACTGTGACGTTAAAGTGGCATGCAAGAAAGTCCTCTTTTAGTGATTTTATCAAATGGGTTTGGCCACAATATTTGTGCCTTCCACCAGGTAGACTATTTACAATATTACTCCTTGCGGAAAAAAAGGAACAAACATTGCCAACAACGAAACCGAAAAGAAATGAAAAAAAATCTGTACAATCAGTTTCACAATTTAGTTTTGTGTAAACTTTTAAAATGCAAGAGTTTCGCATCATATACAAGTTGTGCAGGTTTGCGTGTGATTTCTTCATAAAGCAGAAAAGCCCTCATTAACTGAGGAAAATGCCTTCTGGGGGGACTCCTGCTGATGTGGCCTTGTCGTTGGGTAATCTGAATAGTAGAACTAACCCTTGGGGAAGGTTTTACATACCTACAATCTACATACAAAATTGTATACAAAAATCGTTTTGCACACAAATCACTTAACTTTTTCTGGTGCCTTTACTTCACTGATTAATTATCCGGTTACTTAACAATAATTAATTTTTGAAAGTTTTCTAATGGACACTTATCTTGACTTGGCCTCCAGGGCAATAGGTTTAATTAAAGTGCACAAGGTGGAACATTGCACTTTAGTTAAATGCATCTTTCATGCACCAAAAAAACTTTCACTGAATGTAAATTAAAAAATTTAATGACACCAAAAAGGTTAAGGTTGAAATTGTTTAATGCATTTTCGTGTTTTTTGTAAAAGTAGTTTCGAGTTGAAGTGAATTGAAAAAAAAATAGAGAAAATTTTATAATTTTTTCAATGAATTTATTTAAACTATTTTTCATGTCTGCACTCAAAAAAATTAAACTTCAGACAAACAGAAGAAAAAGAATTTTGAAGAGAAATTCTAATTGAAATTCACTCTGTATACAGTAATAAAAAAAGCAATAAGGATATTTTCAATCCATAAACACTTCAATGTGTCAAGTTATCAATAATGAAAAAACTCACTTCGATATCAGCTTCGGTTAAAAAAAAAAGAATAAAGGCGAAAAGCTTTTGATGAATATCGCCTGGAAGCAGTGAAATGCAGACATTTCCCCATCCATTATCTGTAGTCCTTTTATAATTGAGGATAATGAGAAAATCGTGCCTGAATGTTCTTGAGAATTTTTCTATTTTATATACAGTAATTTTTTTTCTTCCTTTTATTTTACAACTTCCTCGTCTTCCTGTCCTTGAGGGCACAGAAAGATCTATCCTTTTATTGCTGGCTATCATCATCAGGTTAAGGTTTTAATACCTCAGGCCAGAAAATTCCGACATCACGATGAAGTGTTGAAAAGGATAACGAAAAAAATTCTCCGGAATACAAAAAAATAAGAACAGAAAAAAGTAAAGGAGTAACACGTAAAATTTTGTGAAAAGAAATTATGACGAAAGCACGTAATGGGGGTGGTTCCAGTGACCACTGAAAATGAACTGATACCATCAGGAAAGTATTTTTTTTTCTTTTTTTTTTCCTTTGATACTCAACTGAAGTTTACATTCTCATTAATGCGGTTAATAATTGCCGCTAATGAAGCTGTGTTAATTAGGTTGGCTGAATTACGTGCACTATCTGCCAGGATTAATAATCGGGTGCTAGGAGGGGTTCGTTAGGAGAAATAATGTGTACTAAAGAATTGCCTAAAAAATGCCCTCGGGCTCCCTTTTTAGTGGAAGCTTAATTAAAACTCCCGGGGTCGTCTCTCTGATTCCGACAAATAGGAAAAGCGAGGGCAAAAATTTATCAGATCAGATTTGCTAATGTTCTTTGGCTTTTTGTATGAAATTACATTTGTTGAATGACCTATAAAAAAATGTTTTTTTTAGTAATCCTTTTAGGAAGAAGTTTTGCCGTTCGAGACGCATAGTTTAATTTTCTTAACAGTAGAATGGTTTCCACAGTAAGTGGAAATAAAATTCAGCTGGTGCGAAATATCGAGAACAATAAATTTTCTCAAGGAAAAATTACTTTTACGAGACTTCTTGAAGGGTTTGACGGACATGTTTGACTTTAGTTGGAGCATGTGAGCAAATGCAATCTAGGAAATATGTTTGCTTCTTGTTTTTATAGGTAGAACGAAAGAAATTCTTAAATAGAATTCTCGTGGATATGTCGTTGGAAGGAATTAGAGATAAAAAGCACGCAAAGTTAATAAATTAATTTCGAAATGGTAAGTTTAAAGTGTACGCTGTTTAACATTAATTCATACGTAATTCAATTTTACTTGCAGTTAAATTTGGTTTTAGTATTGTTTTTTGCAGTAAGACTGTGATTTATAGTTCCCGTAAATTGTGCTATAAACACCCAATTATAACACAGAAAAACATTCGTGTTTATAACAGTGGCTTTAAGTTGAATAATTAAATGCTTTTTCGATACATTTAAGTGTAAGAGATTAACAGTAAATTGAAATCAATAAATTCGTAGAACAATGCAACAAAAGTAATGAACCCTACAACCAAGTAGCAATTCACATTCATTTGTTCATTTAAGATAACACTTTGATGCCTCCTTTACGATGTCCTGCCATTAGGAAGGAAACACAACTAAAACTAATTGGTGTTCCACCCACCCATTATCAGAATATTCCATTCACAAAGCCAGACCGAATTAGCAATAAAATATTTATTGCAATTTGGTTCAGTATGGACTTGTGGTCGCATCCCTTAGTAAAAATATGAGAGTGTAACTAAACTAAAGTGACATCCCTCCCCCCGTTTTTGTGTGTGCCGAGAAGTGAAACAAGAAAGGCAGATTGATTTTGTGCCCCGACAATTTATTAAGGGCCACCAGATTTGTTATTATTTTGAAATTTTTTAGTATCTTTTATCTGCATTCCTCGTAACCGTATTGAAAGTGTGAACGTGCCATTGCTTTCAAGTAACTTTCAAGTGGAGAAGCAATTATTTTTTACGCTTGGACTAAATCGTTAAAAATATGGCAAAATACATACAGAGAACTAGTTCAAAAACTCAAGCAAAACATATTGCAATATTTTATTAGTTATGCTTATATGTGTTTGTTCAAGAGGTGAGAGAAATAGTGCAGGAATATAAAAAAAAAATGAATAAAATACGGAAAAAATAATCCTATTCAATTTTGAAAATGTAACGATCGGTTTTTTTTTTTTGTATTGATATATATTTTATTAAATGTGCCAAAGATTCAGGGATGCGGTAACGATTTTCACATGAATGAGTATTGGGCGCAGGAAATATTTTATTTTCAATATTATTGGAATCAAAATCGAAATATCATTTCAATTTTACTATTTTCCAGAGTTATTTGAAATCCATTTACAGTTCAATGACTTTTGCTAGATTAACTTGAATATTTTTGGGTGAAATTTACCAAAATTAATAGCGATCCCGATGTTGATCTTTTCAACTGTAATACACCGTGATTTGTACAAATGCTTCCCAATATATATTTTGTCAAATTAAAGGTTTTTTTAAGGTTGGGTTTTTAAAGGGAAAAACCATTTTCATTTGAAAAAAATATTGTTTTTTCATATTTCAAAGGAACTTGTTTTACATTCTTCAACAAAATCGTAATTACTAAAAAAAAAAAAAATTACAAAGAATTTAGTTCTGTTTTGCTTATAATTACAAATAACAATTTCTAAGTTTTGTAAAAAAAAATTATAAAAATGTGAAACGTAAATTCCAGGAAGCAACTTGTGACCGCAGATCTGAAACATTTCACGGAATTTCATTTGGTCGGGGAATAACAAATTTTCAGTTGTTGAAAACTTTCAAGTCCATTTTATGAACGTGCTCGAGATTAATCAACCCACTGCACTTGTTAATTCAACATAAAATAAATCCCAACAGCAACCATGCCACAGAAAATAGAGTTGGCACTTTCTCCTGAAAAATTTTCCATGAGCAATACATACTTATACAATATGTGTGGTTCTTTTTTTTCTTTTCTCTCTTCTGCAAAATTTTTTTTTCCACATTTCAGCAGTCATCGTTGCAAGGACTTGTTTATTCAGTTTATTCTACATCGGTAGAGTGCTTTAGTAATATACTTCATTTTACAAAAATAACTTTAAAAAAGGGAAATTTTTTGCACGTGGTTGGAATTGCTTAGGCACGAATCAACTTAACGAACTTAAGTAACACATATCCTTAAGAGGATATTTTGAATTATGACTGAACTTGACAGTTTGTTAATGAGTACACTATTTTTTGTTGTAATTAAAAGTTTTTATTTCAAGTTGTTTTTTTGTGGGCATGAAATCCACTTTAAAGAGTGGAAAAATTTTCTTTTTTTTTAGAGAGATATTTCCAGAATTTTTCAAATTAATTATTTATCTTTGGAATTCGAACAACGCGAGCTTTTTGTAGTTTCAATTGCAATTTTTTGTAGGATACTTGATCCTTTCATTTCTTGTCCTTTAACCTATTAATTTCGATAGTGGTTGTGTTCCATTGTTGGATGAAAGTTTTCATTTCCAAAATGGTTTCTGTTTTTCTTTTTGATCTATGTCGGTTATCGTAATATCTTTTCGCAATTGACCAACCAAAACTTCCCTTTGTGCACATATTTCATTATTTATTATATATATAAGTATCTATATAAAATGCTAACTATTTCTACGACTGCAGTTATTTGTCTGAACAAAAGATTGCTTAAAGTTTAAATTTAAAGTATGGTTGAAACGTGAGCAATTTAAAAAAATTAATGCGCTCTCTCTAATAAGCAGTTCGGGCCCTTGCAATAAATTAATTGTCTTTAATTGTGGTACTAAAAAAGGACTCCAGAAATTTTTATACTCTCTAAACGAAGCTGTGTAAGCGATTGTAATTTTTCCACTATATCCAGGCAGGATTCTTAAGACTCCAGACTAAAATTCTTAGAATGTCAATTGCTCCCCAAGGATTCAGTCAATTTCCTTCACCAATGAACGTAAAACCGTCGCATTTTGCGAAGTTGCGGACGGGTAAATTTTTACAGGCACACCACGTAAGCGGTAAAGTAATAAAAAATTACTCGTCGGTGAATTGCCAATTAGCATTACTAACAACACATAAAAAATTCAGGAATCATTCTAGAGTCGGTCGCCATAATTTCACTGGGCGAGATAATAAAACTTCTACCCCGTTGTTGTTGGCTGTTGGATGATGATTGGGTGTTGATTTAGTAGTGGGGGGATAAGGAGAAGTGTTCACATTCTATAGATTCTTTCCTTTAGAAAGCATGAGTTTTCTTCTGGTGAGAGCTTCTTGAAATCAAGAACTGATTACTTCAATTACTTCCATCCTGCCGAAGAAAACCAGAATTTTCTCCTTGAATTCATCTAATTGAAGCAATTTTTCCGAGACCATTTTCTCCCCTCCCCATCTTTCTTTTTCATTCTATCTCTCTCCATTCTCAAAGTGCTATTAGATTTTGGAAATCGAGCCCTGAACCTGGTTCTTAATTCCTGACAGACGAGTAACCTATTACCATGAGAAAGCGCCATTTCTCATATCTATTTAGTATTTGGGCTTATATCCTTTATCATTGTCAGAATATTTTGGATTTCATTGCTATCAGACCTAACTTCGGTCTATATTATCTTAATTACAACCAAACAGCAACAGGAAAAGTTCAACTGTTCTGAAATCTAGGGAAGGAAATTTTTTACTTCTTCACGAAATAAGTTTATTTATTGATTTAGTTTTTTTTGACGTTCAGGTGGAATAGGTGAGGGAAGAGATATCGTTTTAGAAGTTCTAAATGTTTTGCGTTCATCTGTTGTTGTTCCAATTAACTTCTTCCGTATCGAATTCTAACAAAAAAAAAAAATATATAAATAAACCAATTTATTCGTGAGGTGTGGGATTGACGGTCCATTGGAATCGACCCCCACGTTTCGGGAGTGTAATTATTTGTGCTAATAAATTAAATCGAATAATTACCAGGGGAAAAAGGATGGTCCCCGCAGGAAAACAATAAAACGAAAGATGGGCTCACAATGATAACAGCTTATAGAAACCAAGAAATTTCATTATACCGGCCTTGTTCTTTTTAGTTGGTTGCCAACAAGGACATCTCGAAGGTAGAAGAAGAAGAAGAAACGATAAAGGAATACGAACAGAAGAAAAAAGTGAAAATCCTTTTTTTATAATGGATTTGAGATTTGTTTTGCCCCGATTTTTGTCCTCCTCTATTTTCACGTCTTCGCATTCTTCGAAGGGTTAAGAATATCTTGGTAAGGTCGTGAACAGGATTGTTGGTTCCGGCTAATAGGATCAACAGATTCAACTCCTTTAAACTCACCCCCTCCAGGGGGAATTGTAGGTCTGATTAAATTGAAACCGAACGATGTGCTAAGTAGACCGTTTATGGAATATCACGGCCACGTGGGATTATTTACAATGCCCTCCCGAAATCTATAATATTGCTATCAGAAGATTTAAGATAGTGATTGTTGCTGCCGCCATCGCCAGGGGGACTTGAGAATTTGTCAGTTTTATCGCCTTCCAATGAGGGATTTGCCATGTCGAATTGGTGAACTTTAAGCGATTTAAAAATAGAACAATTACGTTCCTTGATTAATTTCAAATATTATTTTAAAGGAATTGTGAAGCTACACCAATCCCTATGCTGGCATTCTTAATAGCGCTGATAAGGGTGAAAAATATCTCACAACAATTAACATTTTAGTTGCAGATATTTGTTTCAAACAGATTAATTTCGGTTCGCGTGTTTAAGGTTTAGTTAAACAAAGGCCAATTGCAAATGACAGGTGAATTGAGAAATTAATTCTTCATTACAAAAACAGACTCGAAAATTGAAATAAACTTTTTTTTATAATATCTTTTTGTAATGACTTTTCTGCCCTTTCAGTTGCATGGAGTAATTAATTCTTTTTACTTGTACATAATTAACTCCAACGAATTATTTTCGGTCATCAATTCGAATAGTCATATACATATATGTGTATGCGTGAATCAATAGTACAAAAGAATTTATTGTTATTGTCATATTATTATTAATCTTACTTTTCGTATCTCTACATTACTGTGATTGAAATGTTTTGATTTCGATTTGTTTTTTTGATTTGGTGAAAGTGAATTGTTTTAAACTTTAGTATTACAATTCAGATCTTTATACCATTCCATGGTTCTTATTTCATATAAAAAGGGAGAATTATGTTCATGAAAATTGCAATATTATTACCATTAAAAGTTTTGCAGCTAATTCCATTATATTTAACTTTTCGGAATGTTTTCCAATTTTTAATTCATTTATATTAACCTCGCGAAAACTTGCTTGTTTGTGGATTTGTGCTGTTTTAAGGCAAACCTTTCGACGGCTAATTAACATACTTATCCTCATCCAATCGAGCTAAAACCTGACATATATGCTCGTTATCGATGACAATGCATTCTATCAAATTTTTATCCCATTATCACAGAAGGAACGTATCAAATATTTAATAATAATGCAAAAATGAGAGCATTCTGCACTGTGTACAAAAAAATTATCATAAATTCAAGTCATCTTTTTTTTTTAAATTAATTTAAATTATCACAATTTTGAAAATACTATGTATAGATGAATTATAGTAAAAAACATATTTTTATTACGTGTTGTTTTTTGTACGATTGAATTATTTGGAAGTAAAAACTAGAAATACGGATTCCTGGCTTTTTCTGTGTAAACAAACGACAAGCGCAAGCCCAACTAATTCAATAAGACAATTCTGTTAAAAAAGATTTTTTTTGCCTCAGATCCAATTTTGAAAAGAATTTAGAATGAAACCACAACTAATAACTATAAAAAAATAATAATAATATGACAAAATTTAAAACTATACCACTATATAGTGCAACACTTCCTTCAACTGATCCAAGAATGGACTTATTTTATTGTAAACTCTTCCCTCGTCGAGGAGACTTAGTACTAAAGTTCAGAGCCAACTTCCTATGTGCACTTAACTAACTGGCAATGGACAAAAACTTTTGTCTTTTGTCTCCAAAGGTTTAAAAACTTCAAAACTTTCCAAGAACAACGTTTAAGCCCGCTATGCACAACTTTACACAACTCCAACAAAAAAAAAAAAAAAAAAGAAAAAAGAAAGAAAGAAAAACTACTGTTTTCCACGGTTATTCTTCGCTCTGCTTCCCCTTCCAACCCCTCCATCAGCGCTTATTGCATTGAAACTCTGCGAATTTTCATTTTCTATATGCATCTGCATGCAACATCAGCGAGTAAACTGTTTCGACATAAATTTTCATTTCACTCTCCAGGTTTTTGGGAAAATTTACCATTTTCGTTTTCCTCACTACCTCCCGAAAACACAGTTGTTTGTGAGTTTTCGTTGTTGTTTTTTTGTTGCTTATTTTGAAGGAGATTTGAATGAGAAATTGTCTGTTTTGAGCGTGGTTTTTCAACAATTATAAGTTCGCTAAGAAGCTCCTGTTGGCTCTTCCTGTTGAAATATACATTTATACATTCACAAATTCATACACACAATCATGAATTTAACAGTTTTGTCATAAATGCAAACAATACGCGCATTGCAGGAGAGCAATAAGGACTTCGTACATTTTCCACTTGCAATGACAACACCGGAAGATACGGAACAATACCGACAGGGAATTTCAAAGATGTGATTTTCTTCTTTTACAAAAGTTTTACATAAAATTTAATAGTACAACCGTGACAGAAATATTTAAATAAAACTAAAGTTTTAACGGTCCCGAAAGGCATCGATTGTACTCGACGAAATTTTCTTCCTTGTCAAACTTTATTTTTGGAATACTGTTGGAAAATTGGCTACTTTTGCGAATAGCACATCTCAAGAGTCTATTTGAAAAGGTAAAATATTTTATTTTATTCGATAATGTTCAACAACATTTTATAAAGTTTTTCCGTTATATATTTGATGGTTTCATATTTGGACAACGGTACTTTTGACAATTCAAGAAATTAAGAAACATTTTAGAATAATATTCTTCATGTAATTTACAAGATGATTTTGAATGAATTACTTGTAACTATAGCAAATTAATATCATTTTGACTCACTTCCCCTTTAAACTCCTTGTTAAGGAATATTCAATCACTTTTCAACCTAACACTACTTCAAGTCAGCTTCAATGTTCATTAAGCAATTTAATTCCAATTACCTTCATAAAGACCCCTTTTCTCGAGCTCATGAAAACCGCCTGTCATCGGGATATTTTTCCACCTCCTCCCACCACTATTCCATTCTCAATTACCACGCATAAGACAGAAAACATCCCTAATGAAAATTTCTGTGCCGTCTGGCATCCCTTCCCCGACGTTTTCCATCGACTGTATACAAGTTGACCTGTTAAAATTTAATCCTGGCAACAACTGGTACGCAAAATGGTATTATACGGAAGTGTTGCAGGCCAATTATTAATTGATGAGCTTAAAAGGCTGGAAATCCTTCTGGCTGCTACTGCCATTGGCAATTCCCATAACCATTTTAACTTGGCAAATAACTGTGAAAAAAAATGGGAATGGGCAGAAAGGCGCCTTCATTTAATACATACCCAGAAAAAAAAACAAAGGAATGTACAGACTCAAGTTACCCAACTTATTATAGTCGACTATTTCAGGGACACACTGGATCCTTGGGGATTCCCAACTCGTTTATAAGACTAAGGAAGAAAATCTTTAATGTAAGGAAACAAATGTTGAACTGTGGGGCCTTCTTTTTTTTGGGTCTGGTTGCAATAAACTATTCGCGGTCCTCTTTGGGCAATTGAGTGGGTGGCAAGTGGAATACTTAGACTTGGAAGGCACGTCAAATGGCCATCAGTGTCGTTGCTGTTGTGCCATTTTGACATTTGTCGTGGTACGGTTTCGTGCAGTCACGTAACAAGTAAAGGGGAATTCCCTTGTGATGAATATTTTGTTCAACAAGTTATCTCTATATCGAAAACTTATGTACGCGTGGGTGAAACATAGTCAAAGGACGAGGGAAGAGAGAATGGAAATGCAGAATTTTCCTGCAGTGCATGCAATAAATGTTAGGAAACTAATGAATATTGCATTGTTTCCATCAATTCAATAACCGCATTCCTAATCAGCATCAATCAATATGCGCGGATTGTTAGAACCTTTATGTCCATCATTGCTTGAAGGAACCGCATTGCGGGGTGGACTTAAATTGACCCATCTCTCCGCTCCCAGGACAATAATATCCAGGACATGTAATTTATTAATAGTTTCAATTGTGCACGTTTTGTGGCCATATGATATTTGTTGGTTTTATTTTTCGCCTTTTCATTTAATATAATCCTCTTATACAATTGTAAAATTTTATGTAAATTTATTGAGGGCTCTGTGAATTTTTTTTATCCATATTGATATATAACAGAAGAAAATACATGATTGTTATTTTTACTGATATTTTCGAAAAGGGGTCGAAAGCGAATTTTCGATGATTTTTAATTCGTGGCTTAATTAATTTTTTTTGTTGGTATATATGTCTATTGTTAAAGAGAAGGCATTTTCTGGGCTTGAAATCTGTGAGTGTTTTTGCGACAGATTAATTCAAAATGGAAAGGATAATGCCCATAATTGGAGGATTGGATGGATTCATTTGCAAATTAATTGCACTTTCATACCACAATTGGTTGGGGCAATGGACGTCGAAAAGAATTTTGGGATGAAATACATTGTTTTTGTGTTCAGAATAATCCTGAAGAAGATATGCAATCATATTTTTACTTAGCTTTAAATTGAATTTATTAATGACTAAAAAGCCATTAAAATGCACGAAGTGTTTTCGGATAATTGGAATTTATTTACATCATTTGTTTAAGATACGTTTTCGCGATTTTCGTTTTTTAATAATACACAAATTTTGTAATAATATTCCATTTCAGTTGTTCATCGATATCGAATATCAAAGAATTATTTGATTTCGTTGGGTTCGTTTTTTAGCAAAGGATTTATCAACTTCAGATAATCGTGAATACAAAACCAGGATTATATTGGTTTTTATGAACATAAATATTTATTTAGCATATAATTCAATCCAATTTTGAGGTATTCTCGTTGCTCCGACATCGAAAGCTTCTGGAGATTACCATTCGCAATTTTATCAGGATGATTGAAAATCATATTTCAAATACCACTTAAACTGAATAAGGATAATCGAGTTCGTAATACATTAAATTGAAAAACATTTTCTAAACAGCAAAACATATGAACATTTCGAATTTGTGTATGCGAACTGATTACATTAAAATTTGTTCGAAATTCGATATTAATTCTTTTACAATTTAGAAGAAATTTCTTCGGTAGTAAATTTGTCTTCAAGACGCATTTGATTTAAGAAGTTCTTTATCAGCTCAAATGTTAAGTATTTAAATAGTTTTTCACCCGAAAAGGAAATCTACGAGACAGACAACAAATTACCAAAATAATGAGGGGGAAAATTCACTTGTATCCAATAAAATATAACCGAAGACAATCTGTTTTACAGAAAGCATCTGTTTGTTGTAAATTGGGAAAAATCCATTCACCAAAAATTTATTGACTTCTACGGCAGATTGAAACAGAAAACGATTCATGTCTTAACGATTACCAAAAGAACTTCCAAAAAACTGCCTTAAATATTTTTCCAGAAGCAGATTGATACAAAATCGAGACCTTCGGACCCATGGAATTTTCTTAATGACCCTCCTAAACCTGACAACCATTTCTCATGTCACCTCATAAATATTTTTAGAAGAAAAAAAATCACAGAAGCCTCGTTTGCATGCGTGCACTCCTCTCGTAAATTAAGTTTTTAATGTGGCTGTGAATGAAATTATTATCGAAAACATTTAATTTTAAAAAAACCTTTCTCAAGAGTTTTTTTGGTTTCAAGGTATCAGTGAAAGACTTCGAGTGAAATTCATCAAAGAATAAAAATTAAAAATAGATTTTTTTGTTGTAAGAATACGATAAAATTGCTCCGTTCTGTCATTGACCTAATTTTGAAGTATTTTTCCAATTGCTCTATTGTTACTAAAAATAAGTTATGTAATCTTGGAACAACGGCAATTATTGGAGGAATTATAATTTAACTATGTTATTAAAAGCTTAAACAATATCGTAACTTTTGAAGCACAGAAACGCAGTTTATACTCCCCGTTGGGTGGGTGGAAGAGTTGTTAATAAATATGCTTAGCAATCAAGTTATAACCATTTTCTGTGCCTTTGAAAAACACTAATAAATTTTCATGTTTCCTGGAAATCGTGTGTACATGCAAGGGGTGGGATAAACAGATTTTTGTTGTATATTTTTTGCATAAAAATATGTATATTCATCACGAACACACCCTCACCAGATGAATAGTTAATTCAAAAATCATTTTTCTACCCGTGAAAATTGTAATTTAACTAAAATTAAATTAATATGTTTACAGTAAATCGCTTCTATGCATGATTCGTGTTTTCCTTTCCTTTTCCTCTTTTTTTAAAATTGCATTTTAATTGAATAAAGTTTCAGTCCTTTCTGTGTTTATCGATGTTTACTGTAGTTTTAATAATTATAGTGTTAGTTGTTTACTCTTGCTTGCGTTGGAGAAAAATTTTTAAATTAAATAATTTGCATGGAAAACAATTTCAATAATTTTCTGGCAGTTCTCAAAATGTTTTAAGTGGAATTAAATACTTGAAGTATTTTCCAATGAGAAGTCGACCTGAAAATTCGCACATTAAAGTCAGCACCAGAACCGAATATCCTTGAAGTTTTCAATTCACATTCCTTGGCATCCGAAATACGACCAAAAGTCCGTAATTTTCAACAGTGGAATGTCGTAAGGCGACCCCTTTTCCCCATAAACGATCCCAATTCGTTATAATTTGTGAATTTTTTTTTATGGTTGGAGGAGGGTAAAATATGAGCACACATTGAGGCTTGATGGTGTTCACCTAAAAGTCCTTGAATGGAACATAAAATTAAATAACCGCGCAGGTTTAACGGAGGGAGTGTTCTAAATACTCACTTCATATCCCAAAGGATAAATTAGCCACGGTACATAAAAATTCTACGGAAATTTTTTCGTACGGAAAGATTTAAAAAAAAAAAAAATGAAAATACACCTCCACAATTTTGAGGTAAATTCGAGGATCTTAAGGAGCCTTTAAAGTTTTCGACCTACGAACTTTATGACTTGTGAGTGATTACAGAAAAAAAAGTGTCCTCGGAACTGATGTTTTTTATACATATAGACAATGGCCGTGAGTAAAGCAAATCCTATTCATGGAAAGTCAACAGCTTCCACCCGAACTGCAGGGGCAATAGTAACCGAGGGTGGTGGGAAAGTTAACTTTTAATCCTGGCAAGTATTCTACTCCCAAACACTAGATGGACGATATCAAGGAAAATTGCTCCGTAGGTGACAGGTACAGAAATGCTCCGTTTCCTACAGAAAGCATCCATTATGACCACCATCCTTGCGAATCAAGTTTCCCCTCTTGAAAATGAAAATAAAAAAAAATGGAAGAAAAAATAAAGAATAAAAAACACAAACAATATCAAGACAAGCTGGAGTGAAGCGTTTTTTCTACATTGTAGACAGAAGTTTGGACATATTGTTTTTCAGTGGAATATAAAGTTTAAATTAAAGTGAGAGTTCCTGAGACATTCCAAGGATTCCAATTAGAATACAGGTCGCAGTCACCTTTGCATTCTCCCCTCCAAAGATTACTTTATCTCTAATTACCCCAAACCCCACGGCAAAATGGAAAAATTACTTTGGTGCGATGAATAACATTTTCTTCTCTGTTTAATTTTTTTTACATTTTCAATTTTTTTTCTTTTACTTTATTTTATTTTCAGTTAGAAAATGTTGAAGTAGTCTTGGAGCAAGAGCCCACTTCAGTTTCATCTCAGTTGGTTAAAAATTATAGAAAGAACCCTCCAAAATACACTAAATGGTTTAATGTTTTGGACACTTCAACCGTCAAAAAAAAAATCAACCGATAACTTTTCCTAGACAACAACAAAAAAAAAAACAAAAAACAAGGAAAACATTCTTCTTAAAGGGAAATAATTTTTCATTTCAAAAAACTTCAATTAGTTTGGTTTACATTAAACTGAATTTTTTCCAATTTTTTCCAAAGCATTAAGAATGAAGTACCTTTTGCCTGAAAATTTTTTTAAGGACTCAGTGCGAAAGTTTGTACGTAGTAATTGAGGAGATATCCTTTTTTTTATACGTGACTGTTTTTCAAAGACAAATTTTTTTTTTGATTTTATATTGAATATAAATTGTGCTTAATTTTTTTTGTCTGAGTAAGTTGACTTGTTTTCCTACTCAAAAAATTTTGTACCTATAGTTAATTAAAAAAAAAAATATTTTGTAAACTTCTGTTTGATTTTCATGAACAATTGCTATCTAAAATTCGTCCTTGTTCTTTTACAAAATAAACCTGTTGTTAAGTGATTTATGAATGTAGCTGCAGTAAAACAAATATTTTCCGGTACTGCAGTAATATTTTCTCTTGTACTTAGAAACAAAATTAGTTATTAATTACATTGCGAAATTCGCAGCTGCAGAAGGTCCTCTTACAGAAGCTGCAAAATCAATTATTTTCATATTTTTGGCACTAAATGTGGCATTGCCATTATCGGCAATTCCGTGCAGTAGCAATAATGTATCTCTTCTAATGCACTCTACCTCGATTGCATCCATGGTAACGGCTAATCAAAAATTCCACGAAAATCTAATAAACGCAAATTTTCCTCTCATATCTTCGGCAATAAAAGTGTACAATCTACCCACAGAAATTGTATGTGCATACATTGGCAACTTTTTCAAAGAATAACCATAGAATAATTTTTTTCCGCTAAAAAATATATAAAAAAAATTCTTTCCTGTATGCTCTACTCGTTCGAAATTGGATGATTCAGGAACTTTTTGGGGGAACATAAAGGGTTAAAGTGTAACATAGAAACAGGAAAAGCAAATAAGCTGAAGCTCATTACGCCTCCTTGCTTCAACATTTTCCTTAAATTATCTTCCGGGAAAAGTGTTTCGTTCCATGTTACCTTGGTGCTCTGCTCATTAGTATCTGATTTCGCGAAATAAACGGAAGCAGTTTTGCGAGGACTCCAACATTTGTTCTACACATATGCATATAATACACTTTACTTGAATAGTGAAGAAAGTCCTTTTGCAGAAAATTAGCTCAGGTTAACAATCTGCTATGTTAGTGTGCCGACACTAAAATTTCACATTTTCCTGTCCTATATTATTTCACTTGACTTCTGTATACCTTATGTCGCTTTTTCTGTTGTTGTTATTCTGTTTGTATTCACAATGAAATGCTCATTTAATAAGGCATCCTTTCAGATCCTTTTAAATCCCATGACTTTTTTTCAGCTTATGTGTCGTTTTTTTGTCATATGCAAGAATAAAAGTTACTCCTTTCTGGAAAAACTTCGACTTCATATCCTTGATGGATGTTCAGGTTAAAGTATCTCAATATTTTCGACGTTTTTATTCTTTTAAAGAACAAAAAAATATTATTTTAGAAGTGGGGATGAATTTCACAGAAAGAAGGAAAACTTTTTGTTGGTTTACTTCACAAAATTTTTTTTTAGGCCTGATTGATTACAAAAAGACGAAAATCCCTGCTTAAATATACTTGAAAACAGAATTTAGAACACATTGAAACCTTATCAACGATTTTCTTGTTTTATTGGTAATTCATGTTTCCACATTAATTTCTGAAAATGGTTTAAGAGATTTGCGTAATAAATTTTCTATATTATTCCAGAATGTTCATCATAAAATTTTCCCATTAGAGTTTATGACTCAAAAATTGTTGGAAAACCATTTTGATATATTTTCCAATGAACATGAAAATATTTTATTTTGATAAACATTTACATTCAAATGACAACTGTCAAATAAGTCTAAAACTTACCTCTGAAAATCATATCACAAAATGAAATCCTTTTCAAATTGACAAATACCCGGAAACTGTTGTTTCGAAAATGTCAATTTAATCTTTCGAACACACGAATGACAAAACAAATCTCCTCCTACCTAAATATTTCAAAATGTTTCTATCCTGACTGACTATATACCCACTTCCTTTTTTTTTTTTGGAGAACAAGTATTAAAAAACCAACAACATCAACGCGACGCGACTGGTTAAAAAAAAGAAAACCTTTCACATAACATCGACGATGAACGACGCATTGAATCTGTAAACCCTGTTTCGTAATCTCAGGTTCTATCTGAAATCCGCTGATAAAGTTAGTACGTACTCTATATGTGCGAGACACTCAACTGTTTTGGACAGTTACATTGTCAGTTGACCTACTATAAAATTCTGGGGAATGTCTAAAAATAGGCCTCATCTGGTACCTGAAGGCAACTGGAGAGGCTTTCATGAATATACATGTGGTCGATGTTGTGTTGAACTAGGTGAAAAGGACACTCATCGTATACCTGTCGACTGATTTTCCCTCCTACTACTGTAGAAACGAAATTCGAAAAAGGACGATTTGCCGAACTTCAATTACTGGGGGGTACTTACCTTGCACTCACCAAAAAAAAAATTGTGCTCGGAGGTTCTTTGTTTTTTGTGTTTCGTTGTGTGTCGTTCGATAAATTCCATCAATTCTACAAATCGCGAATCCTTAAGTAGAAATGTTGATATTCAGGAGAAGATTATGAAAAGCTTGAAAACCAGAAAATCCTTAAATCTCTGGATTAGGATTGTCCTGAAAATTTAACAATGTCAAAAAAAAAAAACCAGCAGGCAGTCACGGACGAGTTAGACATTTATCTGTGCTCATCCTACCAAAAAGGAAATTGTTAGATCAATGTGAATCCTCTGATAGTCCTGGAAACTGAAGAAAAGGGAAGAATATTAGAGGTTGGTGTGGAGGAACGGGGCGTAGGGAACTAGGAAGTTGAATTCCTCTCGCGGTTACGATTAACACTGGGAATCCACGGTGGATTAAGTTGTGGTGGAATGGGTTCAACAAGACTCTCTGGTGTTGATGTTGGATTCATCAGTACTCTCAGGTTGAGCATTTATTTAAATGTCACCTTCGTCAGGTGCACACTTTGAAAAGCCTAGATAATCAAAATTTTAAAGCCATCATTAGATTCCATAGAGAAGAAGCTTTAAATTTAAATTTGAATCTATTCCCTCACAGGTAAAGAGTTTATTGAGCTCTTAATACAATATCCTCATACGCCATTGTTGAAAGACATATTAGTTAAAATGGCCGACAAGAGTTATGTGACAGTGATGAATTTTACAATTTGTTTTTTTTCTTGCCGTTGGCAGTGATAAATAAGAGTCTTATCAATTTCAGAGTCGACGAACATACGAACGTAAATTTGATGTGACTAAAACCACTGTGGAGATTCGGTATTAGAAGAGAGAACCATTTTTATTTTTCATTTATTATTTTTTGCTTTGTTCGTTTTTATTTTTTTTATACTTCACATAATATTAATTCGTCTGAATTTCATCTGACACATTATTCTGTTCTAATGATATATTGTCAAAAGAATTACACTTTGTTACTTAAAGAGCAACTCATGCGATCGGAATTGTTCACAAAATGTCGCCCCGTTACCCTCATGTAATGGATACTTCCACGTAATTAAGACTGTAAATGTGATGCGCGGTAATATACCATATAATTGTTGTTATTGTTTGTTTTTAAATTGCTTTCGCTCGTGCATTCATTGAGATGCATAAAGTCATAAGGTTGTTGGCTGCTGTGAATGGCGTGTGGGGATTGTGAGTGTGGGGAAAGGGGTGCAGATAACAGCTGTATTATTTACAGAAAATGCGGTGTATGATCTGTGGCATCCATTGTCATCGCCCAATGTTCTATTGTGCATGTTAAGCCGCTGTTATACAATGAAAATCTGTTCAAGGTTTATTACAAATATTTAAGGGTTGGAAAATTGCATTTGTTGAAAATTTTTAATATTGTTGCATTGTTATATATTGAGGTATAAAATTAAGCCAAAAATATTAAGGAAAATGTATTATCGAATGCACTTAACTGAGATTGATTTTGATGTAATAAAAATTGTCTGCATTCAAAGCCTTTCAATGTATTTGAATTATAAATGATTCTTTTTTAAAATGAAAAAAATTCAACAATGAACTTATAGTTACTCAACCTTAAAAAAAGTGAAATGAATGAAAATGTAAATTTTCTAGATTTAATATTTAACATCAAAAATGTTTTAATAAAATTGATTTAGATACGATCAAAATTTAACAATAATTAAGTTAAAAATCTATCATGACATGCCTAACAATATTTCTGTACCTACACTCGGTACTTAAATGTTATTAAGTAATTATATCAAAAAATTTAAGCAAAATAAAAATTTCGTGCTCTAATAACTATTATTAACTGCAAAAAACAATTTAACATTCATCTTCACCTCATTCCCGGGATAAATTGCACCAAAGCATGTTTATTAAGTTGGTAGAACTGTTCACAGGGAAATCCTCCACGGCTTCACACATTCATCGTATATAAAATTTAAGTTTGAACTATTTCCACTTCCACTTAATGTGATGGCAACATAATCCATATCAACACGCTTCCATCCATTTTAGTTTTCCTTAAATGGTCTATTATCACGAACTAGAAACAATTGAAAGAAAAACTTTTCATATTAAGTGAGAATTACGGAATTGAAATCATTTCCACGCAGTACATGATGGTAATGTGGCTCACATAAAAAAAAAAAAAAAAAAACAAAACAAAAAAAGGACGAAGGATTTAGCAGAGGAACTATAATGCATTTGTTATTGTTTTATTCCCTTTTGCAATTTGGAATGCAGAAAGCACGCATTATGGAGAATAGTAAAGAAATCCACTTGTATAATTTCAAGTCATAAAGTTAAGAGCTATTTTAAACAACAATAGAGAAAAGTGGAGGAAAATGTTTTCAACATTTAAAACTTCTCAAATGGTGCTTTTACTAGTTTTACAATTACCCATCCTTGCCCTGCAAATGAATTCTGCTAAATGTATGTCCTTACAAAAAAGTATTTTCCAATGTTGAATTTCGACCTTCATTTTGTTTTTGTTTGGTAACCTGGTAACCTCTGTTCGGTCGCCGCATTTTAAA
Organism: Leptogaster cylindrica; assembly: GCA_963082835.1. Classification (NCBI taxonomy): domain Eukaryota; kingdom Metazoa; phylum Arthropoda; class Insecta; order Diptera; family Asilidae; genus Leptogaster; species Leptogaster cylindrica. Next base: position 32,564,059 of record OY720107.1, read on the forward strand.
CTTTTACCTATTTTCCTTTTCTTATTTTGTATACTGAAACAATATAATGTTTTCTTCTTTTTTTGTTTTAAAAAATAGACACATTCTTACATTTGTAAGAAAATCCTAGACCAACTGAAAATAGCTCATTTCGTTCAAATAATTTGTTAAGAACAAACATTCATCCTTCACTACCACATGTTGTTTTCGAAAGTGCAATCAATCACGATTTACTTAATAAATTCTTAACTGATGCAGAAAAGAAAAGAAAAAACTTGGAAGCTTTTCTTGAAACAATTGATGCCTGAATATGTCCGATCCTGATGCACTTTAGTAACATGTGTGTGCCGTTGAGCGTGTGTGTTTGTGTGTGGATATTATGGATGCAACTTAACGCTTGGCACAAACAGCCGTCGATGACAATCCATCACTTTTCTGTGTTCAGTTAATGTGTTTTTGATTGGATTCGTTGTTGTACAATATTACTGGAAAACTTGAACTTGACACCATCAGTTGTGTAAATAAAGGATAAACTTTATGGAGTTTTCTGTGATAAAATAAATTGTTGGAAATTGTTGATGATGCACTTGATATACGAGTCAATTGATTTTAATGTCATCCTTGTGGATAGTTTATCAGTTTATTGATGTTAAAAAGGATTTGTTTTTGAGATAGGTTCCTTTTTGTTATATGTAGGTATAAAGCCTGATTGTGTACAAATTAATATCTCATAAAAAAAAGCACTTCATTTTGTTATCACATTTTCACATTGTAGATAGTCTGTAATGTATAAAATAATTTCTTTTCTCGTCCACTTTTCACGTACAATCCACATAAATATTGGGAACACAACGTTCCTTAGGGAAAACTCCCTTTGCACATTGTTCTCCAGCTCCTCTACCGACCATAATCCCACCATCTAGGCTCAACATCCAATTTAACTCAGATCACGCTACACCATCTTACGGTCACATGATTACATACATTTAATCCTTGAAAATACCACAAAACGACCTGTGTTAAATTTAAGGGATGAACATGCAATTTAATACATAAATGCCGACAAAGAATATTACGCTAAAAGAATGCCTATAACATAACCGCCCAACTGATTTTTATGCTGTACAAGCAGCCATCGAGGATGTATGGCATCATGGAACGTATTATTCACTTCTAAGGACGTTGGAAAGAACGAAGGACTCCTTCTTCTGGTTCATATGCCCAGAATGCCAACTATATACGCTATGAGTTGGATGCTTTTTTTTTGTGAATTTGTTTTTAGAATTTTTTTCTTATCAATGAAAACTACTTTCACAAAGAATTGTCGGTCGTACGAACATAACGAGGACAAAACCGTGAAAAGCGGAGGCAGAAAAAAGTGGAACAAAATGTCGTGAACTAAACTTGATAGGAAAAAAGTTCGCCTTTCGTCATTTAAATTTCTTAAAAAATTGATTTTTCGATTTCGTCTTCATTTACATGACAAATTTCAGTTTGAATTTTTTTAAAGTAGTTAGGCTCTGAAGGAGTTGCCGAACTTGTTCATGATATAATGCTAACTCAAGATGCTCTCGAATTTTTGTGCTGATAGACAGATAGATAAACCAACAGTTTAGCCACTCTTCAAAAGCCTTGCAAGAGTTGGTTCAACCTTTTTTTGCGAGTAGATTAAACTACAGATATTTCTGACTGTAAATTGCAATGTGGTTGAAATTAACTCGATCCGAAAATTATCCATTGACCAAATTCGTGTAGGCATACAATCGTAAATAACATTCAATTCTCATGCATGGGCACGTTCAACTAGGGTACATCCAAAAATTTATGTTCATTGTAATCAGAAAATGTCCTCCACGATAATGTCCTTGTATGTATGTTCAAGTGGTATGCGGTATAAATTTGGTTGACCCATTCTGCAAACCTACTCAGTCGAATGTAAATTGGCCAGGTACGTATATCTTCATTAAGTATCAACCACACCTTCTATTATCTTCTCCCCCAAACACAAATGTTCTATTTATGTAAGCGAAATTTATAAATTCACAAAACTACCCTCTCTCCAGTGCATAGAAAATCTCTGTCTAATAAATGTTACAAATTATAGTTGAAAGTCACGTATCCCTACGGAGAAGTATCTCTACTTTTCTGGGTGATGGTCATTACAAGCGTTCACCACTTATCCCTGATTTACCATAAACCATCATAGGGGGTCGCATATGTCTCGTATGGGGTATGCGAATCTACAATAAACAAGCATAAAAAATTGTTAACACGTGCCATGTGTATATCATGAAATATTGCACTCTGGGGAAAGTTCCGGTGTTTTGTACGCTGTTTCTTTTTTTGTTCCAAAATGTAAGCTCAAATCTTAAATTTTGCTGCGGTTGTTTTTAGTTTTTCGGGGGTTTCTTTTTTGGGTGAGATCTTGTTAAAATTTTCAACATGATTTTCTGGACTGAAGAAAAATGTTTTATTCATCATCATCGTCACGTGCTGTCAGACTTTAACATTATTCGTTGAGTATTCAGGAATATATTTCCCTGTCAAAACGAATCTATTTTGTTTATCTTCAGAAAATCGCGGATTGTCGCTTGCAGTCTTTTCTTTTTATGATTTTTCTATAAGCAAATTGGTTATACGTCTCTTATTATTGATGGTTCTCTTTCACAAATTATCTAATTAATATATCTAATTAATAGTAATCAATTCCTTTTTTCTTTCAGGTGAGTATACGATTTCATACTTTATTACCTAAGGCTAAGTGAGTAGAACATTGATATTTATTAAATATTAATTTTAATCACGCGGAAAGTCGTTAATTGTTTTTAAAAACAAGGAAAATATTATAAAATGAAAAAATGTAATTAACAGCCTTAAAACATTTTCTTAAAAAACTTCTGAAAGTAACGTTACATATGTGTCTGTGTTCACTGTTCATGTGTCTTTCGGTTGGTAGATATACAAGATCTTCGGAAAATTTCTTTGTTAAAACATTCCTCAAATGATTTTCAAATTGTTCAGGTGAATGTGAAATTCCCTGTGGAAATTTAATCTTCATTTTCAATGAATATTTCTTTCATATTTTTTTTGCTAAATATTTCAATATTAATTTTTTTTTTTTTTTTTTGAAAATTTAAAAAAAATTCTTCACATATAATATCCAAAAAAAATCAGCGTTGATTAAAGAAAAACAAATTTTTGTTAAATTTTTATGTTAATCTTCATCTGCTGAAAGGCCTCAAACATTTCATAAATTATTCCCTGGAGTACTTTTCGTCCCTAGTCAAAAATAAATTCAACAAGAGCCAACAAATAATAATAAATTTATTTTTTCCACCAAAACGAACAGGACAAGAAAATGGTGGAGGGTGAATTCGCAGATATGAGGGAGTAAAAAGCAGTTGTGGGAGTCAAGAGAATGCAAAAAATTATTAAACCCCAGAAATTAAGGGATGGGTACAATTTTCAAGGCGACACGTTCCGCTTTAATGACACGAGCAAACAAGCTAAGAAGATCAGGTAATTTCTACGGCACGGGCGAGAAGGAAGGACTTCAATCAAATTCTGAATAAAAGATGTTAATTACCAACTAACCTGATTCAGTACATCGTGTCTGACGTGTTTATTCTCACACCTTAATTAGAGCCATGAAAGTCGAATATCTCGGAGGACATGCTCGTTTGTCGGGTGGATGCAGGATGGTCCCACAGTCAGGGAGATGGGCGGATTCATCTAATTTCTTTGTGGGCAATTTTAGATCACAGGGTGGGAAGGCGTTCCAAACGTCCAGGATGATGATGTTGGTGATCATGATCATCATGGACATGATGGTTAGGGTTGGGAGTGAGTGGCAGGGGAAATTTGTCAGAAGTTTCTGGCAATTTGTTTTATGCCCGCAGCACAACGTTTGTATTTGGGTACGTGATGGGTTCATTTCGGTTCTGTTCAGCGGCCTCAAACAGAATACGATAGTATTTAGTTTTGGCCTTTGAGGAAGTTCTGCTAATAGAAGACAATCTTAATTACATTAAGCTATTCAAATGTTGAATACGATGATTAATTGCATACCAAACATCTGTGGGTTAGAAAAACCAAAATCCAGAAAAAAACCGTTTCATATCTCAAATTTTTTTTTGGTTTTGTCTTTTTTTCCGGGTTTTTGTTCTTTCCTTCCTGATTACCATCCTTATTTTAGTATAGGACTTGGTTCTTGTAAGCGAATAAAGGTTTTCTATTCAACAGAAAGAAATGATTCTTTTGCCTTGAGATTTTCTTTATGGATATCGTGGAAAAACGAATTTCGGCTTATTTAGGTTTTTTTATATATATTTTTGTTGGTAGTACGAATGAGATTGCAGTTGTTTTTTTTCTCGTTGTGTAGAATATCTCTTTAGTGGGATCTACTTGTTTTTATAATAGGTTTAGAGAAGTTAGCCAAGCCAAAAGCTGGCGATAAATTGCTTTATATAATGAACTTTTCCACAAAATTGTCGAAGTAGTCGAATATTGGTTTTAATTCTAGAAAAATACCTATATTTTATAAAATTTCATTATTATAGATACCGATGTTGGTTGGCCTTATAACAGATAATATAAGTGACATTACCTTGAACAGTTCTGAAAAAAATATTAGAATTAGTAGCAATTTTTGGGATTTAAAAGTACATTCTTTATTTCCATTTAGGACATGTCTTTCCTTAACTGATTGTAGCTGTTCTTTCAGCCGAACCTATATTTATCATTTAATGTTCGGTGATACGGATTTGACAGGGATGAGAAATAATTTGATGATTAATAAGTCCCCGTTTACCCTGAATCCCCCTTTTGAAAACACACCGAATAAGTATCGAAGTGACTGAACTTGCCTTTTGCGAAATTTAGACAAAAAAACCTTCTTGACTTTGGGGTGGGTATATGGAAATTTACGTCCCTACGCTCCCTGGAGATATTCATCATTTTCCATTTTCGTAATTTCAGTTCGAATTTCTGAAATCCTAATTCAAGAGATGTGATAATCCTAAAACGGTTCATTTAACTCGTTATTGGAATTTTATTAGTTTGGACTGTTGTGGTTAATGAATTTCCGACAGAAGCCTTTTTGGGAATTTCTGTAATAAAATTCAACAATAATTTGTATACCTACGGAAATTAATGTGAGCAGTATTTAATTAAATTACATTTTGATTAGTTTACAAAATCAAGTCAACAATTCTTCTGTAAAATGTTTTCATGAAATTAGATCTAAATCGAATTTTATAAAACGGTGGATAATGAATTGAATATTAAGTTTATTATAAATATTTTAACTGACTGTTTTAAAGGTTTTGGATGACGATAAAATAGGAGTTCATAAGTTTTTTAAGAGAAAGAAAAACATTTAATTAATCCTTTTCAATTAACCCTTTAATTGAATTAGAGAAAACCTGGAAAATAGTGTAATTAAAATTAAAATGTTTTAAATGTTCTGTCATCTCATTTTACATTTGCTCACACGACATTGTTAAAGTCTTTTTATAGTTTACTCAAAAAAAAAAAAAACAAATAATTGCTGAAACTTTGAAACAGCTTCAATTATTTCATGCAAAAGGTATTATCCTTGGGGCTGTATCCAGTTATCCACTAATTATATTCGTGTTCAGTACAAAGTGCTTGAAAGCCTCAGCATTGTTAAAAGTGTTGAACCATTAAAATATAATCAATTATTACTAAGTTCCTGCAGAAAGACAACGGAGTAAAGTAGAAAAGTGAACTTTGAAGAAGTATTTCGCAATGTTAGACGCTGTTGAATTAACGATTCTGATATTTTTCAAATTGCAATGTATATTAGACTGTCAACTGGTTTGCAGCTCATCATTAAACATTCATGGAGTCAGTCGAACGGTGTACGAACATCTTTCTAGGTGACATTGTCTTAATGAGAGGTGAATCCTTTTCCATAAAAAAAATAAAGATATATCCTTCTGTTTGCGAGTATTCTCTCTCCATCTCTCTACTGTGGATCAAATTAATCCAAGAATTATCTCAACTGGTGTGTGTTAAATCATTGATTTTGTCTCATTAAAAATGCACGAGCCATTAACCTGATGCCGTTGAGGAAAATTTCCGGCCATAAAGTACTGAACCGAAACTTGGTCATGTCAAGTGCCATTCACAAGGATTAAAATGTACCTAGGTGGAGCAGAGGCTGTTCCCAGATGTTCAGAGAACGAGAGACCGATAGAGAGAGAAAGAGAGAAACACTGTTGGTTGGATCTTGGCTCAAGGAAAATGAATCGAATTTCCCAGATGCAGCCAAAGTACATGTATATGGTATGGTGGTCCGGGATCATTGAGAATGAGAAACTTACACTGGAAGAATAATCCACCTTCGAAATTCGGATGAACTCTCTGTGTTTTGTAAAACAGTGCTAGATCCTGTGGTTATTGGTAAATGAGAGGATCCAACGAAACTATGATGTACCAGAAAACTGAACGATAACAAGACTAAACTGGAAATTGAATGAGGACAGTTATGATGATGGAGAAGGAGCTGTTGTTTCTTTAAGGTTCAACTTTGGGGGTATGTACCCCATCTACTCTATCATTTAGTATTCTCGGTTGTAGACATTAATTCCATTTTAATGATTTTCAAGAGCAATTAAAATAATTGAATTTTATGGTAAGTGCAAGGAGCAATTAATGGATAATTCAACTCCCTTCAAGTAGGCAAATTGTCTTGTCGTCGGTTTGTGCTAAAATGATGGGGAAGTGAAAATGGTAAATTAGGGATGAACAACGTTGTGGCCAGGAGATTTTGAATCTGTTGTAAGTTTGTTAACAATTTATTTTAATCAGATTTGATAGTTTGGTATTTTCATGTTGAAGAACGGATGAATGTAAGTGTAATTAATGAATTGATAATCAAACTTTAGGTTTACTTATTTTGAATTGGAAAACTTTACAGATTAAAGTGACAGATTTATTATTAGCACAGATATTTTTTTGATGGAAAAACTTTATTATTATTCTGATGAAGATTTTTTGTTGCAATTGTTCGCATCGTGTGCAGATTAATCTACGTCCGGATAAAAATGGGTTAATGAAACCCTGAACAAAGTCAAAACTTTTCTTTGATGATGGAAAGGTCGTTTCATGTCTAAAGAGATGACATTTGAAATTAGCAAAGGGATAATCCCTTTCTGCAATTGTACACGGCTCTTTACGGTTTTAAAGGGATTACACCAATGGGCAACCTTGTTCTGAATACTGGTCTCGGATGAACATAAAATTCGTAGTTTTACAGGTGAATTTTTATAGTGCTTCATTGGTCAATGCTATTTTTTTTTATTACTATGTTTTGTTTTTGCTTGCCTTTTTTTATGTATTTCCGAGGCTAATACATTGAATATTCAGGATCGTTTCATTGATTTGAATTTCATTTGGGGGCAACTAACATTCTACAAGTCTCGATAGGCCGAAGTGGTGAAGCACTATGAAAGACAAAAATAAAAATAAAAACAAAACTTAGAATGAATTCGTAGTGCCGATGGGATTCATATTTTTCCATTTAATGTGCACCACATGAGGGAGCCACATTTGGGCCGCAAATGGGGTCCCAGGTGTGGGAGGGTGAAATAGAGGCGGGTGTACTGTGAAACATTTTCTCATCAAATGGACGGGCATGAATCGGAAACGTAACAAAGTGCTTTTAGCAATATTAGAGCAAACATGACGTTGCGGGTGGTAAAAAAGCTCATATTTATGCCGATTCATGATATTTTTTTTTGTTTCAGTTTTTTCTCTTTTCTTCACAAGTTTTTCTTTTCAATGAATTCAAATCTCTTTGCGTTGCATTTCTTGTGTGTCTGTATGTTTTTTGTTTCAATTGAACCTTATAGGCCCCAAGCCACAGAGTCACCAGCTCCGATGCAATGGAAGTCGATACTCATCGCGAAAATTGCATAAATGCAGATCTCCGCAAAACATTTAACATAACTGACACCGATATCACTGTTGGTCTACTTTAACCCTTCCGGTCTGTTTATAGCCGTGACGAGATGCTAAATTTTTTTTTTTTTATAAATAATGCAATACAATACAAGAAGAACAACAGAAATGACGCCTGTCCCCATTAGGGTTGGAAATATTCCCGGGCATCCAGGTAAAATGCGCCCAGCTTAAACCCGGGGTGTATGTCATTCGAGGCAAACAGCCAGAGTATGGAACATAAATGACGCGAGGGGGTATAAATTGCCGGGCATTATGAAGAACAAACAATGGCCCATTTATTGCCGTACAGTCACCGGGTGGAAAGCCGACAGGTAAATATGAAGCCAGTGATTTTTCCTATTCCCTTTCCCGAATAGGGTGAGATAAAGGGGAAACATTTTCCAACTGCCCCCATCCTATAGACTGAAAATCCATTGGTATTTGAAAACAACCGATGAAGGATGGCTGGTACTTCAGTACACTTTGCCTTAATATTCTATAAACTCTGCACAATACTTTTGCCCGATGATTTCCGCAATCCACATACTACACAAAAAGGGGATTTAAGGACGAAGATCTGAGTATATACTCGAAAAATTGTGTTTAAACGACTGAATCGAAAATAAAACATCAGAAGAAAGTTTATAACACGTTTGTTAATTGTTCTTCAATTACAAACACATATCAAAGGAGTTAGAAAATTATCGAGTTCCTTGAACTATTCAGGCAGACAGGTTCGATGAACTCTGTCTAATCGGAAAGATGGCGAACCAACCCCTTTTTTCAAACAGATCTTTGAAGTGGAATTGGTATGAAGATTTTATGTTTCATTTACATCAGCAAATGCAATTACTGTTCACCGGCGCATCTCTATAGACTATAGGAAAATGGATTCTTATAACTGTACACAATTCATACGCTTAAGTAATTTAAATGGATGCATCTAAACATGATTCTGGAAAACTCTGAGATCCTTGTTTTTGTTCGTAACACTTTAAATCTGATCTGTATACTTCATTTGTAGGATCTCAAACACTTCCACCTGCACCGACAGGTTCATTATCTGATCCCAGACATGTTACAACAAGGAAGAAGGACTAATGTCTTGGGGAAAGATGTTCAAGTGAATGTCAAGATGTCTAGTCTGATTTTATTCTGTACGGAGCACTTTTCACTTTATTATTTTTATTCAAAGAAATTTTTAACAATGTTAGAAAAAAAGAAAATGTTTTACTGTTAAGAATGTGGTGTGTATATTTTATAAATCGGTTTTATACAGTTCAATGTATAAAAACCAAAGACAAAATCTTCTATATATTTATCCTATTATATCTGAAACTATTACTGGAGAATTCAACCCTGTTTTCCTGATTGTATTTACATAAATAATCGTCCCGACTGAAATCAAAACTTGTAAGTACTTCTCAAATCCATTCTGAGCCATATTCATCGTCTTTATTTGAAATGTGTGCTTCTGTTTTTGTAACCCTTTAATTCGGAAATCCCTCATCGTCTACCTGAAAAAAACTTATGCATGTTAGTAACTGGATTTTTCCATTACTACTCACTTAGTTGGCTGAAATTTCATCGAATATCCCTTGAAGAAGAAAAACTAGAAATCATTTCACCTCGTCTCCTTCCGCGAATAACAAAACAACAAATAAGCTTTGATCAAAAGTAAACCTATCTCAGTTTGCAAATCGGATTTGTTTCGCGTGTAGAGAGTGAAATGTAAGCCATTTTTGCAAGGTAAGCAAAAGCGGAAAATAGAAAAAAGAAGAAGCAGGTTTCGAAACGTGAATAAAATTTCTTTTTGATATACGCTTAAAAAAAAACAAACATAGACGCGGATGATACCTTTCAATCGGAAGGGATTTGCATGTCTTTGATTGACAGAAAAGAGTGCTATTTTTTTTATTTACAAAAACACAAAAAAAATGTAGAATCTGCTTGCTTTCAGGGCACAAAAGGTGTCAGTGGCTCATTCCATGAAATTTGCTTAACCCATTGATTTTATTAGGGATGAGGATTCCTGAATAAATCTTTGTGCAATGCGAGCAGAAAAGTTTCTATTTGAAGTGCATAAATGCACTGAAGAAGAAATGTTGAAGAATCAAAAAGAGGTCCTCCATTTCTTCCTTCAATGTTTACTATGTTTTTGTGAATCGGGTTAGAAAATTTTTTTGGATGTTGTTATCTACCGTATTCCACTTCCCTTGGGATCTCTTTTATGTGAATTTTTCAACTATCAAAAGAAGCAATTTTTTAAGAAATTTACTTTGGAAAAATCGATTTTATTTTTCAATGCATGCAAATTGAATTTTATTGTGCAAACATTTTCTTATAATTTAAATATTTATTGAAAATACCTATTTATTCATTAAACATTTTATAACAAATTATCCTTATTACAAAATGTTTTTTTAAATTATGTCCACTTAATCATACATATTTGACAATTTCATGTTTTTTTTTCCGGAAACACAACATGCATTTTGCACTGTTTATATAGATTACAAATTTACAATACAAACAATGTTTCGTGATGTGGAAAGGACTCCACCGTTGAATTGGTACCAGGACTTATTACCAGAAATGAACTTCAACGGATGCAAAGTCACGTTTTTGTTGCAAATTTAATGCAAAGAACAATTGGGTGTATTTATTTTCATCTTCCTTTTCCGTTTGGTTATTGTTGTTAATTGATTTCAATTATCATGTTGATATAAGAGGGGAAAAGGATTTCATCCGTTTTACAAGAGGCAGATGTTTTTCGGTATTTTGGTTGATTTGGTTTCACAATGCGGAGTAGGTGGGGTATAGTTTGAATTACATTCTAAATCCTTTATTTCGGAAAGGAAATTGCATTGTTTCCATTTGACTGATGAGATTACAACAATAGGTACAATTTTATTTGAAAATTGGTAAAAGTATTTTTCTATTACTTGTATTGCTGAGAAAATGAATAAATTCATTTTATACAAATAAAAAAAAAAAAACAATTGGAGTGAAAAGCACCAGAAATGCAAAAAAAAAACAATTAACTGAATTGGAAGCATATTCAATTAGTTTAATTTAACGAGTTTTAAGTGATACTTAAAAAATGACACTCTTCGCAAAGTGTGTGAATATTACTGGTTGTTGTTTTTTAATTTAATTAAAAAATCATACACGAATATAATTAACATTATTATCCCACAAAATATAAATTAAATATTTTTCAATTAACTATTCTCCATTTCAATCATTCGCCTGTTAACAACCCTTTGGGGTCTTGTTAATCAAATCAGATTCATGGATGTTGAACATTCTTATTACAATAACCTTAATTAGTCGCGATTGTAATCCCGCCAAAGTTGCTCTACGATATAATTTTGAAAATTTTCCGCAACATGCTCCGCATGTATTCCTAATTAACAAAATTTAGTGAAAATACCAATAGCGAATTTGGCTTTTGAGGTAAGCCTCCCTCCCCCCGCATTCAATTCTACATGGATCAACAGGACGAAAGAGCAATCGGTCAATACAATGCTTACAATATTTATATATTCAGTTGTGTTGCAAAGCGCAATAGCAATTACGTCCTTTTTAATTGAGTGTAATTAAATGAAATGCGCTCAAGCATGAAATTCGTGAATATTTAGCATCGAGTCAAAATTATTGCAACATTTTAGTTCTTGTAACAAAGATTTCTTGCAATGTTAACATTTTTTGTTTGTGAGCAGTTATTTATTATTATTATTGTTGTTAACTTTAAATGTAACAAGAATATTTAGATTACAAGCAGTTTTTTCCGTGTTAACAATTTATAATATTAATAAGGAGATAATTAAGTCAAAATTATGATCAGATATTCAAGAACACAAAAACTTTTACTTTAAAACTGTCGTCTTTCTCTCAAATAAATTCCGTGTAAAATAAAATGTTAATAAATAGCATTTGTTAGTGCTTGATCATTGCTATTATAATTATTCTGTTTTCACACCTTCATTTGAATGTTATTTTGTAAAACATGAACAATTAATTGAGCTGAAAATTGTATCCACATACATAATGCAAATAATTTATTTTTGGTGGCAAATTAATCCTCAATGGGTATTAGCTGAATCCCTAATGAAAGGGTTGAATCTACTTCCCTCCATGCTGGAATTCCAATGTGTCCTTGTAAAGTTATTTCTGTTCGAAATGATGCAAATTATAATGGACTAAATTTGAAAAATATCAGATTTTTTGTGCATAATAGATAAATGACGGATACGAAAATATTTAAATATTTAAATAATGCACCGAACAATTATATAATCCATTGAATATATTAAATTCAAATGTCCTTTTTTTGACAATATTTCGTAATCTGATATTATTTCATTATACGGTTGAAAAAATTTCCATTTTTAATAAATTTGTAAATAAAAAATTTATGTCTCTGTGATATTAAATATTTGGTATTTGTTTCATCTTTAATTAATGCTTTAATTATAAAATTTCGCATTGAAAATAATATTCACGAAACATTAATATGTTATTATTAATTCTCTTTGAACATAGTTGAATATAATAAACAATACTTTTATGGAAATTGATATAAAACCGTTATCAACTGGATTTTGATATGAATCATTTTATTTTATATCAAAGGCTTAGTTTCAGGGGATTTATTTATTATCCCTTAGTTAAATCTGTTTTAATAGAATTATGGAAAATAGGGACTGATTTTCTTCCCTTAGTTTCTATTTTGTTGAATTTAAAATGAAGTCCCTTATTTAAAATTCTAATAAATATCCTTAAATTGGATTTGTTTATTTGCAACAACATTACTTAGTAAATAGATTCTATGTCATTTGAGGGGGTTTTCCTTGTTTTTCTTAATTTAACATGCTACATTTTGTCTGACATTTTGTTTTTTAGTAGAATCTAACAAAATTGAGAATTTGTTGTTGTTGTACATTCGATAAATAAAATACCTGAGTGAGTTTCAAATTAAACTTGATCAAATAACACAAGTAAAACCAAATATCTATGCTTGTATGAGTGTTAAAGTCTGGACATGCAAAGAAAATAGATGCAATTTTGCGCAGAATGTGATATTCTAAACCAAAAAGGACTAAGAGTTTTCCTGGTTGAACATAAGATCTGGGATGCATACTGCATAGATACCAAAGAAGATTCTAAGTGAACCTTTTGGATGAAATTTTCTCTCGTATAGAAGCGTCGATTTTCTTAAATCTAAACGAAAATAGGGATATTCCAGGAAGACGTCACGAACATCAACAACAACTATTGGAAGTGCCTTTACGTGCATCTCCAATTACTTCTTTTGGTGAAGAGCAGGAGAATTGCTATTCTATACAAAAGTGATCAAGTAACTGGGGAACCTGAAACTTGAACATATTTATGTTGTTTTTTTTTTCTCTACTGTTTTTCGAACACTTAAAACGGGAAAATTCATACTGCATTGTGCTTGTTTCATTTCCAGTCACTCCTTGTTACTAAAATGGAATCAAACAAAAATTTGAATAATTAACATTTTTATGTGATTAATGAGTTATTAAAGAAATATATATTTTCACATGGTAATTTTTCACTTTAATGTGAAATGTAAAACGGTAAAGTAATTACATACAATAATTCATTTTGTGGTATGCTTATTAAATCCCGCACGTTTTGCTTTATCTCATCGCAATACCAGCAGAATTCTCTTGTGTAATTTTGATTACCAAAATTCAACAAAATGCGCATATTTTATCTACATAAAATGTGAGAAATTTTCAAAATCCATGGCTCCTAAAACGATATCCTTTTTTTCTGCTTTTCGCTCTTCCAGTTAACCTTCATTATCCACGTGGATTCACAATTACCAAACACATAAAAGGTCACATTTCATTTATAATTTTCTTGTGATCCCCAACAATGAAAATGATTTTTTTTTTTTTTTTTTTTTTTTTTTTTGGTATATTACAAGAGTAATTTTTGGTTCGTGTATAGCCAACTTTTGGGACTCCTTTCAATTTGATTAGGATATAAGGATATATTTAAATGAAGGTACGATTTAATGAATGCAAATTTTTGTGTACCATTATTGTTGATTCAATGGGTAATTTATTATTATAAAATTATGGTAATGACGTCTACATTTAAACAATAATTAATTTCTTTTAATATCATCTGCTTCTATACAAACTTTAGGTTTAAAACAAATACCGGCGGTTAATGGTAGTAAGTCAACGGAAATATTGTGTAGTTTGTAGATATTTGTAAGAAAAAAAATGGTACATATTATATTATTCTTCTTCTTGAAAGGAGAATTTTAAAAAAGTGTTCACTGTTTTGCTTGTGATAATTAACTACCGCTGTCGGTGTCTTCCAGTGGAAGCCAGGCTTTAAGTCAACCAACCCAAGCCACTGAACTTCCCTGTAGTTTGTTCACGAATCCAAGATGTGAATTCCGAAAATGAACTCGAGCACGCGAAACGTTGTCACTTGGTTTTCCTGTAATCTCGAATATCATGAAATTCAAAACCATCAAGTTGTTCTTTTTTTTCATTATCTTCCGAACAGGTGCGCTTCAGTCGTGCTCCTTCGACTCGAATTTCAGTTTCACCTAAAATCCGATTGGTGTGTAAAAATGCAATGAACATAAACAACATAAGATAGAAGAACAATTTTCTCTATTCACATTCGCAACGGGAGATGAAGTGACAAAGAATGAAAATATTGGATACGACTCCGGAACTGTGTTCGGAGATGTGAAATGATCCACTTCTTCTCTGCAAGGATGCTCGTTTTATCTTTATTGTACTATTGATGAACTATTTTTGTTCTCTGATCCAATTTCAACAATTGATTTTTTAAATTATCAACCCTTCAAATTTCATTTGGAATTCTTATGAAATCCATGACAATCCTGAGTTTGTATTATTGTGAAATTCGCAGAACTCAGAAGAAAGAAGACAAGTATCCTAAGAATGGGAATATGATTTTGTGATTTATTAAAAAGAAACGTCCCTAAACCTTCCGTATCCAGTGAAGTAAGTTGCTTTTCAATTTTGTCAATGTTAAAAGTTATTTGTGGAATGGAAACTGCTCAACTTTATCCTTTGAACTTGGCAATCTGCCCCATTTAAACTATCCAAATTCCAAACTAAAATTTTAGAAATTGTTGTATAAGTTTATTTTGCAAGGATAATGTCTTATATATGCATGTTAAAATTCACTTGAAGATAGAAATGTTGCGGTAACTAGACTCGTCTCTCCACCAACTCCAAAAATGGAGATGTTTCCAATGACAACTTGTTCAAACTTTCATGTTAGTTTATTTTCGTTTAGTTGTGGTTTCTGTTTCTTTCCTTTTTCATTTATTGTACCTTTCGAATACTCAAGAAATTCCATAAATTCCTTTCAGATGTACAAGGATTTCATACAACGACAACTAAATATAGTAGGCTTATGTGGAGTCCTGGGAGGATACACATATAACAATTTTCATGTTAACATTTTTATTCCGAACAGTTGGCCGCCTTTCATTTTGCACAACTCATTCTGCAACAAGTTACCCCAAGGAGGAATTTTTTTAATGCATAGAAAAGTACAGTTTTCTTGGTTTCTTACATCCAAAGGCATTCGAAAATACAACTCCATTTCACCATCCACCCCCACGCCTCACAGCAACCGAATTGTATTATGCCTTGATGCAGACCGTTTCAAAATATTCCAAGGGTGCAACAACGCTATCCCGTTAACGTTGACTTGAAATAAATAAAATAAAAAAATTGGCATTCAGTAAAAAAAAAGACTACAAGGAAATTCCATCTTAAGATGAACATAAAAAGAAGAAAATCATTATTTTTTTCAGTGCACGGCCTTTTTCTGCCTCTTCTACTTAATTTATCACAAACGAGGGCAAAGGAGTAACTTTTAAGAAAGGATTCAACCTTCTACATTTTGGCCACACAAAAAATAAATAAACTTTAGCTTCTTAAGGTTTTCTACGTAATTTACTATCTTTATTTAGTGAGGAGATTTGTGGTATTCATCATTTTGATTAAATTTCAAATATATATTCAGCCTTTTTCTTATATTTTTGTAATGAAGCTTATAAAGGACCGTTATTTGATTTGACCTTTTTCAATTTTCGTAAATATATTTTTGGGTGAAAGGAATTGGAAGAACAAGTGAATCAATTTATCGCAATTTCCGTCTCAATTGTTTCATAATTTTAATCGAAAATGCTGAACGGATATCAGTGAAGTGTATAATTATAATTATTTATAATTTCATTTTTAAAGTCACATTTCAAATGAAATTTCAAAATCACCGTTTCTTTTATGTTATTTACAATTTGTTCTTTTACAGCATTTACTGAAACTCTTTTGCAGTTTGTGTTTCGCATTGAATGCTATTAATCAACATTAAATTTAGGAAATAGTGAAATTCGAATAATGAAAATTACCGTTACTTGTTAATATAAATGTTTAACAATAATAACAGGTTTATTGGCCATAGGTGATAAAATTGTTTTGTAAAATAATGTTTTCCAATTACCTTGTATAGTTAATTACATTTATCTGTGAACGAAAACATCAGATAAATAAAAATCTGTGAAATCCTTTAAACCCTCGAGCTACAGCATGTAATATAACATCCGTCCTGAAAACAGCAAAAAGAAAAACATTGCACATACAACAGCAACCCTCTTACTTTCATATCCATAACATGTGATACACAATAATTATTCATACAATACAAATTCTTTTCGGGGTGGTAGGGTTAAACAAAAATGTAAAATATGCAAACACATTGCACCAATTAATCAAGCAGAAGTTAATGTAATTAAAATTGCCAATAATTATCGAATATTAACGCTTGTTTGGTTTATTTAAGTAGCGTTTACATTGGAGTTGAAAGTGTAGGTTACAAGAGCTATAGTTGAAAAAAAAAATTTAATACAGTAATCAAATATTGTTTCATGTTTTTAATTAAATATACATAGTTGATGGATTTTTGTATGTGCCTTTTGGGATAAAATTTAGCAGGAAGTAATTACTGGATGTCTCAGTATTGAATACTGTTTTTGTTTTTTAATTAAATTTACTTGAAGTTTTAATTCGAAAATTTTACCGTTTGCAACTGTAAAATCATATTCATTTTAATTTGAATTTAATTTTTAAAGTTTTTCAATAATTGTTATTGAAGAATAACTCATATCATAGAATTTCTAAAATTGGTTGAGATTTAAAATTGAATATTTTCCTATCTTAAGATTTTCTACTTTGAAAAAAAAAGATATGTATTGTATATTGCAAAATTATGTAACAAACAAAATTACTTGCAAATTTCCCCAACTTTAATGGACCCAAACAAAAAAGTCCCTGAAGTAAAACATTGTTTCTAAAAACTTTTACTTTTTCTATCTACATGAAAAAAAAACACAAAACTGTAACTACATCATCCTAAATGACTCAGTATTCTTGAACACTAAAACAATTTGTTGGAATCCTGTAACGATGGCATACGCCCAGGATCGGATAAGAGCCAGTTTTTCAGGTACGATAAGGACTAATTTGTATCCAATCATCACCTCATTTGGGGTTCTTATATTCACACCTCGGATACAAAGTGAAATTTTCACATTGGTAGCTCAAGAAAAAAGATTGAGGAAAATTGTGAAAATATCCGAAAGTGATTTCATCTACGTCACACACGTCAACGTTGTTGTTGCTTTTTTGGCGCTCTTTTAGTTTTTTGCAGCATCCATTCTGGACCGAAACCTCATTCACGTGTTTTTGTCAAGTGAAAATGATGAATTACAAGAGATGAAACGGCGATAAACTTCAGGCAAACTCTTTGCCTCTCCTCTGCTCCTGCTGCCTGGTTTTAAGTGAGCGAATAAAAGTTTTTGAAACTTTTCTCTTATATTGTTTTTTTTCATTGGATTTCCATTTTTTTTTTTTTTTTTTGTGTGAAGGGAAATTATTGCCCTAAAGTTAAGCTGGCGATGGAAGTTGCCACAGACTACTAAGGATTCAATAAATCTGTCCTCAGGGTGAGGTATGATTTCAGCATACACCTGTGGATTGAATTTACTTAAGGATGATGCGAGCATTTTTTTTAAAAGTTTGTAATAAAATACAGAAAAGTTCGCCACTTGGTAATTGGAATTGAATTGTGTTGAAATTTTTGCATCTCCTGAGAAATCGGTTTTCCTCGAACTTCCGGGAAATTCTTTTGTTCTTACGCTAGTATAATTTAAAATAATGTTCACTTGCAGAAGAGTTAATAGAAAAAGTGCACTAAATTTCAACAAAAAGTGCTGTAAATTTGTGTGAAAAAGAATTAATCTTATTGCGTTAATTAAAGTATTTTTAAAAGTTTATCACTGTGGTTATCCTGAATAACTTTGCAGGACATTGCAATGTTTGCCACTTGAAGGATATTTACTCTGTGTTCAAACACAAATGAATTCAGCAATTCCGGAAATTCGATAAACGAGAATATGCGAAATTGTGATTGGGTAAATAAGTCCCTTTCAATTTTTCGATCTCTAATATTTTGTTGATTTGCAAATCCACTTAAACTGAACACATTGAACAATTCACTTTATTTACAATATTGAATGGTATTTTTTGTAGTTTCAAATCAAAATTTTCATTGGGCTTGTTGAAGGATAAAATTTTATAATTGAAGAAGTTTTGTTATGCCAATTAGTTTCATTTATAAAAATAATAGAAGAAAAAGTTGTGTTGGTATAGTGTCAGATTGAATCAAACTAAAATTGGAAATTCTTAAATAATTTTGGATCTATCACACTCAAGATTTTTTTTTAGTATTTGAAGTTTATTCGGGCATTACTATTTAGTCTAATATTGTATAAGAAAAATATACAATACCAATATAAATGAAGCGAAATCGCTGTTTTGGAAATAAAAATAGAAAAATCAGTGTTAAAACAATTTAATATTATATGTGTGTATATTTATTAAATATTATTCATACATATAGCTTTCATTACAGAACAATATTGAACAATATTTTTTTTTTAATAAAGCAAAACAATAAGTAAAACTGATTAGCAAAGAATTCGATATGATTGATTAGGAATATTTTTTGATTGATTAATGGAAAAGATTGAATTGAATTTATTTGGTTTATTGCGATAATGTTGATGGCTTTTATGCTGATTGTCGAAAACATATCCTTTCGGTTTAGTACGTTATTGATAGCTTCTGAATCACAAATCTTTTATTTCTTCCTCACTACTTTCTATACAATTTATTATAATATTTTTTGTGTAGTATAATTTCTATAAAGCATCTTTCAGTTCCAGGAAGACGAAGTAATAACAAAAACCGTCTATCTTAAATTATCGACGTGACTAATGAAAGTTGTTATCCTTTCAAGAGTAGTTCCTCAATGAATTGATATTTTGCACGCGTCCTTCTAATCTCAGTTATTTATTTTTCCCCTACGTAGCCAAAACAAAAATAGTCAAGCGCAAATATATTGATTTTAATGTCATTTACAGGATTCCATTATATGAGCATCCTTGAGACCATTTCAAACGTTGTAATAACAAAACAACTAGAAAACTCAATTGTTATTTTAGATCACTGAAATTACAAATTGAAAAAAGAAAAAAGGAAAAGAATTCAAGTTTTATTCATATTTAGTTTACGGTTGAACAAAATCATTTTGCACCTTCAAATGACGGTTGAATTAAAACAAATCATTGCCTTCAATCGCGGAAACAATGGAAAATTTATTATCTGCAAAAATCGCACAGAATACGTTAACAGGCATGAAATCGATTTTCCGCACTATTGAAATGTGAATTCTATTTGGATAGAAATAGCGGTAATTTCCTTTCCATATCGACGATCAACGTGAAGCAGGTTGAGTGTAATTTTTATCGTTCACTGTAAAGTCCTTTGTATTTAACCTTCATTGGATGAGATGGGGATTCTGGGGTAGGCAGGCGAATGGATTAAGTGAATGATGAATTTAATGCTTCAAGCTGATATTTCAAGCAGAATCCTTCAATTGGCGCATACAATGTAAGTTCGTTACAATCATTCGCTTGACTGAATTCATCTTGCATTAAATCATTCAATTGGTGTTCGAAATAATTCGCTATTGTGTGTTCGGAAAAATCAGAAACGAATGAACCGAATGCCTAAAAATTTCCACTACAGTTCGGTTCACCCCTTTTTCCTAACAAGTACGAAACTGCAAATATTTCCCTATTGCAAAATGGAAGACGGTATAATAAGATTTATCCAGGAGTGATATTTCGTAAAGAAAAAAAACACAAATTTTTGTACCAGACACCGGCAGTCTTGCACGAAATTGAATACCACCTACATTGCGAACCTTCTAGGAAAAATGTCAGCCGCCATCTTTACGCGAAAAGGATGCTATGACGATGGGTTAAAATTAAATATAAATCCATAAATCTCTGGCAAAGTTGAGTTTTTATCGTGAAATTGGATAAATTCCCGCTAGTATGAACCTACATAAAACATTCATCATTGTGGGTACTAAGGAGTTTTATGCAGATAGATCATAGAGATAGATCATATCTTGACTTGGAATTTCCGCAAGGAATGTTATTTTACACCTGATATCATCGTATCCTTCCATAAAGTGCTCCTTTCTCCCTGATTTACTTTGCATTTCCATCCTCATTTGCTAAAGTATTTCTGTTGTTTTCTTGTTTTATTTATTTATATTTTTTTTTTTCAACTTCGTAGCATTCGTAATATAAGATGGAATGTTTAGAAATATCCCTGAAATATTCAAGGATGTTCAAATCACAAATTATCATCGTGTTGATAGACAGATATACAAAGGGAGAAAAGGGGAGGAGATAAATTAAGGATGATGGGAGTAAAGTGTTTAAATTTGTTACACTGTTGCAGACTCATCTGTCTATGTCCTTCCTTGTCCGGGAATTTGCAAAGACACATTTACCTTTTCTCGTTCCAGGAAACAAGTGAAAATTCCTCTGTGTTGGTGTTTTTCTATTTGGTTTTTCTCATCTTCTCAACGAAATGACACAGACTAGAATGTGTGCGTTTGAAGAATTTTCATGCGGGAAATATTCCACAGAATTAATGTAAAATATTGCAAAAGTGTTTTAATTTGTTGAATTACGAAGAAATGTTTCCATATTTTATTAATGTGTTACCAGACTGGAATATATATTTTGGATGCTGAAGGAATAATTATATTCCTTTTAGGATGATTTACTTCCCTTCTCTTTATTTTACAGCTGAAAATAATAATTTGTGTATTTTTCATATAGTTTTAATATAAAATTTTGGATAAACAATCTTAAATATACAGATTGAGAGCGTTACCCGACCATATATGACGTGGCAGTCAGCGAAAAAACACTCAACAATCTTCAAGATGTCTTATTACTAATTAATAACAATTGTTCAAACAGAATTTTCTTTACAATTTTGAATTGAATTATGTGAAAAATGTGTATGAAAAGCTTTGAATTGAATCCGTTGAAAGTTATGGAAATTTTTTTGCGTACAAAACATTAGACATTCTCAGTGTAGATGATGACAAGTCCTTCAACCAATAGTGGTACTCGACCCATCTAAAGTTTCCTACCTTCTAGGTAGATGACACTGAAGAGTTTCGGCTGAGATAATTCACTCCTTTGGCACACTTTGTCGGTGAGAATGTTTTAATTCAAACGCATCAAGGCCTATGCGAGGACGACAGGACAAAGAAAATTGACATGCTTGAGTCCCCTACGAATATCATTCGTGTGGAATAGATCCACTTCGTCGACCACCTCCGCACTCATGTATATACATTATATGTGTACATACCAACCTGGCACATGACGATAAACTAGCGTCATTCATTTGTTGTTTGTAATTTCACCCTTCATGCCGCCTTATCTTTGTCAACATCTCCTCTGCCTCCGCCTGACATCAACTATCTTTGTTCACAGCATCATGTCATATTCATCTGGATGATATGACGAGAGGGGGATGGTTTTTCATGTGAAGAAGGGGGCATTAGTTGTATACTATATGAATGAATGAACAACGCATGAATACATCCCAGATGCACTGCAAAACACCCCCGCTCAAACAACAACAAAAACTATAGAAATCGCATGCTGTTACACATGTCGCGCATCGTGCACACTATGAAGTCACCTGAGGGAACTTCTCACCTGTCCCCAGTGCACCCTGGCATGCTGCTTCTGGCGGGTACTCAGTGCACTTTGCTTGTGATGACGTGCGACGAACCGTGACAGTGTGCGGGGAATCCCTACGGTTACCTTTCCAACGTCAGAGCAGGCAGCGGCTCAAGAGCAGCTCAAGCCACAAGTTCTTGCTGCTGTGAAGCTCGCACATCCGGCATTTCGGCTCAGTTTCAAATTTACCTTGCCGCAATTCGGTTCGTGTCACAGTTCGTAACTAATGTCCACACTTTCATCGTGGCAGGTCACGACGGCAACACAATTCATCCGGTTCCCCCAAAAACACTATCGTCGTACCAACCCCCAAAAAACAGGAGTATCATCACAAACTCCGACGACGTCGTGTATACTGTAACCTGGTGTGGTCCAGACGATCGTGATCCCCTTTATGAGGGCGTAAAATTTAAATTCGAAGGGATTCAAGTGATTGCAGACGCGCCCTCGTTTAATTAACTTCCACGAGTGTACCTTTTGTGTATCCTCCTCCCAGCACTCTTTTCCCTTTCTCAAGCCCATTCCGAAATGCCCCAAAGACCCTCTGCAAAAAGTGAGTTCGCAAGTTCCTCCTCAACGATGTAATTAGCCTAACGAAGCTGTTCGTGCTGCCTCCTGGTGTGTCTATTCTTGCCAATTTGTGTAGTGCTACTTCCGGGTCCTGTGTCTACTATCGTCCCGGTAAACAAATTTTAAAATTTCTCTCACGGTCAGAACCTGACAGGGATTCTCTGCCACTGGCACTATATAGTGGTGCTTTCTGTTGCGAACATTTTCCCCCAAAATCCCTCATGCTGCCGGGTCCTGATGGTTTCGGGCTTAAGTGCTGGACAATTGAATTAAGGATCCTCGGAGGCGTCTCCTGGCTGAAGAATGCGTTAACATTCGGAACGCTGCCAAAAAATACCGAGATACAGAAGGACAACTCTAAAAGAATTTTCTCCATCCAATTTCAGGTCAGATTACGTCTAATGATAGAAATAAAAAAAATCTACAACATCTGAAATCCTTTACTTGAAAAGAGCAAATCCTTTTTAAAGTTTATTGCTAATATAATTAAACATTTTTTACTGTCTTTAATTTGCCCAACTGTCTTCAGCCTAAAATGTTTAAAATTAAACTGTGATTTTTGCAAAAAGTTTTTATTGAATGTTCTTGCATCGTTAAAGTTGGTTGGGAGGGTCCTTCTGGAATTCTGGAAGTGTTGTTTTCGTTTTGTTTCAGAAAAATTATTTATTCTTATTTCTGCTTGTTTTCAACTAAATCATTAGGAAAAATTGAATAAGAAGTTTTTTGTCAGGATATTTAACTTCATTTTTCGAAAAAAAGATTTGTCCATTCAAATATTCATGCACAAATTCAGATGATTTGAAAGGAGTTTTTTATATAAATAATTGAGTTAAAATAAAGTCAAAAACATTATTCAACAGTAAATAACTTGAATTTTGATCTCATTTGCTGTGCTTGTGTTAAAAATTGAAATAATTTTACTGGAATGTTTTTAGTTTTGTAGTGAACAGATTTCTGCAAACAATTTTAAAAGTAAGATAATTTTGGATGTGTTTTCATGGTTCTCGATTTTCTGTGCAAAAATTTTGGTAAAAGTTTTTATACTGCATTATTCCTAAAAATATTTTAAATTACATTATTTCTGTGTTTTTAAAAATATGTTTTGTGGAACAACTTTTTGATATGCATACGTAAATTCTGGATAGTTGTAGGTATGTGGTTTTTGCTACCGCAATAATAATTATTAAATTATATTTATCTTGGTGGAATTTCTGAATGTAAGTTTTTGATTATGACACATTTCCATGAATAATGTAGATGTTGTTAATTAGTTAATTTGTTAATAATAACTTCATTGAAAAATTTTCATCTAAAAACGCATGGTGGTTTTTGAAATTCTTCTGGGAATTGAAATTAACTGTTTTATTACATGAAGAAAAACAATTAAATTGCAGAAACAACAATATTACTTGAAACTGTAACAAAGTTGAGAAACAATGTCCGACATTTTCTCAATTTTGTTTTTGCAATTTAATCAGCTACGAAATTTCCCATCGTTATTTCAATCTGTTCATTTCTGAAGATGCTGCACAATGACAACATCAAAATGTTTTTCTTTCAACAGATACCGCGATTTAAACAAAATGAACTAATTGAATTCAATTGAACTGGAATGCTATACCTATTTTTGTCAGTTGTCCGACAAAGGTGAATAACATTTTGATTAACAAAATTTCACGGTTCTCTTCTAGTCAAACATAATTTTTTCTTGTCGTTGAATTATTGCAATTTGCAACTATTTAATTATCTGAAAAAAAAATAAAAAACAATGTGGTTTAGATATCTTTTTCACTAATTGCAATAAACTTTAATTTTCACTTTAATATTTATTGCAGACGATTCTGTACCTTCAACTACAAGCGTTACGTGCACATCGTCAAAGTTTTTTTTTCTATTTAACAGAAAAATTTTCTCTTAGTGCGGGGGTGGCACGAAATTGGCCTCAAAGAACTCATTATTTTTCTTGGTACATCTGACTTCCCAAGAGTTGATACGTCGGAGAAATCTCTAATTGCACCAAGTTCTGCTCTATGTATGTGTGTAATTTTTTTTAAATTTTTTTTCTATCTTGTTCTTGTGGGAAACTAACTTCAATTGTTTCATCGAGTTTGTTTAGTTCGGTGGGGTCTTTAAACACAAACCGGACAAGGCTTTTATATATAGTACAGGAAGACATTCAACTTCGATAACACATGTCTGTATATAGATTGCTTTTTTTATTTCTTTTAATTTCTATAGTTGAAAAGTCTGTTTTATAGAGAAAATTTCCAAGGATTGTGTGTGGAGGGTTTTTTTCGTTGTTGGGTATTTTTAATTTATTGCAGAGAACTTTCTTTAGTCCTGTGATTACAACTTTAAGAAAAGGGTTTAAGTAGTTCAACTGATTTATGTAAGAGAAATCCAATTAAACAGCTCAGGTTTCTTTGTTCTAAATGTTTTTCGCAGTTTCTTGTTGGAAGAAACATAATGAAAAAGCGGAAAATTCATAACTGGAAGTTTTTTCGTTTTGAAGACAATTTTAAATATTCTTGTTAGTATGGTAGAGAATTAAGGCACTTAATATAAGAAAATACATTAATTTTCAAGACAATACATGCCATAGTTCTCGTGAGAGAATTCCGCTCCTACTGCGTGAGAATTATATTGCTCTATTGAGAGAATTTAGAGTCACCGGTTTTCAGTCATTTAACGAGTTCAGGATATACTTATACATTTCTGGGACCATGGGTTTATAATATGCTTAAAACGATTTCATTAAATTGATATCATTACGTCATACGTGCTCCCAAATTTCGATTCACTTTATCCCGCCTGCATTGAAAACTGCTGGTGTTCGCATTTACCAAAAGATTTGTCCGAATTTCGCCTTAAAATACTTGTAATTGAAACATGAAAACGATCACTAATTTTTCTGATTATGTACATTTTCAGAAACCCGGAATTGAAAGACAGCAGCAGTTGTACTCGAGAACTTCACATTCATTGGTTGTGCAACCCCAAAAGAAGGATAATTTCACCATCATCATAATCATCATCACAACTTGTAAAGATTCCTTATTCATCATAACGAATTTCCGGGATAGTGAACAGTAATCAACAAAAGTGATACCAAAAATACCGAAAATTTTCAATACTGAAGTCTTACGCCTATTCCACCTCCTCCCCGCCCAAACCATCGGCATTAGGAAGCAATTTCAGCAAAATTTTCTCCAACATATCCAGAACTCCAGCCGGTGTACACTGCAGATAAGCTGACTGTGGTTGAAGTATATCAAGCTCGTTGGCGAAAAGGGGTGCCATTAATATTTATGAACCATTCTACATCCATAGCCTACAAGGAAAATTTTCAAAATTTTCCATCCTTGAAATAGGAGATCTCATTCTAAGTAAAAAAATCAAAAAAATAAGGGAAATAAGGAACGAAGAATTTCTAGAGAATTTGAGAAAAGTTGTCTGCTGCTGCACCATCTCAACAGATCTCTATGCAGCATCTGTGTTATCCTTATACGAGCGCACAAATCATCTGCCTCTCGAATTTCTAGTTTGGCTAAGGATGAATCTTTAACCACAATCAGATTGCAGAAATCGCGTGTTGTACAAGTGTTCGGGTTTTTGCAAAATTTGTTATCCAGTGAAATCGAGAGAAAGTAATTAAAAAATATCAAGAAATAAGAAAAGTGCAAGAGTAAGCGACTCGCAAGTGTTGTTTTATTTTTACGATTGTGTTGCATCCTGTGCCGTCTCAATTGAATGTTGTTTGCATGCATGTGATGTATTTCCTTAGGAGGTAATACATGTGGATACGTATCCTGAATCTACTCTGAATTTGGACTGGTCACGACGGAATTCAGCCAGAATGTTCATTCAAGGATATTATTTCGGATTCCTTGTAGTGGTCTTTGTGTTTCAAGGAAGCATTGCAGCAAAACGTGAGTATCCTTGCTAATTAATTATTTTCTTAAATTCCCTATTGTTTAAAATGTAATCTATTTTCCAAGTCTTACTGTCACCATTTGCAGCACTTGTCTCCTTTGTTATTACAAAGTTTCAGAATGAAAAAAACTTTGTTTACCTTTTCAATTTCTCCCTTCGCGAATGTGAATGAAAAGGACACAGCTGACGCTAGATTTAATATTTTTATTAAAAAAATGAAGAATATAGCTTAGTAATCATAAATCTTTTTGCAAGGCATACGGAACGTGTTCCTGTTCCAATTTTCTAGGCTTTCTTGGATATCCTAAAAGGACTTATATAAGTTACAACTGGTCCTTAAGTGTTATTTATTGCGGAATAATGATTTCAGAATTGTCGCGTTCTATTTTTTGTTCATTTTTCAGGGATATTAGCGGAAATACGTCAGAATAGAAGTGCTATTTAAATGTCCTAGTTAAAATTTTATTAAAAATTTTAATGAAGAAATAACTTTTAGTGAAGTTTTTGTTTCAATTTAAAATCAAAGCGTGAAGTTAAATCCACAGTATCAAGGATACTGTTTGAATATATCGTCGGAATGGTTTAAATTAGTTTTTTTTTTAACCCAATCCTCCACAAAACTTTTCTAATGACTTTAGGTACATTCTTATAATATAAACACAAAAATAAAAACCGGCAGAGTGCAATAAAAAATGGTGGTAAAGTTTTGATATTTATGATGCTATCAAATGCAATCCTTTTGCAACGTTAAGAATTAAACTTTTCAGCTAATATTTTTTCCCAACTAAAAACCAATAAACGGTGGATATTAAACAATACCACAAATACATATATAGTTACATATAAATAACTAAAACTATAAATGCTAGTTGCAAACTTTTTAGTTGTTCCCATTTTAGGGGTGCGGAAACTGCAAAGATTTTGGCTTAAGCCCTTGGTGACAATTGTATACACACCATAAAATTCACTTGATTACCACCGGTAATTTAATTTAATTTTCTTTCTCGTAAAGACCACAAATACGACCCTTGTCGTCAATTCAATTTGAACAAACTAATTTTCTTCTGTTTTGTTAACTTTTCATGGTGAATGTTTTCAATTGACCTTTCTTTCTTAAGGGTTCAACAAATTTTGTATCAACATAAAAGTTTTCCCCCAAAAGTTGATTGCTTCTGTAGGCTTTAAAAAGGTCTTTTTTTTTTTATTGTTTACCTGTCTCATGAATGGACATACAGAGGCAACGGAGAAGAATGTACAGTGTACACCCTTTCTCCCCCAGACCTCCACCAAATGAACCAAAATTTTAAATAGAAAAACTTATACATACCTAAATAAAAGCAAAATTCCAAGTTCAATAGTACTTTACAGAGGAAAAAAAACCAAATTTTTTTTATTAAAATAATTTTGGACAAAAGCTGACCCTTTCATAGATGTTTCCTGGCTGCTAATTCCCTCTACAGTCCTCTTAGGCTCCAGCAGACCGGAACGAAAGGCATCTGTTGCCATGTTCAATCGTCAATTCAAACGAAAATATGTCCTTCGCCGGCGTCCACGTGTTTTGCTGTGACTGCAATCGAATTTAGTTCATGTCTAATGTTTATATTCAACCCCCAAAGAAGTTACTTGAGGGATGAGAAGGGATTGGGATTTGGAATTGCCTTTGGCTATGGGTCGAGCTCCATCGTCTGCAAAGATGAGCAAGTTTTTTTTTCGAAAACGAAATCCTTTAGTATAGATCCTTTGACACAAGGAATGAGAGCACACAACCGAATTTCCACATCGTTGAACCAGCGGAAAGAAAGGGGAAAGTACTGACAGAGTTTGTTTGCACTCAGGTGAGACATCCACGTTTTCTTCTTTTCCTTTTTTTTTTATTATTATTACATACAATACAATTTTTTTTTACCCATAGCCGCGGTCTTACATATGTGTTAATTCCCTTCCGGTGGTTGGTTACGTCTCAATTTCGATCGAGACTCCTTTTGGCTGTGCACGAAGATTCCTCCCCCTTTCTGGCTTTACTCGAAAGAAGCTCCTCGTCCTTTAAAGTGCTCCCATTTATTCTCATGCGGTTTGTGGTTGTTGTTGTTGGAGTTGCTGTTTTTTTCCCTACTTTTTTACTCTATTGTTGCTGTTCGTGTTGTTGCTGTTGTTGTTAGTGTTTGCTTCAAAGATACCTAGCCAATAAATTGAGGAAAAATTTAATCTGGGATGTGGTATAATTCGGTTTTCGGTATGTTTCCTTGCGTGTCAGGATGTGGCGATCTGCTGGAATTACGTTTTTCCACATCCCAAATGTATTTTGTACCTACTGCATGTTTTTTCTTTTATATTTATTTATGTTATGTTTCATTCTTTCCGTATCACATTGATTTTCAGTTTGACTGTACTTGTATGGGTGTTCATTAATTATAACTGAACCACACCAACAAGAAAAAAAGAAAAAAGAAACTAAACAAAATATACACCAGGATATGCGTGGAATTGTTACTTTTAGTATCAGATTACGTCCGTTGGTACCGGCAGAAAAGATATAAGATAAACACAGTCCAAAATAATATGTTCAGTATGGTTATTCAGATATTCAGGAGTGTAACATAGATTGACGATTGTTGGTTTTTGTCTTTTTGAAAATGGTTTTTGTTTTCTTTTTTAATAAAAGTCCTTCCGGGGAAATTCACTGGTCATGTTGAATCATGATTTCAATGGGTAATGTGACAAATGTGAGGATAACGTGACATTGTCAGATTAAATTACTGTCACTAAAAAGGATTAAATGGTAATTGGGTCAAATGCTTAGGGTAAATAATTAATTACACATTTGCACATCTGTTCAATGTTTAATTAAGCAATTTTTTCTAATACAATTAGTTTTGTGAGTTGTGGTAGAACGAAGTTATTGTTACATTGAATTTTTGTGAAATTATTTTACTGCAAACTAGAAAACAGTAAAAATGTAAAAACTATTTTCATGTAATTTGTGCAAATAACTGAAATTAAAACATTCTGCGACAACTATTAGAAGTCATTTTAAAATCTTTCCTGATCCTATAATTTGTTTTTTTAAATTACAAGCCTTTACGGTTTTCCATAATCATGAAAAATATCTGAGTATTAAAAAAAAAAAATACTGTTCACGAAAAATCATTCTCTTACTCATGCTAAACCACATGGCACAAAATTACCTCAGGTAGGTACTTTAGTTACTCAGCTCTTTTTTCGGGCAAGCAATAAAGCAAAAAGTTTATTAAAAAATAAAAAAAATAAAATGAAGTGAACAGAAGTAGAGGAACAGAAAAACAAAACACAGCCAGGGAAAGAATATAATCGGAAAGAATTCGCGTGAGAACTCAATGACTTGAGGTAGGCTCTGAGCACCAAAAATGCAAATTAAAATACTTCACCGATGTAATCACGATATTAGCGCAAGTGTTAAACACATTACAAATGCTTGAGAGAACCGCGAAAATGAAAGAAACCATCTTCACGCGATCGTTTTATCTATGTGTAGGTGGAAGGGGGAAGCAGGAGAGGAAGTTAGAATGGCACCCAAATCCGGCCGGCAAAAGACCATTAGATCGCCATGAACCGGAAGGGATTGCCTCTGCCGCAAACGATCACCAGACCAGAACGGAATTAAAAGTTCACACGACACGGGGGTCATGAGAATCGTGCGTAAGACGAACTTTGGTGATTAGTGTACATTTTTGCACTAATTAACAGTCGCCGCGCGAACAAAAATTAAAAAAAATAAATGATTAAGGGCGACCGACTGACGGTCATTAACGAGATTTATGTCAATTGCGTGAGGGATGTCTGAAATGTGTGGATGTGGGTGGTATGTAGGTATGTGTTCTTGACCTTGAATCTATCAAGTACTGCCCAACAAAGTTCTGATTTTTCAAGGACATCTCCACTCTATATATTACGTAAATTCAACCATGATTATTTTTTCCCTGAAGGTTGGCTTTACATAGGAAACATTTTGGTAGACAAATCCAACCTTGTCCTTCTCTTCCCAATTGACTTTTTCACATCCTGGAAAGATGCTCTGCATGACTTTGGTTCTTTAACATTGGTAAAAGTTTTGCTTTTCTTCAGAATAATGTTGTAAAAGTTTATGAAGAAGAAGAAGAAGAAGTCGTCCTGCATCCTTAGGAGCAATATCCATCAAGCAGTCAGAAGGTAAACTTCAATTAGCCCCAGCAATTGGATGCCCTCTCGTCCTGTTTCTGTCTGCAGCTGACAAACTTCATACTTGTTACTTAGATCCGTTTATGCTATTAAGGATAATGTGATTTATAACGAAACTTTCAAAACTGCAGTTATATCCAGAAACCACTTCTGACATAAGATTTTACGTTATCTTTGCCAGTCGCCCGCACCACGCAATTCAAAACGAAAGGATTGCAAATAATACGACTGTATTCCTTGGTTATTTAATAACATTTTCCAACGATATATTGGATTCTTGTGCTTCATGTCAAGGATATAATAGTGGTTTACGAGCAATGCCAGATTATGGGTGGCAGCAGAACCTTAATGTGTTTTTGTTGTAATACGCTAAAATTCCTTGAGGGGTAAAAGGGTTGAAGGTGTATCTATCTCTTTGTATTTTCTGTCTGGTTTTCGTTTTGCATAAGTGAATGTTTATATCACTTGTCAACCTGTCAGGAGCTACTTATTCGCAAGAAGTCCTTATTTTATGCTGCACAAGGATCATATATGCAGTGAGCATCGCTATTGTTGGATTGAGGAAAGTTTGTCTTACGGATTTGATGAGAAAACAATTATAGAAATTTAAATCACAGATTCCTGCGGGGTAGAGGAGATGAAATGGATTCCATTTGAAAGGTGTATTTTTCCTGTGATGCAACGGTGGAGATATATCAACTGTATTTAATTAAGATAAAAGGATGCTGTGAAATAATTTCAAGTGGAAAATGAATCTCATCTGGTGTTGAAGGATTCCAGGTGTGAAAGAAATGAATTCAGGTGTTTAAATCAATGCGAGAGCTTTTCAAATTTTATTGGTCTGCTTCGGGAGAAATTGTTAAGTAATATTTCAATCAGTTTTCTATATAAAGAAATGGTTCAAATGTAACAATTCCTTGCAATTGTTCAACAAAATTAGCAGTTTTGAAAATGTATACCAAAAAATATCAATTTCAATTATTCTCTCAAATGTTCATATCACAGTATATTAACAATTGTTTTCCATTAAATTATAATTTTTAACATCCCTTTTGTGGATCCATTTTTATCATTTAATTAAAGTCCCTGTAATTGAATGTTAGTAACCTGGAAAAATATTCAACGAACACCATGAAAATATTAACCTTTTTATACTGTGTGTTTTCTCGTATTACCCGTACATTCCTGGTTTTATTTACGTCCCCATTTTCTTTTTTTTTGTTTTGTTATAGAATACAAGACCCTGAAAAATACGCGTATAATGTAAACATACCTCTCAAACATCACGTACACAATTTGAAATTTCAAATCCACGTTTTACAGATTACATCTCTTTTAGGCATACAAATAAAATATGCTAGATTAAAGTTTCCTTTGAACCATGTTGTGTACTTTTTATGTTTATTTTTGCGGGAGATTTCATGACATCCTGTATTTGTATACGCTTAGAAAGCTGGAATCCTTGTAATTTGCCGTTGTTGAGTTTACACGATTAGTTTTATTTTTGGGTGTTTTTTGTGGAGTTGAAATTTGCAATGTTTGAAGTTTTCATTTTGAAGTACTTTACAAGTACTTCGTGGCTTGAAAGAGTTCACATTTTTTGTGATGGTATTTTAATGGGAAAACTCAGTTGGGTTTGTGGAAAACTTAAGGTCATGCTGCTTCTTAAAGTTCGACCTTGATGGTAGCAGGTATAGCATTTTTACTCGCAATTCAATAATACGTAGGTATTGAGAATTTTCATAAAGTTGAAAATATTATTTTGGAAGCCGAGTGTCCTTTAGAAACCGTTCTTTTTTTTCCAAGTAATCCCACTCTTGAAAATACAATTTGTAAATAAATCCTCTTGAAAACTATACATTATTTTCTCGGCAATATTTCATGTTTGGATTTATAACCACCTTCAAACCTTTTTCATCTTCACGTATCAGGATCTTATCCCTGTTTTGTACATAAACCCAAAATAGTAGGAGTAAAAATCATAAAACTCCAACGTCTATATTTTGAAGTGGAGCCTCGTGGTTGAAATAGTCGAAAACTAGGAATTTATCATAAATTAAATATATGTCTGCTCCCAAGGATCCCAATACACTATCATCCTGGAGGCAAAGTTCTTGCAGCGTTGGGAGCATGCAGCACGTTTTTGAAAAATAAATTTTCATGAAATATGGATCTGAAAATTGTAACACCAATTTTCCAAAATGGAAGACTGTTTTTCTTTTTTTTCCTACATCTTCATCCGAAAATATGCAATACTACAGGAAAATTATCGGTAAATTCATGCAAGAAAATTCCAATAGCATTCATTGGATAGGAAAATTTGTTTCTGAAAAAGAGTAAGATGCGCACAAAGTAATGTGTTGTCTAGTTTGGCAACCCCTTTGAGATCCACTCACGTTGCACTTACAAATTGAAAAGGACGAATTTTCTTGAATATCGATTCATAGATTCGTTGCATTATGATTGGTTCCTCATTTCACTTCCGTAATGTAATTCCTCTTCCCATCAATACCTT
Organism: Leptogaster cylindrica; assembly: GCA_963082835.1. NCBI lineage: Eukaryota > Metazoa > Arthropoda > Insecta > Diptera > Asilidae > Leptogaster > Leptogaster cylindrica. The sequence goes on from OY720107.1 coordinate 32,597,439, forward strand.
GTTCCTAGTTCCTGCATCCATGGAAAGACATCTCTACATGATTTTCAAGCATTGATAATAATGCAACTGCACATGCATTTTGACACTACCCGAGGGTTCGTTTTCTCTACGAAAATTCAAACGAATTTCAATGTATCCTGAGTGCCACTGATTCAGTCATATTTTAGAGGTTCAGGTCGAAGTATACTTCCTTTTTCGGCATGAATGGAAATAAATCAAGGAGTCATGATTTGAAATTTTGATAGTGATGTGTGGAGGGGATATGCTCCTGACAGTGCAACCCATTTATCTCTTCAGATTGATTTCAGAATACTGTGAAAGAACCGCTAGAAGGGTTTTATTCAGTTCAAACCTCAGTCATTCAATGTGGCAAAATCAATTTTTTTTTTCTGCAAAGAAAAGGATGAAAAAAACTTGGTGCTTGCAGATGTACTCTTGATGAACCGAACAAGCATTTTTATTTGCTTCCAAACATTTGTTAACGAACAAACATGAAAAATGGAAACGAAATGAACACAAAAAGGGCGATCTTTTGTATATTGTATAACGGTAATGGAATCTTAATTTACTTGGGAACCATTTTTCTATCTAATTAATGTTACTGGAATAATTAGGGTTGTTTTTCGTTTTTCGGTGAGAAATATTGATTACATTACTTTTTCGAAATGAGTGCCCAGAAATTTTATCCAAGGTAGATAAAGAAGTGATAAGGGAAAGGGGGACTACCTGGGGTGAAATAAATTCCGTTTTGGTCACACTACATCTAGTTTTGTGTCAAGAGCTGCTCAGGTGTAACCACGGCGATCAATTCCAGGTGAAACCCTACACGAATTTCACGTCTCGAATTGCAAAGCAGTTCGAACAACAACACCAACCACAACAACTGAAATAGCTTCAGAAGCAGTAGTCAGAGGTTATGAGGACGGAAGAAGAAATATAAAGGTAGAGGGGGAGCCAGAGAATTAAGGTATTTTTACTACCCTCTGACCCCCTCGGACCGCCCGCCGTAATGCATCCGGACAGGCGGTCGGCCTTCATTGTCCATGTTGCAATTCACCTGAAAATCCATCAACCGGAAAAATTCACCTTGTCCCTTCCACATGTCATTTACTTCATATTTCTTTGCCCTCCTGGGAAGATGCTCTCGTTTGGCATGAATTTGTTGTGGGAATCTGACCGACAGATCCTACATTCACTTCCTTTTTATTTATATTTCTCTTTTTAGCATTCAATCTGATCTCATTTTCCACTCCCCCGACGAACCGGGTTTCCTTTTGAATGGCGGGGGAAAGAAGTAATTTATTCGAGTCCACCTACGAAGACTTTTACTCTTAATTTCTGCTCTTGAGGGACAACAATGGACTCCGAGAGGATCATTAAGGAATTTAATTGTAGGCAATCGAAATCCTGCACTGTTTGTGACTTCTCTTCCAGTTTTCAATGACTTTTTAAATAACACCAAATTGGAGGGTTGTCGACGATGCGTAAAGATGTTCAGAGTGGGTGAATATTTTGAGGGTGAATTTCAAGAACCTTCTCAAGGAGGACATTTTATGATAATTTCTCATGTTGAATTTCATAGACATTACTTAATATTCTGCAGTTACTAACAATTACAATAACATTCTTGTAATTAGTTTATGTAAACTGCTAGAGGGGGAGGGACAGGGCTAAATTTATCCAATTGAAAACAGTCGAATTAGTTATGCTGAGAAATTAAACATACAGTGGAATTTTAATGGATGGGAATTTTCACGAAAATTTATTTATCTTATGTGAGAAACTCCTTCTGAACGGTGTAAGATCACTCAAATGGAAAGTTGTTTGGAGGAGGCCGTGAGATAATACGGTTTTATGTTTGTATTTTGTTAAAAATAAACTCAAATGCCTTCCGGAAATTCTTAAAATAAAAACAGTTGAAAGGGAACTTTATAATTGAATTCAAATTGAAATGTTTTTATTCTGTTTTGTGCAGTTTAATTTTGAGAATATGTAAAGTTTTAATAAGATGCCAATTAAAGGATGTGTAAAATGTTTTCTGTTTTTATTTATTAATTAAGCTGCAGAATTTTTTATATATTTTTGGTCTTTGAATAACATTTCCAAGAATTAATAAAGACAATTGATTATAAAAATTCAAAACAATTTTTGATTGCTTTAAGAAAACCATTGCAATTTAGAAAATTAATTCAAAAAATATTTGTGAATAATATTTGTCTGCAATCAATGAATAAATAAGTAAAAATATTATGAAAAATTTTCGGGAAATCAAAGCACGAAATGTACAATGGCTGTGAAACCACCTGTTTATAAACGCTGTACTGTGACAAAAACAATAAACACGAAACGAGGCGTCCTGGAGAAGATAAGGCAGAGGACAAGAAAGAGCATGAATGTAATCTAGAAACAACAAAACAAATAAAACAGAATAAGGGCAGAAAAAAATATATAAATAAATGGAGGGAAACATTCCCGAACTAACCATCTTACCTCGTCTTTGGTGGTGGTTTGCCCTACAGGAACAACTCGGATTCCTTAAACGGTGCTCTCCCAGTCAGGATAGTCTTATACATATATATATATATATTGGGTAGATTTGTACAAGATGGGGGATAGAACAGAGGGTGTCTTAAGGAAAATCCAGGAGTATACCCTCTAGACCAGCCCTACATTTTGTCCGTCGCGAAAAACAATAAGGACATACCCTACTTTGATTTGGGGATTTTTGTGGTATGGGCTAGTGGTATGGTGGTTGTAAGTGGAGGGGATAGGTTTCTGCAAGTGGGCTATAATCACATTTATACAATATTCTATGCATATTGTGTATGGATGTTGTATAAAGTGAAAGTTCAAGCTCGGATGTTGTGCTGGTTGCCGCAATTTTCGATTGTTTGAATAGCCAAAGAATTTTAAATATGGCATGCAGACCAGGCACGCGAATTTTCCAATAATTTAATAAAACTTTTGTTTAGGTAAGTAATTTATTAACCGTTATTGTTGTTGCTTTTTTTTCGCACTCTTATAAAAGGGGAAGTAGCTTACAATGTGGGGACGAATGACAGGACTTTCGTGCGGTTTTTGGAACATTCTAAAATTAGATATTGAATGATTTTGCGAATACGATGTTGATAGCAATTTGAATAGCCTCATTTCTTTTATTGGGGTCGACATTTCAGGTGCAGTCATAAATATTGCTTGTCGTCAAATATTTTGATGATACTTGAGTATTTTACGATTATTGCATAACAACGGTATTTCGGGTGACCTTTTAAAGAATCGATGATCATTGACGACAAATTCAAGCAAAACTTCATTAAATATAAAACAAATATTTAGAATTATAATTGTTTTTTTTTTTTTTTTCCTCAAATAAGTGATTTCATTGGAGAGAGTTATAGAACAAAATTCGTTTTCTTTACCAATTCGATTTGCCGTTAACATTTTCAATTGAATTGGGACTAATCTAATGAGAGAAATTCGAAGAAGAATTCAAATGTGAACACTACCAATCAAGAGCTTTTGATGAAAGCAGAAGAACACTTTTTAGAAATTGCAAATATTTGAATAACTTCATCAACCCTGTCAACCTCTGCATCTTCCAGTAAACCCGGGCAAACACACAAAAATCGCGTAGTTTCTGCTTCAAAATAAAATAATAATGCACTGGGGAAAAAAGGAACTGCAAATTCAATATAAGTATCCGCTTAACCCTTTTTCAATTATTTTTAAATTTTTCCAACCATTTCCATCGCAGACATCTACTGCAGACGACGTCTTGAAGCCCCATCACCTCACAATACGCTCGATGCCATTTCCCATCAGGGCATTATTCCGGCTATGCGAAAGAATCCTTGCAAGGAGCCATCATAGGTTTCTTCTTCTTCTTTTTTTTTCATTTCATTATCATGAGCATCCGCTTAAATGGAAAAGTTTTTCCTTGTGAAAATTTTCGTCGGATTTCGGGTCTATTGGATAGTTAAGTGGATAACACGTTCCCATTCCCGGATTTTGGCTGCATCTATTACAATCGCATCAAAACTGTTCAACCAAAGTGCATTGTTGAAAAAGGATATATGTACCTATATATATACAAAGTTGAGGTTCATTTTTTTGGTTTTTTTTTCCAAACTCGTCCTTTGTGGTAGGTGGAAAAGTTCAGTTTCAGTGTTTGCGGTGCTAGATTGCAGTGGAAAAAGTTGAACGAATGCCTGAAAACTAGGAAATCTCGTATTTGGCGGAGATTTATTTATCTTTACGACTATAGGACCAACTTCCTTAAGTGCTTTCGCTCAAAATTCTAGTGAGATTTTCTTTCTATAGTACCAAGAAAAAATACAAAAAAAGAAATCAACAAACTCGAAGGAGAAACGTTAAAAGAGCCGACATCGTCATTTCTCCTGGCAATAAAATATTTTTGGTACCGAAAATGTGTGTTCGATTGAACTTCTTTTTCACAAGTGTTGAGAAACCCCCGGAACTTTCCAGTGGTTGAAGATCAGTTCATGGATTGTATCTTTTTTTTCTGGTTTTGGGGGTTGATGGCAAAGGTTACTGAGGTTTCGATGGCGATATTTTTCGCCCAAAAGTTCAAGCAAACATACATTAAATATTAACAGAACTCATTCCTGGAGCAATTTCACAGAATATTTAATAACTTCTATGTCAAGTTTATGAAAGGGAAAGTTCGTTGAATTATTTCCCAATTTTAGGCAAATGGTTGGGGAAGGAAAAAAGAAAACCGTTTTATGAAGTCGATAATTTATTCATTTTTATGTATATTTTGAATAAACAGTCAAGGGTAAATAACTTTGGGCATATGAGTTCAACCTTTTTCCGTTCAACTTGGAGAGCAGAATTTACTTCCTGTGCTTTTTCTCTAAACATTCCCGGGGCAATAATGGAAGTCGATTATATCTGTTTTAGTGTTTTTTATTTTATAAAGATGTTGTGCCAGTTTCAGATTTGTTACAGTTCTTTACCCAAATTTGGGTGATTTTCTGAAGAATGAAAATCTTTTTTGGTTTATATTTGACCATGGATATTTTTGTTTTAATATTTAATCATTGTGAAATTTATTGTTGACACTTCCCAAAAATTTGTATTATGAAATCAGTCATTTCTTAATTATTTTGAAATTCGGTTTTCAGAAGGATCAGAAGGATCAAATGAGTTACGTTTAAAGTCAGAATATGTTAAAGCCATATCAGAAGAAGTTACTTTGAAAATGTTCATTAATAACAATAAGAAAATTTTTTCGATTGTCGTGATAAATTTATTAAAAATGAACATTAATTATTAAAAATGAACTCAAAAATACATATTATTTATAACAGTACTTCGTCTAACTAGTTTCTCTTCAAAAGCAGGAAACAATGAACACAACTTCCGTTTTATGTTTTAATTCAATAAATCGTGCTGTGTTCATTATTGCTGCTGTATTTTTGTTTTCGAAAGTAGGTATTTTAACAAAAATTTACAACCTTCACAATCAACAGGTAGTCAACTAAAGGACGTGTAAGAATAGCTCTTATAATGGGATTTTACGAGCTTTCAAAAGACATAAAATTCTACTGGTGTGGCCCTAGAATGAGACACATGTTTGTATTGGAGAAAAGTGGAAATCCACATGATGGCTTTTTTTATTTCCCTTTTAATGTTGCAAAAAAAAAAGTCGCGTTTTTTCTTCTCTTTTCTTTTGTGCAAAAAAAAATGTAATCGACTTTACCGCGAAGAAATAAGTGAGAACAATATAATGGCTTTCAGTGTTTACTTTAAAATGTTGTTCTCAATGGCAGTTTATTGTGTTTGGTATTTTATTTTTTTTATAAGGTTTCAAAGAGCAATATTAATTTTGTTCTATTTTATAAAAATTGATTAATGGTTGTTCAGAAAATGGAGAGAGAATAATCGATTTTTATTGAGTAAAGAATTTAGAATGATTTAGATCATTATTCTTTAACGATGTTGAAAAAAAAAATGTGTTTAAGAAAGACATAAATTGTTAGATGATAAAATTTTGCAGATCGAAAACGAAGTGAAAATGGGCAAGGACATATTTTATCTATGTTTACATTGTTACCTGACAGTTGACAGGAATATAAAGGTTGACAATGCTTCTGGGGATTCCCCTCAAGTGTCAGGTTCTCATTATTTAAAAACCGTTTCAGAAATAAAAAAAATGGTTCCTTTACGGCTTAATTAATTGTAATGTTTGATGGTGGACAATTTTAGTTTTTTGTAATGATATCATTCATAATGATATCCTTTAATGTAAATTAAGTAGTTTTGTTTTGTTAATTTTTTTCTTGAATATTGTCAATTTTTACAAACTTTCAAGATTTTTAAATTTGAAGTTTTACAAAAATTATAATAATTCAACAAACTTAAGTTTGTTATTGTATGATTTTAAAATGAATATGATCCTTTTTGTTTCCTGTGGACATGCTATAAAACATGTGTTCTGGCCTCTGATAGGATTTTCCATGTTCATGCATTCTTAAAATTGGTTTAAGTAAAACTTTCACACAAGTATAATTACATAAAGTTGCAGTACATGAGAAGCAGTAAGGATGACATGCATTTTACCCACATTTTCATATTTGTTGAAAGTTTACTTGTTCCGTTCTAGAAATATGTTTAGATCCTATTTCAACTTGATAATTAAGTTCCATTAGTTTCCTGCAATCTTGTCCGGATGAAATATTGCAGTGACATTTTCCACTCAGTGCGGAAAATATCAAAAGGACTCTTCAAGTCGTCATCAATTTAACGTACTTCTAAAATATTTTCACCGTGAAAATGAATGAATTTTTGGTAAATTCAGTTACTTTAAGGATGTTAGACATCCTGAAAAACCGCTCAATCGTAAATATTCAATCAGCGTTAATAGGATTTTGCAGGTGGCACATCTTTCGGTGTCTCAACTACGAAAACTGAGAGCACGTTTACTCCATCTTGACTGAAATATATAGATTTCAGCCAGGGTCTAAACTCTACGCTTGTGGATAAATAATTTTCGATCCCATATCCAAAATTTCTATAAAATATGTGGCATAAGGGATGAAAAACAATTTCTACCCTATTCGGAAAAAAATTCGTTAGTAACCGGAAATGTATTAGTATTCGTTTTTGGAACGATGAAATCGTAAATCCTGCCTTTGTCTTTAAAATACCTGCAAAAAACTCTTATCACGATTGATTCGTTTACTCAACACCACCATCAACCCTCGTCTTCGTAAATGCCTTCAATTTATGCTTATTTAACGGAAGGTTGAGTACTTCTAATATTGACAAATTAAATTTATTTTTCGCAACGAGATGAAAAGAATAATATTATCCAAAGATTAAATCCTCTGAAATATTCTAACTAAATAAAATCGAAGGGGAATGTAGAAAAACATCGATGTTGCTGTGGATGTAGACTTGTGTCACTCGATGTCTTTTCTTCAGTGGATTTATTATTAATCCGTTTTCACATTAATTTGGAATGAAAATCTTCTTCTGACATTCATTTTGAAAGACAAATTCTCATAGAAAAGATGAGAGAACAGATGAACTTCACTAATTTTGGCACAATTCAAATTTTCAAAAGAAATTTTTACTACAAAAATATATTGGTAGAACAACAAAATTAGAATACCCTTTTTTATGGCAATTTTATTCTCTGTTCGGAACAATTTTGTTTTGTAGAAACGACTTCTAATAAAAACATTGTTACTTTGTCCATGGCATAAAAAAGGACCGCAGATCTAAAAATTGTAACAAAATCGCCTGAAGAAAAAGATAAAGTTCATTTTTTATTATAGCTAGCTTATCTCATAACTCTAATGTCCAGACTTCAGACCAAAAACGTTCACTTGCCAACTTTGTTGAAAGTTTGATCACCAAAATTAGCCATAAATTCCCAGAGAAATTTTCTAAAAATGAAAATCAATTGACCTCAAAAAATCTATGAAATTTTCGTTTACATTTTTTGCAAATAAAATCAAAATCATCGCAATTCTTAATATTTTTGAAATTTTCGAAAAAAAATAAATTATAAATAAATTAGCTGGAAAATGAGGTCGACAATTTCAGATAACACGAAATTGCGAAATTTATTGAAATTCAATTTGATGTTTTATAGTATTTTTTGAAGCAAGTTTTTAAATTAGTTTTCTAAATTCAGGAAACATACATGTTTTGACGGCATGAATCTTTCAAAAACATCTTGAACTTATATAGCATTTTAATTTCATTTTAAAAAAATGTCTAATTAAATACCTTCCGTGATTTCCACCTAATTTGTGAGTAGGCACTAAGTTTTGTAAAGTTCATGTTAGAAACTTACAGCCTTACAAAAATTTTCCCACAGCTTTCGACAAAATCTACTGCCGTATTCGATATAAAAATATTCGGGGTGGTGGGAGTAAAATCAAATCAGTGAAAGAAAATTCTTGGCACTGGCTGTAGTAATCCAGGACATATCTGTAAGTGTGCAGGCCTCAAATAAAGAAGGCATTAACCCTTTCTTGAAATATCAAAAAAAGCTGCCTAAGGAAGCATTGTCTTTGGCACTGATTCGCTATTTTCCCTTACCGTCATCCTTTGCTCCCGGAGCTCTTAAGGCAAACAAAATTTGTCCAAAAAAAAAAAAAAACAAAAAAAAATTATGCCTCGCCACTATGTGTCCAACGTTATTATCTGGATCTCGGCCAAGCCTTCCGTTTGAGTGCACTAAATTGCCGGGGGTGTGGGCAGATAAATATAAATTATTTTTAATAAAGTAGAAAATCCGAGTTAATGGATTGTTAACAAGGGAAATTTGAACGTATTTTCCTTAATAGATTACGCACACAAAAGCCAATTTCATTGCTACCAATAAGGAATTAGGTGAAATCAATACGTCGTTTGTTCGCACTGTCGTCTGATGAATCCTTTCAGTGCTTATCTGTATAGCATTCAGTGACTGATAATGAGACAAGACTTGGTCCACCAAGGTAGACCACAACAATACGATTGAAATTCTCAACAACAAATGCCAGATTTGCTTACACGCTTTCACAATTCATCTCAATTCAATACTTCTCTTGTCTATCTGCCTTTTTGTGCATGGTATCCAAGGATTCGTTCAAAACATCTATACGGGTGTTGTTGTTGGAATTCTCTCAACCGCACTTTGTTCCTTACATGCCCAATAAGAATTCCTTGTATCTAAATTATGTCCACAAATCCGTCTCATCTACCGCACTGTTGTATTCCCCAAGGATAGAAGAACAAGGCTACATAGACTTCGTCTTCACCATCTTATACATTTGTCCATACCTACATATTGTATAGATATCCCAATTCATGTGTTCTGCAACTTCCACATATCGGATTTCGTTGCACCGGAAACTAATCTTGCATTATTTTACCCAAAACTTTAACTATAGATTTTTTTTCTCTCTCTTTATATAATATATACGATACCTATATATATTTTAAATTTCTGTTATCCATTTTGCAGAAAAAACCATCAAGGTACAACGTGGTCAGACTGCGGTCTTATCGTGTCCGATTGACGTGCAAACATGCGGTGAATTGCATTCTCTCAACTGGTTCAAAGGAGATACCAGAATTGCAGTACGCCTGGGGAATGGTACAAACATAGCTGCAGATTATAGAGACCGGTAAGTCATATTTTAGACATTTAATAAAGGTATCGGAAGGATTCCATTTTGACTTGGCATTAAACCCCAAAGGGATATTTTAGATGGTGTGTAATGGTTGCCTGGCTTCGATATGAAGAACGATGAAGTTTGTGGAATTAGATTGACCATTTTGTCTGCTGTGGTGAACCCAGATGACAGTCAAATGTTGTTTTCTTTTTGAATGAATCCGAATAATTTGACTTGGTATGTGGTCGTTCTACAATGGTAAGGATCAATTTGTGGACGGGATGTTTTCGTTAAAGGAAACTGAATCGGAAATTACGTGCCGTTCATCCAATATGATGTTTGTCGAATGGCTCTTTTTATTTTTATCCTTTTGTTCTTTTGTGGTGGTGTTCGGTTAAATTGATTTATGGATTTTCTACAAATCCAGAAAATAAGTAGATAAAAATTTGTTTCAATGGGAAAATGTTAGCTTCAGTTTTTATTCAATAAATCAGTCTAATGTAATCTCTTTGTTCGTAAAGTGATTTACATCTAAGGGACATTGTACCTACATTTATCAACTCATTTGAATTTTCGTGAATAAAAAGGACGTTTGGAATTACTTTTGTCTGAATAAGTAAAGCGTCTCCATACAAAAGTAATCAAGTGGAGATGCTCAATTATAGACTGAAACTAAATGTCCAATCAACCAGACAATCAATTCCATGCTTACCAAAATCTCTAAATTGCTTTTAAATTTAATTTATTATTATAAACAAAAATTGTATGCATTTATCAGTTGTAAATCTCATCATAAGTCCTCTAAAACTTTTGTCTTAATTTACTGGATTTCAGAAATGTGCATTATTTATTTATTGTAACTGTTACCTTTAGTCTGGATTAAAATTCGTGCAATGTATTATTTAAAAAAAAAATTTTTTTAAAACTATTTAACATTCTCTTGTGCTTTAAACAAGCGGCAATTAACGAAGTAATTAACATTTTCAATAAATGAATCGTAATTTTGAATGCACACTGCACAATGATGAAAGTTTCGTAATTTCGTTTTACGTGTAATTTATTTATTTTTTTGTAAAAAAAATTAAAATCAATTAAGAAATGAGTGTATGCTAATTGCTTCCCCTATTTTATTGTATATTGCAGAGTTTCAATTAAATCAGATGATGGCCCAACAACAAGTCTTATTATAAATTCGATTAAAGTGTCCGATGAGGATGTCTACATGTGTGATCCAACATTTTTTATACCACAAGAAACATGCGAATCATCTGGAGGTTATCGGATTGAATTAATTGTAACTGGTAAGCTATTTTAAATTAAATACCATTAACCAGTATTTATAATCACTCATTTACCTGTAAATTCTTTATCTTAACTATTAAAATAATCCATGTCAAGAAAATGATTGCATAAATTGTGAGCCATCGAAAATACCCGGTAATATAATTGTTCCCTTAGATAAATTTTTTTTTATCTTATTTATTGTCTCAGAAATTAAAATATATTCCATATTTTTTTCTTATTCTTTCCAAAAAAAAAAAAACCAACAAATTTCAGTGCCACCATCTGAAGTTATAATGCTCGATGAAAAGGGCGATAAAATAAACAATGGAAGCAAAATTGGACCTTTACAGGAAGGCTACACTCTCACAGCTACATGTGTTGCAAAAAGGACTCGTCCACCACCGGATATTGCTTGGTTCAGGAATAATCACCGGTTAACATCACGTAAGTACGGCCATTTGTAATGTTTAATATTAAGCGGACAATGGAAAATGTTTTAAGTGAAATTTTAATAGGATTTATTTTTGTATTATTTTTGTGACAAATTTATCATTTTTGGGTGTCTGATTTATCATGTGAAGTGGTGTATACAAATAGATGTAGTCGTCGTAGAAGCTTGCTTTAAGGGTGTCATTTGATTTAAAATGGTTTGATCCTCGATTGATACAATAGCGTAGTTATATTGATTCTTTGAACTGACATAGAAATGGGAATATGATCGGAAACCTTTTCATAAATGTCTCTCTGTCTCTTTGAATCTGTCTTCCTTTCCAAATCAGTAAGCTCGGTTTTAGTTGGTGGGCTAAAGAAAATTTTATTGTTAATTAAAAAATTCCGAAAATTAGAACCATTAGAGTTAGACAATCCCCTTCGCGTTGCCATATAGGTGTATGTTTTATAATCTTTTTGCAATGGAAATTGGAATATATCTCAAATATAAGTTGCTTAATTTGAGGCAGTTCAAATTCCTTCTTCAGTTTTCTATTTTATTTCAAAAATTTATTCCAATAATTTAATTTTTCAAAAACTCCTCGCAGTTGAATGAAACGATCTCAAGAATTTTCCCAATACTTCTCAACCTAAAGCTTGCCTCCCATTTAAAACAAATTTGTCAATTTCATTGATTAAAAATACCTCTTCATTTTAAAATAATTATCCTGATCAATAAATTCCCGTCTGAGCCAAGCTCATTAGCACGCGTGGTGCTTTCATTCCATTCACATTCTTCACCATAATGAGGAAAACCCTATTTCAAAATAAAATTGTACATTTTTTGCTTAAATTCATCCCCCAAAGACTTTAAAAGATGTATTTGCTGTTGTATGCATTTTGCACTTTTGTATAAAAAAAAAGAAAGAAAGCGAGTAAGTAATTGCAAACCACTTAATCCCTCTTCATTTACCCTCTTGTCCAAGGACCAAGGTAGATCCGTCTACAACGAATGGAGTTATCATGGGAGAAAAAAAAATTATTCTCTTTAGTTTCTTTTTCATTTTGAGTTCATTAAATTAAAAAGTCGCAACAAAAACAAGTTGAGGCACTTTAAGGATCACAAGCGTTTGTTATGTAACTAAGATTAATTCTATCGCATAGTTTCATCTTTTGCTAAGAGCGACTAACCACTATCGGGGGCAAAATCCCCTGGGAAGATATAATTTAGACCGCCAACAAGAAAAAAGGATAAAAAAAATGATATGGAATATAAAAGGATCCCGAATCCCTGAATGCTCAAAGAGACTTCCATTTATCTGTTGATGGAAAAAAGCGCAAAATTAGGGTAATAAAGGGATGAATACAAAATTCCTTCATATTTTTCTTCTTTTTTTTTTTAATTTTTTTTATCGTTCGCCCCCTCTCCGCTGGCCTTTTACTCCTGCTGGTTGTCCTTTTATTAGTGCCATGCTTCTCGTTTCCCGAATGCCTTTTATCCTGTTGGGAATGCTTTCATTAAGTGCCCTTTGAAGATAGGCTTCATTCATATTGGATTTTCGAGCTTTTCGGAGGGGTTGAGAGAGTGTGACGAAACGGAGCTTCATTATTCAGGCTTTTGTAAATAACGAAGTGATCACGATTGTCACCTTTTATCAGTTGTGCTCCTCGCCCTCGGGCCGTTTTGTATCCAGTGCTGAATTGGAAACCATTTCTACAATTCAACAATCATCATTCAAAATCTTTGTTGAATAAGAAGTGCACGATTTCTTTTAAGTTTTGTTTTTTTGTATTTTGTATTTATGTCATGACTTTCCTTTGGCAAATGAATTCCATCAATTCTATTGTATGAATTCTTGTAATCAATCCATTGTGTTCGGTATTCTTTTAGATTCACCAACGTTAAAGGAGGAGGATGGTGATTTGTACACAGCATCTTTAGACTTGTCCTTGGAATTGTCACGAGTGGACTTGGCCAGCATGCTGCAGTGTCGGGTCATCTCTGACGCCCTCAGTCATCCTGTTATTCAGTCTGTCGAAATGGATCTACAAGGTCAGTTATCAAGGATGATTTTTGTTCATTTGCACTATTTTTTTCAATGCCTTCTCTTTTTTGTTGCAGTTCGCCCTACCGATATTAATTTGTCTGGGGTGAAACACCACACAGTCCAAGGCAATCAGGTTACGCTATCATGCAAGGTAAGCACAATTTTATCTTACATCCTTTTTTTCTTTTAAACAACGAGATTTTCAAGTTGCCATAATGAAAATGCTTGAGGCACTTGGATGCAATTCAAAACTCTTTGCATACCAATTGAGTTGTTATGGCTTTTATTGCACTCCAATTTAAGGCGAACAGTAACAGTTGCAACTTAATTAAATTATTGCTATCGTATTTAGTGATGGATTATCCTTTTGCATGGTCTAATTTTATGCAATAAAAGTTTTGTTGGATGTTGATGATGGAATTAAACCAATTTAAATGGAAATTGAAGTAATGCGCTTTGCACCAAAATGAATGTACCTACATGGCTCAGTGCAGGTAAATAGACTCACGATCAAAAGGTGCAAGAGGCATTCCACTAATGCATTAACGGGGATTTTGCTCCTGTTGTGGTAATGTGATTATAATATTTCGATATATAACTCAATTCATGTGATATTGAGCGTTAAATAATTGGAAATCGTTGGTATCTAATCCGACAAAAGGAATGGAGCTATACGTATAGCTTTTTGCAGGAAACGTTAGCAAGGATGTCACTATCAAGAGAGGTGAATTTATTCTCATTGTCTTCTTATGTTATTCGTATATATGTATATTTAGTATTACACCATAAAAACTATAATTATCTAATGGCAAAAGCAATGATTTTGCTAACAATTTTGTCATAATTTGTTTTTAGTTTGTATTGATAAATTTACCCAAAAAATAAATAAAATGATAATGTTAAATAATTCACCTATTTTGATAATGACATCATCAATTACAAGATTTCAAAAAACAATAGTACTGAACTTAACAAGTTACAAAAAAAGGTATAATAAGATTCGTCATCAACCATAAGAAAAAATAATTTGGTTGCCGCTTTCAAAAAAGTTTTTTCTTTGAGTTTCAATATTTCTTATTCCTATTTTCTAATAAAAGTTTTGAATCCTTTTTTTAACACCTATTCCTTTTTTTTAAAAAAACTTGCACTTCAACTATTTGTTCACTTTGATTAGTATCGATTTCGAAGGATTAAAGAATGTTATTTACTTTGACTGCATTTTCTCATTTCCAGTTGTCATTCTCCACATCAAAAGTTTTGATTAAAATTCTCAGGAAACTTTCTCCGTTATTTGACCGAATCGATTATAATTCCATCATTTTTATTTGTAATAAACTTTGTTTTTTAATCAACAAAACTTGTCAAAATGTATTAGTTTTATTTTCTTCCATAAACTACAACGGTATTCCCTTGTTAAAGTATGAATACTATCTACTCTATGGATAAACAAGATAAATTATTAATTTATGTTGAACAAGTGAAGTTTCGAAAAAATTTCCATAATATTAGTTGAAATCAATTCGAGTTTGTTTTTCTCCTAACGGAATCTCCTTGAAAAGTTATTTGCAGTATTGATTGAAAGCTTTCTCACTAAAATCAAAGTTAGAATTGATGAAGTTATTAAAATGATTTGAAAGTTATTAAATTGAAATCCAAATAAAGCATTCAACAAAAGTTCATCGTGCTTGCAAATATTGAACTGAACTTATAAAGTTTTTCAATTATTTATATTTTATATTCCGTAAAATTGCCGTGGATTTTTCTGGCAGAAAATAAATTTTAATAGTTACTGTATGATAAGCTTATTTTGGTCTTGTTGCTGACATTGAACGGAAATAGTTCTGGGAATACTTATCTTTTCTGATTTTCACATCAAATATAAATGTTTTTATCTGACAGAAAATGTTTTTCTTTCATGTAAGAACGAACATTTTTTGAAAAATTTTCCTCGAAATTCATGTCGAAATCTTTTAAATTGTCCTTGACAAGAAGTTGTCTTTTAATATTCCATATTCAATTTGAAGAGACCAAGAGTTTCCAACATTACAAAACTGACAATCACAATTTATCCTTGCGAAGAATATTCAATAACCAAATACAATTTTCATGATAAAATATTTTCCAGGTAAATGGTGCTCGGCCAGCTGCAAATGTAACATGGAAAAATTCCAGTGTTGAAATCATGCCGGATGAGGAACAAGACATTGACATTGATACAGAAACGGTAGGTGATAAATCATTGCAACACTCTTCAATATTCAACATATATTTGGTGTTTTTTATACTTGAACTTTTATAATTTTTAATTGTCTTCTTTTTGATGGATTTCAGTTTCTGCAAAATGATGGCACCCTTAACACTGTCAGTAAATTGCATTTCACAGCATCACGTTTTGAAAACGACAAGACATTCCGATGTGAAGCCGACAACGTTGTTATGCGTCAATATCGAGAGAAACCACTTCATGCATTCCAAACGTTGGATGTTTTGTGTAAGTTCGATTAAAAAATTTTTTTTTTTTTTTTAAAAACTAGGTGCACATTTTTTCATTTTTTTCTCTTGAACGTAAAATATGGAATATGAATGATGAAGGTTTTTTTTTATATATCCACACTTTTGTTGGTAAAGCAGCGGATTTGAGACTTGTTGACAATTTGTTTAGTCCTTAATTGGATGTGAACTTTGGAAGACGGCAAAAAAAAAAGAATTCAAAATATAAAATCAACTAACAACCATTCAGAAATCTTCGAATGTTCTCGAGTAGATAAATTTTGTATTTTTATTGAAAGTTGCATTTTATGTTTGTTAATGTTTCCTTGAGTGGCCATGGTAACGGGTTATTTTTTGATATAATGAGCGCCCGTATTCGTCAAATTCGTTGAAAAGAACATGAAATAACTTCAGGATAAGATCGTTTTCAAAGACGATTTTTCCTTTTAAATTTCGAAGCTAAATGTGCTCTTTGAAACGTCTTACTTCAAGGACTCACGTCTTTATCCCTGTTTATTCTGCTTTTATGCAAACTTTTCCGCAAACGGTATGAGAAAATTTTGAATTTCAAATGACTTTCAATGGTACTTAGTTTAAATTTGATAAATTCCACGATATCAACAGTAAAATAAATTCGTTATATATTTTTGTTAAAGAAATATAATAAATTAACAAATTATATTTTTTAGCATCTTATTCTTTGTTACTTGATGATTTTGATCGTAAGTTTATTCATATGATTTTAATTTGATTGTACTTGATCCTCTTGTAGTCGTCGTTGAATGTTGGTTTTTACAACGGTTTTATTGTTTGTAATTTAAAATATTAATAAAACCCATTTCCATCTGTTGCGTTAAGTCAATTCCAAGAAAAATCGTGTTGTTTTTATTTTCTTGTGGAAGTTGAATTCCTCATCTAATTTTTCCTGTGGTACTTTCAATTTCAACCAAATATTGACGCTGTTTTAAAAACCATGAAGTCGTCAAACATTTTCAATGTTAATGCATAACACATATACCCTAATATCGTGTTCCAAAACTAATTGATCCACTCTAATTTCGTCTCCCGCTAATTTCAGATCCACCTGTAGTCAAAGTATCGCCAGCAAACATGACGGTGAACGTGTCCGAAGCTGTCCTTCTGCAATGTGAATACGAAGCGAATTCGGCATCACTTCTGAGTGTAAAGTGGTAAGTGTGAATCTCATTAATAATTAGTAAGTCCCAAATCGAGTTAATGAGGCTTAATAGAAGCGCTAAATGCATTCAAGCCGCAGCCAATAAATTTATATTCATATTGTTCTTCATTTTATTTTTGTCATGCATTCTTGTCCTTTCAATCTCGGACATTATCACATATAACAACATTTTCGCCTCTAATCCACGAAATCCCACATACACAATTTCCCCGTAACTCCGCCATCCAGTGACAAGCCACGAAACCCGGAAAGTGGCACGGTACAATAACGAAATTTGAATTGAAACTCCATTCCAACGGGACTAATTGAATTTTTCATTGGTGTGTGATGTGCAAGGGTGGCAAAGAGTTGTACTCAAAGCTAATGGAAGTTGGCAAATACACTACAGGATTTTCGCATCCTATTGAAAATACTACAGCAAGGATAACGAGTCCTGACAGTAGATATAGCCTAATCATCAAAAACCGCAACTAATTAAAAACAAATATATGCCCAGGTGAATTAGTTTCACGCTCGCCGCTCTGGAATTGCACTCAGTTCCCATTTTCCTGTTCCGATATAACCATCCCACAGGACTTGAATGCACAACAGTAATTTCAACCAGTATTCGAGTCGAACCCGTTGTCCTTTGTCGTTTGCGACTAATTTACGAAATCCTTTTTCTAGAAAATCAGTTTGGAAATGAACTTCTACCGGTTTTTGGTTTTTGTGTTGTTGTAATGAAATTTTTTTAAATGAAAATGTGAGGAAAAAAAATGATTGAAGGTGAAAATGTGGGAATTAGAATTATTCAGGTTAAATTTTGTGAACATTTTGAAGCGCACAGTTTTTCTCCTCACTTTGGACTGTTGTGAATAAAAACAAAACACATTTAGAAATGCAGAATTGCGGTTGAGAAATGTTTCCAATAAATAAAAGTAAACAAAAATTAAAACATCAACGAAAACTAAAAATTGAAAACAATTGTTATTTGTTGTGGTTTAATTCTCATTGGAATTGTTTTTATTTTTACAATATTTCTTTTTTCTCCAAATGTTTGGTTGTTTTCCTAGAAAATTAAACATTTGTTAGAAAAATTTATGCTTTTCGATAAATTCTTCAACCGTAGAAATGTGATTGTTTTTTCTGATCGAAATGACGGTTGAATCCTTTTAACAATATTTGATTTTTATTTTCTGGTTTTCTGGTTTACGCCAAAAAGGGCTAATTGACAAAGTGGATTGAGTTGCAAAACCAACGAAATTTTTTATCCTGTGCATCGACCTGAAATATTTTTCAAATAACATTTGTTTTTGTAACCGAAATAAAAACACAGAAAAATTGGTTATTCTGAACCCTGGAAAGTATTTGAATATTAGTACTTTTTTAATGGTTTTTTTTTTCAAGAGGAAACTTTTGATGAACTCTTTCCAAACCAACAACATTTACTTATTGGTATTCGCATAAATTTTTAAAATCCACGATTTTATTCTGATTTATATGCAATGAGATTAGGATTGTTTCAAAATCAATCAAAAATTGAATTTGTTACTTTTCAAATTTACATGTTTTCGTGTTTCGTATTTTGAAGTTGCAAATTGATGAAATCGATATCAATGTCTTTTATGTCGTTCAATTTAATTAATTTACTTGACTTAATTTATTCAAAAATTTTCAAGTCCTTTTTACGTAATTTTAGAAGATAATTTATTCGTAATTAGTTTTCAAATTTAAATATACATATTTTCAATAGGTACCGAAATGGGGAAATTGTTAATGTAAATGAATCTAGATTTTTGGGTGGAAATCCTGAAAATGTTGCTTTAAGCATATTGGAAACAACACACAAGGATCGGGGTAATTATACTTGTGAGCTAACAAATGGAGTTGGTACAGGACTTTCACCAACACACATTGAACTGGATGTGCAATGTAAGTAATTATATTATACTTTTTAAACGTAATTTTGTTAAATAATGTTCCTTCGAAATATCGACAAAACAAAATGACGACATAAGAAAATTTTTTAAAGATGTTCCAATTGTTGAAGTTGTGATGGTACCTGATGGTCCTGTCCGAGAAAATGACGAAACGAATGTTACCCTCTATTGTAATATTGTTGATGGGAATCCTTCAACCCTTCTTAAAGTTAGATGGTATGCTAATTCCACCCTGTTAAAGGAATTGCCAGATTGTAATGAAACAAGTGTAAGTGTCCTTTTATTTCATCACAATATAATAGTACGATTGCAACAAAAAACCATAAAATTGCAGGAAGACTTATGCCATATTGATCCAAGTAAACTGCTCCTAGAAAGTATTGGTAGAGGATTTTTCTACAACTATTCCTGTGAAGGATACAATTCAGCTGGTTGGGGTCGAAGAAGTGCCGACAAGGAATTGGTGGTGTACTATGAGCCAGGACCGGCATCGATATCCCATTATCCGTTAACGGCTGTGAAGAAAAAGAGTGTAACTTTCTCATGTTCAGTTGATGATCCAGGATATCCCCAAGCAAACAGATTCCACTGGTTGCGTGGAGGTCGTGGACCATTAATGGATGTTGTTACCAAAGATTGGACAATTGATCCTGTGGGTTTGGATAGTAGAACAAATTTTTCATGCTATGCGTACAATGAGGGAGGACATGGTACACCAGCCACTGTTGAACTTGATGTTCATGCTCCGCCATTGTTCATCAAAAGCTTAATGCCATACACTGGAGTGTTGCATTCTACAAAGGATGCAAAAATATCCTGTAGAGTTGAATGTGTTCCAAGGTGTACAATATCCTGGTACAAAGATGGAGTGGGAATTGATAAAAATACAAACAGATATTCTATACAGGAGTCATACCTACCAGCGGATCCAGCAACAGGGGATTTTGAAAGTGTGCTGTCTATTTTGGTGGGTTTCTTTTTTAATTTATTTTTTATAGTTTGCTTATATATACTTTTTTTTAATTAACAGCATTTCAACATGTCGAACTGGCCAAACAAATCCCTCGATATCAACAATGATAATGCAAATTACACTTGTGTATCATCGAACAACTCTGTTGGTAATGGTGTGCGGAGTACGACTTACTTCTGCATTGAATGTACGTCCTTATATGGTATACTGTAGCAAATGACTAATTGTTTGTGTTGTTTTATTTTTTAGATGCTCCAACAAATACAACAGTATCCAATGCATATGTAAATGTTGTTGAAGACACCATTCCGGGACGTATTCTCTGCAATTCAACAGGAAATCCAGGTATGAATCTCAGTTCAACATTAAAACCAAAATGTAACTTTTACAAGAACATAAACATTTGATTGGGTTTATTTGACAATAAAACAACACATTATTAATTGTGTTTATTGCAGAGCCCACTTACGAATGGAAATTCAAAAACAAGACTGTGTCCCGAGGGAATGCATTAATAATAAATACACCAATGACAAGAGATGATGGAGAATATTATACTTGTTTAGCGTACAACAAACACGGATCTCATACGTCAAAGACGTTTATAAACATCCAATGTAAGGATGAAATAACATTAAAAATTGATGAATTATGAAATATAAATATCATCTCTCTGTGCAGATAAACCCAGTTGCAATATAACACGACGGGAAATCGACGATGAGGACACCTTAATATGCGCAGCTGATGGGAATCCCAAGGAAGTAAGTTAACATTCACATTATCCTTGTAACGTCACTAACCGTGAAAGTGTGTCTACTTATCTTTGCACTGGATCAACAATATTCAAGCAGCTATAAATATTGATTTGTGTCGTTTCATTTTTTTTTTTTTTATTATTGACAGAAAGACTTCCAGTGGTTGTACAGGTCGGAAAATGACTCAGTCGAATTGAATCGGGGTAAAGTGAGGGGAGATTCAAGCTACTTAATCCTGGAGGACTTTTCCATCATGAGAACTTATCGCTGTATAGTGAACAATTCAGTGGGGTTTGGTTCCTGTCAAATTGAAGTTGCAGGTGAGTATTTTTGGATTTTTTATGTGATTTAAGGAAAGTGGAAATAGAGATATTTTCGATTTTTCGAAGTTCTACGAAAATTCTGCAAAAATAAATATTGTATAATATATTATTAAATTAACAACCAATACGAAGATTTACTATTTTCACAATGATAATTAATTAAAGTAGTAGAATTCTGTTAAGAAATTTATCTCGTGCTTTCTAAAATCGCTAAAAATAAATCATCAATTAAATTTTGCTCTTTCTTTGGTCCTATCTAATGAACAAATTAATAATCGCTTTTTGTTTATTTGTATTTCACAAATGCTGACATAGTAAGGCCTAAAAGTAAGTAAATGCAGCTCACTGCTGTCTACAAGTAATTTTTCGCATGCACATTCATTGCTTGCTCTTTGAGAAGATTTATAAACAATTTATTAATTTTTATAATTAAAAAATGAGGCATGATTTTCGTTTTTAATTTTGTTATCTATTTGATCTTATTTTATTGATATGATGCAATTTATATTACCCATTTGAATCCTGTTTATGAAAAGCGATATATACAGCAACAATTTATCCCCTGTCCTCACTGCATTTTGACATAAGTTAAATTTAAAAACAAATTATTTTTCCAAATTATAAATTTTCTGTTAAATTTTTTTTATTTTTATGATAAAACAATTGATGAGAAATGTTATTCTTGGCATGAAAAATGCACCCTTATATTTATGATTAATCCCTTCTTAAGTCACTTCACTTTGATTTGATCAATTAACCTAATTATTATAATTACTTCCGATAGAAAAAATCAATAGGTACAACTAATTTTTAAATATTCTTCTGACACATACAAATTAAGGAAGAAAAGGACCTCTTAATCCTTGACCGAAAAAAGTTTTCTGGAAATTCAGTATTTATTACTGTCAAAAGGTCACGAAAGAAATAAAAGAAACAACTTTTGTAACATTTCCCGTCTTCCAAATTGCCCATAATGATATATTGGTAACAATAATCGTATCCACTTAATTATACAAACTTTCATTTATCTAATAATACCCTTTTAAATAATCCGTTGATAACAAAAGGGGACAAGCTTATTGATGCGTATCATTAAGTTTCAGAAGCAAATTTGATTATTGATTTTATTGGTTTTTTATTTCAATTTGTTGGAAAAGTTTTTTTGGAATAATGTTTATGAAATGACAAAATTTGCTTACGAGTTTTGAATAATGATTTTTCTTTATCTGAAAAGGGTTTCAATTTATTTCATTGTTGAAGGGGATTGAACTACACGAATTAAAAGAAGGATTAAATCGGCAATCATGAAATCATATTCGAGAGCCATTTTTCTGAAAAATAAAGCATTATATATTTAAGAATAATAATTAATTTATCCTGGCACTTGCCAAGTGAACAACTTCTTGTTGTTGTGTAGCTTCTATAGTTTTCAGGTCTCATAAAAATAATTTAAAATTATAATAACGTACAAGACCCACAATAAAATACGAATGCAAAACCAAAAAAACAAAAATACAAAACATGAAAGGTTTTCATGTTCATGACGACTTCAAGTCCCTCTTGAGTATCCTTTTAAAAAGCTTTTTGCCTCAACTGTCTTCATTCGAATTTATTTCTGGAATATACGTTGGTGTTATCCAGTTTTCGCGGTATTCCCGAAGGAGCACGAGTTGCAAAAACCAATTCCGGCAACAATACGCCATGACGGACATCCTAGAGTGAGAAGATGTGAAGCTTTCCAGGACTCGAATTCATTCTATTTTCTTATCATCATTCCACACCCAAAACTTCTGCGAAATTAACCATAAGCCTGGATGGTTCGTTTTTTTTCATCCTCATTCCCATTCAACTTTTTTTTCTGTCGTCCAGTGAAAAGGACTTTGGAGTTTGCAAGGTGGAGGAAATAAATTAATAAGATGATGGGAGAAAAAACAGGAGGAATATTTAATTCGTTGTGAAACACGATTAGAGTGGGGAAGGTGAATAAAGGATTTTAATTTAATCTCCATCGCTGGAGTTTTTACTGGTATTTAATCAGGGCACATGAGGCGGAAGGATTTGAGTGTGATTATTGAATCCCGGTCAGTCTGGGAGTGTCGGATGTTTGGGGTTCGGGAAACATTTTTTAATGAAAAAAAAAAAAAAAAAAAACGAAAAAAAAACGAAAAAAAACTCTGAACAAACCAGACAACTGCCCTCGACTTCCGAGAACAGTGAATGGTCAAGGATCAGGAATTCGAATTGTGTCAAGATTAGAGAGCAGAATGGCCATCTTTCCGGCCACTCCACAAACACATCCGCACCCGAAAGCCTTATGCAAACTGGAAATTCAATTCAAGGATATATGAATGCAGGAAAATTTCCAACACATTTGATAGAATTGTGAGTTTTCACTTGCAGAAGAATTACAACCTTTAACGCTATTTCAAGGATTGGTCGGGGTGGCTGAAATGGCGGAGTAGAGCACAGAGACAATCTGACTTAGTTTCGTTGGGATGCTTGTCGGTAAAATTTCAGCTCTTCACGGTCTCCAGCTGTCTGTCCCTGGATACGCCCAGAGATAATACCTACCTCGTCCTGGATGAGATCTACAAGGTTTACGATTTATAGTTCGAAATATGAGAAAACATTTTTCCATTAAAAGGGATTCCCCTGTATCACAGGTCCACGAGACCTTAGAAAAGAGTCCTGAACAAACGGAAATAATGAATTGGCATTTTGGTAGAATATAGTTGGAGAAAAAAAGATGAAGTTCCACAGTATTTTCATATCAAAGAAAATACGCAACTAGATAAAGTTGTTTGTTTTATCAGTTGTTTTATTGCAGTCAAGTCTGTTTGGCTGCATCATTTTTTATGCCTGTAATTAATTTAGTTTTCATAACAGAATTCATGAGATGAGTTTTAATAACTTTCCTGGGGGATTTCTTCAAAAACATACAACTACAATTGGTGTTTGTACTGAACTCTTTGGCTTCAGGGAATTTTCAAAATTGTGAGAGGGAAATACACATTTGCTTGTACAGTAAAATATAATTTTTTTCTTCTTTTTTTTTTTGAAACAACCAGAGAAATTGCCTAGACAGGATATGAGAATATTCTTTCCACCATTTTACTCTGGCTATGTCCTTAATTTATGCAACTTTGATATATGAGAAAATTTCCTCATGAGATGGAATTTACGAGGCAAATAATTCCATATTATTACGATTCAGAGTAGCTTTAGTACAATATAAGCCAACAGGAGCAGTTAGTCGCTAATGTGTACACTGGACTTAAGCAGGATTTGTTGGGGGTAGGAAGCAAAACTATTCCTGCTGGAATTGTTCAAAATGCTTGTTACACATTGGTGAATTTAATTTATGGTAGAAGGATATCTGGACGGAAATATTTCAAACATCTTACAGATTTTGCAAAACAGTTAATCAGTTTACCAATTTTTTTAATCTCGTGTTTTGTTTGCAAGGATAAATTATGATGATTAATTTATGGGCCAGATTTTATTAGCTATATTAATTTGAGCCAGATTCAATACATGTAATTATGTACAACAATAAGTCATTGGCAGGATAATTATCCGCATCAGGTGCAATAGTTTTAAAGTTATTGTTCCAGAATATACCGTTATAGGTTTTTCTATTAACTTGATTTTACTAGTGATTTCTGACCGAAATATCTGTTGATTAAATTAAGGAAAACGCAACTATTATTTTTATTGTTGACATATACGAGTACAACACAAACTTTACACAATTTTGAAAAATCTTAAAATGTATTATATAATTATTTGAAGTTGATCCTTTTTCTTTGACGTCCAATTTGAGTATTGAAGCATGTTTAAGCACCATATTTAACATTGGCAATTTGTTTTTAAAATTCGTTAATTTTCTTCACAGGGCATTTAGCCTGGTG
Organism: Leptogaster cylindrica; assembly: GCA_963082835.1. Lineage (NCBI taxonomy): Eukaryota > Metazoa > Arthropoda > Insecta > Diptera > Asilidae > Leptogaster > Leptogaster cylindrica. The sequence goes on from OY720107.1 coordinate 32,622,410, forward strand.
GCAAAGATGGGACAGGACCACACTGATCATCCTGATCGCCTCGGTTGCAGCTGTCCTCATAGCCGTCATCATAATTTGCATAATCATAATATGCATCTGTCGGCGGAGGAGGAGACAGGAGAAATGTAAGTATTATTTACAATTGATTAAACATTCTACATTTAAATATATTTAGTAGAAACATTTAAGAAAGTCGGTGATTTTCCAAAAAAAAAGCATAATATTTAATATGTTGTTATTTTAGTTTCTTACGTTTGAATTTTTAATTATATCAAACGATTATTGTTAAATAAGCGAATATTTTTTGTTGTTAATTAATTATTTTTTGAATGGTAAAAATTTTAATTTAATTTATTTATAATCTTTTTTTGGTTTCTTTACGTTGCGCTTTTTACTAAAACAATAAAGGATCATTCGACATTCCGATAATTTTTGTTTTGTGCTTTCAGCATTGATATGCACGTTACATAAAAGTTTTGAGCAGTATTTATAAATATATCAGTGTTTTGTTTATCATTTTGTTTAACTCAATTTTCAGTACCTATACAATAAAATAATATTGTAATACACGCAATCAGACTGCTCCAATTCTTATTTATTGTTTTAACCAACATAAATGAAATCACAAAGTGTAACAATTCAAGATTTTGCAATAATCTTAAAGTAAGTCAAGTTAATTGCGATGATCATTAAATTTTCAAACTAATTTCATTGACTTGGGCAGTTTTCAAAATCATAAAACATTAATTAAAAAATTGAAATTGGAACCATTCGACAGTGTTTTCTGTTGTTTCTATGGACAAAAGTAATCTTCTTATAAATGTTATTCAATTTTAATCTGTCTCGAAAAAATCCTCAGTTATTAAAGCGACATCCTAGCTCTTGTTATATTTTGTTCCTTTTTCTGTGTACGCATTTATTTGTGTATAACTGTATATTGTAAAGAAAAAAGACACAGAATTGAGGGCAGTGATTCAGATATTCTTGTTTTCTTGGAAAATATTTTATATCTTCCACAAGTATTTCATCACAATTCACAAGTACTAATAAAAAAAAAGCAGCAGTCCGAATGAATTCGCATGAACTCTCTTTAATCCTATTCATCGGTGAAATTGAATTTGTCCTGTTTTTGACAAGTCCTCAGGGTGGACTTTTTTCCCACAATGGATTTGAAGTTTAATTTAATGTTCTGAAATTTTGTGTTACACATTTTCACAATGACTTTAAGGTTTTTTTTTATCTTGAATTCTGACACTTTGTGTACATAAATCAATGGTCATTGGCAAATGTTTTATATATAAAAACATTAGTCATAAAATGCTTTTTAAAATCACTGACAGAATTCAAATAAAACTTACGATATTTTTAAGTCACAATTAATTTTGTTTATTTCTATTGTTTGTCTAAAACATAATATTATTTGTTTTGTTTACTTGTAAAACTAACGCAATTTATTTTTGCTTCTATATTTCCTTGCGCTTTTTCATCAATCAAAACCAAAACAAAAACTGTATAAAATTTAAAACAAAAAAAAAATTCGATCCACCAAAAATTTGTTGTTAACAAAAATTAATACGAAATCGTCACACAAAATATCATCATCACTACTACTACTACTACTACTACTACTACTACAAATAACAACATCTACAACTAAATAAACAATATTTGTGTTTACTTTAAAAAATGATTATGTACAAATGACTAATAAGATCACACGGATGCTTCTATCAGCGCTACTCAAAGGTAAGCACTCTTTTAATTCTATGTCGCCCCTGTTTTTTTTTATTATAATTTTTATTTTTATTTAATTACTTAAAGTCAGTCTATTTTTTATAAATATACAAGAAGTTTTCGAATTTTTGAGTATGTTTTGAACAGATCTTGTGCTGTTTTGTTAGTTTCTTTTAACATAAATCTAGTTAGTCTGGGACTTTTATTGTTTGTTGATTTATGTTTGAAGTTCTATTTTTAATATTAAATTCGGTATTTGTTTTGTTTTAATATTCTGCAATGTAAAATGGGCATTAGAATATTGAATAGAATTTTGTTATACTTTCACGATTATTTTAGTAGGAATGACAAAATAGCACAAATTGAACAGAAAATGTTTTTTTTTAGAATTATATTCAATGTTAATACATAGAACAAATTTATATTTTTTAAAAAAAGAAACATTTTGTTAAAATTATTTTTCCTGCATGATAAAATAGAAAATATTATAATTTTTGTGCCTGAATTAAATCTGTTGCAATATGTTTTATGTTTGTTTGTTTGTTAAATTAAATTTCGGTTTAGTGTGTTGTCGTATCAACCTTCATCACCGCTGCCTGCACCGGCGCTACAATCTCCACCTGAAGTACCAAAGAGCCCTCCTAAATGGCCTCTACGACCGGGTGTAATGGTTCACGTAAAGGGTGACACAAAACAAAATTTATGCGCCAATCGATCGAACAAATCAATTTCGAAAAATCGATCACCAAAATCGGCAACAATAAGCACTGTAGAAGCAACAATAGAATCTCAACCGTGCTCATCACAACAACCACAAGAAAATTCTGATGTAGTTTTCGAAGAGGAATTGATCACATCCCCATCACAAGAGTCACGCACCCTGAGGGTTGTTCCAAATAATGTAAATGTTGTTGAACCAAATGACAATGTTCAACAATCGAATCAGATTGATGATCAACCTCCAACATTGCCACGACGAAACATTCCACCCAGTAAGAATTCAACAAATACCAATGACCATTCCGCATGCAGTGCCAACGAACTGCTTCCAAAGAAGAGGAAATCCAAAAATGGCGTTGTCAGTGATGATGACGAAGACAACGAAAGCGGAATCGATCATATCCATGAAAATCCTTCGACGACCGGAGGATTGTTTGAAAAAATCTTTGGTGAAATATTTAATAAGCAGAAAAGTGAATCCAACGATGATAGACAACAATGGAGATTTTTCAAAATATTCAACACACAAAAAGTGTTCGGACGAAAGCGATTGGATCGAAGTGATTCGAACGCTTCAAATCCTTTCGCAATTGAGCATCATATCAAAGGAATTCGGTGCTCGGGAAGTGGTAATGTTACAAAACAAGAACAAAAGGATTCAACATTTAATTTTAAAATTCGTTTTTCTTCTTTTTTTTTCATGTGTTCTGCTTTTTATGCATTGTGCGCATGTTTCGATTACTTGCAATGGCTTGCTATACATTTTTGCCTCCTTTCTGAACAATAATCATGAATCAAATTAAACAACAAAACTACACATATGCAACAATTGACACTAAATACAGTTGTTACATACAAAAAGACACCAGTCTTAGAACATCCTGCTTTAGTCGATAGCAATAAAGGAGCACTTCTAGAGTCCTTGGAAACCGCTCCACGAATCGAGTTGAATTCAACGAAACAAAGTAAGCGTCTCTTTTATTTATATTTTTTTCTAGTCAATTTTTTTCTATTGCTTTTAATTACAACACAAGAGCACATATTTGTGTCCAATTCATTGCATCTAAAATAGGTAAATATTTACTGTTCTTTTTAATTTTCTTTATGTGTAAATTATTCTTTATATTATTTTATTCCAAAAGTATTTTAATCGCTATCAGTTATTTTTAGTGTCGTGAAAGTTGTTTCGGTTTATTTATGCAGCTTCTTTGCATTTATTTAGGAATAAAACATGTAAATTTCTTGATTATTTTTGGCTATTTTCGTTGATTAAATAACTGAAGATAAAGTGTAAATTGGTAAACACTGTGAAATGATTTTTTTGGTGATTTTTTGTTGAATTTTTAGGACTTGTATTCATCATTAGACATACTTTTTTAAAAATGATATAATATATGAATTGAAAATTAGTTAGGAATGTTGCTAAAATTCAATAAAATCACCAGAAAATTCAGTACCAAAAAATCGAATCCTTGTATATACAAAATTGCTATTGCTCGATGTGTTTGTACATTTATTTTTATTTTTATAATCATCTTCTATTTTACTCCGATTTTACTTCAAAATGTTTATCTCTATAATTTTGTTATTCATTTAAATATTTCTTTCGTCATTTTTTGGGGGAATCGTTTTGTTTTTGAATTTTGTATTTCTAGTACACGCCAAGTCATCTACACTGGGGGATCCATTGACGGAACCTGGAGAGTATGAGAATCTGCCATTTCATGGTCTACAAACGGCACCTAATAAGGTACTACATTATGTTCTTTTGCTGCATTCAATTTTTCAATATGGTTTTTATTTATCTGACACTCAAAATTTTATTAATTCTAGTTATTTAAAAAAAGCATATTTTATCCACAATATTTATCTTATCTCAGTGTTCTATGTCACATTTTCACACTTTTTCGTCAGTATTGTTTGCTTGATAAACATATTTTTGGAATTTGATTTTCAAAATTCTGGAAGAAAAATTAGAAAATAATAAATTCCAAAATAAGACAGTATTCAATTTTCTCTGGTGTTTTTTCTTTTAAGTTATAATTTTTGTTTCGAAATTTTCATGTTGATATTAATTGTTTTTAAATGCAGTTCACATTTTATCTTAACTATTCTAATTATTACAATATCTATCAAATGAGATAAAATAAATAAAACACAATCATCAATTTCAGACTCATTCACATCAAGAAATTGATTTGAAATTCAAATGCCAATTGAAATCATTTAACACTGAACGAATTTACCGTGAGACTGATTTTTAAATTTTGAAGCTTTATATACGTTTGTTTTTTTTTTTATATATCGGTGATATTTGTTTTATTCATATAACTCATAATTTACAGTAGATTTTAAGAATTTTCATTTAAATTTTACAATAAATTTATATCATAATTGTAAGAACTTTATTTTCTAGTCGATTACAAATTTAGTGTGTTCTTTTTATTTCGAAAAATGTTATCTATTGTCAATGCCTACAAATTGCATTTTCTCTGTCCGCATTTAATCAGCTTCTTTTAAAAACATTGTTGTTTATTTTTTTATTTTATTTTATTAATTTTGTTTAATCTTTGCACCAAACATTCGCTTATACTTTAGCATTTTGGGTAATTTACATTATTTCCAATGTCATGGTTTTGTTTTTCATTTATAAAAATCTTGATATTTACATCTTCAGGCGAAAATTGTGCAAAAGAGCTTTTGTGGATGTAATTTTTTAAGAACATTGGATTGAGCTTTTCAGTGTCGACAGAAAATAAAAAATTTGCAAAAATAAGCGCAATATATATTTTTTGAAAATCGAATTCCCTAAACTGGGAATCTTCGTTACGAAAGTTTTCGCTTTCATTAAATTTCCTTTATTATTTCAATTTAATATTTATTTTATTATTTATTTGGAGAAATGTTTCTATTGAGCATCCTTGACCACATGACATTATAAACCAATCATTTGCCATAAGATCTGTTTACTGTACAATTTTCGCATTTCTTTAAAACTAAGCAAAAAAAAAAAACGTTCGATTAAATGTCCTTTTTCTTGTAAATCACAGCAATAAATTCTAAAATATATTTACATTAAATATAGAAAGAAATTTATGAATGGTGTCAAAGATTTTGCAATATTTAATTCCCATAAACAATCATTTTGTTTATATTTACAGTTTACTACGACTCCTATAAATTTTAATAATACAAATGTTGTTCGTGTTGCACCACGCCCGAAACTAATCAGTAACAGTCAACATCAGCATTATCAAATACAATCGCAATCCCTAAAACATCCCTATACAATGATATCACCCCAAACAATGTCCCAATCCTCAAGTAATTCCATGAAAACTGCAATGTGTGGTGATGGTGAAGGAGCAAGCGGAAATTGTAGTATAGGAGATATAAGTGGAGGAGGAGGAGGTGGAAGTGGTGCCAGTGGGGGTGGCACTATTAGAAGTAATCAGGCCAACAAAACTATGCCAAATAACCAAGTAAATTACAATTTAAGCAACTGTTTTCCAACCAGCTACACTGAATACTATCACCAGCAACAGAAACAATGTATCACACCGAACGTTCATGGGGGTGGAACATTTACAAATTTTCCTTATACAGTTGAAAAGACATCTGCTGGTGGTGGTGGTATTGTATCAGCAAATAATCCATTTATTGCAAACAGTTTAAAAAAATTCAATACAAGTGGATGCCGACCTGGAGGACATCGAAAGAAACCAACTGAAACCGATAAAAAATTTTATTCACTTAAATCGTTGGGCCATAAAAAGGGTTTACATTTCTGCTCGATTAAGCCATCAATGTCTATAACATCATCGAGTCGAAAGTGTAAGCGACATCATTCATTTGCTGGCGGTAGTATTGGTGATGTTGTTAGTGGTGGACCATCTAATACCCTGCCACCATATATGGGGGGTGTACAAACTCATAAAGTTAATTTTTATGAGCCACCACTTTATGAGAATTTGACTGATTCAATACAAATTCATGAATCAAGTATTAATCATGAACAATCTGATCATCATATTGTAGTCAAAAAACATCACCATCACCAACACCAACAAATCGATGATTACAATAATATGATGGAAGCGGAACGTTTAAGTATTTACAGGAGCGATTCGGGTATATCGAATAGCTCCTATGAATGCATAACGCCAATTCCAGCTCCCAGACAGCAACTTCATATGCAAAGATCTTCATCATCATCATTACATTCGGTTAAATGTAAAAATAATCCAGTATATATGAATGTTGCTACCGGTGGTTGTACAACATTGGGCAACACATCGACAAAAACCCATTTTCCATTATCCCATACCGATGAATTGTCTCCTAGTAATCCAAGCTGTAAATGTAATAACAACAATGGTAATGATTGTAACATTCATTGTAATGGTGCTAATAGCAGTAGCCAGTCTAACAACAACACTAACAAGGATAAGCAACATCACAGCCTTCAGCAGAGATCATCAACTAACCGAAAGTGCAAGAAAAGGACTCAGAGCACCGCATCGCTTATGAGTCCCGAGGTTTGTGCTCTATTTAACATTTTAGTAGAAGCTGTTTATTTTTTATTGTCCTTGTCCCATTTAAGGCACTTGAGCAATGATGTTTTTTTTGTACTTTTATATGTTTACGAGTATTGTACATAATGTGAAACGTTTGTTGAACAGTGTTGAAAGGCCACAGGACTGCTAGGTACGTACCGCAAGACTTTCGAGCTAATGTGGTTTTTCAAACGTAAACTGGAACAAGCTGCAAATCAAAGGCAACATGGTCTCCTATATCGTGCTGCTGTCACGTACATTTCGAATTTATTTGCGTAATTGGCTTTGATTCTACGCTTGCATAGCTTTAGAATTTGTTGCACATATAGCGAGATGAATTACACACTAACTCTCTCTGACCGTTTTCGAGAATATGCCAACAACAATTCCGTTGTTGTTTAAATCAAAAACTGCCAAAAAGGGACATTCACTCTTGTAAGGACGTTAAATACACAACATTTGCACGCACCACAAACACATACATACAAACGCACATTAATACAAACATATTCACTTTACAAATTTAGAGGTACATATAGATTTTTCGTAACAATTCTGACCCAGAAGTTTCCTACAACAATTTTGTTGTTGAGGGAAAATTAAGGATATCCGATTTCTCTGAAGAGTTGAGAGGGGTGGGGAATGACAAAGCTTTTGGAAATTCATTTTGACTTTTTGCCAAAAAGTTTATTTTAAAGTGTTCATTATTAAATTTCACTTAATGAAATGACAAAATGTTGAAATTAGTTTATATTCTAGGGAAAAGGGTGAATATTAATTGCTTTTCCATACCGCACAACTGTGGTTTGTTGTTTTCATTTAACGAACAATGTGGACTGAAGTTATGGTTGGTATTTTGACATAATTTAAATATCGTTTGAAGAGTGACTTGAATTGATTAGTAACAATATCTCAACAGGATATAAAGATTGATAGGGAAAGTTATGAATGAACTTTCTGATTTTGACAGAGACACATTGCTCAAGTGTCATTTTACAAATTGTAATTTGTAAATATATTTTGAACAACTTTCCTTTGTGCTTCCATTTTGTAACTAATGAAAAACTAACACAAACTAATCAATTTTGTTTTCTGTTTGTTAATACTTTCAGCGTATCTCCCATACTAACCCATTTTTAGCAGGAAATTCATCATCGTCAGGCTGTGCAAGTGGCAATAGTCATGGAAATGCGTCATCATCATCGTCTTCATCAACAGTTCGATGTCAGCCACCACCTCAATCGCATCATCAGCAGCAACAAATGCTTGTGCCAAAAGAGCTTTTTCAGTCATCAACAAATTCATCATCTTCATCACAATCAACTGCAATTGCATCCAATAAAATTAATCAATGTTCTAATAATTGTAAACGACAAAATCCAACTAACTATAACAGTGATAATAGCTTATCCAGCACTAATCCTAGCCAGAGAAAAACTAGTGGATATATCATACGACCAATGAAACTTCCATTGCGTAAACATCACAGTTTTCATTTTCAATCGTCACAAACAGTTGCCGGTTCGAAAATGAAAAATAAATCAAATTATAAACAAAATGGTGGACCACTGATATTCAAGCCTTTTCTGAGCGAGAAAAGCGCCTTTAAGCCTATCTCACCGGCTGGCACTAGCAATTGCAGTCGTTCGACAGTCAATGGTAATAACGTAACAACTCCACGAATTTGTGGAACTAGTCTGAAGAGACACATGTCCAATGTGGATTCGTACGACAGCAATCGATACACAGACAGCTCATTGAGTTGCTCCAAAATCGATGTTCATGATGAATCGATAACCGATGATGATGAAATCGATGAAATCATAATTACCCAAGAGGAAGATCTGCCATCATCGTCGTCGAACAGCACAGTTGTTGGCAAACGTTTAGTATACGCTGATTTAGCATCCTTAGGATCCTCTAGTGTTAGATCGTGTAGAAATCATAGAAGTTTATCTCATGCAACACCACGCACTAGTGAAAGTCCTGTGGATGAATTTGATGATCTAACAATTAATTCGGATAGTGAACAATTGCGTCGAAGCAATAGACTGAAACCAATTCCATATCCTAGCAAAGAATTTTGTACTTATAACGATTTGGACAATGATGATACAACAATATTAGCGACACCAACAAAACGTACCACACAATATGCAACATTAAAATTCAATGAAGTGAGCATTTAGGAAATGTTGTGTAGGGAAAAATCATATGTAATGAATTTTTAGTGTTTCTTGTTTTTGTTAAGACAACTAAAGTAAAATAATTTTTATGGGAGAAGTAATTCGTTATTAGTTAGACGATGTTAATGTTTTCATATTTGTTGAAAGTATTGTTACTTTGATGCCGTCATTGCCTTTAAGGTCCCCGTTTGTTTTTTGAAATTATTTCTGCCAGGTGTTGTGCAATTTATTGTTAATTTATTGTAGATAACTTCCGCTAAAACAATGTGTCCATTTTATTGAATTGCAGTTATAATAATTTAAATAGTATAGCATTTAAGTAGCTCAATTAATATCAAGCCATCTACTTTTAAAGTAAAACGTTGAACTGTTGAAACAATTTGGCACGTTCTCCTACAACACCCAAAGCAACAATTTAAATTCAAATGAACATCCATAACACCATTAAAACCCGGAAATGTTTAAATAATTTCCAACAAAACTCCCTAACATCAGCTTCACTCTAATGTCCTCTCATATCACAGCAACAGGACACTTTTTTTTACTGTCGTGCATTCAACATTGTGATAAGTACGCCAATGCGGTAGGCAATCTTCACAAAACACGAATGTGTTTTCTGCGGCATATTAAAACGGCAATTTCCATTTCATAAAAGTCGACAAAAATAACCCTTTCATTTTCACGAAACGTTGGGAGAAATGTCGTACCCCGAGAATGTTGATGTTAATAAAATTTCTTTACCAGTGAATTGATGGCACCGCATCCCCATAAAAAAAACAAGAGCACACACATCCTGAACTCTATCCTAAAATCGTGATTCTCGGTGAAAGTAAATAAAAATCAACCAGAAATGAATGTCAGGTACATTAAAAGTCATTTACCGTGTGTAGACACTTATTTTGTTTACACTTTTGATACATCATTTTGTTGTACAGACATTAAATAAATTTCCCTCGTGGTTCTCCTGTTGCGGTTTCGCGTTAGTCGAACCGTTGAAACGTTGTTCCAAAATGTTGATGTTTTCGTATGGAACATCCTTGTCAACTGATTTTCATTTTTCAAGGACATTTATTTTCCTTTCATGCCAAAAGCTATTTAGAAACATTCGTTGGATAAAGTTTGAAAAACATGAACGCGTAATTGACACGAAAACGTGTCGAAAATCTCTTTTTATCAGTTCAACAATAAAATCACATAAAACGATATACGGACCAAAGAATTGTGGCACGTGCTCCTGTGAACACGGAAAATACTTTTACCCATATGTGAAGAGGAGTTTGTTTAACAAGGATAATGCGAATCATACGAATTTGGCCCAATTTCGCTATTGTTCTTCCACCTTTTATTCAACCGGATATCTGACTTTTCTGTTTATTATAATTGACAGAAGGCTTTCGGTGTTTTAGGAGTGTATTTATTTTATTGCTCTTTTCATGCATTTAGGCCTCGAAATTGTTGAATAAATCAATTTACGACGCACTTAAGGGAAGTGAATAATTTGATTTAGAACGGACAGGATAAGCTGAGTCTGTGTTGTTAATTGAGGAGGGTTTAAACAAAACATGAAAACGAAATTAACCGATATTCTTATTGTTTCATTATCTTTCATTATTTAATATTTAACGAAGAAAAAGCAAACTGTCAATTTCTACAAAACAAACAAACAAAATTTAAAAATCAGCTCAATGTATATTAACATCCTTTTCGTGGAAAGAAACATCCAAATAGTTATTAAGAATTTTCATTATTTTAAAAATAAAAAACAAGCATAGAGATCAAAATTTAAGGGGATTATACTCCTTTGTTAATAACAATAATTTTTGTTTTAGCTGTCCGACTTCGAAGACATCTACAAAGGAAGTGATACGTATATTTACTAAAATAAATAAAACAAATAATACGCTGTTAAAATATATTATAGCAAAATTTCGTAGGACAATATTGTCCTTAACTTGTTGCTAATTTTATTGTTATTTGTTTGAATAATTTGTTGTTCCCTGTCGGTGACTATGTTTCAAAGGTAATTGTTCTTAGTAACTTATAAAATTTGTTTGTATTTTTTTTTATTTGTTACGAATTTTATAAATTATTTGGATTTTCTTTTATATCCACCATATCTGCATTTTGTATATTTTTTCCATTAATTAACGTCATTTGTTCTGTCGTATTTTGCTTTAGGTGCATCACAATGACAACAAACTCGTTAGGTACCTGTATTTTTTTGTAGTAATTTTTAATTTCTTTTTGTAAGTTTTGTTCCCGATCCCCATCAACAGCTAATTTATGTTGCAATAGTCTTTTTCTTTAAGAAGAAACTGTTTCGTCCTGTCGTTCAACAGGTATCAGCAAAACATTGTTTGATAACAATAAACTTCTTATAATTTTATTTTTTTTCTTAAATATTTTCTCTCATTTTGCTCTGTCCGCAGTCAGAAACTTCATTAAACTCGTTTTACGTAGTTTTTGAAATCGTTGCTCAGGAAATCGAATTTGGAAACTTTGTCCTTAAGGCTTTCCATCATCCTTGCTTTGCTTTTCTGGGTATTGCGAATCAATGGAAAACTGCCGGGAATCCTTAGTCCAACGGAGAAACTTTTGCTCTTTGTGGCCATTGTATTATCTTCACGGAATAGGAATGTATTTTCGAGCATTGCACAGAATACGAAAGACAAAGGCTTTTATTCTAGTCCTTTAGAATTTTCACAAATTTTTTTCTTATTCTCTCAGTTTTTTTTGCAATAAAAAAATTTAATTTTGGTGATTTTAGTATTCAAGAGTTTTTGATCTGAATGTTAATGAGATTTCTTTGTAGATTGTAAAGATTAAATTGTTGCGGTTGTAATAGTTTTGTTATAATTTTAGCAGTATTTTTTTTAAATAATAGCATTACAAAACCATTGAACTAATTTGTCCAAAGTAAATTGTTTTTTTAAGAAGACAATTTGTTGGTTATTTAAATATTGTTAATCAAGACTGAAGCTTTTAAAAGAATTGTGCTATTTTCAGGAACTATTGTAAAAATAACAGAATCGGTCATTCTTTTTTTTTTTAAATGGATTCACTGACTTCCAGAATAATAGATAAATGTTTAAGAGCCTCCGTTTTTGCTTACGCTTCTAATTACGTCTTTGTAGCAGGACATGAAAAAAATGTCTTCTTTTTTATTCATCCATTCCGGAATTGCTTGATTTAACTACACACCGAAGCAAATGCGACAGAAAATTAATGTTAATAATGTTATAGCTGCAATAACAATAAAACATGCTTTTGTCCATCAATTAACAAAACTAAAGTTTATATTTGTAATTAACATATCGTAAATTTGTTCTTTGAAAATTGGCCACTTTCTTTTTATCGGAAGTTAACTAACATATGAATTTTTGCCTTCCAATAACAAATTTGAAAAAAATGCTAATTGAAAAAAAAAAACCAAAAAACGAAATCCATCCTTGTGCGAACTAAAAAATATTATAAATAGAATTTATAAATACCTATATTATAAAACTATAAAATGAATGAAACCAAATCCATAGAAAGAAAACATTTTTGAATGCCAAAGAATTAAGTGAAAATCGAATCTGAAATTGAATATCCTTGTTTTATATACAAATATATTTATATTTATAGCCTCTAGGTCCAGGAAATTTCGGAGATGATTTGGATTATGCTGATGTTGATTATCGTTCTTACGGCCCAATTAATTACAAGGCCGCATCGATTTATGCTTTTGTTAAAAAACAGAAAAACAATGGTGCACTAAATGAAGTTAAATAAAACTAATGTATTGTATTAAAGCGAACAACATTAACATTGATGAATTCGATCAATAGATACACAAAACATAATTTTCATTTTATTCTTTTTATTTTACCGCCGCGATAATATCATTGTAAAGAAAATGAAAATAAGAAGAAAAAAGTAGAAACATTCTAAAGCAAAAAACTCTGATTCTACTACACCACAACCCTTGTGCACTAAATCAACACTACATTACACAAAAAAATAAATTATATATACCTACATATTTATAATAAATTATGAATAAATGAAGAAGGAAAATGGAAGCAAACGTCCAAAATAGGTTGAAGAGCGAAAGAAAATCTTTGTATTCTCGAATTCATACATTTTTATTTATTAAGAAAAAATGAAAACAAAGATAAAAAAAATAAATACAACATAAATAGGTAGAAATCATTGTCAAATAACACATCTAGGAATTTTTGATAAATCATCAGGAGGTAATATTTTAAATATTTTTTTATGTAGTCAATGAAAAAACTGCTTTAGTTCATCTAGTATTTATAACTGTTATTTATTTGTACCATTCGGATACTCGTTCTTGTTTATACATACTACATCTAAGTAAATAATATTAACATAAGAGAATGAAATATGTTTTTAAAGTCACTACATAAGATAAAATTCAACATTTAAAGAAAACGTATAATGTATGTTTAAAACAACAAAAAAAAAAAAAAAAAAAAATTATAAAAAAAATAAAATAAATACAAGTAATTGAAAGAGCTTTTTGGACCTTTGATAAAATTACTACTTAATGGATCTATTGTAAAACAAACATGAGTGAAATAACGTTTGTGTGACGGGGTAGTTTTTAAAATGATATTTACTGTTCTGTTTTTTCTTTTTGTATAAATATCACTAGTAAGAAAACAAACAAACATTTGTAATTATAATTTTCTAATTTGATCATTGAAATAAGCATTACTACTGTTTTTGTTATTATATAATATATTGAAAAATAAAATACATTTTGAATAAAAGATATGTTCGTTCGTATTTCTTCAAATGGTTTTGTGTTTACAGAAAATCGAATTATAAAGAAAAGCAAACTTATTTTCATCTTTACATAACATCAAGAAATAGTACGTAAGCGCCGACGTAATTTTTTACAAATTAATTAGTGAATCTTTTTTTTTTATCTGGAAGTATGATTAAATAATTAATCCCTGGGTTACATTTAGCAATAAAGAAATCAATTGTCCACCTTTCTAGGTTTGTCTGTTATTGAAAACGTGTTGGGCAAATCTGATGTTTGTTATAAGAGACGTTGATTTCATCAAACAAACCGCAATACTCTCCCCTTTAGGAACTAGTTTCGTGGGAAACTAATGGGTGGGACCGATGGGCCCGGTGCGCCAGACACCCCCCTTTAATTTTCGGATGGCTCCATGGTAGGTTCCCACTTCAACCAGTGCCGCCGTCACTGTTTTTAGTAAATGGATGGGGTAGGGTGCAAACCTGCCTGCGCCCCGACAGAGAGGGATTAGCATGCAGAAGGCAGAGTCAAACACGGACTTAGCCCCTGAAGCGAATTAATCTCGCTAGAACTCCTCAAAAGGAGACCATGCTTAGTTCCGTCGGGACTTGGACAATAGGAACTGTTTATTTATTTGTGTTTATGGAAGATGCCCAGAACTTTGCCATGTTTGCTTTGAGAGCTCACCCAATTTAAACTTCATTTGTACTTACCTTGTGCAGATAACTAGTCTTCACCTGAGGAGCTGGATGTCCAGTTTTCACTTTACGCAGCCCGAAACCACCTCCACGGGGATGGCACGAAGGGTGTCCTTTATTTTTGACAATGAATCTTAAACCTAATAAAATTCTAAAACACACATTCAATTAATCAATGTCAGCTATAGATGACTTCAACGGTGTTTCTGGTTTCACTACCACTACTTGTTGGACAAATCCTGAAATTGAAATGCAACAAAAATTCTAATAATTACGTGCAACAGGGAAGACAATTTGTAAAAAAAGTACTATTAGATAATTGCGCCGTAACACACGCACTTTGTTTTTGAAAATGTAAACGACTGTTATTGTAATAATTGTAAATCCATAATTTTTATTGACAATGACAATGGTTTTGAATAATGAAAACTCAGAAAGTCGTTTGCATTTCCCTTTCTTTCCACAAGTGGATCGAGACCCTGGCATGAGTGAACCTCCTAATTCCCGCCAGTGGAGTTGCTAATCTTTGACCTTTGTATTGTTTTGTATTTACTTAATTTAATGTACTCAGCAAGATCTTTAATTTGATATCATACATGGCTCAAAGTGAACAACCCCAAAGCAGATGGTTACTACCCTCACCTCCACAACCACCAAAAACGTAAAACAATTTACCGCAGCGGAAAGATTCCCATTCACTCATTCTAAATCAAAAAAACCCATGTAAATCAATCCACTTTTACTACTCTAATTTCTAAAATTTTAATATCGTGTAAATAGAAACCGTGTAAAAAAAATTTCTTGCAAATAATCAATAATTGTAATTCGTTCTCGAGCTATCGTCTGGACAGACAGAAACACAGACAGACACATGAACAGACACACAGCCGGACAGACAAACAGACGGACATACATAAAACGGTTTCTTTCCACTTTCCAATCATGAATATATAATTCTTTTTTTTTTTCATCACCATTATTTCTTGGAGTTGCAAACGTTCGCTCAAAACTAATATACCCTATATCAGCAAAAATTTAAAATAAATATTTATTTTACAAGTTGCAGAATGAATCACTGCAATTTTGCATCTTCCACTCGTTGAGAATCATTGATTTTTAACTTCAAAGGTAGTAAATCTCAAATATGTTTTTTTTTTAAATGGGCAATTAATTGACTTATCAAGAAGTTATAAAAATTGAAGTATGGGTGTCATGTGTATGGAATCACAACAATTTTCTCCGACTGTCAATTCTATAATTTTGTTCTATGTGTCCCCGAAGAGGAAATTATGTCCAAATTGAAGGTAAGTTGTTTCTCTCTGACTCTTTTCATTTTATCCTCTATGCCTCTTTTTATTTTATTTTTAAGAAAAAACATTTTCATATCCTTTTACTGCCAAGCGATATTAATGCATCAAAGAGAAATTTTAATAACGACAAAATGGCAAAATTCGTCCATATTAAAAATTAAAAGTAAGCCGAACAAAATGGATTTTGCTTACCATTTATAAAGTTGTGCATATTTCCATTATATTAATGCTGAACTTTCATTTTTGGGGAGAACAAAAAGCTTTCATGTGTTGGTACATTAAACTCCTGATCACCTCCTTTGCTGAAATAATTCAAGCAACTGAATATATTAAGGAAATAGGATTTTCTGATTTGTGACCGGGTTCAGATTGTTAGGATAATTCAGTTGCCCACATCCAAATAAATTAGTTGAATTCATTCGAGCGATTTTTGATATGGTATTAAAATGTCGCATTAGTTTGAAAAGTTTTAAAGTAGTTCAAAGCTTTCCATAACTTTTGGTTTTTTCCCCAAAATCAAAATTGGTTGAATTTTAAACCAAATTAAATTAAAACCCCTTTTAAACTTATGATTTGGATGCACAATTTTGGGAAAGAAGCAAAATGTGAAGTGAGGTAGAAATTTTGAGAAGTAAGCAGAGTTTTTCTTTACGACTGTAATTTTCAGCAAATCATTAACATTTATTTTACATTTAACGATAAGATGAAACAAGTTTCGATGATGGTAAGCAAAATTTTTGTTCATGAATTTTAACAGTTCTCTAATAAGGTCCTTATTTCATTTTTTATTTCATGGGCAACGTGTACAAAAGTTGCTTAAGCGCATAATTAAATTAAAACAATCCTCAACTCTTGCGCCTCTCATCATTGCCCCAATAATTTCAAGTCTTAAGTTTGTCCGGCACACTTCAGAAGGATTTGTTTTTGTGACGCGTCTGCTTTGAGCCTCCAGCAAATTAAGGATTTTGTGAAGTTGACGTTGAGTTGAAGTACTATTACACGTTCTCAGTTTTGGTCCTTGTCTGTCTGTCTGTCTGTTTTCCTGGTGAAAATTTTGTAAATTTTCCTAATGGGTGAAACGACAGTCGAAATATCTCCTTAATGCTTAAAGTTGTATGAATTGGCAAGAAGTTGTGAGGGTGGGGTGATGGGTTGAATTGTGGATCGTCGTATACGGGTGGGGGATGGCATGTAAACAACTTTAAATGTCGGCCGGATTACCGACTGACGACCGTAATTGGAGGAGCTTTAAGGGTGGGAAATGGAAACATGGTCTCAAGAATTTTCAATGAAACCTAAACCTAACCCAAAAGTTTCATTCTCTCCTTCTTCTCTTTGCAGTACAAGAATGATGAGTGTAATTTTTCAAGCTTTTCTCACACTCTGTAAGTTTGAACTAAAACAAATTTTTTATGAAAAATATAAGAAATTTTGTTTTATAATTTGTAATATTTGTATATGTTTAACATTTCACAAAGTTATGATCGATAAAATGCTTAATATCTATGAAAGAACATTTCGGTGATTTTATTGTAAGATAATAGTGAAAATATCCAAATATTCTTTTTTCGTGAACTCCATTTTGTTGCTGTTATTTTCGATGTACATTTACCACATGTGGCATCAGACGAACGAGGTAGACGAAAACGAGCACAATTTAATTCCATTTCGAGTTCCATTTGAAACCGTCTCCTTTTCATATCAAGTCCTTTTATGTCTAAATGTGCCCATTCGAATTTGATGCTCTCTGTTAACTTGCTAAATATAAGCTCCACCCAGCCATAAGTGACTACAGTAGCTTCGAATCAGTACAAAGATTTTTGTAATAGAAAAAAAAAATTGAAAATGAAACAAAAACCGAAAAAAAGGAGAAATGAAAAAAAAATATAAATGAAACTGAAAAGCACTTTCAACGTTTCATATGCGAACTCTTCAACGTTTTGCAACACAGACGAACATTGTTAACTGGCTCCGTCATTTGGAAGGAAGTACTTTATGGCAATTAAAGGGCTTAAGGACAGATCAAAGGAGCTTATAGAATAATTATTTGGAATGGTAATGCACGAATTATTACTTCAGAGGCAACGGAAATAAAGGGAACTATTACTAATGAGCTTGCGAGGGAAAGACAGATGTGCATAAACACTCAATGAAGATTAATCTAGTTGCTCAATTCCATTACGAAATGCACTGACGTTGTAAGGAGCAGACAGCTTTATTTATAATTTAAAATTAGATATTTTTGTCATGTAGAGGAGAGTTTTTAGTTTGTTGTATTAAACATTCTGTTTGCAATTTGTCATTGCCGAAGCAGGTAGAGCCAGAAGTGTCCGTTGGCCGTATACCTTGAATTTCTATATTGAAAATTTAATGATATAACTGACCACTTTTCGTTTGTTTTCTGCGAGGAAAGAAAATGTTTACCCCTACTTGTATATTTTTCTACTACCGCCAATGCAATAAGCCAATGGAAATTCTTTAAAGTAAATGAAAGAAAATGGAAATTTCCTTATATCGCTTACAAGGGAAACATTTTGCCATTTGTGGGTCTTCCCTTTTATTCTGGAAACTCTCTTTAATAAAAAGCTACTTTACCTTAATACATAATTAACATTCATCGAAAAATTTTTAGCCCTTCTCTTGCAACCCAGTCAATTTTTAATTAATCTTTACAAACTAAACTTAAATTAATTTTAGTAAAAAGCATGATTGGCTTCCTCAAGTGCTACAAAACTTTCGTTACCTTTCCCCTCACTTCATTGAAAAACAAAAAGCTAGGAAAATAGGACAGCAATTCTGTAACTATAGAATATTTCAAATTGGGGCAAATGTAACAAAGAGTAGTCTTACTGTAAAACAACTTCCCTTAACAGTTTCATCTAGTAAAAGAACAACGAAAAAATAGAATTAAATTCAGAAAATAAAATAAAAAACAAATTACAATAATTTTATTTCACGTCAATCTTAAGCCCCAGCATTATTTGCAATTTTCACTGGGGCGTGAAAACGGCAATATAAACTTCCGTCGTCTGGAAGTTGTGTATTTGTTTTATGAAATTTTCGTCCGGGAGCAACAATAGCTATAGTTGCTAAAAAGCATTGAGGTCAGGTTGCCGTACTAAAAACCAAACCACCTCCTACTAGAACTCTACCATTACATTATTTTTTTACCAGGTTTTTTGGTAAGCATTTTCCTCCTTCTGCCCTCCTCTTTGATTGCACTTACCTGAAGTTACCCGTAATTGCAATAACTTTTCATGGATCCTGACGAAGGGGATCTTACAAGCTTAAAATAAGGAGGAAAAAAAAACTTACAAAACTTTAATTAACTATTTTCCTTCTGTTGTATAGTGCAGTGAAAATGTATATATAAATAACAGGGGGCAGAGAGGAAAAAATGTATTCTCTTGCTGAGCAATTATATCCTTAATTTGATTAGGTCGAGTGGTCCTTGTCCGGAGCCTTTTTAGTGGGCAAGTTGTTCCGAGAGGTTTACGGTCATTATGAACTTTTATTAGCAAAAGCGATCCAAAACTTTATCCATAATAGAAATTGGATTCTTCTTTTATCCAATGGAACGGAAAAATTCCTTAGTCCTTCATTTTGTTAGTGTAGAATGGATAGAATTGCACATGGATCTGGCAAACATCACCAAATAAAAAAGGGTTAACTGAATTGTTTCGCAATAGGAAAGTTTGTCAATTATCGAATCACAATACATTACACAAATTCCTTGACCGAAAAACTATACAATTGGAGTAATAAAAGGATGTTGATTTGATTTTTCGTATTTTCCCCTGGAAGCAGCTGGAAAATCGTTGCAAATATAAATCTTAATTAAGTGGTGTTGAATGTGGATTACAAAATGGTGAGTGGCATTTGTTTGAGTACTCTGGAAACTTCACGAAATGCTTTCTCTTGGTTACTCTTGAAAATGGTTCCACAAAACCTCCACACAACTGCTGGTCATCCTCCTACCCCCTTTCACTCCAATAAAATTTCAATTATTTCGTCTGGAAGTCGGTTTTGCTTTTGTGGTAGCTGCAATTGCAGTACCTAAAAAAAACAGCATCAACAAAAAGAACCAGAAACTCGATTCACTAACAAATGGTATTTTTTAATTAAATCCAATAACATCCACTCTCATGTCCTTTCCGCAGCTGCATTTCAAGCATTTTTTTTTTTTTTCGAAAAAATGTCTGATATTTTATGAGAAAATTATCGCGCCTCTCACCAATTGATCAACAGGGTGTAAATGAATTACGAAATTCGTGCACTTAGCAATGGCGATAGATCACGTACCGATTCAGTGGAATCGATAACTTTTCTGGAAACTTTATGCACTTAACAAAAGGAGGTTAATTCGTTTCGGCGATATCCTGGGGATATAATCTGCGCCCGAAAATATACAAAACGCAGCAGAAATTCGTGAGGTCGGTAGATATTTTGGGGTGGAAACAGCATCCACAATCCACATCCTGTACGCTGATACCTCAGAGTAAATCAAAATAATTTGACGTTTAATTAGTTACACTGCAAGGATCTGATATAGGAATCGCGTTCACTCCGATAGACCTGGTTGCTGCATCTCACTCTCTCATCCGCGAATACCAATCGTTTCGCTTCGAGGTGGGCCATTTTCACCCAACCACTGGGTATCGGATTATTGCCAATTATCACAACTTGAGGCTTTATTACTTGGAATCTCATTGGCATTCATAGGTGCAGGTGGCAGAGAACATGAATGGAAGGTGGACAATGTAATCAGCTTACTCGGGCGATAATTGAACCACCCAAGTCAGGATGATTCAGTTCTGGCAAAGATAAATGGCCCCGAGGTGGGTTAAACACTTTGACTACTGGAAGTTAAATGGATTGTGAAGTAAATTTATTGCGTGATTCGAAGTTGTTGAAGTATTGCAAAACGATAGAGCCTCAGTTCTGAGTTATTGGACATCTACCGTTAATGAGAAAATAACTTTATGTTCAGCACAGCAATTTCGGGGAGTCCTTCAGCAAAATATTTTGTTTCCGTGAAAGGATTCCGCGGATCTCTTTGTTTTATCAATGAAATACGAGTTCATATCCTTTTGTTTTCACAGATACAAAACAAGGATAAGTTTTAATGCATCTCTCAAGGATATTCTATTGGGAATTTCAATTCAAATTGTTCCTTCTGATTACAACCTGTGATTTGTTGGTTTTGATGTTTGCTCGCTATTGCAAAAATAAGGGTATTTGTTTATACATAAAATTAATCACAGTCAATAATATTCCATTTTCTTGAAACAATAAATAAGCATTTTTAACTAATTCATGCCATTTTAATGAATTGTTATAAAAAATTAGTAGGTATCCCACTGTTTTCAGAATTTATTCATTATTCAATTTTCTTGTTGATCTTTTCAATTATTTTATCTGAAATATCAGTTCAGTAAACAAATTCTATTATTCATATTTTTATTTTCAACTGCATTAAAAGGCTTTTATTATTTCATAACAAAACAAAAAATTCGAAAAAAATACATTGTTTTCTTGTTTATCGTTTTACTTATTAAGTGTTTTTGTTTATTGTTTTATTTAATCAATTGGTGATAATGGCTTTGTGAAGAGATGAACACCACCCATTTTACATGCATTATCTCTTGTATTTATACCTACTGACGAAAAACAATTCATCAAATCCATTTGCCGACTTCACAGAATTTACTTCAACAAAAACAAAAATAAATAAATAAAAACAAAAATTGAATTCACCGAATTCAATAAAAAGCATTGGATTACTACATGAAAAAACATGTTTGGCCGTTGTGTGCGTAATTTTTTTTTTTTTTCAATAATCATGATACAGTTTAAAATTGTTTAATTAAAAATGAATTTTCTTTTAAGAGATTTTTATTGATGCGATGAAATGAAGGGCTGCAACACTGGCCAAGCCGCAATATGATAACTGCACTCGAAATGGCCGAGTTAATTCGCGCTAATTGTTTTCGATCCAATAACATCGACTGTGCCATTTATATCGCAGTTTTAATGGTTCATTAGTGTCATTTATGCGGAAATTTATAGTCCTTGCATAGGGGATTATGTATCCAATCCTAGGATATTAAGGTGTGAGATAAGTATTTAAATAATACAGAAAAATTCATTTAAAACTTATTAAAATTTTCATCGTGGTGAAAGCTTTAAAGGTTTCATTGGATTAAAATAATCCTTTATGGCCGTTCGTCGCTGTACAAGCGGCAAATTGCCTTAATGTCGCTTCTAAGGCGGCAAATTGAATTTTTTGTCTCACTTAAATTGTTTGAACTATCCTTTTTAAAATTTTTTAAAAAGGATCTATTGGTATTAAATAGGAATAGGAACATATTGTAATATATATTATAAAAAATACGCTTATTCAACATTTTATACGTACAACTTTATTAAAAACCTCTTTTAAAAACCGCTTTTTACTTTGCGATCAATTTAATTGAAAAATAGGTTAATGCATTTACAAAATTTAATATAATCAAAATTGGAATACTTCTATTTATTTAAAATTCAAAAAAATCACTCTTATTTTGAACATAATATTTTAAAAAGAAATCTTCAGAGTCTGGACAATATGTGATACTGAAAAGCTGTCTGCAAAGGATAAGAAGCGAATTTGAAATTCAAATATAATATCTTTCTCAACAAAAAATTGCATCATGAAATTCACACCAGTATTTTCTTTTTCTTATAAATAGAAATAAAACAAAATCTCCGTCATTTCTCAGTCCAAACTTTGATCCAGTTTTATGTATAAATTTCTATATAATTATAAAAGAAAAAAGAAACACAAATAGTCAGAAATCCTCATGAAAATTCTGTGCTCAACACTCAAAAGCTACACAATCAGGAATGAGTTATTTTCCAGAAACATTTTCGTGTATTTTCCCCCAATTGACAGTTTGTGGTTTTGAAGTGCACACAAAGTGAGTGGTAAACACCCTCGGCATGTTCGTATTTACCTGTCAGATTAAATAAAATACTTTTGGTGGAGTTTTGAGTGTGCTTTGACTGAATTCCATGGGATCCTTTTGACATCATTCAGTGGAATTTAGTTAAGAAACTCAGTAATTAAAATTTACTCTTTTGAGGATTTACACTTTGTTGATTGTATGTAATTAATTAGTTTACACAAACCTTTATGATAAATTTCATAAACGGTCTCCGTTATTAGGGATTTTTGTAGTGCTCTTTACAAACTTTTACTGGTTTAGGTTATATTTTTCTGTTTTATTGCTAGCTAAAAATTTTTTGGAATGTTTTTATTTAATTTATACATCCGAAAAGTATTTTATAGGCATTATTTACACTGTTTGCCTAGAAAGAAGAATAGATTCATCTTCAAAAAAACTGTTAATCAGAAGAAAGATACATAATTACCATCATTAAGAATGTCTAAAAAAACAATTTTGCGATAAATTAATTGAAAAAAAGCTCACCATAATCGATGTAGGTTTTCAAAGTTTATAAAACAAAAGATAATCAATTTTTCACTTCTCTCTCATTACTCGATTTTCCAAATGTTAAAAAAACTGCCTTTTTGATATTAAAATTCAATTAATCAATAATTGAATATAAATATTCGATTTGAATAGCAAACCACAAAATAAAAACCAGACAAATAGTCCTGCAGTGTCCCGAATGACTTAGATAGTATAATCCGCTATGAATCCGGACAAGGACATCATTATCCGTGCAAGAAACCATCACTCTTAATCTGCATTCCACTTCAGATATCATTAATCATTGAATTAGTATCCTTTCCGCATTCATGCTTTAACTAACTTAACTTCAAGACTTTTGCACTTTTGCCGAACATTAATATTCGACGGAATTATTCGCAGCAAAATTCAATGAGGACTATAAACTAATGATGCTCCAGTAAATACGGAATTTATGACAGGGAATTAATTTATTTCCATATCTTTCATTTTCCATTTCTCAAGATGTGACTGAATTCCTTAACCACTTAATTTAATGACGATGAAGTTGCTTTTGTTTATCACGCTTCCGTATTTCAAGTTCCATTCGGAAGGACTTTTCAAATAATTGAAACGTTTTGAAAGGGGAAGTGCAATTGATAGAACTTTACCATAATCAATATTATTTACAAATTCAATAACTATAATGCATTAATATATTATTATTGAATTATGGATTTGTAATTGAAATGTGATAGGAAATACACATAATTCGAGCATGCCAAAGAGGATTTATTGAAATAGAAATTGTTTAAAAATTAGTAATTTTAGATTTCTTTTATTACTTATATTGAAAAAATAAATTATTTAACTTTTAATTTATTTCATCAAGGTTTCAAGGTGTAAAATTTAACTTTTTCAAATACAAAAAAAAATTATACTTAGTAAAATATTTTAACAGTAATTTAATTTCCAAATTTATTCTTTCAACATATTTTGTTTCAATTTTCGGGTGTTATTCCTAATATAGTAAACCATTTCCGCAATATTTTCATTCTGCGCTTTTATTAAATTTCGGGCCCCGGGAAATTTCTGCGGACATTTTGCGAAATGTTCGGTTACGAATTTCTAATAGACTTTAAAAAAGTTTCTATTTTGCGTTTTATAAAATGATGAGATTAAAGGTTAACATTATAACTTAATATATTTGGGTTTTGAATGTAATTAAATTAATATCAAAAATGCACCGTCATATTCTAATATAAGTTACTAATTTTTTTAATTCAAATAATGAAATCAGCACAGTTTTACAAAACAGAAGTTTTTTAAATATTCAAATTACTATCAAAGTTCGCAATTGTTCAGAACTAGTAAAAAAAATGTATTCAACATTTTGCTGTGTTCTTAAACTGACCCTTTTCAGTCAACTTTGAAAATTTCAATTAAAGAGGAGACATTGTTATTTAAGTTTTATTCTTGTTCTGCAGAAAACACAAAAAACTAGACGTGCCTTTCATGCTAGGTCAAGCAAAAGAGAAATACAAAAACGTTTTAAAAAAAAAATATAAGTACGTAAAAAAATACCCAAAGAAATAAGAAAAAAATCTTAAATAGAAAATGACAACAGTGAGAGAAATTTAAAAGAGATAAAACTTTTAGACCGTTGGAATTGTCCGATTTGAAAGTTAGAATCGTTTCCTTTTCCATTGTCAAAAAGAAAACAAGAAATATATAATAATACAAGTCAAGAAACAAATTTCTAAGTTTCCTTTCAACATGAATAAAAAAGAACAAAACCGAAAATCTGGAATTTTCCGAGAAATGGAAAAGTTTTCTTTAAGAAATATTTTGACACAAAAAGAATTTAATTAAGATAACAGTTTTTAGATTATTTTAATCACCATTAAGAACTTTTCCAAATTTTATATTGTTAATCTGAAAAAGAATTCGTGTTTTTGTTTATATTTAAAAAAATTTCATATAGAGGGAACTTTAAATTTCATTTTATTTTAAATAAAATTTTTAGTTTGTCTTAAAGTGTATGCAACAATATTTCATCCTGGATCATGAATCGAATAAATTTGAAAATAAATGCAGCGCACATGAATGGGTAAATGAAAAATGTGCTTAACGTAAACACACTGACAACGATTGGTTTTCTATTTTTGTTTTTTTTTTTTCACGTGTTGGTGAGATCACTACGAAAAGGAACGCAGTTGCAGACAAACTTCACTTTAAGGAGTTTATTTGAAAAATTTATTTACATGACATACTTATCTGGTGGTCCTTACAAACTTCACAGTTCTAAGAACTTAAGTTCCAAGTTGTGTAAGGACGACGGACACAGGGGAGAGTGTAGAATGTAGATATACTTTTCACGAGGACACTCTTATATGGGTTTGGTCCATTCCATTCGAGCACCACTGCTCCAGAGTCAGTGTGGAGGATGAAAGTAATTCAGGACGCTAAAGTGGAATATCTTTTGGGTTTATAGTTCTCTTTTATGTTGTCTTGAGAATTTACTTACTATTTTACGAGTACTTTTCCTAGTTGTGAAATGACTAGTAATGTCCGTCAAATACGCTTTGAATTGTTGCCTCCAGGAGATTGGATTAAATTTTCCCTTCTTCTAACCATAAGAAGAACTCTTGTGGGAGGCAAACCTGAAGGGTCAATTTATGTTACAGATATTTTTTACTTCGTTCCGAATTAGAGATCTGCCTGAATGT
Organism: Leptogaster cylindrica; assembly: GCA_963082835.1. Lineage (NCBI taxonomy): Eukaryota > Metazoa > Arthropoda > Insecta > Diptera > Asilidae > Leptogaster > Leptogaster cylindrica. The sequence goes on from OY720107.1 coordinate 32,648,574, forward strand.
GGATTAGAGGACGAAGGGACGCATGAAAATGATTATGACACTTGTTGCATGATTTCAGTCGGACAAAGATTTATAACGTGACACAATTTTGTGCATCCTTATTTGTCAATGATGGGAAGAATTCTGCAGATCCTTCTGGTACAGTGGAGGTTTTTCGTAATAGTATTCAATTTATTATCCGGACTGGTTCAGTGTCCACATGGTTTTTTAAGAGATCTTTTGTATTCATTCACTTAATTCTCTCGGTCACTTGTAACATTGTCAGCTATGAATTCTAGAATCCTTTTACAACATCCTTTTAACATCATTTTAAGTTAATAAATGTCTCCTTTACTGAGAACTTTAATTTAGAGTTATCAAAAGAGACATATCTCGATGGTGGAAACTGTGTTGAATCATAGAAAAACCCTTCTTCTAAATTCGCATTAAACATTTAAGCTAATTCCGAAGGACTCCTTGAATTTACCCAACCGAGAAATTTCCGTAGAATTTACTCAGAGTGGATCTCATTCATAAATTATTTTTCAATTCTGTTATATTCTTTTGATTTTCCATTCACAAAAAATGAAAATAAATTTTTCAGTAGTTTTTAAATACCTATCAAATTTTTAGGAAACTTTAATTTTTGAAAACAATTGAACAAAAACAGAATTTATATAATGCAGAAAGAAATTTTGTAATCAAAAATTCAAATGTTAACCTTACGTTTATCAAAATAAAAAAACCGAAAAGGGGTTAATTTTCATCCTCTGCACTAAATTTGATTGCGATTTCCCAATAGACTAAAGATATATTTTTGGTTTTCATCTAACCATACTAGACGTAGCAACTGAAAACAGAAATCCAAAAATTTGAATCTAGATACCTCTAAAAATGTATTTTGAAAAACCAGCGACAATTTCTGATAAAAGAGAAAACTTTTTTGGGGATCCCCCGGACATTATTTCGCCTGTAAAACGATATCTTTTATGAGCACAATAACAACTTTGAGAAGATATGGCAGCTTGTTGCTTTATGGACAAAAGTTAAATTTAATTCCCTGACGACTTTTTGTCAGTTGGAAGCTATTTTTATTACCAAGAACCATTTTGAATTCTTTTTTTTTTATAGACTGTTGATATGGAAACTTTAGTAAATGAAATTATATGTGTTGGGATTGACTCTTAATACAGATTTATCTGAGAAGTTTTCTGGAAGATATTTTTATTGATTGTTTAAAATGACATTGTTTATCAATTTTGAACTTCTTCTGGCTTTAAGTGAAGCATTTTAATATTTGTAGTATTTTACAACACAAACCTTTTATTGTTCATGCTTTTCTCTTTTGAGTAAATTAATTAAGTAAGTAATTTCAATTGAGTTTTTTTGTTAAAAAACTCAACATGGACAAAGATTTAAACCGAAAAAACATTTATCATTTCCAGTGTAAAAAACCAAACCAAATAATGCAAATACATCTTCATTTTCTCTAAATGTCTTCACTATAATAAAATTCCTAGTGAAATTTTCCTTGAGACATTAAATGAAAGGATTTCTTTCACGGAAGGGTTACTTCAACAAAAGCACTAAATTTAACGACATTTGTCAGAAGGATGCAATAAAAAGGGCAATTTCTTCTCGTCGTGAAAACTGAGAGCGACTGCAAGTAACCGGAGAATTGCATAATAAGACAATATAATAAACAGTCAGGACTGGATTGCATAACCGCGAGATATGCTAAAGGAAAAGCGGGAGAAGGGAGGACAACGAGAGACTCATTTTGAACATACAAAGCTAGTGAAAAAAAATTGTATATATAGGTATAGATGTATCCTTTGTGGAACTCAAGTGGGAATACCTCTTTCTTATGCATCCTTTTTGTTTCTATTGTGAGGCAGAAAATAGTCACTTAGTATTCAAATCGAGCTTGATGAAAAATTGTGTCTCAATGGATTCAGTTTTTATTTTTTGTTTTAGTTATAACGGTTTTAATTTTCTATTTTTATACTAAAAAGATGCAGAAATAGATTAATAACTTTTTATTTTCTTTGAGAGGAATAGTTTTGTGATTTCCCGGGGGATTTTGGGTACCGTATTTTATCTTAAGATAAGCGATGTTTGCAATTTAAATGCTCCTTTGCGATAAATTTGAAAATGGAGGATCATATTTCATTTTCCGGTAGATGAATTCTAATTTGCTTTTATTTAATAATTGTTCAAAATACACAAACGTGGTTTCCAAAATTATAATATTTTTGAAATCTTCAGGCACTCTGGCTAAAAAAAGGATTCTTACACCAAATAACACGTTTCTATTATAATTATATATTTACAATCATAATCATTAACAAACTTCAGAGATTTCTAAATGATTTCTTGCTGTACTTACCTGCAAAAAGGTGTATCCTTATACCTGGTTTTCCTTAATCTTTAAAACTGTGGCCAAAATATATCGATTTGTTGTTCCTGAAAAATATAAAGTCACTTTTAACATTTGCAAGTAATTGAGGAACTCATCTTTAAATAATTCTGATTACTGCTTTCGATTCCTTATTTTTAAACAAAATTCCTAATATTTTTTCATAAGACTCAAAGAAATCCTTAGAGGTTTTTTCATACATAAAACAATTCCTCTTTATGTTTGTTCACACTTGAATTTTTTACCACGCCACGAAGAATTAATGTTAATCTTCTTCGCTGGTATTAAACATGCTTCATTCGGGTGTGGTAATCCTTAAGGATTTTGACGCATATGTACACTAATTACAATTGCTGTGTTTGCTCATTCATAGATTAGTGTCAACACCTGACCTTGTTGAATAAATATAGGTCATTAAGGCCATTGACATTTCTGTGTGGTTAGATGAAGGGTTTTAGTGATTACTAAGTCATCATCATAAACCTTCACTCTCCAGTAATCCAACGGGAATCATTAACAATTCCACAAACATAATTCGATGCTGCAAGCTTTTGACATTATCTGATAGAGACAAGATTACATGAAAGATTTCTCTACTTCCGGCTTAATGTCAATACAAAGATGGATAAATTCATCACTCAATTATCAAAGGATTATATGAACATTTTTGGAAGTTCAGTAATTCTTTGATTGTTTGAGAAAACGAATTTGGTTATTATAATTTATACTTGGTAGTGTTAATGCTTTGTTTAGTATATGTTTAAATAAACGAAAAAAATTGATTTTTTCTAGTTTAAATTGTATTGCATTACAAAAAAAAAACTGCATAGAATGGATAGAGGCAATTTGATCCGTTTGTTCGGATGGCAAAAAGGAAGCAATAAACTTCCGCACAAAGCCTATAATTTCCCGATGCTAAATTCTCATACAGCACAAAGCTCAAAGCTCATTATGTCTGTTTGCACACTCGTTTACATCTGCACTTCCTTTCATGATTTATTTTATACCAGCAACCTTTCCTTTTTGCCAACATTAATGCTGCTGCTGCTCCTGCTGCTGTTCTGTTCTTGCTAACACCCGATTGAGGATTTTACTGCATGTTTTATGACCTACTTTTCATGCAATTATCCACTTTGAATTCCACTATAATCAGATGGAAATCGTCTACCACGATTTGTTTTGAAGCTAATGAAGCAATTACCTATTACGGGACAATTGACAGGAATTAATACATCCGTATTTTATTCGACTAACAATAAGGATCAATTTGAATACAATGCTGACATTGTCGTTATTTATTTATGTTCGTTCTAATTGTTAGAATTGTTTATGATAAATTGTCTGATATTTCTCATAATTTTCCATTAATATTTTCAATAAATATTTTCATTTTTGCAGAAGAAATTGAAAAAATTTCCATTCACTTCAATAAAAATTTTTAACCGTCTTCAAGACTTCAAAAGGGGGAGTCATAGGCAATATTTTTTTGTTCCAGCATAACTTCCAAACGGCTTAACCTATTTTCTTAATTCTCTTTTTATTTCATTCAAAAAAGCTTCGAGGTGATTCCGTGTTATTAATAAGTTCGACGCGTTTTTTTTTTTTTTATTTTTTTTCTGTTCCAGTATACCCACCAGCTTAACCGATTTTCATAACTGTGTACACCTCCAATTTGGTCCCATTATACCAAAAGTTATACTTCGCCCACCAATTTACAAACTACAAAAATCTCTAACAACGGGTATTTTTTTATTTATATAATGAACATTAAAAAACTGTGATACGCATATTAGGAAAAGACGAAACGAAGGGGACGTTGCATGCTGCCCCAAACTGCTAATTTAGATCGCTTCTGCGGGTCCATTGTACTTTATTGTACTTTAAATGTTATAAAGAGCTTAATTGATTTTTAAAATTTTTTTTATATCATTCAGCAGAACTCCAATTTGATCACAGTTATGCTTCGGTCACTTGGACAATGTACATTTGTACGTTGAAAAGAGGAAAAAATAAAACTTTTTTTAAAAAACATTGAACTGACTTCAAAAAAACTTACACTTAAAAAGTACAAAATAATTTTTAATTTTTTATATAGGGGAGCGGCGTACATAGTGGCGCAGCGTACAATGTGGCCCAGAGCCTTTTTGGGTATTATAACAATTGGTAGATGAAATCTGTCCGGTGTCATAAGTGTGTTAGTTAGCAACCCAACTTTGTCTAAGTAACAGGTGCGATCAACCGCGCATTTAATATGTCTTGTGAAAAAAATCAAAAAAACCCATTTTTGAAGTTTTTTTTAATTTTTTTCATTCCTTCACAACATCTAGTATTTTTAAGACATTTATGAAAACTTTATATGCAAAGACTCACTGTGATGTCCTCTTTTAAACATCATAATTGATTTTGGATTATCTTAAATTTTTCTTATAACTTCGATCATTTTTCAAAATAACAGAAAAATTCCAATGTGGCGCACGCAGTTCGTACAAAGTGGCGCATTCATTAGGTGTGTTCAATGACAAAGATGTTATGGTTTTTAAATGTTTTATTGCTCCTTTAGCTACGACATATTTTGTCCTTCCTTTTAGTGCCGAGGAAAACCTGAAAAAGTACTTGGAATGTGCTAATATATCCACTGGTTTCTATATTAGCATTTATTGCGATTTCGACTATGATGTTTAAGCCGATCAAGAATTTTTAAATTTTTGATCATGCTTAACCTATTATTCTAATAAATTTTTGAAAAGTATCAAATATCTATTGTATTTACTTTATTTTTCCACGCAGATGTTACACTTTTAATAGTGCGCCACATTGTACACATGTGCGTACAATGTGGCGCAAAGAGGTCCCTGCAGTTTTCGAGCTATATCTCGGAAAATATCTACAACTGAATAATGATTTCTTCACTGATAACAAAGCTTAGTAAATTTCCTTTCGGCTCGTGTCTTCACTACTGATCTAAGCCTCCTTTAAGTATCCTTTAGAGCTCTAAACTCAAAACTATGCGCACATTGTACGCCGCTCCCCTATATAAAACTCAAATTTTTGAAATCGGCGCCTATAAGTAGTCCACCATATGTGTATATATACGGAACCTATTATTATTTACAATTTAAACTAGAAGCAGCTAATCTCTGCGAGATCAAACGATAACACTTATAAATACATTATAAATACAGTAGCTCAAAGTTGTGGTAGGTATACCTAATTTTAATATGTATAATACTTAGGATTATTGTACTGGTTAGATAAATAAAAACTATTTTTAAAAAATTGGTAATAAATTGGCGGCGACTGCAAAAAGGTGAGTTTTATATAAAAAATAAAAATTATTTTATACTTTTTAAGTGTAAGTTTTTTTTGAAGTCGCTTCAATTTGTTTTAAAAAAGTTTTTTAATTGTATTGTGTTAAGAAATGAAACAAAAAATCGTCTAATTTCTCTCATCAAAGTTTCATAAAACTCGTAACAAAAAAATCAGATAGGTACCTATGAATAATGCAACCAACCAAAAAAAAAAAAAAAATACTGCCCGCACTCTCCCGCACAAAAACTGAAAAAATGTTTACAAGTGCTTTTGCAACTGACATGCATTGGTGAGAAGGCCACATGTAAATATGAAAAATGCTTCCAGAAAATTCATCTTCTTCCCAGTTTCTTCCCTTACATAAAATCTAAAAAAAAAGGGGATCTTTTCAAGAAAGTGAAACAATTAAGTTCATCTGAGCGGAAACTTCAGTGGGAATTGTCTGTGGGAGAACACAATTTTCTCGTAAAACTTTTCAGTTGCAGGCGTAACCGAAAATAATCCTCTTCTTCAGATTATACTCTTTCCCTCTCTGGTCCTGCTCCACAACAAGGAGTTTAACTTGAAATTCCCATGTAAACTGGTTTTGTGAAAATATAATTTCTGTTGTGAAAAAAGGGAGGAAAAATGAAATAAAAAGTAGAACTCCTAAAGTACTCTCCTCTGCTGGTTTCTTTTTTGGTTTCTCAGAAAGTGCTATTCACTTCATCTAAATACGTCCTGAATCCTGTCTCCTGATTGCAATTGTCGTACTTTTCTGTTGGCTCATTCAAGATTGAGGAAATTATTAAAATCAAAAACATTTTTGTGACTATATAAACTTTTTACTTAATTTTAATGTCAATCGGATTTTAAACAGGACCTAAAAAACCAAAAACCTAACTATTGTACTTCACTTCCTGGCTCCTGCTTACCGCCACTCTCGATGTTCATGGCTTGAATTCCAGAAAACAGATTTCTCATAAAGGTTATGCACAATTTCCCCAGTATTTTCCCTTTTCTTCTCAACCGAGAAGTCTCGCTTCCTCCCACCCCCGACAACATCTTTTACTTCATTGTTCTTTCAAGTTTATCCCTTTGATGTCGAAGTTGGTCTCTTCTAGGCATTGTACTTAAATTTATTGCTGGATGGCTTTGATGTCTAGTTATTAAGTGAGAAAAGTAAAATTATAGGATTGGAAATGATATTTGAAAAAAGGAAAAGAAAAATATCAAAGGAAAGGAAAAGACCTGAGAAATAATTCAGTGGAGTTAGTTAGTGAGAAAAGTTTTTAAATGACTTTAAATGCTTTTTGGGTAAATTTTCATTGCTTTTTATTGAACGATTTTATATTATGTGATAAGCACAGAAGAATTTTGGCATGTGGCAAGGATATTTGGTATGGTATGCTACAATATGGCGACATTTAAAATTTGTTTGATCAAGAAGAAATTGCAAAGGGTGAAGGAAATTAATTATAGTAAAAAGTAACGTAAGTCCTTTAAGTATATTAATTTAATTATTTTTTCACCAACACTTCTAACAAAAAACAGGATCAAGATGCCACATAAACAGTGTTAAATATTTCCGCAATATTATCTGCTGTTCCTAACTAAATAAGTAAACTTAATTAAATTCTACATTGTAAAATATCACTTAAAGTGTCATGTTTTCTGTCACAAGCACATACTCTAGTCTTTATGTATGGCAACATTATTTTCGTCCCTTAAATTTACTATTAAATTCGATTATTTTCTCACCATGGTAATTATATTTGAAATTTAATGTTCCTTATGAGTCCTTCCCTCTTCATAATAATAATAATTATTATTATTATTGTTGCATGGTATTACAACCCTTTAGTTAAGCAGTAAGTGGGCAAAAGTATCCCTGCTGTGAAATACGCCATTAAAACACCTCCTAATTCAAGGACAATACCATTCAGCTTAATGTACAAAAGTCCTTTCCCCCAAGAGAGAAATGTAACGACATGACCTCCATTAAATTCGAATTACAAAGTTTTTGGTTACTACTACAAACCCCTAAAATTTTAGATGTTTTGAATCAACTTTTGGTTAACCATTTTCAGTGTTCATTTTATCACTTTGTTAATAATCTCAATTCACCGATATTAGAAAATAATTCATAACATTTTTCTAGTTACTTATAAAGGGTTATTTGTGGTTGGAAAAAAATCAATAAATATTTTATTCAAAGCATTCAGTTTTATAGCAATTGCTTTATGAAATTTATCTTTCGTGTACGCGTTAATTTCGAAAGTAATTAAAGCGTGCCTTTTGCCATAGTTCATTCCGATCGTGGTCTGCCACCGAAAATGTTATAAAACCTCACCACCCAATTTAATTTCACAAAATTCACGGTGCACATAACTTTCACAGTTTATGCACCGGCACTTGTTAACAATACATGCAACCATTTCCCTTATTATTCACAACTTACCCGCTTCCGTCCCTTCAAAAATCTATTTTGCATATACGAGCCACGAATTCTGAGCGCATCTATCCTGCAAAAAAAAAATCCACATGAACATAAAACTAACAAAATAAGAGTAAAACTTTTAATTTGAAATAAGAACAAAGAACATGAGTGGAACAAAAAAAAAAAAAAAAACAGTCGCGGTCCTAGTTTTACCAAATTTTGGCAAATATCAACAATAACCGATTTTGTGTAATTTTCCTTGTATTTGCTGTTTTATAATTCGAAACAATTCTGCAATCGGAAGTTGTTTTTGAGCTCGAGGAATCTGGACCGGGAATCACTGAACTCTATGGTAAAATGTTCCTCAATATTTTGGGGTGATAAAATATGCCGGAAGTAGTTAGAAACTGTTTGAAAAACGACCAATTTCTGATAAAAAATTAAAAGAAAAAAATACGGCACAAGAACACAAAAAATATGTTTTTTTTGCGTTTATTGCAAAACCTGTGCTTTTCGATTTTAGTTTTTCCGAAAAAGTTTTTAATGATTTTTCCAAACTTTTTAATTCTGAACGACTACGAAAAAAAATGGGAGGGAAAATGACAAAAAAAAACCACATTCAGTTGGGATAGGACAATGCATTGAAAAATAAATCTGGAGACTTTTTTCAACAATCCAATGTAGTCATACGTGATTGTAACGTTTTGCGTTAAATAACGAGGACGACAACGAACGAAAGGATGAAAAGTTTCATTCGATAATTTTTTTTAATATAGATTACAGACTGCAAAACTATTCTACCGCACATAAGTAACTGTCTACGCGCAGTTTTTCCTGCTCAAGGATATAAATCTGTTCGAAGGAAGAAGACGCAATGGAATCCTCTTAATTTGATAATTGGTTTTTTCAGGGATTTTATGGAATTTAAGGACGCCGTTTTTTTAAATAATGCAAATGGACTTTATTTTTGATCATATTAGTCGAAAAAAATATTTTTTTTTCAATTTATCTTATTTAAAGAACCTTCGATAATTACTTAATTATGATTGAATTGAATTATCACCATTTATCACTTTAAAAAAAAATTGAATGAGGAGTTTAAATCATAATCAATGTATTTTAATATAATAGTTTAAAATAATTTAATGTTGTGTTGTTTTTTTTTTATTTTTTGGTATTTATTAATTTCTTTAAATATATTTATTTGGTTTTTGCTTTTGTCTTTCCATTTTTTTCATTATATTTCATGATCGCAGAATTGACAAAGAAATTATGAAAACCTCAAAAGTATTTATCCTTCAATAACTTTTACAATTTCTCTTCATGAAGTCAACCAAACCAAAAAATAAAAAGTAATATTTTTATTTCAAAGAGGAATAATTCCTTTTTACGGAGACATTCATCATTTGCACCATGTAACTTCCACGGTGCATGAAACTGTAAAAACTTTTTCCTCCACGTTTTTTTTTATCTTTAAGCGATCCGATATCAGTTCTTCATACTTAAAGTTGGTGCATCCATCTCTCTAGTAACTACGTAAAAGTTTTTCTTATTGAAGTTTTTCCTTTCAGTCACATGCTTAAGCCATTTCGGCAGTTACATCTGGTGCTAAAACCAAAACTATGTTACGAAGGACTTTGCCACTCAAAAGGATATGAACTGCAGATGTGTGCCGATAATAAAAAAAAAAAAATTGTTTTGTAAACATTTTTAATGGAATAAAAATATTAAAAAATTATTTGTTCATGGCATAATCGAATACTAAATTTATTTCGATCCGTTACAAATTAGTGAAATTGTTTGATTATTCGAAACACATTGTAATTTAATACAAATTATTTGCCAAATCCAATTAAAAATACAAATAAATCGATTTTCATATTTTCTGTTATAAAATTTCAACAATAAAAACAAATCGAACAAGTACCAACGAATTTCAAATTGAATATATTTATTTGAAAATTTTCCTGCAGTGTTTTCTGGTGCGTTATCTCTAATTTGAATAACACAATTATTTGAACCGTGTGATTTACAATGATCAGCCACCCCCAATCATCCCCTTTTGCAGCAAGTCACCTGCGTTGGCGGTATGGTTCCAAAATGGTACACAGGTGTCGGCGGTTGTTGGTAGGGAACAGATGCAAACCTTCGTTGATCACAATCAGGTCTCGTTGGTAGGGTGACATATTCTTTTTATTTGTTTGTCCTATATATCTGTTTTATGGTTATTTTTTTATTTGTTTTTTAGTTTCTGTTATTCATCGATGACATTTTCCCAAAAAATATTTAACTTTATCTTTAGGGTAGAGACATTAATTGAAGCGAACAGAATCCCATTTAGGTTACGATTTTTTGTTTTTCTATTTCATTAGCATTTTATCAAAAATATACAACAATAAATTTCAAGATATGGATGCCTGAATTTTATTTACGCAGCTCTAGCAGCAATTCGAACGACATAAAAAAGAGTTAGTTTAAAGTTTCAATTTTTATTTGCAAATATTTCACTTCAGTGAACGCAGTTTTCAATTATTCCGATAATCCTTTTAATCCACTAAAAAGAATTGAGTTCGTGTCATTGTTCCCCGTTAAATGAAGAATCACTATTTTAGTCTATTGATTTTATAAGTATTACATAAACAATTATAAATATTTTCTTATTTTTCACAATTTGGAAAACAGAGTTGCAATTTTTTTTTACGAAATGTTTGACTCTCTGAAGATTGTGATTTCAAAATTATCTTTCATACTATTATCAAACTATATATTGTTTTTCTTGTAACTAATAATAAGTCAAATTAATAATACACAAAATCCTTCGCATACAGTTCAGAAAGTCATACAGCATGCCTCTCAAAATAATTTACTAAAGTTGTTAAAACACATTTGAAAAAAACTCTCTTATCAGAATATAAAACATCCTCAATTGTAACATTTGCAAAATATTCCATAAAAACATAAATTGTTCGTGTCAGATCCAGATTAATTTACCCCGAAAATTTATTATTAATATCAATTAGCCCTTACCAAAGTTAAAGCTGTTCTAACCAAGCCCATGAAACTTTTCATGAAATGAATTTGACCATAAAATTGGTTCTCATACAAAAGAGCTGCTCAAATAATTTAAAACAACGCCTTCAATTTTCCGCATGAAAGCTGCGGTAATTTGAGATAAACTTGGTACTCAAAACCACAAATTCTCTCAGCCAATTCAAGTACGTCGACGACGGTATAAGATCAAAAGTGTAGGTACCCCAAAAACTAAAACATAATTCGTTTGCAATTTTCTTTGTATTAAATTCAACTCCATAAATTTATCACCTCCTTAATCTTTGGCAAAATTTTGTTCAATCCGTTTTAAAGTTTTAAAGGACCACAATGAAAATTCACCGCTGAACGGACCTCGTCGACTGCGGTTAAAAGACGAAACTATTTAAATCCTAATGAGCTCAACCCCGACCGGTTACGTTTTATGAACTGTCGAACTTGGTCTATCCCGACGATAGGTACCACAAGGACGACGACGGTGCAGTGTGGTGTTGTTGTACCCGACTGTGCTAAATTAAACCTTTTTCCCGAACTTTAATTGTCGGTAAAAATTATTTTCTTGATGGGAAACTTGTTTCCATTGAAAACTTTTTTCCACACCCACACCGCAAACACCCAAACGCTTTAACTTCAAGCCACTACTTTTCACTTCAAGCCTTTTCACTCTCCCCGCCAAAGAAAAACATAATAAAATTTGTATTTATCTTAAAGACGTTTTTATACAGTGAGTACAAGGTTCGTCCTTTTAGCAACCTGTCTTAGTCCATCAACTGTTTAATTTTTAAACGTTCTTCAGAAAATGCTCTTTTTTAACTAAAATATTTAATGATATGTGATTGTGTGTACATAGTTTCCAAAGAACTTTGGAATACTTTCTGATCTGGGCCTGGCACTAATGGCAAAATGCCATTATAAGGAATAAGAATATCGCGGTGCATGTATATTGTAACTTTTGTGGAAAAGTTTCAGCTTCAATGTAATGAGGCTTTGTCCGTCCACTTAAATGAGTTTCCATTGTAAGTTTTGTTTAATTTATTTTCCACTGGCATATAATTTTCGGATATTCTGCGGTAAGTTGTAGAATATCTTAATGACAGACTTTTCTCCACATCCAGACGAGTTGGGCTCGATAAATCTATCATGTCACCTATTAATAAATAAAATTTACAAATTTGTCGCAGAGAAAAACAGGGTGGAACATTAAAGATTTGATGGCGCTTCAGTGGAGCGAAAATGCTCTCGGCCATCATTATGCTGACGTCATCACAATATTTAATTTTATTTTATTTTCCTTTATTAATTTCCTTTCTTCATCAAAATATGTCTTGTGTTCAGTCGCAAAGTATTCCATCTCCAGAAAATTATTTCCTTAAAGCGAAAAGGTTCGGTATTGTTATCACATTTTCCAGAGGTTGATTTCATTGAAAAAATATTTACCTGTACAGAAAAGAATCCCAATAACACAGAACTTCTTCAATCTAACGAACAAACATGTTCTTCGAATTCAAATATTAACGAAGTAAACAGGAATTGATATTATTTGTAGATAAATTATTATCCTTAGCAAATTATTATTGTTAGTTGTTTCATTGCTGTTGGATAAGCAACAAACAAATTTGAGGCAATACCACAAAACTACTGATACAATGAAACTGATTTGCAAAATTCTTATCTTAGCAAAATATTGAAATCAGGTCAAATGCAATTCTAAAAAGGTTAAAAATATTGTTTTGATGGCAGAAAAGGAGTCCATTGCTATACTTTATAACCTCCATTCAAATATTTTTAGCTATATATTTTTTCGCTAGTTTTAATTCATTCAATACCATTCCTTTTAATCCAGATTTAAATCCACCAAACCGACCCCCCCAAATCCCACTAGTATACGCCATTAACTCGAGTGCCAAACTTCAAAGATTTTTATCCTTTGATAAATCCATTCGGCAATTTTTATTTCTTTTAAAATAATATTTTTAATTTCAGTAAGTTTACAGTTCACCTAAATACAAAAAAAAATTTTTTTTAACAAATAAATATTTGATTCCAAAAAAATCATTTTTTACATTCTCCTTTAACGTGAATTATTTTGATGTTATCTGATCAGGATTATTCAAAAAAATATGCCAGATACCGCATGATGTTTTACTTAAAGCGATACTTTAGTTGTGGCGTGTTTATACCCTTTTCATCACTTACTTCAGTTCATTGTTATTCATATACCCAATCCTTTTGCATTGCTAAGTCTATTGTATTATTTTAAACATTTATTTTGAAATTTCATTCAAGCTCAAATTACCAACCAGAATGTATCAAAAAGGAACTTCGTTCCAATACAGTAGAATGGATGCCTTCGAAAAGTGATATGTTAATTCGAGACAAGAAAACACATTTCACAGTGGCTTGAAAAAGGGACATAATAATGGAATATAGTCCTGGTATACTATCATGTAAAGTCGGAAATTGAAATTGATGCTATAAAGGCGTGCTTCATACATGCTGTAATCCAATTCTTCGCCTAAAACCCAAACGAACAGAGAAAGCCTTTCACAAAATTCATCACATCTATTTGACCTTCAGAAAATGTATGCTCCGAACATAATGTATAGCCGTATCCTTTTCACATTTCGTTGAATACTATACTAACGCCTACACATTTTATTCCCAATCATACCCCTCCTCTCTCCCTATACACACTTAGACAATATATTTTGGACATTGGTGTTGTAATCAGTTTGAGCCACAAACGCCTTTGATCACAATTTGAAAATCTTACATGGTATTATTGGTATTGAGGATTTCAAAATGGCACATATGATTTCTTGGTTTGATTGCACTGTGTTCTTCGATCCTTGTAATAAATCCATATTGTATCAAAATCATTTCCCAATTGTTGTTCAATCCACCAGAAAACAGTAATATCTTGAGACAATTCAAATATATTGCGTTCGAACTTACAATTAATGCTGGGAAATGGTCCTGCATAAACAAATAGAAAACCTGAATAGGCCAAACTTTGCCAACTACCACCATTCAACTAATTGCTCGAACAGATTCTAATGAGAAATTTGCTGGCCGACTGTCGAGTCCGAAGGAATCAATATGGGCTTGAAGGATATGATTACAGTCATGTTTCGAGAACAGCAATCTTGGCCAGAATTAATTGGATTGTCTGAATCAGTGGCTTCGGGTGCTCAATGTATTCTGTTTCAAAAGATTAATTTCATCAACATTTGGAAATGGTTTTGTATCTGGAAAAGCGTTTTGTTTGCGAAAATTTTCCAATTAAGGGACTCCTCAATGTTTAACATCGGTTTAAGGGTGGGGGTTTTTTTTACTTGGATGGAACGTGTAAAATGGTTCTTCGATTAGGTACAGACGTCCTTGAGGGTGCACCACTTATGTGTTTGTTTTAAATGAAATTTAAGATATATATTTGTGAATATAAAGGGAAACCATAACTTAAAGACTGATTAAAGTTAAATCTTGAGTAAAAATATATTGATGCTTAATTTTTAAATGTTCGATCATACTTGCTTTATAAACAAAAATTCGTATGTTTTTCCAAATTGAATTGCTTTTGAGGTTTGTAGTTACAACACGTTGTAGTAATTGCAACGTCACACAAAAGTTCTAAAAATTGACGTTCTTAGAATAGTGTGCTTAAAGTTCCTGTTTTATTCAAATAGACAGCATCTTACCTGGATGTTACATTTTAAAGACAAAAATTACCTATTATTTCTAGAAATATGAGTTCTTAACCAACGAATACTCTCCATAAACATATTTAAATATTCACCGTATATAAAAATTGACAATATTTTACAAAGCCAAAGGACGCAATCAGATGCTTCTATATTCACAAAAGTATTTTGAATTCATGAAACTTTTAACAAAGCACACACATTTCCCTTTTACCAATGATACTTAATATATTTCTTATTCCACTTTTCATAAGTACTTAAAAAGAATTTTCCAAAACAAAAATGAAAATCATTTCGAACATCCTCCAATCCACGTTCGTCAAAAAAATAAAGGAAAAAAGAAAACAGATGAAACTCAAAATTGACTCGATCAATTCGACTAAAATAAGGGAAAGTGTAGATAGCAATAAAAGCATATTCTTGTCAGTCTAATGGAAAAAGTTTTCATATTTATTGCGCGATGTTAAGAGCTTACAGAAAAGAGTAAAGGTGAGAAAAATTATAGATGTGTGCACGCATCAATAGAGGAAAATTGCCTTATACAATATAATATGAGATGGAAGTGAAAATCTTCCATTTGGCACGTACCAAACCCTGTCAGATTTTATGAGGCATAAACGGAATTTACGGCTGAATATACGAACCTTGTTGTAATTTTTTTTTTCTTGTTTCATTTTCGTTTCGTTTCCGGGAAACTGCTGAGCGCTTCAAAATTGTGGCTCCTGAGCATACACCTTGCCGAAAACACTTTACGTGAGAAAATGTTAATATTTCATTTATCTGCAATGGAATTAAATAAAACATGAAAAAAAGCAGAAAATACTTTTTATTGCGGTGCACAACAATAATCCTAGTCCCTTAATATCATTCTCCACACACTCGAATTATGTGGGCCACTCAAGTTCTTGCAATTATAACATTCTCTAGAATTTCCTTTAATTGTTGTGCGCCATCTTAAATGATCCTCATTCTTAGTTCACTCGTACTAAATTTCATTCTTGCATTACAAGTGCTGTAATTAGTTCATTAGGACGAGGATAATGCTTAAATGGAACCGGGCACAACCATATTGTCAAGGATTATGGGATTTGTAGCATTTCTTTATTAAATTAACAAAAGCTTTTTCACTTACATGACATTACAAAAACATAGCAATCGCTCAGACAAAATTTAATATGTTTAGTACACAAGTATAACACTCGGTGTCCTCACTTATACGGCGCGGCGCATGGAGTTGTTCGAAGGAAGGACGAATGTGAACACTGAACAGTAATATCCGCGACCCCCCTCCAATGGGTTCGACCTTCCTTTAGGGACTGTACACGAAAGGGCGCAATTTCGACACATGTACACAATATTAAAGACCACCCAGCCTACCGTAATAGGCCTCAAGTTCTTTAATTAATTGAGACATTACGCAGTGCTTTTGGGTCTCACAGAACGGGGTGGAATTGTGGAGAATGTGTTTGTGTTGTTATATCTTCCTTAATCCGTCCTATAATAACAGTCTGATGTGTTCAAATTAAGCAAACTCTCATCCCTTATATTTTTTATGACAACATGTGTTGCACGGATAAGGAAATCGAGTTTCTGGTGATTCCACAACATAAAAATGTGTGTATGTGGTATTGAGCTTCTTTTGTGTCTCCGTTTCCGACAACAATTAGGGAATATAATTAGTATAAATTCCTTTGTGTTAGGTAAGAGTGTATGACTCATACCTAATGCCATTCCTGGTTGAAGGTGATATTTTATTTTAATGAATTCACTATTCGTTATTTTAAATAAACCGAAAAATCAAGAAAATATTTTGTGAATTCCTTGTCATGCTTATATTTAAACACACCTGAATTTTATCAAGAATGTATAAAAGTGCGTAAAAATCAAATTCTAAACAACCAATTTTCACTTAAGTTAAAATTAATTGATGCAGCGCAGCACATAAAAGGACATCTTAACTTAATCAAGAAATGAACGATTGACACTCACTGAATACAAGGAAAATAAAAAGCAAAATTGAAATGTCCTTTCCTATTCATCTACAATTTTCTTTTCATGCAGAACATTCAATATCGCTTCCCCATTTCTGTAATAAAAATAAAAAAAGGAAAAACCTTTACATACCATAAAAAAATCGCTTAGCTTGAGCCAAGCCCAATTTCTAAAGGACTATTGATTTTAAAAGCTATCCTGGCACATGAATCCTTGAAAAACGAAAATGCTCGACCCATTAACGCTGTCGATTAAACGGCGATTCTCTCCTCTTCCATCGATTTCAATTATAACACAATTACAATCCGTGCTTGGGCAAAGTCCTTCAAGTAATCCACAAAATCCATTACGGGACTAGCGCAATTATCCTACCTCAAGGATCAACCGTGACGAGCTGTGCACATTAGTCTTGGGCAAAGTCAATGCGAACTTCATAAATTGTCGATTATTTTTGAAACAAAAGGGATCTCTGGGATGAGTTCCTGTCCCAGGTTATTCAGTCAAGTGACAAATGGAATCTGCAGCCAGGTGACAACAAAAGTATCGATCAGAAATGCTCAACTAAGAATAACCCTTTCGAATAAAACATTTATCTTTCGGTCATGATATTGTTGAGGAAGAGAGGGTAGCAGGGGAGAAACGGATTTTGATCCTAAACTGAATGTCGGTTGTCCTGTGACTATGAGGACACAAATGCACTCCACAATTCTCTGCTGCGTCGATTTATTGACAGAAGACGACTATTTATAGTCGAGAATGTGATTTTATGATGACATGGCTGAGTGGACACTGCAGGACGAGCCAAGAATTTTCTCGTGGGGATGTTTAGGGGCCGCGAGTTGTGTTCGGGTAAGTGGCCACCAGATGCACTTCGGAACTTCGAAATGTGCAATTGATGGAAATTTATTGTAGCATAAAAAGGATATTTGCAAGCATCGAAAAGGACCAATTTTAAGTCGGAAATAACATTGGCAACTCTACACAGGATGTGCATAGATTTTTATGAGTTTCACTTTTATGTTTAAAAAACACAATATTTTATTAAGTTCCTTTAAGAATATGCGAACGTGATCAAAATTATTATAGCTATCGTGTACATCACGATAAAATTTTATACTTGTAAATTAGAATATCGTAAAAATCCATTTCACGTTAACAACAAAAAGAAAAAACTATTGCAGTCGGTATTCCAAGTTTTATTACGAATTTTATATGCGTCATCTTTGAAATATGTAATTGCAAAGAACTATTGGAGAACATAAAATATTTTATTATATTTTAGAACTCGATTGTTTTCTCATAAATTTGCAAAAGATTTTTTTAAGTATCCGTTAACACCGGAATATATTAACCCTTTGCTATCCAATTGATTATGTTTATGCCTATAGGGCAGGCAATATTCAACACTTTGAAATAACATTTTTTAAGTGTGATAAATGGTTTTTTGTTTTATAATTTAGATAAGTACAATATTAATTATTCATACAATTAAATCTCTTAATCGGATTTCTTCTAAACATCGGTAATCATTTAAGACAGATCATGGCACCATTACCACGCTCAATTAAGATGCTCAATTGGCATTGATTTATCAATAAAAGGTGTTTCAAATTAAATGATTCGATAAGTAGTCTTCTAATAAACATTTCTTTGTGGCAAAATAAAAATGCTTCGGATGGTAAAATGACTGCCCCAAACTGTATTGGTTCATTTACTTTAACGATACACCCAAAGGATTAAGGATGTCTGGTGCACAGAGATTGCCGTTCTGGAATGGACATTCTCTCAGTATTTTAGTCGACTGTATAAACTAGTCTCATGTGAAATTGAGGCAATTTGGAATTGCACCCCTGCACAGGATTAAGGTTTCTTTGAGAGCCCTCGACCGACTTCATACAAGGATTCGTCGGTTCAACTTATTGGGGTCGATGCTTTCCGCCACTATAAGTGCATCATGTGGTACTATCGAATCACATCCTAGCTTATAAGCACAAAGCAATTTCACACAGGATTAATATCCGTTCACAAAATACCATTTTATTTAAGTGCAAGATTGAAAAAATACATTTTGTGATTATATGTATTTTTCCTTTGACTTTCTGATAATGATATAAATTTTAAAATTGTTTCTTCAAGAATCTTTAAAATGAAATTTAGGTAGGAGGATTGCTTCCTATTCCACGGTTTTATATTATTCAGATGATCAAAGGATTTTTTTCTTTCATATTTTTTAAATTCATGTACGACGTGCGTTTATCCAAAAACACGTGTCTTCCTAGAAAATTCTTTGAAAATATAATTCAATGGATAATTTTTCTTTAGCTATTATAATTGAACCGGAAAATTAACAAAAGAAAATGAATCGTATTTTCTTCCTATAAAAACGCTGGGAGGACTAAATCGCTTTTTCACTCCTTCCACAATTTCCTTCCAATTGTCACAATTTGCAGGAATAAGCAATTCAGCCTCCAGGAGTGAAACACTTGGTTGAAGCACTTTCAGGATGCCTTAAAAGTCTTTTTCGACCGTTTAGCGTAAAACTATCAATGAACTTCTAGCCTGAGGTGATATTCAATGTTTCTCATTGGCCAACAGATGTCTGGGCAAATGTTCGAGCAGAAGCAACAAAAATACTCGACAAAAACAGGACAAGGACCAACAAAGTCATCCTCAAGGAATGCAAACGAAAATTAATTTTCTTTAGCCAATTTAATAAAATTAAATTTTGACTGTCACCGTTCAACCGTTAAATCGAGCCTTGGGAAAATGTTTCTGTTGACATTATTTAAACACTGTGCAATTTACCAGTTCCATCGTCAAGTTTTAGTGTCCCCCGAGTTCGACAGACTTTGTCCTATCTCTAATTGCATCCTGAACCTAATGTGAACGCTTCACTGGCTCCAAGCCACAAAGGTAACAAGGGGAATATGCGATTTCTAGTGAAGTCCTCTGTCCGTCCCTCTTGCCGTTTGCAGCAGTCTCCTATACAAAATTATTAGTCCTGCAATTTGTCCCCCTGTTACGCTTAACTTCCCCTAACTTTGCTTCTGTGTCTTCCAGTTTCTGTCTTCCGGGGATTTCTTTGTGCAAACAGTCATTCCGCTGCTGATGCTGGTACTGACGCTGCAGCCGCCATCTTCCATGTAAAGCTTAATTTTCTGACTGCTTACAATTTCACTCTTGGCGAACTTTGATTTTCACTTCGGGCAATTCTTCTCGGTTGATTTAGCTGTCGTTGTTCCCAGGATTTTCAAAGTGCCTGTTCTGGATGATCCTCGACGAGCTCATTCATCATTTCTGGTTGCGCTAAAAACTCCATCCAAACTTTACACCCACTTTCAAAACGTAGTGTTTGCTTTGTAGTATGCTTTTATAACCGGCCCAAAAACTTCAGTACAGTCGTAAATTTTTTGGTATAAAATCTCCAGACTTTAGTTACCCGCCGCCGCGCCGTTGTTCCTCTTTTCATCCCATCAGCTCTACGAGAATCATCCTTTTCCACCAATGATTCGTCGTACTATGAATGTTTTATATTTCATCCGAAATTGTTGAGGACTCACTGAGATAAAAAGGAAATGATGTCGGGTTTTTTATATACATAAAAATCGGGGTTAACAAATGGGGTTAAGCATTAAACTTTTGTAATTCAGTTTTGATAGCTGCATATAAAAACCGTTGAAGATGAAATTCTTGCAAAACCGAAACAAGTATCCTAAGTATTTATCCATTCACTTAGTTCCTTTTCAGACAACAGAAGTGAATTATTGCAGCGCAGATTTCCAGGAAGTTGCGGCACAACAAAATTAATTTGTATGATTCATTTGGTGTTGGTATACAGCTGCTCCTGTTTCTACTTCTTCTTTCGTTCAGTTTTCTTCATTAATGTTGATGAGTTTGCTTTTTTTCTTATCTCTTAAGAAATTCTAAATTTTGAGTTGAAAATTTTAGATCTTTAAAATTTAATTTTTGAGCCATGTCCTGAGAAGATACACATTGCGATCACGAAACCCTTAAAGTTGAAAAAGAATTTGAAACAAAAGTGGCAAAAAAAAATTGAATTATTTCGGTTGGCAGTTGACAGGATGTAAAATATTGCGAAGGGTTTTAAGCAGCTTTTCTATAGGCTCGAAATCCTTAGAGCTCCGTAATAATTTACTCCTGCCAAGAATAAACTGCGAATTTTGCGTTTTTCTATTTACTGTGACTGGTTACTGTCGTTTCTGAGGAGAGTTGAATTCATGTCACTTTTCAAAAAGCCAACATAATTTATATTGTTGACTTTGCTCCATATTTATGTTCAACACCATAAAATTGTGTATGACTGGTTATCCTGGTATTCCAACACATTATCCTGTGTCTAACATTAATTCACTTTAACTTTTTGCATATGTTTTGAATCATTGTCGTGTAAGAAGCTGAAAATTGCTTTAAAAAAAATAGACAGAAAGGTAGAAATGTTCTCTGTAGGCCGCGAAAACAACATCCTGTCAAGCCTCTGTGCAGTAGTAGCCATTAAATAAGGCTGCTTGTGGAATACAAATAACTTTAGCAACTCCCGAGCCCATTTCGTATGCCGCAGCAGATATCGCCGCAATGGAGTTTTCTGTGATCAAAACTTCTTGCAAGACAGAAAAAAAATATAGGAAGTGGAAATACGATACCGGGAGTAGCCTCTTCCTGGTGCGGGAATCTCGTCTGGATAAGTTTATAGACATCCTAAAATCCTCCCGCAATGCTAGTGTAAATCAATGTAAAACTTTTATTACACCGCATTATCGGGATCCTTTCTGTCATACCTTTCTCATGCTGTGCTCTCTGAACTCCATACAACCATTCACCCAGTTCAAGGACCTGTGAGAGTGCGTTATTGGTCCGAAGCAGCTTAGCACCAATCAATGAAGTTATCTCTGTGTTATCCTTTTTCCTACTTTTTTTTTGTGTTGCTGTTGTGCTTTTTCCATGAAATGATAAAATCTGATTGCCTACTCGATATACTTTCATTTTAGTCCCTTTGATAAGGGTTTATTTTCGGCATTCCATACAATTGCCACACACAAAAATTGAGTTGGTTATGGCCACTTGACTCGAGGTGTTATTGAAGTTTTACTGGCAGCAGTAGTCCACTAAGCTAAGGAATATGACCACCGTCAGGATAATTCCAAGAGATTTTGTGATTTGGGTCGACACGGTTGATGGCAGAGGTTGGCGAAAAATTACACCATCAACACTGAGAGAGACCGACGGAAATGTATTTTATGAAAAGCATTACGTCTGCAGAAATGGACACAAAATATACCCCCCATAAGTGAAATGTTAAAAGACAATCGCATTTTTGGACTGTAACCAAAAGGATATTTACTTTTAGCATAAGAATATTATGAGGATATTTTATGACTGTTTCAGAACATCAAGACCATATTTTTAGCAAGAGGACGTTGAGAAACAGAAGCAGGAAATCACTTTCCAAATAATAAACATTGTTTTTAACCCTTCACACTCGGAGGCAATTTAATATTTCTTATGAGTAGATATTATCTTTCTTTTGTTGCACTTTAGAAAATTAAACTAACATTGCTTATATATTAAGTTAACCGTTAGCACTTTATCAGGAGCGGCGACTACTAGAGGCTGACGAAAGTCGAGCATCCCCAATAATTCGGGTTACACATTTGGTTCCTCATTTTGTGTGGTGAGTCCCCGCAATAGTTTTCAACAGTCTACACTTCTGTAATCATTCTTCGGTTCTATTTCTTTCAAATGACTGTTAGAATGTAAACAACTATATAATGTTAAAATGGTTACTGCGAGTGCAAAAGGGTAGAAAACAGTATTACTTTTAAACCGCAATCTCACTCACAAACTTAAATTAAAAACTATTAAAGGTGTTGCAATTCAACTTTTTCGACAGCTTTCTATTTTTCCAGTTGCAGAAAGAAAACAAAACGTTTTTAAAACACTTCTCTAAAAAAAACCCACACGGAAAACGAATTCAATGAAAGCTCCAAAGAAAATGCAAATTAAAAATTAAATTGACCAGGATATTCCGTTCCCTGAGTGTTGTCTCTGCATACAAAAGGTGTGTGTCTATGTGTGTGTGTTGCAAAATCCTTTCCCAACATGACATGTGCAATTCTATTTGTTGAATCCCAAGCAGTATCACGAGATTTGATGAGTTGTATGTACACCTTAGGTTCATGGATGAACTGAGGATTTTGTTGAGATTTCATGTACCCGAATCCCCAAGGTGTAAATGTAATTGAAGCAAACATTTATCCTTGCACAGAGATTGTTATGTTCTTCGTTCTCTTGAAAATTGTTAACAACCATGAAAATAAAAACAAATATGCCACTAAAGAATTTTAATTCAAGTTCGGAAGATTTGATTAGTTTTTGTTTGCACTTTGGAAGAATCTTCTTTTTTTTTATTTTGATTTTCAAAACAATTACTGAAGAAAGTGTTGGATCAACTCATTAAGTTAATGGAATTACATTTGCACTCTCATTTTGAACCTCCAATTGACAGATGGTCAAATTACGCAAAGGAGCTCTCAGCAAATCCCACCTTATTAGGACACCGTAAACCAATCCCCGTCTATAAGGACTCTTTTCACGCATTCTATCAACCTCTCACCACCTCGAATAAATCAAAGACACTTTAGACAGAATTTGTGGCATCCGATTCATCTCGGTTGGTCAGTGGATGATACTGAAGGGCATTAATGTTCATCCATTTGTTACAGGGATTTCGAATCCCTACCGTACAGTTGGAGAGCATCGTCTCATCGCAGTAGCTTAATAGGGGTACATTTTGGGGGTGCGGACAGGATTTGTAAATTTATATTCTGGTAAACGTTCATTTTTACCACAAACTTGTGTTAGGTGAGTGAGTTATAAAGATAATTTTATTCAACGGAAGAAAAACAAACCAACGAAATTTCTTTTTAGGGGAAGCCAAAAAGTAAAATTTAGTAGAGACAAAAATGGGATTTAAGTAATTTATAAAGAACAAGAAAAGTTTTTTCAAATCAGGAAAAAGTAGCTCGCATATAAAACACTCTCGTAATAGTCACCGCCGTCTGGGCTCAAAAGCAAATAAACAAAATCAAAAAAATAAACACCAAAAAAATGTCAGACGAATTGGAAAAGCCGGAAAAATTGTATATGCAGTTAACAGAGCAAAGCGCCCACGTTAAATTGTAGCCTCTTGGGAAAATGTCACCAAGGACGAAATTGGCGACAGCCGGAATTGTTTGGCAGAGTGACAAAATCGTGGACAGACAAGTCCGCGACTTATTCTTCGCAATCTGTTTAAATACTTCTGGCTCCTCTGGATCTTCCTACAGGATATAAAAAAAGGGATAAAATGTTTGGGACCATTTCAATAATTTTCAGGTACTAGTGCGTTTGCAAATTTAATTACAGTCAGCTTTTGTTTTCTTTTATTTTTATGTTTTGGCACTCATTGAATAAAAGTTTTTTTTATACGCCCAGATTTTCCAGATCGAAATCACCGATGGTCTGCAGCTCTTGTTGATAAAAATAAATTAGCGAAAAACAAAAAAACAAAGACACACAAAAACATTCCAAAATAATATTTTGGAAACGGGGGTTGTAATGCAAAATCACAATGCGGAACTCAGCAAATCCCAGATGCACATGGAAATTATTTCCGTCATGTGCTTCCAATTTTTCATTACACTTTCATGTCAATACCTCAATGGAAATTTATCCAGTGATTTTCAAATAGCCTTTTTTTTGTTTTTTTAAATTTTTTTTTGTTTTTTTTTAACCCAGTTATGGAAATATTTCATTCGATTCAGTTGAAGTATCAGATTAAAATATTATTTCTAAATTTATATTCCAAAGTGCCAAAATATTTTTGTTGTAATGATTTCATTATTTTTATTATTAAGATGATATTTTTTTGGTGTAATGTGTTAACTTTTTTGGTTGAATTTGAATCTGGTTTGGGTATCGGTAACATGTCCAAACAAACACAAACAAAACGAATTTGGGAAACACCATAACAAATGTTTGCCTAATATTTGGAAAATATTTTGATCAAAATTAAAAGAAAATGAATTTCTGAATAATTTGACCCGAACTTACAGATTTCCGCATTGTCGAACATTTCATTTTGCTATATTTTATTTTTTTTTCTGTTCTATTTTGAAAGAAGGATTTATCTATCCCATTCAAAGTATTTCACCCATGAAATTACATTCCAGCATGAAGGATGCCTACCAAGAGGATTCCATTGTTCAAAATTGGTCCTCAGTTAAGAAGTTCCCGATTAACCATTGACCCTTCTGTCAACAGCTTCACTCTCATCTCAGCAGAAAATGTGCAAAGAATCGCCTTCATTCGTTCAACTTTGGAAGATTTATTGGAAAATGTTATTATGAAGGAAATAAAAATGAGCCAGAATTTCTATACGAATATGGCCTCATTCTGTATTATCCTTATTATCCTGATAAAGTGATGAATAGCAGCGCAATGCCATGGAGATATGTTTTTTTTTCCCGCTTTTTAATAAATTTTCTATATGAGAAAATCCATCAAACAGATTATATCCTTTATCAAAACCAGAAATTGATTTCAATGTGCTGATTTTATATTTATTTTATTGTGGATAGATATATTTTCTAAAAAGATTAAATTGTGCTTTTTACAATTGCTCAAAATGAAAGGGTTAAATATGTTGTTTAATTTCCAACAGCGGAGCAGAGAAATATTGCACATTTTATCAGGGAATTCATGTCAAAAACTCGGCAGTTAAACAATAGAAAGGATTAGAAGTACATGCACATTACATACACTCGTATGTACACATGAAATTCGTGTTTTTTGGTTCCTTGATTTATTACATATTTCGGTTCAGTGTTTTATTGTTAGAGTTATTTAGGAACTGGGCTGTATTTTTCGTTTATAAATAATTGAAAATTACATTTATATATATTACTGAGATGTAAAAACTAGGAAAGAAGTACGGATGCTGGCATTAGGTATCGATTACTAGATCAGACACGGTTTTAAAAGAATTGCAAAAGAAAAATATCGTTTTTTAATTTATTTAAAATTTCAAGACATTCAAATATTGAACAAAGATTTTTCTGATTGATCCTTGAAGCTACTATCCCAAGTGAAGGTCTATTAAGTCCATTCGCTTATCCTTCTCTGCACACCCTGACTGAACAGATTCATTTTGCAAAGTTCAAATATTTGTTAAGATAATGACACCGCCATAGAATTTATTGTTGGGAATGATTACTTTTCCAGTGAATAAATGTTGTAAAATTGTCGACGAAAAATTCTTTAGTATTTTCTGAAAATTTTCAACATCAGAAAACTCCATTTTCCCTTATTCATCTTCATCCAGTGAAAATGTGGAGGTCATTCCGGTTGGTTTTGGCAACGATAATTTCCATTTTATGATGAGCTGTTGAAACAAAAGAATTAAAATCCATCCAGATCACACAAATTCAGACAGGATAATCAAGTGAATGTCGTGTTAATGAGGTCCGAGACATCAGATTTACAGCAAATGTGGAAACAGCCGTAAATTTGAATTGTGTCCTTTTATAAATTGGTGTCATCGCGTAATCGAGTTGTTAATTGAATTTCACCCAATGACTTCCTACACATTCATTCATCTTCATTTAACTCTCCATATGCAATGTATATTATACAGTATGTCAATGTATTCGTTTCGGATTTTCATCAACTGATGAATTTGTGCCATTTGCAGGATCACATTCGCACTTTTAAGTTGCCAACAAGCTGTGACCCCATGTTACTGTTCTGTCTCATTCATGTAGTTTATATAAATCCCAAATCCAGAACAGGATTACTCCATGAAACGTGGGTGAATGTATCGAAATGTAATTGAATAGTTGATTGTCGGGGAATGTTGTGACCCATTTCCCCACCCTCCAAGGCTTCGTTCAGCCATTCAATTAGTTTTGGAACATATTGTCTGCCATTCAGAAATGTCCAATATTTCTGCCAGGAAATGAACAAAATGGTGTAGAGGAAATTGGAAAAAAAGCAAATAAAATTTTGTAAAGTCCTATAATTAAGTGTTAGGCTATGATTGTACTTCTTCTTTTTTTTTTCATTTTTCATGTTCATATAAAATTTTTTGTAAAAATATTCAAAACGGAAATTGATTTCATCGCTTGTAAATTTTTATTAAACCGTCATCAATGGCAATCATTGAAATGAAAATAAATGTAATAGGAAAATGAAAATCGACTGATTTATTAAAATATCTCGGATCGCTTCTGGCAAAAAAACAAATTCTAATTCCCACGACAAAGATTCTACCACAAAGCTCTGAAAAGAGAGATCAAATACTAGATGAAAAAAAAAAAACTTCAATGGCTGTCGTCTTAAATATGAAAGACAAAAGGGGAGTGAACAATGAACATGCGGAGCTGAGCTGAGGGTGTATAAAAGAGAAGAGTATAAATTGGAATATTTTTCACCGGTCACAAGCATCTAATGGAAGAAAAGTCAACAATAACTTGTTTTTCTGGGCGACAGCCATCAAGGATCTTTTAGATATGTGACAAACGATAAACTCGAAATTAAATATTGAAAATTGAAAGTTCGGTCGCCATTACAGATTTTTAAGTGGGTGTGACTTTTGCGGTTTTTTTTTTTTAAATAGGATCAGTTGAAACAGGTTTTAGTACAGAAATAAACTGAAATAAATAAATAAATAAATTGGTTTCCATCATTATACAAGAAACATAAGGTATGCCAATGATTTCACACCCGCGCCATTTTGCGCGTCTTCGCGTTCACCCAATGAGCATTCGATGGCTTGACAGCTTTTTGTTTACAAATTCGTGTGCAAGTTTTAAAAGTTTTTAAAAGTTTTTAATAGTTTTTAACATTAATTGATACCATTTTGCATTTAAAATGGTTAAGTGTGCAATCAAGAACTTAAAAATATGAAAAGAAAATGTGGTGAAGCGAATCATTTGAAATATTTTGCTTATCCTGAAAGACCCTGAATTACCTACCTACTGTTAATTAAGACAAAGGATGTAAATGTAGAAGAAGAAGTGAAGAAGTTATTTTTTAGATGTTGTCAGTAGGTAAACAAAAATTAAGAAGAAAATAAAAACTTCCTGTTTTATTGTTTCGTCTATATTACACTTTTAATTTGATGATGATTATATTTTTATGATGGATTATAATATAAAGGTTCAGTTGTTATTAATTGACAAATATTTGCAATAGACAGTAAAATATATAACAGCCGCTTTTACACAAATCATTACTAATAAAAAAACTGGAACTTTTAGTCATTTTAAATAATTAATTTCTCAGATGAATTGCCGAGAGAAATGCTTTCAGTAACAATTGAAAAGTGCGGTTAAAAATTACGTATTTGAAAATACGAGAACGCAGTGACGTCACTCCAGGTGTCAAAAACAATAATTAGCATACCTTATGTTTCTTGTTTTTCATTATATCTACTAAAATTACATAGAAACATAGAAAAAAAAATACTGTTCGAAGGAAATTATAGATCACTATTTTTCGCCCTTCACTTTTAAAATATTGCACCAAACGCACCAACGTTGTCCAACCTCTCATTTTCTCTACGAAAATGTCAGACGCAATCCTGCTCCTTAAACTCAAGTAGTAACAACATTGAAAACATTGTTAATCAAGAAGAAACATTTTATGAAAGAAAATAACATCACGTCGGTTTTTCATTCTTTCTATTTCTGAATTGTCTTCACATCCAGAAGGTATTATTTGCTGTTGGTCCTTGTTGCCTGATCGTTTTTCACTCTGTACTTTTGCAGCCATTCTCCTAACAATACCTTGTTCTTGTGATATCAGTGCAGATGCAATTACCTGTCCTTCTGATAAGAGTTACATTCACTTTTCTTCCGGTATATTCAGGATTGTGGCGTCATGTGACATTTCTATTCCCGTGCACATAAAATCTACACGATGTTCAGTGTTTTTTCCTTCATATATACATTTTTTTATACATTTTTTCTTCTTTTTTCTCCTTTGGATTAAAATGAAACAAACACGTAAATGGTATATTCTCTATCTCTTTGTATGCAAATTTTATCTCATGCCCGTGATTTGCATAAAAATATTGCACTTGGTGGGATTGTAGTCCTTTCTAAGTTCCCCAGAGTGCTTCACCGTTACCACTCCAGAATGGTTTAGTATTATCTGCAGTTGGCCACCCCACAAGTGTTCTCCCTTATCCAGGGGTTAAGCAATGGAGAAGCCTCTTTAGATGTGCGGACAGGGTATTATTACTACTATAAATTTTTACTGCGTAATATCCACTATACAGTGTCATTTTCAGTAGATTCAGAACCAGTGCCGCATTCTCAATCGTTGTTTACATGGCTATAAGGGTTCCACGAGTTTTTTTAAAAAAAGTAGAAAAAAACACGATTGCTTTCTTTAAAAAGAACTTCCTGCTCAGGGGAGCATATGTGTTGAAAGTCAATTCCCCACAGAAATATAGGAATATATTTATGTTCTGTCTGGATTGTCCTTTAAAAAATTTAAAATCCTGCACAATACAAAAAGGGTTGTTCCCGCCATCACCACCATCCACCACCGCCGCGAATTATTTTGTTATGCAGCATAGAACCAATTACCCAGGGACCAATGTACGGACATTGTGAACAGGTTCCGGACTTTCATTTCACCGCGCGGTAATTTCAAAGTTTACCCGTATACAGAAGATATATAAAATATTCATTGCGTCCGCAACCTATCATCAAAATCTCATTTCGAGTCGTTACACTGATTTTCCTGATCCTTTTTTTGTTTTTGCTTCTCTCGTTCACCCTGAGCCTAAGCAGTTACTGCCTGGCTGCCCTAAGCGAACGGGGTAAACTCATGCAACACGTTTATGCAATATTACCTACCCGCCAACGTACAACGGCTGATG
The DNA here is from genome assembly GCA_963082835.1 of Leptogaster cylindrica. NCBI lineage: Eukaryota > Metazoa > Arthropoda > Insecta > Diptera > Asilidae > Leptogaster > Leptogaster cylindrica. The sequence goes on from OY720107.1 coordinate 32,678,387, forward strand.
GCTATTAACCGAGGGAAATTGATAGCCACGTAAATTGTTCATCGTCGGTTGAAGTGGCTTTGACAATGGAAAACGTTTAACTTCTACATAGGCTTTGGAGTATTTCGCAGTTCGATAAATTCTTGGACGACAGTAGAACATAAGGGTTGCAATGCATTGTTCATCATGCATTCCTCCTCTCTTCACCTATTGATTTCGTGTTGCCTCGTGCAAGGGTAACAGGTGTAGTCCGTAACAAATTTATGCTCCTAATATTGCACCAAACTCCGAAGATTTACTATCAACCCACGTGAAGTTTGTGCGCTCGAAAATGCCGAGTGTTTCAAAATTTCAAAACAGTTCCGATCCATGTATTTATTGATATATGTATGTGTGTGGATTATTTTGCAACAAGCTAGTATTCTAACAATTTATAACAAATCGGTTTTTAATTTGAGTACACTTTACAAAATTTTTCGGTAGGTTCAGAAGATCTATTGTCCTTTTCCATATTCAATTCATGTATTAATTTTATTATCCTTTTTTTAAAGTTCACCATTATGCATGAATTGTTGGTGAATGAAATTGTATATAATAATTTGATAAAATTAAAGTAGAAACATTTTTCCTGAACACATTGTAAAACTTTTCTAAAGAACAACAAAATAAATGTCTGCAAGAAAATTTTTTTTTAATTTACTGTAAACAAAAATGTTGTTTAGTCTCCTCGAGAGGCCTCTTTTGTTATAATTATTACGATCTTGACAAGAATAAATTTAAAGTTTCGTAGAAGCCAAAGTTCTGTTTATTCAGATGTGTACCTCAAGAATTCTGTTTCGTCCCACCCAAAGTTGTCGCAACTTTTATTTAAAAAGTAAAACAAAAAACACCCAACAATGTTTTCTTTTACCTTGATTTCTAGACTTCTTGGCAAATTGTTTTTCCCAAGAATTATTTACAATCTACAAATCTCATCCTTATCATTCTGGAATGCAGAGGACATCCAGTAGGTTTTGTGGTGAGACAAACAGAAAATCGACCATAACTTAAACACTATATGAATTTAACTCTCAAAGATTCTCAAACTCTGCCACAAAATGTCATTTACATGACTAAAGCAAACATAAATCCTTGCTTAGGCTGTCAGCTGAGTTATGTCTGGAGTACTTCGCTTAATGTAATTAGTTCGCTGTTATCCTAATTTTGAGCTCACTAAGAGTAAAGCCAACCATTCTGAAACTCTCAAAGCCATCCAAAGGAGAACAACGTGAACCCAGCAACAACCTGTGAAGTAAGATTAAATTTAAAGCAAACGAACCTCCCCACGGTGAGGAGAAGTGGGTGAATGGCAGATTGGGGAGGTGGGTAACCAGAAGCGTAAAGCAATGTACAGTTTTCCAGGTGAGGTTGGAAGCAGCGAGGACCTCCGACTCGTTACCACAATTCTGGCTTATTAGTATCACTGTGAGGCGTGTATTCAATTAAAACCTTTTAGTGAACGACAAACTCCGTTCCACAGTGATTAGAAATTTAGTTGGAATTGTGTTGAGAATTTTCCAAGAAAGTATAGTTTCCATCCTCCCCAAGATAATTGATAAAGACTTCTCTACAACCATATCCAGGCGACTCTTTTCCCGCAATTAATGAGTTTCAACAGAAAAAAAAAAACTTCCGAATCGGTTCGACACTCATTCCCTCCGATGCACAATTTCCACAGCGCCATCACTTCGCAAACCAATCCTGAATCGATTAAACTTTAATCGTATTTTCTAAAGCTTCGATGTTTGGTTTTCTTAAACTCCAGAATATTTAAAAGAGCAAGTAAAGTTTCACGAGGGTCTTTCGATTCTTCTTTACTTTTCGCGGACTAAATTTTCAACTAGTTAGAGTTTTATGAGTTTTATAGCAGTACGCGATATTCCAAAATGAAATAACCCTTCCACCGTGGAAAAGTTTTATTTACGTAACCTTCATCACTTTTAATTTAATTTGTTAACATGCTTGAAGAGTTTAGTTCGGGAATTTTATCATTACGAATACAATCAATAAATTTAATTTAACAGTCAAAAGTTATTGTAATTTTAACAAATTATATTGTGGAAGAATTCGTGGATTAAAAATGATTTGAAAGTAATTTCGTAAAAAGATTCTTTTGACACTTTCTTATAGATCTGTAAATAACCATTAGTGGTAATATTTTACAATTCCAACATTTATCCCAATTTATACCATCTGTATTTTATTAGTATTAAGATTCTCCCTCAGAAGATAGCCGAAATCTGAAATCATAAACTCCAAAGCTTACCATAAATAACATGTTGCTTACCTAAAATCATCCCCAGTATCCAATTGTACTCCCAAGGATAATAAATAAAAGCTTCACTTACATAACGACCACAAAATGTCTTGAATTCGTAACCCCCACCCCAATCACCAATCCCTCCAGGGTAGGAAAAAAAATACGAATCTTATGGAATAATATGGAAGCCTTTCAATTTATAAGGATTTTAGGTGCAAAAACCAACACTAGACAAGGAACATCCTTGAAAGAAATCAAAGTGGTAATTCTTCGAATAGGGGAAGGTTGAGGGCAATCTAATAGATAGACATTTTCGATAACCTCCATAGAATGCCTAAAATTGAGCAAAAAGGGGTTGTATCCGTAAATAAACAGCGTTCGAAACATTTCCGGGTTAAATTTGGGTTCAAAGTTTGTGCTTAATTTCACGGATTTTCAGGTAATTGGGTTTATATTTCTTATCATCATGTGGGTGTCCTTGTTTTTTTTTTTTTTGCTTTTAGGGAAAAGGGGATTTTCCGTGATTGAACATCATTGATTGAAGATAGCTTCTTGAGTGATCTTCTCACCCACTTTTCTTCCATAAAATTTATTTAGTTTTTATCCCAAAAACAAATCCCATTTTATAAGCTTTTTTTTGTTCATATTCATATAATTTTTAATATCCCTTATTAGATTTTATGTTACAGATATTCACTGACTATTTATCCTGGAGGCTGGATGAGATCAAAATTACCGTAATAAATCTAAGACAAAATTTCAAAACTCTTTCAATAGTTGATGATGGCAAATTTTCCAGTTCATAAAAATAATTCATCTTCACTTCATCCTTCAAAGTAATTCAATCAAGCAAGGATTTTTTTTTATCTATATTTCAATCCTTGGCTCAGTGCAAAATACTCGACAGTTCAACAAACTCAAAAAAATATGTTGCTAAATTCCAGTTTGAATTCAAAGCAAGCAAAAAAAAATACAGAATTCAATTTATCAGTGAAATCAATAGAATCAATCAGTTGATGCCTACCGGATCGGAAAAGAAGAATGTCAGACTGGAGTTAGGTCAATAAATAATGGACCAGAATAGAAAAAAAAAATAAAATAAAACGCAGGACGACAAATCAAAATCTCTCTTTTTGCCCACTTTTAAAGGTAAATAATTTACGTGACTGGAATCGTTTTTTGATATTTTTCCATTCCCGATAACTTTTTATTATGTTTACGATTGAACTTTTCAGCTGCGAGGCTTATCGGATGCTCTTGACATAGTGTCAGGACAACGGGATGGCCACAGTCGAACAACTGGACATTCCTTGATAGGTTTCCAAGATATTTATAATGATTTTCGTCTACGCTCAAGCAACAGTGCGACAATATCTACAATTTTTTCAGCTCTTTTTCCATAAAAATCCAGAAGTGGAATGAATGAATTTAATTCAGATCACGCAAAAATATCCTCAAGGATTATTAATATTCTCGGAAATATTTACTAAATCTCTCTATAGTATTTAATGAGAAGAGATGGAATATTATTTATTATGCAAGAATGATACCGAATTGTTATAAAAATATTCAATATCTTTTCTTGTTACAGTTGTCTTATATTATATTCTGAGAGTATGGAATTCTGTTACTTCAACATAATCAAGTTCCTTTAAAAGGATTAATTATAGTTTCACATTACTTTGGTCTGAATTCTTCCTCATTATTTAGTATTTAAGTAGCATGTTTGCAACCAATTCCCAAGTGTATCCAAACTTGTGGAATACACGAAACGTAAGCAACTCACATAATGAAAAGTAAATGTGTACTCAAGCCAGGATGGCAGGATGTGTTCCCGTCTGATCTACTCTCAACTTGCCCCCAGATAAACTTGTAATAAGCTGTCGCATAAATTTAATTAATTTAGTTTTGATCCCAAAGGCTTATTGGTGCAAGTAAATATCATCAACTCGGAGATAATTCACACCTTTGGACAGGAGTTTATCCTTATCCTCTCGTCACTTTATTACAAAAATTTTTGGTGCATTCAAATTTAATTAAGTTTGCTATTCGTTTTTTCTTATATTTGGAACATCACATCAGAATGTTTTTGAACTGTATTGTTTACTATTTTCAGAATAACATCAAACACATTTTTGTACAAATTCGAATTGTTCTCTTCTGTACTAGATTTGTATACATGAAGTAAAGATTTTAATTAAAACCCCAAAGAATCCCAACAACCGATTTCCACCCCAAACAGATGCGGATAAAGGATTCCACCTGCTGCTGTCTCTTCTTCAGTTTACAACAGCTGAATACAGTCAAAGAAAAATACCACTTTTATCTGCTTCATTCTCCTGGAATTTAATACTATTGTTTTTGTGGACAAATAATTTGTATAGTCTATTCCTTTTTTCTTTCAATTTTTCTTTTTTGCAAAAGAATTTGATTTTGAGTTAAAAATTTTGAACTGAAGCAGTAAAAACAAAATCGACAGGATTTTGATATAGATAAAAACAATTTCTTTTCCCGTATTTGTATTTTTTTATTCCCTGCAAATCCTGATTGCTTGAAAATAATATTTTTGTTTGCTGTATGAGGATGACGGATTTTCAGAATCCTATTTTGGCATTTCACTTAAAATAGGATTTTGTGAATATCGAAATTCGAATTGTTGTGTTATTCACACGTATGATAATTGCTATCAAAATCCCTCTGTGTGTTTTCAATAAACAATTGTGAATTGTCGCAGAAATAAAATTTGAAATTGCCATTGTTAGATTGCCACCCAAAAATGGAAGAATCACACTCGAGATTTCATCTTGATTCTTGTGTCTTTTTTTATTTTTGCAATCCTTAAATATTTTCTGAACAAAATTTTCTTCCATTTTAGGGAAAGCATATGGGAAAACATTTTATTAAATTTCCTCGTTCGTGGTACAGAAAATGTAAATTACATTTTATGAAATTATATATTGAATGGTTTTCATCATAATGAAAACAATATCAGGAAATTTATATAGTTGCTCCTTTTTGCAGCACTTTGTAATTTTCCTAGCAATTTGGCTCATAATTTCGAGTTATTTTTGTAGAGCAACTGCAAAAGTAACTTGATATCAGAAAGCATAACATTTAAACGTTATGAAAATGCATGGATGCCACTCAACGGAAAAATTTCATTGAAGTCATATTTGGAATAACCTGACTCTCCAGATCCTTGATGCAACTAATTTAATTTGGAAATGCCAAAATGGCTTACCTAACGGTACACGAATAAATGAAAATATGTTGATATTCGTTATCGTTTCTCTCTTGTCGAAATTTCTGAAATATTTAACGATAAAATATCAGTTGCAAAACTAAACTATAAAAATATAATGGAAACTGTACAACTTCCTGTCGTTGCGAGAATATCACTTCAGTGATACTCCAACAGGATCCAATGCCACAAGCTCACATCCTCGAATATGGTGCTCATATGATTTTATGTATAGCATCTTCCGTCGGGCGCACATGGCTGGCATTTATTAAATCTAAACACGTTTATGTTATATGAGAACGTGATTCACTTCCCTAACATTCTACCTTCAGTTTATAAAAGAAACTTATTTAATCTGAGCCCCTTGCTCATGGCCAAAATAAGCTTTCTAACGTTTTCACCTGACTCCTCTTTTTTTTTAAAGGACACTTCGTTACTCTTTTCATTATTGATTCACAGGACGTTTTATACTCCCAACCACTGTCGAATAAAAAAACAAAATAGTTAATATATCTAGATATAAAATCGTAGACCGACAAACGTCCATTACACATGAAAATTGGTAATGAGCCGAGACACTTCAATGTGAATAGAAAAATTGAATAAATTTTCGCAGAATGTTCCCGAGGTGATAAGGGACGGATGAAAGGCAGAAGGGTGGTGCTGATTTTAGATGAAAATTCTACACCGGCAGGTACTTGACAATTTTTGATGCGGTTTCTCTAGAGCACTGAGCTATAAAAGCTTTAAGAGGTTCAGGTGCTGAGCACTCATCGCGGATGCTACCATCCAGATTAAAGTGAAACCTGCATAGAAAGTTTTTCTTCGATTTTTTTTTTTTTTTTTTTTTTTGGAATAATTCCTACAAAAAAAAATATCAAAAGTTGAGTACCAATATTTCGGGAGAATTCATATTTTCCATCCGCAGTAGAAAGAAATAATCTCCTCGAACATAACTGTTAACCTCAAAATATCCTCGTAACCTTGTGTTTCTGTTAATTGGTCCTCATGAAATATGTATGAAAGGGTTATTCTCAAAAAATATTAATACTTGAAATTTAGTTTATTCATGAAACACATTCGGATAAATAAAAAACTGTTTCATACTCTTGAAATGTAAAAATTTTTACGAAAATGAGTTCGAAATTGTTTCTTGATCAATTTCAAAGTTCACTCGAAATTGAAATATAATTGTTATAAAAAATATTTCAGCTTTCCAAAAACAAATGGATTTAATACAAATTTATAGACATGTACCTATAGTTTTTAAATTCATAAAAATTGGATCAACTTTGAAGGGTGACACAGAAGTTTAGAAAAAGAAAACGTCTTCACAAAAAACGGCACGTCCATGTCTAACTTCAGGAATCCGCAAGTCTGCTATAGCCACCCCACAAGGACGGCGATTAAATTTCCATAATTCCCGGGCATATTTGTATGCATAATCCTGGCTCCATGATGGAAATACACTTTATGCCTCTTTAGTCTTGCTTCCTGTGATTCGCACAAATATTAAGTCAGCAGTTGTAAGCCAGGCAGATTTCAGTGGCGCATAGTGTAAGGGGTGGGATTTTCAGGATGATGGGGGCTGTTTTTACCTTTCCGATCTCCCGAAACTACCGTCCCATTGCCTCCACCTAAACTTCTCTATCTGCAGAATATCTAAAATTCACTACTACCTTTGGAATTACGTGCATAAATGCACGTGAAAATAGAAATCACGGCTGCTTTGAGCCGTCCCCCCTCCACCCTCCTAACAAAATGCTTATACCCGCTTTGTAGAATCGTTAGCTACTTTGTTTGTGCGGGAGGGCAACGGATCAAGTCCCTTCTACCATAGAATAACTATGCAATGCTAAGTGAAATGTTGCTTACATTTAGCGGTTGGAGGGTAAACAAAATTTTGATTCAGCGAAAAGGAAAACTTGAAAATTTTATTGCCACGCTTGGGGAGTAATAGTTTCTTGTGTACAATTTCATTTCACGAGGATGAAAATTGATTTATTTTCACAAGGGTTTTCCACTAGAGTTACTGGAAATGTAATCATTTAAAATAGTTGTAAATTTTATATGATTTTTTAGGAAATGTTATAAGCTCTTGTATTTGGAAATATCTTTGTTGTCCTATTATATGTATTATAGAAAGACAATTGATATTTGGTCAGTGACAGTCGCTATTCAGATTCAAAGGAAAAATAAAGGATAACATTTGTTCTTTTGCAATTTAACAATAAACTCAGTTGTATTTCTCCCATCCTCAACAACCGAAATTCATTCATCACGTTCGAATGAACCCAAAACCTATGCATGATTTTTTCAATCGATTCAATCTAGAGGAAAACGATAGGATTACAACAGGACAAACAGTTAATCTACGGGAGTATCATAAATCAATGTGGATATACCTTATCACTCTTTTAAGATTCATCCGACATACTTTGTATCGAAAAAAAAATTTCAGCGAATGGCAAATTTTTCGGAAAATGGATACAGTCCCCAGTATTTTGTATCCCTTCTCTCTTCCCGTTTCTACCTCTCCGAAACTAAATCAACCACAATTTCGTACTCACAAGGAATTCAACAGCTGCTATAAATAACTATTCTTATTGAGTTTCACGCCATCCCTTGTGCTGAACAAGTGCAGCATGTCCAATTCATAAGATAAAAGGATGATATCAATTTTTCGGGGTCTCGCCTTCTTAGCTTCAGCCAACTTTCATTCTAGATGCTAGACAATCTTTTCATTTTCTTTTCTATTCTCATACAACAACAAGAAATTCTACTTTCTTCTCGGAGCAATATCATCTCAAACCACCCGCAACCCCTTCATCCAGTTTCACAATAAATAAGCGTCTGTCATGTATATTAAACCTGGCCTTTGTTGGTGTTAAGATTGTCAGGCGCGAACAGCGGGGGTGGCGGCGGCGGGAGGTGTTTTCCAATGGATTTTGATTTATGAGCCCAGTTTAGTATTTATTAGAGACAGGATTAATATTTTCTTAACAAGGAGAATTCTTCAGTTTATTCTCCTCACTTTATCCTTTATTTACAAAACTCCTTTCGGAAGAACAGGACTAAGAAGTACTGAATTGAATTCCAACAATATTAGCAAAAGCAAAAGGTTCCGGATGACGACGTCCAAGATAAGGAATAAGGAATAAGAACACAATGGCGTGTGTATTAAGTGAATTTCCTTTTGTGAATATCATTGAAGTTGCTTCGATTGTTCAACCTCTAATAATAACAACACCGCCATTTGAGAAATGGTGCGAGAGGAAAAGAAAACAATACCCCCAGCGGAAGGAAATGAAAAATTCTTCATTTTCCTCATAAATAAATTAATTAATTAGATTTTATTTTAAAATAGAAGTGATGGTGGATATACTCGTATGAATGCGGGTAGCAACATTCCCAATAACAAGAACTTTCTCAAGGTTTTCTTATTGTTTTTAATGAATATGCAAAGTGCATTTATTATTTTTTGAAGTGTACTCACTTAAAATAAAAAGTAAAGGCCAATGTTGCGTGATTGTTCTTGACACACTTTTTTTCTCAGCTTTTAAAAATTACATTTACATCGAGAAATTCTTTTCTCTTTGATAAAGTTAAGTTTAATACATATAAATGTTTCCCCTTTGTACAATCACTATTCTAGAAATTTTATCCAAACTCTTAAAAGTCAAACCGAAAACATCATTGAAAAGTAAGCCTCCATAAAATCAACACATCTTCCCTTACATCACCTGCGATCCCAACATTGGGCACACAAGATCTATGTGAACTTTTATCTCTTGTGATTGATGTTTATGTCCTTGTTGTAAAAATGGTACAGAAAGAGGAAAGTCAGCGTCTACAGTAGATTTCATTTCCGCTCGAGTGCTATAAATAACATTCGAGCTGATCGAAATAGGCCAATACCAATCTGAAGCAGTTTTTCGCGTGACTTAAAATATTTTCCACCCCATTTCACGTACGCAGTTTGTTGTTTCCCATTCGATAAAATATATATATTTTCACATTTCAATATTTCAATTTTCTATGTCATTGTTTAAAGTATTCCAAAAAAGAATAAAATGATAAAGAACAAAATAATTTAAGTTATTTTTACAGCTCTTAAGTAATACATGAAAATGCTGCCCTTATTCTTAATGCAATTTTACTGTACAACATTTAGTTAACATTCACTTCACGACCGGAAGTATATGTCTTGCATATTAAGATTTTTTTTAAAAAAATGTAATGTATATATATAAACAAAATTTTCTCGTCGTCATGAAAAGACTTGAAAGTTATGAAAAAGCTGTTGAACACCCGCAACAACTACACCCCAACTGTGTCAACATCACGGAATAAGGACTCGTGTAGGGGATGTGAATAGCGACAAAAAAAAAACTCTCACCATCATGAATAGGTCCCACTGCAGGACACTGGACAACGACAGGAGCATATTGCAGATTCTGCTGCAGAATAAATCAAATTAAGAGCCACCGAGGTGAGCTGGTGGACCTGGTACCTTTTATTTTAAACCTCCCCTCTACACCATTCCAATTATATAGGGGTTGGGTAGGAATAGGTTGAACCTCTAGAATATATCAAACACTTGGACGATGTACCATTCTCTACTGGATTTTTCTGCTGGTTCCCTGCCTTTTCCTGCCTTCGCAGGATAAATCCTTCTTTTTTTTTTTGGCACTTACAGACGATTTTTGTACACCCATAGTTCAATATAATTTTTACAAAATGTAATTTTGTCGATAGCCAAGTTTGCACAATTTCAACTTACTACGATGAAGTTGAATTTTTCAACAGAATTTTTTTTATAATAGGTAGGTGTTGCTTTTTTGACCTAATGTGTTCACAGAAGAATAATTATTCATTTTATAATCGACAACTGAAATTCAAATTTGATTCTAAAATCTATTGTTTGTATTGATTACACTTTTCGGTTAATAATTTTAAATATGTTACATAAATCCCATCTGCACTTGGTCACTTTAAATTGAATGGAAATTTTGAACGTTATATATGCATAACTTCCTGTTGTTTTGTTGAATACCACATCACAGGAAACATCCAGGATACATTGCTCAATTTACCTAACTGATCGATTGGTTACCTCAAATGTTCATTTAGGTAAATAAACTGATGGAAGATAAGCATTTTAGCATAGATAACCACTTTTCCAATCTATCTAAGGATATCTGTCTTTCAAAACATACAAACTTGAGGTTAGGATTCCGACATCCGATGGAAGGGGAATACGGAAATGAATATTCATTTCCCTTAACCATTGAATTTTCTCTAAGGCCAACACTTTTACAATCTCCTTTGTGTGTGAAGTTTGCATGAAGAAATTGTTTATCTTCCAGGAGATATACCAATGGCCTAGACACTAGATAGTGCTCCTAGGAATAAGGAAGGTAACTGTCATCCTCTTTCACTGGACAAATAGGGGGAAAATTGAAAAGAAAACTTCCAAACAGGAATAAGGATAACGAAAGTCAAACTGTTGACATTAAAAAGGGAATGTCTCTAATCCCTTGGAGGATGTTAGATTAAATATTTATCTTATTGTTGTTATTTTTCTTTCTAGGGAAATATTATATTACTTTTCATTAAGTATAGTCATCTTGTAGCATTCGTGATCATCGTCCTTCCAATTGGGTTTCCAGAAAAACGGACGTCCAAGAAGTCAAAAATCATATAGAAATTAAAACTTTTGTTTTTATATCCGAAAATTGTCAGTTTTCGATTTTTGGAAAGAGAAGCGTGGTGCTAATGGAATCAAAATCGAAGGGAGTCGATTCATCCTTCTCTGTGGATTTGAGTTTGACTATCATAAAAATGTATTTTATTTTATTATTGTTGTTCTCCTCTAAGTAATGAACTTCGGAATTTATACCTTTTCTGAAACTTTTCCTGAACGATGAATTGCTTTTCAAAGCAATTCTTGTTTATTTTATTTTTCTAAGTATATAATACATCTTCAGGCAGAACTCCTTCGGAGAACATGATTGAGAAACTACATTGAGCTATTAAAATTTCAAGACATCTCCAATCCTGATAGTTTTCTAACTCATTCTTGTGCGGGCGCTTATATAGTTGCAACTGTTCATCAGTGTGCAAAAACTCAAGAAATGAAAATTTCATCAAGAAGGAAATGAAACTCTCGTAAATCACAAGAATCTAATTTTTTTTTTTTTTGAAACATCCACAATTTCTGCAACTAATGAGAGATTTTCTCTGCAGGAAACGCGTCACAATTTTAATGAATTTATAAGTTGATGGCCACCATTTTTCAAGTATTACACGGAAGTGGCTCTCAGCATTTCTTGAATAATGCTCCGGGCAACGTAGAATGGCCAACTAAAGAGGCATGAAAATGCATTCTATCGACCAACATAAGCTTTCAATGTATAGCGCTCTATTCACGGCACATCACTAAAACTCTCTGCAGACATCGACAGAATAATAATATTAATAAAAAAAAGTAAAGGAAAAAGGTTAAGACGTGCCATTAAAAAAGGCAGATGTTTTCCAAGACGAAAATTTTTGCTGATGTCGTTCACTTTTTTCAGGAACTTTTAAAGGTAATGAAATTGAAAAAAAAAATTAAAATCTGAATTACACCGATAACACCAAACTTATTAAGAAATCACTTTAACGAGAATTTTAATGAGATAACGGTAATCCTTAAGTTAATGAAAATTTCATCTATTAGCTTTATCGTTGGGCCTCCTTCATGTCGAGGATTTTGTTTTAGTTTTGTCTCAAAATGTTCTTTGAAAGTTCTGAAGATATTTGATCTTTAAGAGCGCAGATAATGTTGCCTTGTTTAATATCCTTTCAGGTAATGATATTGTGAACCTTTATTGATCAGGAAGCATAATTTGAGGAAAAATTAAAAGAAGTGTTTAATTATATTTATAATACGTTGATCCCTGAAGAAAAGAATTATGTTCCTTGGGCGGAGGCCGCAGACTACATTGATATATTTTCGAATAAAGGCAGCATGGTACCTATGCATATGAAAAAGGATTTAGAAGAATGCAAAATTTTACAACTTTTAGTTTATTATTTCTAATAATAAACCGAATCAAGCACACACAAAAATTATAATCCCTCCCTGAAATTTTGACAGTTTACGTTTTGTGACGACATGACGTAGATTTCAAAAAACGAATAAAAAAAATCGGTCCGTCCGCCGTCCAGGCTTTTTCTCAGAAACTACTGGAGATAAATCAATGAAATTCGGTTCAAAAATCAAGTGCCACTTGACAACGTCCTAACAGCGCGAGGGCTCGATCGAGGGACTTTGAGGGGGGAATTGAAGAATCAATTATTTAAAAAAACATATATTTCCAAAACTGTTCAAGGTTTACTCATAAAACTCTATTCGTGATCACTACTGCCATCTACCCTTGAATTTTAAAAGTTCAAATTGTATCGCCATCGTTAGCCGGTCAGCGCTCTACGTGAACAATGGTCACAATGGTCAATGTTGTGGTAACAAAAATTATTTTGATAATAATAAACTTTGTGAAAAGTTTGCAGTGTTTTTCAAAAAATAATGAATCAATCCTTATATGGTTCGCGTCTTAGCTAGCGCATTGAACTTTAAAAAATTCTTTGATTATTTCAGTCCTTGTTTTCTGTTCGATTTCTTGCTACAACATAAAACTATTTATCCTTATATATAGATACAAAAACAGATATAATTAACTCAATAAAAAAATTTGTAGACATATCAGCATTTGCCTTAATATGCATATTTAATTAAATGTCTATATACTATTCAATTGTTCGTTTTATCCTAGACACAATAAACTCTTACTTGTTTCAGTAGAATTATTACTACAAAATCTCTAAAACTGAAATGTTTTGAATTCGGATTCACCATTAGAAATATTCGTCAGATATTTCGGGTTACAGAAGCGATAGAGAGAAACAGATAAACCCCTTTAAAAGGTTTCGTAACTATGCAAATTCAGTTGAAGATAACTTGCATAACTCAAATATTTTAGAAAGCGTTTGTAAGTAAACATCCCCAATTCCCCACCCTTATACTGCGTATCACAGACCCGAATAAATTTTCTACTGAATGTATAGCGTTATTCATATGCTCATCGTGCTGTTTCCCTTGTACCTCATCCCCTCTTTTTGCATTCATTCCCAAAATGACAGTCCTTACCTGGTTAATACAGTCAAAATGAAAACAGTAGTAGCTTCTGCCTGGACGAGATACACCAATTTTTGGATGCCGTTGAAGCATCCAATTTGCATAAATTTTCAACTTGCCACTCTTCAATTTTGAACACACACCCAATTTTAAATTTACTGGTACATATATAAATTATAATACACAATTTTGTCTTTAAAGTCCTTAAGTTAACACTTATACTACTTCGTAAATTATGCAGATATATTTAACGAAAGAATTACGTTTTTAGTAATTGTTAAGTCCCACACAATCTTAAACAGTAAAACAGTTAATGAATTGACTATTTAAAGTTTCTCCTTTGACCCAGTTGATTAAGAAAATCCTTCTGCTTCAAATGTTCCCTTTTCAACGGAAATTGTTGCTCTAAATTATAAACTTTGTGACATGAAAAATATTTCTAGAAAGAAATACTTACAAGAATTCTGTTTGGATTGTTTGCGAAATTATCTTAAGTTCGTTTACTACGCCGAACAGTGTTCAACACTTCAACACTTTCAACACTCCAGGAAATTAAGGAAATGCACTCAGCGTATGCAGGTGTTTGCATATCATTAAGATAACGTCTACCGTTTATCATGGAATGTTGAAACGTGAGAACGTCCATCAGAGAAATGGTACTGAAAGTCGTTTATCATTCGACAAGGATATTCTTGGTAATTTGCTTTTTACTTAAAACTCTTCCATAAGATTTATTTTAGTAATTATGACAAATGTGAAATTCCTTTATTTATTTTAACAACTTTTTTATTATTTTTTTAGTTTTCTCGAAGACTGTTTCTGATTTTTAACCAGGTCAAGATTGTTGCTTTTAAAACTTAAACTTTTGTAGGATATTTAATCTTTTTTTTTTTCTAATTGATACAAAGTTTTGTTTTAGTTTAGTTTGCGCAGATGCAACAGAGAAAAACTTTGTTGATCTGTTCAAGTTTTCATGCATTAAAAAATAGCAAATAGTTATTCGAAAAATTTCGTGATTTAAATAAAATATATGACAGCTTTCAAACACGTGATCATTTGTTACATAAATATAATAACAATACAAAAAAATCTCAATTTACTTTTTTCCGCGAAAGCATTGAAAAAGCAATTTATTCTAAAATGCAGATTGTTATAATATATTGAATTTTGTATAAACTGAAATAATAATTATTATAACCATGACCACATTATAAAATTAAGCAAGTTGAATTCATAGTAGGTAATTAAAGAATTAATAATAAAATTAGCCCATTTGCATTTCATGATAAAAAGCTCTCTGCTCCAATTTACCTATTTTCTGCACCTATTAAATTGTAGCATAAAAATTCTTTATTAAAGCAAAATTTAGATTAGCTCTAATAAATTTATTGCACATTAAGTTAACGGCTGCATAGAACTATAAATAATGCAGTGCACTTTTAACGGTAAAAGCTTGAATTTCACTAATGACAAATGGCGAATTTGTTTTCACCACTGCGAAATATTTTATTAAAACTGAAAATACTCTGATTAATTTGAAAATACCTGAGCTACCAAAAGTACATACTACGAATGCTTTAGTAAAGGTATTTAAAATAAGGATGTTTTACTATAAAAATACGTCATTCACAAGCTTCCTTCACTCCTTTTACAATTTTTTTTTTGTTTTATTAAAACTTTAAATTTTTCGCTAAAGAGATGTTTTAGTACACCGGAAATTTCTTTGCTTAATAATTTGTTTGTTCTATTCTCAAAACAAATTGAAAGTAAAAGAAAAAAGCAAGAACTATGAAGATTAACTCTTTATTGCTGATCCTTTAGCAGTGCAGTGAGTGAGCTAATGAAAGTCGTCAAGGATCCCCGAAAGAAATCTTTCAATTTTCATGTCAAAGGAGAGTTCATCTCATGAATTTTGCAACCAAAGAAAAGAACAATGCCGAAGCACTTTGCAAGTGCAATTTCTAGAGTATCCAATTATTTCTTCTTTCATAAAACTAAAATTCCAGCAGATTTACCTCTTTTATATGTTAATATTTCTCTGGTATAAAAGTTCACCTGAATTCCCAATCACCTGTCATCCCTGTCGGTGCCGCCCAGGTTGTTGAGCTTGCAAATGGAAGGCACATCGAACTCCCCATCACAATGGAGACAGCCACATAAGACAAGACGGATGAATGCAAGGATAATAAGGTGATTTTATCAGTCAAACAGAATAGTTTAGCCTCTGTTGGCAGACATCCCCCCATCGTGAGCTTCTTGTAATTGATGAATACATGTACATGTGTTCCAGGAAACTCGAAGGATTCATCCTTGTGATGAATGGCTCGAATGTAAAATTGTGAGACAGTCGAACGTTGTTATGTATTAAATTTTAATGTACCAAGCACAAACGAGGACACCGACGACGAACAGAGATTTGGCATTATTGAAAGGGATATTGAATATGGTAAGGGAGCAAGGATTTTGACTTAATAACTTGGAGATTGATTTTGATGTTAGTGTTGATCAAACCGAGTGTTGCAACACTTTATCAACAATATTCATTCGATGGGAGTACTTTGACGAATTAAAACAATTTCTAGGAATTATTGACACCAAGCAAAACTCTTTCTAATATAACAATCCTCGATGGGTGATCGAAAATTACTACAATGCTAAATAATAATTTTACTTTATTTTCATATGTTAAAAAAACGTCGCCAACCGAATAAATTCCAAAAATTAAAAATATTTATCATATTATGAAATTACATCAATTTTAACGGTTGTTGCTCTTTTGCTTGTTGTTCCTCATCCTCCCAAAAACAAAACAGTTGCACAATCATAAGTCACAAACACACACACAAAATGATTCATAGGTTAGGTTTAGCTGGCATAAAATACGTGTTGTCGAAATGCATGTTTCAAATTTTTTTTTCTCCCCATTTTTGGTTTTATGTGCTCTGTGAAAAATCATCGGATGTGGAAAACAGTCAGTTTGAAAATATTAAAATCTCCCGTCAGAATAAATGGATCAAACTTTGTTGAGTTGTCAAAACCAACTACAAAAAAATATGTAGTTGTATTTTTTGCAATTATTCCTTTTGGTATTAATCTCAAAAAATAAAACCAGTACCATCAATTGTTAAAACAAACAACGAACAATTGAAATGGTTTTCGAATAACAGTCGATGCTCTATTTGCAATAGACAAAAACATTTTAAACAAATTGACATCGAAATCGTTTTTACAAATTTACAGAACAAACATCTTTAAACACAATACAAATGGATCCTTTTTCTCATACGTTCAAAAATCATTTTCCATTATCTTTACTCTATTTGCTATTTTCTCGTACAAACAAAACGAATGTCACTTCAAAAGTTTATTATCATTTAAATAAACGATAACGAAAATCCTTTTTCCCATATCTGTTTGAAAATTTTCTGATAAAATAAACTTTATCCTTTTTTTGTGGACATCTTTGGATATCCTGAATTTTCCGCTTGACAAATATCATTTCTATTTCTACCTTTTTCCATATCTCTTTTATGTCCATACTATTCATTTTTTTTTCTTGTCAAAGAAAACATTACTTTATCAGTTGTAATTTTCTGTTTACTGCAAGAATTCCTTGGACAATCCTTTTCTCTTTCCTTCAACCCTTCCCCATTGTTATTTTTATGTTGTCTGTTGAAATCATACGCTAAGTTTTCTAGTATTTAAGAAAAATAAAATAAAAATAATATAAAACCTCATGTATGTGTATGTTTGGCTTCGGAAAAAGGAAATTGGGAAGCTGTCAACGTGAGAACTGTTTGCAAAACTCCTTTCATTTATCTTGAAGAGTACTACTCAAGAGATTTCATGACCCTTTTTCATGTCCTTTGGTTCCATATTTTCCAGAAGGTACCTTTGAATAGCTCGCCTTAGGGGTTTTAAAACTGAATGTCTGATCTGCTAAGAATAATGTATGAAGTAGCTCAGTTTTGATTAAATTTTTAGGGTTGTCTAATCTCTGTCTGTCCAATTCGTTTTCATTTTATTTATTCTAACTTTTGTTTCTATCATTTGTTTTTTTAGTTGTTGTGTATTTTGGAAACAAATCCTTTTCTTTCCTCACTAAAGTGATTTATGTTTATTGTTTACTTATTGTGTTGAAATAATTTGGTTTTCTATCTCCATTTTGAAAATTTCGAAACGTGTTTGTTTTTAATTAAATCGATGCTCAATACCAACGATACTATGATCAAACACAATACCTTAATGCTTTGTTGTCCTTTCCATTATTTCATATTTTTGAAAATTTATCTGGCCCACAAAATCATTCTGGTTAAATTTCTCAATTCTTCCATTCAAAAGTACATATAAGTATTCACAGCAGAAAATTCAAATTTAGTGCTTGAATAAGTTTTCCAGGTGAAAGACCATCAAGAAAATCCTGTGAGACGTTCTGGTATGAAGTGAGAAGTAAAATTAATTAAGAGCATACAGAAAACCCTCTGCGCACTTGTAGTATACGGAAAGGACTCTGAAAAGAAGCATTTCAAAAACAACTTCACAAAATTATTTCTCCCATGCTGTAAATAAATTTATGGGGAAACGTAATTTTTGAAAGAATCCTTTTAGTAATTTGTATATTCCATTTTTTTTTTATTTCCATTTTAAATAATACAATGCTGAAAGGCTGAGTTTAAACAGTTTTTACATTTTAAAGCTTCTTAAAGTATTTTAAAGTTACAATATTACAAAATGGGCCCCAGTTGCGGAACCGAACGAACAGAATGAACAGAGTTTTGCCATAAATGCATCTAAGCACGCCCAAGCTTGCCATTGTGGTCGGAGTTCGAATAAACTTCGATAATAAATATAATCAATTTACAATTGTAAGACGAATTGGTGTCTGTAGAGCGCACTTAACGTTAGCAGACTGGTGCAATGCATCTGGGTCTCTGGCCAGAAGGAAAGCTGCCAATTGTTCAGTTCGCCTTGAATCCAAGGACAATTGGAAGTTTTGATTGCTTAGTGGCAGTCACGATGTTGGATACTGAACACCAATCTACAATATTCCATTGCAATTGAATTATTTTGTAAGAACTCGTCCATTTTGCAAACCTGAACGAAGAAAGGCATGTGTAGTGTACGCTCTTAATGAACACCTTCACAAAATGCCATGATCTTATTACTTTCACAGGACTTTCTCCAGGACACTATTTCAATTCTGTTCATTAATTTTGCTTACAACTCGAATGCCATGTTTCCACTTGCCAACTTGTAAATAGAACTTGACCACTAACGAGATGTTCTGATGTCCTATAGCTCTACCTTTTCTCAATGTTCTGGAATTTATAAAGAATTTTCATCACGTACAGGTCAAGCTCGAATGTGATACGTCAAAGGAAACATTGCATTTCAACAGTAATTACAAAGAAATTGTAATCGATCTTTTAATTCTATCAAGTATAATTCACTATATACATTTCATACCTCGCACTCTCATCTCTTAAAGAAGGGGCGTTCTGTAATTACAAAATTGTGTTCTTGTTTTACAGTGAACGCGTAATTACATCTAATTTTTCAACAAAGTAGAAAAAGTTTACAAAATTAATCCTTAGGCTATATTACAGAAAATCTCATTCCACTTTTTGCTTATGCAAAAAGTAATTAATTAGAAATTTCAGTATAACATGTAGAAAATACTTAAAAACACATAATTAGCATAATATCTTCCTACTTAAATTCTCGTTGTCTCCTTATCTTTTATATTTAAGAAATGCTTAAACAATTCTTTTCGTTTAACAAAAAAAAAAAAAAACAAGTTTCCTTTTATCCTTAATTATATTAAGTTTGTACAACATTCAACAAGTCAAATCGGCTGCAGTATATTTCTGTTATATTATTTCAGAAAAATTAATGAGAATTAAGCGGATTTGTTTAATCAATTTGTCATCTCTATCTTTTTTCGCGCAAAATATCAAACATTATTTTTTATCCATTTCTGCAGTTCTTGAAATATTCTGTAAAACAATAATTAAAATGGAGTAGATATTCTCATATACATATAAAATCATTTTCGTAGCCATCATTTTGTTAAATTACTTCTACTTTCATCACACGTTTCATGTCACGTCATGACACGCATCCTGTCATGTTTATTATGACACTAAATTAAGAATTTCTCCCTGTTAGTCTGTTAAATACAATATTCCCAGTACGCATTATAAATTTCCAGCTCGAATTACTTTTAAAATTCCTTTGTCTGTTGTCAGTTCTGTTTACTTAATTCATTGGCTACTGTCGGTACATCACTTGAATAAGTAATAAATCCTAGTCGTTAGTTACGATCCTGAAATTCCCTGAAGTTTTCAAGAAATAAAATCCCTGCTCCCCTCCGTTTCATCCGGATGCCAGCTCAGTATTGAATAATGTTGAATAATAGATTGACAGCATTAGTCATAAATAATAAATCAATTCTAAGGCATTTTCAATAAAATTATTCCACCTTCCATCCTTACACCGAGGGGGAAAATTCGTCCTCATCAAGAAAGACGTTTTTCACAAGAAAATTCAGCCACTCCCAATCCAATACACCGAGACAAGTTTGCCAGGAAAAGGAGGTCGATAAGGATAATGGTAGTCCGTGCATAATATCTAGTGAAAAGTATGCGGTTTGGTGTACTTATGCATAGCATTATCCTTGCGCTAAGGAGACGAAGAGGATACCGGTGTTTTTCTGATAAGACTTAAAGAAAGACACTGAACCCCCGGATGAGACGATCAAGCGCCACGTCAGTGATGTAGGTACATCCAGATGGAATATATAAAGACGACGAAGTTCCTTGGGAGAGAGACAGAATGTTCCTTGGTTCAGCATCTTTCACGACGTCGACGGCACAAGGAACATTCTTTTACGCGACAAGTACGCCAAATAAACCGATTAGAACTGCAGCTCCGGGAAGAGTTAAACGGATTTCCCTGAACGAAATATTCTCAGAGATTAATGACTAAGTTTTTCCACTTGACAGAGAATGAAATCTTCAGCTCTTTTTATTAGACCATTGTACTTTGGACAGAAGGTGCAGGACGATTGAAAGACATCTGCTCTTATCACCTGCCAGGAAAAATCATTACCATCATCATCCGGCTTCCCCTCACACCTTTCATCATTCCATGATTTTATCAATGTTGATTTGAATGAGAAAGCAACGATTAATATAAATCCCTACCACACATTTTTTCTATATAACAGGATTATTTGTGTAATTTTAGTGAAATTTATTTTCTCATTCAATATAAATAAGAAACAGTTTGACTCGTGAATTTCATTAGCTTCCCATAAATAATTCATGCAAAATTCATTTGAACGCAGTACAAGGGTTTTTTTGGGGGATAATGGTAGGAATATTATTCGTCTAACATCCCCGAAGAGTATATTTACGTTAGAATACGTTTGTTCCACTACGTCTAAATTGTTCCAATAGTTTCCACCTCTTTCCACTTTCCGTGAAACATTTTCGTACACTGCTGACATTGTTGTGAAAATATATTCATTTGTTGTTGTGAAAGTTTTCTTAAGAAAGTTTCTCGTTTTATGGGAGGGAAAACTAAGTGAACAGAATTATAGAAGCGTACACAAATTTTACTGAAAGTTCACATTTCATTGCGCACTCATACTTCTTATAATGCTCCTTGTAGAACTCCTATAAGGACGTAATTTCAGCAATTTCATTCATATCAACTAAAAGTCATGTGATAGATAAGACAGACAAGTTGTCTAAATGAACAATCCATGTTTTGTATAGTTGAAATACTTTCGCAAAGTACCGAGAAATGTATGTATTTGGCAAGATGAAGTTTGTTGCTAATAAGTGTCATATTCTTATTAATATTATGTATTAAATTTTAGTTCTAAGAGAAGTCAGAATATAAAATAAAAACCTTAATTTAGAAATGTAGATACATACATATTTTGAAATTTCAGAAATTGTTCGAAAACATAATATACCTAACTGGCAAATTCAATTATTTGTATTTATTCAAGTCGAGACTTTTGCACCTGTTTTTTTGTTATACCTACATATTTATTTGGTTGTGCACTTTGCGCTCTCGAACAAAACCTTTTCCAATACATGATTCCCATTCAATTCCATTCAACTAGAAAAGCAAAAGAAATTTACCAAAAAAAACAGAAATTTAAAGTGAATTTTGAAAGGTGGCTTCTAAGCTCATTCGCTACCAAAAATACCAACTGTCGGCGAATTGACACAAAAAACGAAATGTTTTTTTATTGAACTTCAAATGTTCAAAAGTTACCTTCTTCTTCTTCGTTTTTTGTACTGTTTTTGGGTTTAACTTTTCGGATAACACTCAGGTGAATGAGTTTCTCCCGTCGAACTGAAATAATTGAAAAACTTTATTGAACTTTCGTTGTATAATACTTTCAGTTTCTACTATTCGATTCTTCAGAATATTTGTGCAATACATAATACAAGGATGTTGTTTGTTTAGGTAAACAAAATTCTTCGTGAAACGGCAACAAAAACAAAAATACAATAACAGAAAAAAAACAAGGATTCTGACAAAACCTTTCAGTTCGTTGTTGAGTTGTTTTGGCAGGCTCAGGTGACGCAAAAAAAATTTTTCTTTACAAAAAAAAATCGAGTTTGCCTCGGGAAATGTATAAAAGACTTGAACAAGATTACAAACAAATTGCTATTTGATACACGCCAAACGTTGCAAACGTTATTTTTTGTGTGTTATGTCTATGAAAATTTTAGTATGACCTAGCAAAGGATCAATTTTCATCTAGTCACGATGGTGATTTATAAATCCTTTAAGTTCACTTTGCTGTATTGTCATGCATCTTACTTACCTAATCGATTTTGAAATTTCACTGAAACTTAAATTCAAATTGGAAATTTCGAAATCCTTGAATTTCGGCAGTTCAATTAACAGTTAAGTGATGAATTTACCGAATGTCCTTTAAATACGGCAACAGGACCCGGTGAATTCAATTAGTCTAATCGAGATTGTTTATCGATTCGTGTGCAATTTAAATATGTCCAGCTTGGATACAACGGAATTGACCGATTCTGCTGTTTGTTTTCTTTTGGCACAAGAAGGATTTTAAGGCTGAAACCCTATTTACAATGAGAACCATTTGCGCCTAGTCAACTGAATTGATATCAATGCACACTATTCCGATTTGTGTTGTCTGTTCTCCGAACATCTCAAAAATCAATAAAAGCTTTTAGGATTTTAGTGACATGTATCTGAAGTTCCAAGGATTTATTGCTACTGTATTGAGCTCTTTGCAAATTCAAAGCCGAATGAAGTTCAGACAACTGATGCACAGATAAAGACTAATACTTTGCCTTTTCTAGTTTTCATTTTCATTTTTTTTTTATCTCTGTATTTTCATTTTTACAATTTGCTTTTGAATATTTATTTCGATCCTGCTTAGTTAAGCTGGAAAACAGCGAAGATGATTTAAATTAAAAAATTCTTTATAAATACTAGACAAGCAAATAAATTCCTACCAGAGATGAATCACAATGACCACCAACTTTTTTGACCCCATTTTTCTAGATATTCTCTTTTTAACATATTCCGTCAGCCGCACATTTTCTAAAACAGTATCCGAGATTTAATATTATCCAAATGAATTTGCAGCAATTTCTCTCAACAACAGACGTTAATAACGTCCTTGAATGCGGAATCCATGGGGGTGAACTGAGAAATATGTCAAGTCAAATTGACCAAATTCGGTCTACCATCAAAATATTTACTCTGGCTAGAAAACCGGAGATAAATTCTCTAGTCACACTCAAGCCATAGATAAATACACTTTTGTTGGAATTTTGTAAATTAAGATTTGTGCAAATTCCCAGATGCATGAGAGAAACAGAATTCCACGGAGAGCTCAAAAAAGGGGATGCTTGAAACAAGCCTCAATGGATGGTCACTGGATATCTATTCCCCACACACACACACAGATCCCAGCTCCGACATTCAATCTGCTCCGTTTGATCCATTATGAATTAAATCGGTTTCAAGATACCAAAGTTAGCCATTCACAGTGACCTCTCTGTATACCATCCATCCTCACCAAGTTCCAGCTGTTCTCCATACCGATGCCGGAAATTAATGGGGCATTGTTGCTTGAACCTTTCGTGTCAAAGGAGATGACTCCTCGATCCTCTTTTGGACACCACTATCAATAACTATGACAGTCATTAGGAAAATGTTTTACAGTCCGGTAATCCACTGGCCACTAGCTCTAGCCACGATATCCATGAACTAGCTTAATCTCTACTGAGTTCAGCAATTCCAGAGAGAGTTGAATCTCATGGCAAACTGGAGGAAATTTACTCCCCAAACGGTGTTTGACTTAAGGCTTTACATTCTTGTGTACGGATTAATGTCATTATATCTAATACTGTCGACAAATCCTCGCATTTGGCCTAGGTCATGACCCCCTGTCATGAAGCCTTACACGCACTTTGTGCATTTCCCGTTAACCACCCCAAAACTTCCTCGTAACACCATTTAAACAATACATATTCAATGGAAGTGGTTGTATTTGTGTATGCGTCATTACTTCTGTAATTTATGGATATTGTGAATTATGGTCAGACGTTGAATGAATAGTTTCCTCTCAACAATGGCGTTTCAGGATAAATCCAATATTAAATATGCAAATATTATGGTAGGCGTGATGGACCAATTTTTATTAAGATTGTCTTTTTATTGTATCAAAGGATCCAATTTGGGATTCAGAAAAATCACCATTTCATGGTTCAAAAAATATTTTATTTGGTTTTTAGGAATATTTCAGACGCCTATTTACAACAAGCAACAACATTTACAACAAAATGTATTTTCTGATACTGTAAATGGATCAAATTTACGAGTTTTTTCTTTTGTTCTTGCTCCATGAATTTCAGTTTACTCTTAGAATTCAGAATATTAAAAATTATATCTAATTTAATACATCTTTTAGGGTTATTCTCAAATTAGTGTAGCGTCAAGGGTCAAGACCCAAGACTTTGTAATGGAATATTACTTTTTTTCTGTTTAGATGTTACGAAAATATATTAAATGGCAATAAGAATTTTTAGCAAATCTCACGAATTTATTTTTAAAAAAAAAACTAGAAGCTTTTCTTGAAGTGGAGCTAATTTTTTTCAGTACCTATGGGTGGTCTTTGCATTACAAAAAATACCATACTTTGTGGTGCTACCTGTGATATTTGCATCAAATTTCTTCTAAAAAAATAATCCAATCAAGATCTTATTACCCTCGTTACCGGCAGTAAACCTCGTTTGTAGTGGGCGCCCTCCTTTTCTAAGTGAAATCATCTCAGACTTCTTTGGCGAATTGTGCATCTCAGCATTTTTTGTTGGGCTCAGTAAATCTTAATGAGGACGCGACAGTTTGCCAAGTTGAGAAACGAGCAATGAATATAATCTGAGCTCATTATCCTTTTCAAAAAGTCTACACTCGCTGCAAAGGAGCTTTTCATTTCTTTTCATTCAGTAAATCTGTTCACACATTTTACTTGAAGTTTCGTCTGCACGTTTTTTTTTCTTATGAATGCTTGAGGGACTTTTTAATTGGAAGTACCAACAGGAATCTACAGAAATACTTCTCGAAGAAATGGAACCCAAAATGCATTTATGATAAAATTATCTTGCATATAAAACATACTAAAGTAGAATTATATGACTTCAATTAGACGCAAACATGTAATTATCCTCAATTGCAGCAATTTAGAAGTACAGGGATATCAATTTGAAAACCTAAAGAGCATGCAGGACCTAATTCAACCTTATATAGAAACTTTTCTATTGATATTGTTTCAGCACACTGCATGAAAGCTTATTTCAACTTTATGATTTCGGGGCGTAACAACCATAAACATTTTACGAACGTGCTAAAATTGATTGAGGGTGATTTTTATGCTGGTAGGATGATTTTAGGAGCAGGACTAAAATTTCTGAAAGAACCTTAATGCAATCAATTAGCTCGTTAAAGGATCCCAATGAAAGGGGCAAAGGTGGATTGGGAATTGGTGCAGATTTCAACGGTTTTGTAAGCTCCGATGAAAATGTTTGGACAACTTTCTGACTTTACTGTATATATATATATAAAATAAATAAAAAATAGATATATATACAAAATAAATAAGTGAGAATTTTCAGTCACGTTTCTCTAAAGAAGCAGACTGAATCCTGCGTAATTGATGTTTCAAATCGACATTGCCATCTTTTCATCGCTTTAAAAATTGTAACCATTTATTTATATATATTTTTTTATATTTCTGATTCATAAATTATATTATTAAAAGCATTCCTTTGAAAATGCATTAAAAAAGGTGCCACCCTCTCTGTCTTTAATGTCTCTTAATGAAATGTTTATATTCATATGTTTTCTTTATCGTAAAATATCCTATAAATCATAATTCCTAAAAACTTTTTCTTTTATCACATTTCTAGTCAACAAAAGGACAATATCCATCGAAAAGCTATGACGAATATAAAAATCTTCGTTTATTACAGATTCAGAAAAGTGAAGAAATATGCATCATAAAATTCATCCAAAATCTTCTTCTTCTTAACAAAAAAAAAACAACTTATTATCCTTGCGATAAGCAGCTGAGGGATGGAACATCCGCATATATCATCAATAAATCAAAGCCAGCGTCTCTTGTTGTAGGCGACAATCAAAAATGCCATCAAAACTAGAAACGAAAGTGCTTGAATCTGCACAAGTTTCAGACAAATAAGAAAAACTTTCGAGGACATATCAAAGAAAATTCTGTGGAAAATTCTTGGGTGGGCGGATAAGATTTTTCGATTGTTAGATACTGTGGGAGAAAATAGGAGGTGATTTGGAAGTGGGGACATCAAAAAAGGAATTTTTATGACAATGACAGCTCAATATGTGAAATCGCATCGATTCCTTTATCATTCTGTTCAACAACATCCGTATCCTTGCGCTCTGATTATGCATGGTTTCTGTCTCTTTTTTTTTTTATAATAAATCTTACATAATAAATTTTATTTTCTTGTCAAACGAAAAACCCAAACTCTCGACAAGACAGCTGATTAATTGAAATTATTATAAAAGCGACAGGATAGAATTCCTTTGAACAATAAAGAGGTCTTTTTTTGGGGGGAATAAGTCAATTTTTTTTTTCAGTGTGATGAAATTGTTTTTATGTTCCCTTTTGCTGGTATATCAAATATATTCTGTGAACTCCTCTTCGCAGTTTTCTCGTCGTACGTACCTGAAATAAATCTCGTCCTGTTTATTCATAACGAAATTAAATTTCTTGGAAGTACTAATAAAATTCCTTAAGGCCAAAAGGACTATTTGACTTGGACACGAATGAATTGAAGGATTTGGTTTTTAATGTCTCCTCCAAGACAAACCAAAAACATTTTCTTCATCTCCAATCTGGATAAAAGTCTAACAAAATTAAATGATATCCACGATTTAATATCCTTCAGCAAACGATCATCGTAGACAATCTAAAGTGGAGCAATTTTAAACTCAACAGCAAAGGAAAAAAGCCCTCAAGTAACAAAGGAGGATTGTCCTCTTGTTGCCTAAACGAGAATCCGAAAGGAGGAACAGGATTAAGAGTTTCTCACTGTGTAATCCTTTTGCAAAAGGTGTGCAGGCGAAAAAGTTAAATAGAAGTCTTAATCAGGTACAGATTTCCATTTGGAGGCAACGACGGCAGCGGCGGCGGCAGAATATCGAGCACCGAATGTGAACTTTCCTAAAAAGGGCTTTAGGCTATGCAGGCTGACATAACCGTTTTTCGAGACAAAGTTTCGCAAGGGTCTCTTTTTAACTTGTACCTAGTTGCAATGGTATAAGTGTGCCGCCTGGAGTCATACATGAAATCCTTCAACATGCAATTAATTTCAAGTTTCTGGCGAAAGGCAAACTTAATTAGTCGGAAGAAGAATGTAAGATCCTTTGGATTTCCGAACACCTGCCGAGTTTTGTATTGCTTTGTTCAAATATAATTACACTCCTTAATTCTCAAGACAAATACCTTCAACCCTCTTTACTTGAGTATTTTCCTCTATTCAACCCCCTTTCGAACTAGCAGCATGAAATTATTTTGTATGCAATTTTGAAATAAGCTCATACTGACTTCCGGGCTGGTGAATGCACTTCTTGCCTACCTATAAGTGTTTCATTTACTCTTGGCAATTGTTTAAATTTAATGCATATTAAAATATATGACTTCAAGTAATTGAAACTTTTGATGAAATATTTTGAATGAGTTTTCTAAAGGATTTCAGTCTAACTAAAATGAAAATTCATTTAATTAAGAAATCCTATTAAAAGTTTTTACATTGCAAAACAGTTTTTTCGTAACAAATTGTTAAGAAAACAAATTTAAATATATAAGAGAACAAAACGTAATGACTTCATCAAAAATTGAAGGACATGTAGATTGTAGAAACATAACATCAAAAAAGGTCTTCTTGCATATAAATAATTCCCACAAATTTAGCATAAAACACAAACATTGAATTTTACGATAGAATTTTGCAATTGTTTTTCAAATGATAATCATTAAAGAAAATTTTACTATCCGAGTGAGTTGAATTAAAAGCAGTTACCCAAAAACATGAGATCATGTTCTGTAAACATCGTAAAACCAACAACAATAAAAACACACCCCCAAAAAGGGAGCTGACAAACAACCCAATATCAAATATGTTAACTCCTTCAACTCTTTAGCACACCAAAAATATTTCAACCCTTTTATTCTAACGTGTCCGAAATTACGCATATTTTATTCAATTCCAACCATTAAAGTCAAAGTTAAACAAACTCCCTTCCGAAAACAAATTTGCGACAACTGAAAATCCATTTTGTACACATTAATAAAAGAAGATCCTGGGGAAATATGTAAATTGATCGCTTATGTCGGTCAGTGGTAACAAAAAAATAAGAAGGAAAAAAGAAAAAAACTGAACGCAAACTTATACGAGTCCTTTTTCCAGACTAATTTAGAAGCTTCAAGGAACTACTTAAGTTTGCCGGACCACATTTGAATTTTAAAACAGTAAATCTACGCTTAATGTTCACGGAATCGGTTGAAGTTATAATAAAAGTCGAAATCACGTTCAGCCCAGATGAATTCTGAATACGTTCAGGAGACATGTATCATATACATAAGACACATACGTATATATCCTGAATTCAGGACAATGCACAAACTCATGGTTATCATCGTTCCATGAAAAATGCAAATAAATGTCGTCATATCCTTCCCATAAATTTTTTGTCATCGATTTTCCAACACACAAAAGTTATATTCCCTCGAAGAAGAATTACGGCAATTTTGTGATAGTAAAATGTCCTTGCGGTTAGTTAAATTTAGTTTCCCTTCAATGAAACGCTTCATTGATCTTTTGTTTTAACTCTTTTTCTATCCAATCCTCAGTTGGCAATTTCATGTTGATCCAATTTTTATTTTTATGAATTTCAAATTCTATCCCTCGTTGATGATGCAAATAAATATTTTCCTTTCATTCCAAAAAGGAATTTTAGTTTTTTATCTCAGCGACAAAAAAACCATTCGAATTTCTCCTTAAAATTAAGGCATTTAAAACAAGCTTGAAAATATACTTTTTGGTCAACAATAAAGAAAATGTAATTATTTAATCTACCGTGGCACGAGTTCACATCCTTTTTACATGGCAGCCAATTCACGGCCCAGGATTATTGCACGGTAATGTTAATCTGAAGCTTTCGTCCATTGCTTCCGCGTAATCGAGTCGGAATTTAAAGAATTTCCTGTGTATTCTCGAAATAATATTTCACCCCGGTTGGGGGGGGGGGGGGGGGGGGGGGGGTAATTGTGCTTTTGAATAAAAAGGAAAATATTGTGCAAGACCTGCACGAGTGGCTTTTGGCAACTGTTTCGGCGCTGGTTATCAATTTGGGTAATTTCATGCTGTAATGCTTAATTTTTGCATTTTTGTTTCAGAATTTTTATTTAGTTGAGCCTTTATTGCAAGTAAATTAAGTAAATTATTTCTACTTTTTGTATTAAAAGAATTTTTTGAATAATTAACATTTTTGGAAATTAAAATTCAATATAAGTTTCTTTAAAAATTTACATGACTATAAATCAGATTTTCAAATAAACTAATATAAAACTACAAAATAATTAAGCAAGGAACGTATCCAACAACACTTTCCTTAAAACCGATAATTATATATTCATACAACCATCAATCCTTTTATGGTGATTGGATGCAATTTGCAATAATAATAATATATGGAAAGACATTTTCAAATTCGATATTTACTTTTGCATGCCAAAAATCAGGACACCGTCACGTTACGGTGCCTGCGTATATCGGCGTGAACAGAACGTTGAAGTATGTCTTGTAAAAGCGATTTGCTTTCAATTAAACAGATACTCATTTTTAATTATGTATGTATATCATACCAGGAAGTGAAAAACTATTTTAAAAATGTCCTTCAACCAATTTTTCTATCCACTTAACTATACAAATTACTTCAATTATAATTTGTCATCAGAACTAAAGCAGCATCCATAACCCATGTTACAACACCAGAACTGTGTCGAAAAGCGATCCACGACAACCTTCAAGGTTTGCAAGATTTCAATCTCAACAGTTTTTGGTATTGTGGAGAAATCCTGTAGTCCTTGGTCGAGTGCTTTTCCAATACTCAAATGCCAAAAATGTCTGATGCTGCTATTTATCATTTATCACAGCAAAAGCCGGAGCCCAGTCCCATAGGGTTGAAGGCGAGGGTGGATTGGCTAGTAGGGCCGTATCTCATCGCCCCAAGTTGCCGAATAACGTAAAATTCTGAAATTATATAAATATCAGTCCATTAATCACAGTTACAAGTAGGCATTTGTCCTTATCAAAGTGTAAATCCCCTTATACTTGTCTAGCCATAGGAGACCCATATCTGATGTCTACTTTACATCCAAACGATTAATGACAACAATCCCCCAGCAAGGCAAATCCGGTGGACACATCCTGTTACCCGATACTTGGCACCAAGTCGGAGCCTTGATCCTTTTATCCTGCATCTGTTGATGATGTGAAGAAGAGAATTTCCTGTTTTTGTATTTATTTTGATCTTCTTCTACTTCACCAAAAATATGAAAAACAACAAAGTCATTGGTTGAATTGAGAATCACAAAAGTGCTCTTCACAAAAAAATTCCACATTTTAATTTTTTGAATACATTTTATTTTAATACGGTTTTTAGTGCAAAGTTAAAGTCATAAACATACTCCAAGTTCTATTCTGTCCTCATGAAGTGGTACTGCTTTAGTGACCTACTTCAGAGTTATGCTCTTATTCTCGATTACAATTCATTTTGGTTTTGTCAAAAACAAAAAGTGTACAGTACTCTACAACAAAGGAATTACGGAACCGAAATATTTCTCTTAAACAAAGAGAAAATCAACCATAAAAACCATTTTTCGAAACAAGAGTAAATCTGCGCAATGTACAGTTCTTGTAAAACGAGTCCTTTCATTCATAAAATGTTCATTTTCGAATTTGGCGGCATTTCTACTGCGCATCTCTTTGCAAACAAAAAAATTCCTTTACTATAAACATATAGCACACGGATGTGTACAGATTACAGCAAAGGATGCAAGTACGGTGAACTAATGTTTTGTGCATATTTACGAGGAATCTGTTGGCAGGAGAGGGACGGGATAGTGGCGAGCACCTTTTGTTGAGTTCGCACTTAGTGTGGATGAACTGATTTATCTTTTTGAGAGATCTTGAAAAAGGCGATTCTTGTATAATTCGGAAATTTATTACAGCCGCCTCGACCAGGGTGGGGCAGCATAGCACAGATGGCAGAAGGAGCCGCACCAGACACTCAAAATATATTTATATGTATGTGTGGGTGGCAATCTGAAATGTTTATGTCGAAAATAATTTATTATTTTACGTTTTCCCACTTTATTAAAATTCTATTTGTTTTGTTTTTCTTAGCAAAATAAATGAAGTTGGTTTACATTAATTTTTTCTTATATAAATAAGATTTTGTGTTTGTTTTTAATTATAATATTTATTTAAAATATTAGTTAAAAAGTATTCGGCGATGGTGATGTGCGAAAAAAGGCTCGTTAGAGTCATGGTCACGTTACAGAGTATCGTCACGTTATGGTAATTCGTGACCTGACCCTCTTAAGAACGTGCCAAGCCTTAAACAATTCTGTAGTAAAAAAAAAATCTTTTTAATGTTATTTTTTTGAAATTTATTTTCAGTGCCTGGTGAAAACATAATGAACGTTAGTAAACCTTAGTAAATCTTATTTTAGTTTATCATAAAATAGGTACAAATATTTAATCAGCAGATTGCGTTTAACAATCTCTTCTAGTTTTTCAAAGCTATTAACCATTATGCACCATCAACAAAGGCTAGCACACAATAAACTGTGTAACTTGTGATGACGTTAACTTCCTGTTTTCACAAAAACACACCTCTTTAATTACTAAAGCAATTAAGAAACTGCCAAAGAGCATCTGGGAAACATATCAGAAGTTTAACTCTTCCCACAACAGCAATTCTAACAACAACAACACTATACAATCTTTATGCGTCTCAAACACCACCCCCCCCCCCCCCCCCCCACCCTTGTAGGTGAAAGAGCATTAACGATCTAAACCCAGGAAAAGTACTCGGAAATCTCGTCACAATAACTTAACGAAACTTTCTAACATCGAATAGAAAACAAATTCTTCGACAACGACCCCCAAAGGTTTTAGTCTCTCACTTCCTGACTTCCTTTTGTTGTTGTGGTCCTTATTTTCATCATCCTTGACTGAATCAGTGTAAGAACAAATAGTAAAACTCTCCGAGTCAAGGAGAAAGTTTTCGAAATTACCTCAAATAATCAATCTCAACTAACCAAGTAACCACTTATGTTCCAACAAACTGGATCTGATAAAATCAACGTAAAAGGATATCGTTCCTTATTGCTGCCTTCCGTACTCCGGTACCTATAAACTATCAGTTCAAGGAATGTGTAATGCGATAAGCGTAAGCCGATTATCGCTTTACAGCGGGATTTAATTAAAAGAACATCAAGAAACAATAATTGAAAACGTTGGAATCCTCTCAATTTTGCGGTAAACAATTTCACAGAAGGATCTTAGGTTTTTAAATATTCATTAAGGTTTGGCAGAACGATTCCTTTTCTAAATGCGCTGTGAAGGCACTACTACCTCGGCCTGGTGGATTTTCGCGAAACATTCTTATCCTTTCTTACTTTTTTTTTTGGAATGATGCAAAGTATTTCTCAACTTAAAAAGGAAACTGTAAGGATTCTCAGTTACTATGGGATACAATCTGACAAAACGAAGTATAATCAATTTTCGTGTTGAAAAATGAATCCTTTCTGTTTGACGAAACAGATTTACAAATCATTAGTAGCTTGGACCGTTACCCAAAAATACAAACAAAACTCGCTTACAGTCCTTAAAATGTTTTTACTCAACGAATTTGTTAAATTTTATGAAAATTAAGCTTTTAAGTCCCTTCCCCGTTTGTCCTGCAACAAAATTAATTGCCCTGTTCTCGATTTAATTGTAAAATCTTTCCAGGCATTATCAAATTGTTTGTTATTATTTTATTTTTAAATATCATCTTTTTTTTGTCCTTCCGTGAAGGCGTGAAGCGGCTACCCGTGTAAGCGGGGGTAGTCAAGGGGGTCGAATCAAAGTGCAGAATAAACACAACGCGCTGATTTAAGAGCAACAGGATATCATCAGTTTTTCTGGAGAGGGTAAATAGCGTCGTGCCGACGAGGTATCAAATTGCTTAAGTTGACTGGCTAATGAAAGCTAGGATTAAAGCGGAAACGAAAAGCACAAAAGCAAAGGAGAAGTGACATTAAGAGTCATCTACACGGATGAAGGGTTTCCTGGAAGGATATGAAAGGAGAAAAATTCATTTATATGCAAATTTTCTTGTTGTTTTTAGCCCACTGGGCTCTACAGTTTTTTTTTTTTTGTCCCCGTTCAACAAAGATTTCTATCAACAATGCCTTTTGCAATTTGTAAGCAACATCTGGCCACCCCGCTCACCACCACCAGAAGGGCCATCAAATCTCATCTCCATTCCCTTAGTATTGTGCACTTTGAAGTTAATTAAAATCAATTTAAATGTCCTTCAGAGAACAATAATGGGAAATGAGTGGTTAAGTGCGGCTAAGGACAAAGAATATACCGAAATATCATTGTTACTTGAGGATATTCTAACATTTGCATAAGACATGATGTCGTGGGCGAATTGTGGATCAACCCTTTACATCTCCATCATTTTATCTCGTATCCAGAGATATTGGTTTCGTGGAATATATTTTTGGGCTATATTCAAATTGACGTGGACCCCAGACAATATAGGACAAGACTTGCTGAATTAAGCATTTATAAGAGTTCCGGAACGGAGATAAGAAAAGGATTAGCACAGACGATGGCTGCATTTTGAATATTTATAAGCAAACTAAAGTGTATGAAGATTTTCTCTGGGAAAAGGTCCTTCTATCAGTTTCCCGAAGATAACAATTTTAGGTTCCTTTCAGCTTTTCCAATTCAATCCTTGTCTCTGGGAAATGCAATTACCCAACCAAATTGCAAAGTGATTCATTCAGCGACGACTCACAGATTTGCTCCACAATCCTTCTGTAGTGTTAATAGGACACTTTGGACACTTCAGTTTCGTTTTTGTCTCAATTTAAATTTTTATTTTCATTTGCGTCTTTTTCTCTGCATTTAGTAGTGGAGAAATTATGCAGAATAATTAACAAAAAAAAAGAATTTATTGAAGAAAAAAGCATGAAATTCTTTTTGGGAAATCGTTTAACGAGACTATTGAGTAAAATTATTTATGCATCATTTGACAATACTACAAAGTATTTTTCATTATCAGTTTAATAACAATGCACCAAAGTTAATGTATTTTCACGCATTTTACATTATTTAATGCACATCCTCTTAACAAAGGATATTGTAATATCTGTTAATGTTGATTGATTGTTGACATGTTTTGTGCTGTTTTAAATAAATAATTAATCAATTAATTCTTAATTAAAAATCTTCCTCAATTAACCAATTTCGCTCCATTATCCTTTACAAAATAGTGTAATAGTGTCAGTAAACGTTGTCAGAAGTTTAACAATTTTTGTACAAGACTAAAACAAAACAAAAAATCCATCTACAATAATTTTACAAAATTTTCATATTTTTATTATTATTATTTTTCGTGGAAAATCATTGCCGTCACGTTCTCTCACGTAAATCATCAGTAATATGTCATCGAAATATTAGGTCCTGAGATTGATGTAACCCCATCAAATATGCAAATTACATTCCTAGGCAGACAGCAAATACATTAAGGGATGAACGAAACCTTCGGTAAAAAAAAACAGAAAAAAAATTTAGAGTAAAACAAGAAGAAAATTTGATCCCCTCAATCGCGGTGTTTTATCCTATTTACGGTCTACCAGGATTCGTAGCTCATTCACCTCACGACCATTGCAAAAAATTCCAAGACGTGAGACAAGCCTTAAGAGACGAGCGTGCACATCTTTCTGCTTAATCCATGGGAATAACACGTCAATTTCGATTTAAGACCAGCTTAATACCATCAACCACGGCATCCTCCAGCGCTGACGAAGGGAATCCCTCGTCAAGCAGTCCAATCGGGTGCAATCAAATTCGTCGAGAAATCCCAAAGTGCGAATGTTCGCCTTAATGGATCGCTAATGATTAAAACATCAGGTCGAAAATGTATTGCGAAAGTGATTAAAAGCCACTTTAATGGCAAATTATTATAGCACCGTTTTGTTGGCGTGGAGAAAAGTAATTTTTCTTGCGATCTCAGGTGGATTCAGGATGGACGAATCTATAGCAAAGCACCTGAATTTAAATCGGAAACCATTATGGAATCAGTTAGTTGCTAATTCTAAGCAAACCAAAAATACAATTTAGTAGATAAAATCATAAAAATAAAAATTGATTAATTCATTAATAACTTTATTTGTATTTTTTATTCAAGAAATATTTTTACGAGTTTCAATCGAATTCGAAAGTAATTTATTTATTTTTCCTTTACTGTAGAAGACCACACTTCCTGGAAATAATAATTGTAGGATGTTTATATAGAAAGGACTTCTTGAAAAGCACACCATTGCTTTCATCCTTCTGTGCTTTCGTGTCAAAGCTATTGCTGACAGGGTTGTGTTAATTTGGTGGCATAAACTATTCCTTTTAATTGTGAAGGATTAGTATTTGAAAATCCCTTACAAACTACATAGTTAAAACAAATCCCAAAAAAATCATGAATCACATAAAAGAAAATTCATTGTAGATTTAAATAAATTGTTGGAAATATTTTCAAATTTTCGAAATAATTTGATAACTTATATAATTTCTGAAGATTTTTAACCGACCTAATGTTTTAAAACATTTATTTTAGAGAATTCAATTTTTAATTAAATTAATAATTAATTAAATTAATGTTCGAACTTTAAGAAGGCAGCTTTCTGAAAGCTAGTGGATTCAGGTCAAACTCAGAAGTGTTTCAAAGTTTCATTCGGGGTAAAACACTTTTATTCTGACTTTGTCTATGATTGCACGTATAAGAAGCTTTGATGAAAATTTCCCATCAGTTTATGGTATCCCTATTTTTCTGATTCTACATTCTGCCAATGTATATTACAGGACTTTCCTACCTGAGGTACAAAAGGCTAGTTCTAAAAATTATCCAGGACCAATTTCAAGCATCTACAAGAATATGGGATTTTCCTCCATGAATTTATCAAGGGAACTCTGTGTGGAGGACACAAACCTGCTTTCAGTCAATTTCCCGGAGCTTCGGCTGAAACCCCAAAATTGTACCTTCACCAGTGTTTAATATGTACAGAAATGTTTCCGAAGGGCTTAATAATTGTGGAATGACTACAGAAATAATATTGGATGAGTGTTGACAAAACAAGAACTCTCTTTTGAAGGTGGTCAACATTTTTCCAACCCCTTTAGAATTAACCTACTACCTAGCCACCTCAACTGGTTTTTTTTTCAAATGTAAACTCTTACCTTGTAATATGTTTTTTCTCTTTGAAACAGAAATAAAAAATAAACAATTTCACGGAAACTGTTTGAAAATAACGAAAAAAATAGAAACTTTCTGCTTTATTGTATAATACTTTTTGTGGTGGTAATAATTCATTTATGCTGATTGCTGAGAGGATTTCCGTTCCGTATTAGGCAATTGGCTAAATACCAAATTATCTCAAATACCTCAATGACCTCAAGCGAAACAATTAATAAGAATAATTAAGAATAATTTAAACAATTATTATTTCAAGGCAATAAATGAAACGCAGTAAGGATTACTTGACTTCCATTACAATTCTGGAATAGTTACAGTAAAATTTTGCAGAGGCTTACCACATTCAAAAATCGAGTAGAAGACTGTTAAATTAAAGAAATTCATTTTGTTTTAAATCTGGATGAAACTGTTTAACGATCTGCGCAAAATCGAATTGGGTGCTTTTTAGTAAATGCTGGAGTGAATGAGTTTTCTCCTTTCGAGGGGAAATCAGCACGAAAACAAACGGGGTCCGGGGCAACCATTTTTAACGAACATTCGTAGGGGAAGAAGTGGAGAATTTTCTTTTTAGTACTTGTGCATTTCAGCATCATTAATTATGTGCATTTTGTTTTTTTTTTTAATTATTCACCTACACAAATTTGCAATGATTTTTTTATACCATTTACAAAGAAATATTTTCATTCAATCATCTTGAATCGGAAATGATATATTAAAAATATTATACAAAAGTTAATATATATTGTCAACCTGATTTTCTTGTGAACAATAATTTTTTTTTCTGTATAATACTCTCATCCTGGAAAAATAACAATGAAGTACATTTGTAAAGGATAACGTCTTATAATATATCATATTCCAGAGCATGAAGTAAAGAAGAGCATTATTCTGTATATATATTTCCTATTAAAGGGATTGTACTTGCAACAAAAGGAAATAAAACAGGACATCACCTTTCCAAGGTAGCAGAAAAGCATCTCATAAAGACAGGACAATTGAAAGTTTTAAATGCGAAAAAAACCAGCTGAAAAAGTTTTATAGTTTTTAAAAACTTGACCCTGCCCGAGGATGAAGAAGCAAAATTAAGGCAAAGGATAATAAGAAGAATAACAAAGAATAAGAAGAAAATGAAAAGTTTTATCAACTTCCGCCATTTGTGCTTCTATCTTCTAATGGATGCTTTACAATACCAACAGCTGGATAAGAAATGACCTCGGACAGTGACACAGGACGACGACCAACCAACCGGGGGTTACTTACTATGCAGCATGATAACAAGAGATGTTCCCTGTTAAGACGGTAAAAGGATGCTTGCCACTAAACAGCGTTATAAATTAAGCATTACGAAGACGGATGATTGCGAATCTAATATATTTTGTTGTCACTTGGTGGTCTGATTGCATGCTAAGGAAACCTTGAAAATCCTTGATTTAAAGTTTTCAACTTGTTTACTGGGTTAGGAAAATGCACTGTTGGTGAAAATTGCGAAGTTTGAGAGATCTTCTTGACAATTTTTATGAAAATTATCTGAGAATTGTTTCCGTCTTCGTGAAAAGAAATTCTTTTTGTAAATTGTGTTTTTGGAAAAGTTTTCAAGTTGTTTATAAGAGATGATGAAAAAGTTTTCAGTTTTGAAACCGAAGTTTCGAATGATGAAATATTTTTTGAGATGTCCTGATTGTGCCGAATTCAAATTTATTATTTCAAATGTTTGGTAAGAAGAATAATAAAATAATATTTAAGTAAACTTTAATTGGATTATGTTATTTGGTTTATCCTAGTCAGAATTAATCTGAATGCAATTTATTCAACGACCAGAATAATACATTCCAAATAGGTAAACCTCTCATGATTATCCATTTTACAGAGCAATATCCTTCCACAAAACCGAAACTATTCATGTGAATTCTAACTTGGAAAATTTTTTGTACAATAATCTTAAAATTGTCTGTTCATAAAAACAAACGAGCACTGTACAGAATCAGCTCCTTCAGTCCTTCCATATAGTTCCATGGGTATCTGGATGCATCCATCTGCAGGACACACAATATCTGAAAACCAGAATACCCATTTCATATCCACCAAATGGAGTACGAGTGCATCCAACAACAAAAAAAAAAAAGGACATCATACATGCAAAGTGTATGCAAATTTGACTTTTTCTTACATTTTTCTGAATAATTTCATTTCACAAAATTTATTATCCCTTGTCTTCTGATGATGGTGTGTGCCCAGAAATGTAGTCAAAAATCGTCGACAATACAGTGTACAGCCATCGGGAGTTGGTAGCAAGGATCCAAGGAGCCAAGGAGCAGCCACGTTGAATGGAACAAAAAAAAAAAAATACTTCCCCGAAAAGTACACCATTACGAAGGAGTTTAAGTAAATTGTGTAATCATGTTTGCTTTTCTACCTGATATGCACTGTTGCCGTTCAAACTGATATCGTCCTTTTCGTATTGTTATGATTTTGAAATTTTATTTTCTAGTGCACGCCATAAGCACCAGTCGGAAGATGCAAATGGAACGCTGTAGAGGAAAATATCCGTGTACACGAATTGATTTGAATATGGCATATAGTAGACACTGAAGAGCTTATCTACATTCAACGTTTGTTAGATTATCAGGAAGGATACGCGGAAATCCGATAGTTGTTTGCATATCAACTTTCCTTCATAATTTATTGCATTTCATTTCTGGGTATATTTTCTACAGGAGAAAAGATGGCCGACGGTCAGTTTTATGTTGTCGGTTGAATGCCAAAGAACAAGGATTATATTTCAAGCGTGTATTTAACATCAATACAGTTACGTAACTGGACGAAATTAATTCAGGTAGAATTAATTAAGGCTTCAGAAAACGCCATGTTGAGTTCTGAAACTTTTTTGTTTTATTAGGTACCTATATAATTCATAAAAAAAAAATTTCATGAATAAAGAACCAAAAAGCAATCCTTTAAAAAGAAAACTCGATAAAAAGAAATTAAATGTTTAAATATCCTGAGAAAAATTCTTGAAACATTTGAGTGTGGTCCCACGAATGTTGAGAATTCTATTTTTTTGTAATTAAAGCCAGCTGAATTAATTTGAAAGTAATAAAAACAATTCACACCGAGATGATTTAAACACAAACAAAAGAAGAAGGAAAACTCCAAAAAGTAAAAAAATTAAACAAAAGTTCACAAGTCCTTGTTTTCATGATGAAAATTTTCGTGGGAAAAATCGTTTTAACGAAAATGAAAACTTTTGGGAGCGTGTAAAGGATTTAAAATTTTAATTGCCTACTTTTCCAAAAATGGGTTTCTGTCTTTAAAGAATTATCAAAAAAGGGGGGAGGGAAGAGAGAAACGAATAAAAAAAAAAACATGTAAAAAGCGAAAATTAAAAAAGAACAAAATCACAGAAACTCGTTTGCTTTGTTTTCAGTTTTCGAGAGGACGAAAATAAGCTGCTTTCCGGAGGACATGTTCCGAGACAACAAAGCTTCAAAAAAAAAAAATATTCGCAACAACAAGGCTTAGGAGCAGCAGACGAGGACGAGGACGACCAGAGGAGATTTGCATCCAATATCGGTTGTTCAGGTGGCTCATGACAAAAAGGCGACAGGATAGCGAGGAGCCAGGCAACATGAAGTCATTGCCCATCATCATTAAAAATAGAGGAACTGGAAACGGTGTCCTATGCAATTAAAGTAGCACATCCTTGTGCACTGAAATATACATCCTCCCATGAAAGTCCGGCATCATGAACATACTACTCCTTTTGGGAGACATTGCCGTTGGGTTTTGCATCGGTTGGATAACGGCAACATAACAGGACATTTGGTGCTCGGGCAGCTAAAGGCTTTGGAGGATAGGCGCCATTTCAAAAGAGAGTATGTAACCTAAAATTTATAGTTTCCTAAATACTGTGCTAGAGGTTCCAGTATTCATGCTGTCCTAATCTGCTTCGAGTAACTATTGCATAGTGTACTCAACAATCTCACTGCATTCCCTTGCACAACCCTTCGACCCCGTGACTTCATTCTACACTCTTCAACCTTTGTCCTGTATATAATCGAAGGTGGTGGGGAGCAAAGAGTAAAAATTTCTGCTGGCAGTTACATGATACAAAACGACGAAGGAAAACTCAATTCGGGCCGCAATTAGGAAGGAAATCCTTATGAAGCCATTTTCAATTACGTGTTTAATGAGGTCAGGTGCAACCGGAATTTAAGTCCTGCAGAAAATTCAGTTATTGTGGAAAGTTTATTGATTTCAATGAGGAACACTTTCTCCTGAATTCAATTTTGTGTTTTTTGTAAACATTCAATTATACTTTCTTTTTTCAAAAAAAGACTTTTAATTTCTTTTATGAAATATTTTGATTTGACAATGAAATTCAATTTAGTTTGTATTAAACTTTGTTATACAATTTCTGCACTCAACTCTAATCAATTGTTGAAAAACGATTTCTCAATTAAGTGTTTCTTACTTGATCATCGAAAACCATTTACAAAACGTTCAAAGGGGTTTTTGTTTTTCAGTTTTTCAGGACATTCTCGATGCACATAGACAAACATGTCCTGGCACAATCGGTGACCGGAATTCCTCCTCTCATTTTCTGTTTATCACGTTCTCCAAATTGCGTTTGAAATGCGGTTGAAGTGGATTCAATTTGAGACTAGTTCAACTGGTGTAATCCAATCGAAGCGGAATTACAATTGTGTTAATGTTGACATGTAATTTCTTAACTGATGTTTTTTTTTAGTATTTCATTTTTTTATTTTAAACTTGTTCGATTGTCCGTCGGCTGGCATTGATGGTGACTCGCTGCCTTTCCGTCCTAAGACTCTGTCCCACAGTTTCCCGACATCCTTGCGAGATGGTTACATAGTGTTGTTCAGCAAGGACAAGACAGGAGAAAAAGAAATGTCCCCGGAAAAATTAAATCGAATAAAGTTTGTTTTTTTTTATGTCGAATAAAACTTTTGTTCTAGTGGAAATGTTGCTTTTTTTTTAAGTTGAATTTCTTTGAATCTCCTTTATTTTTAGACAATGTTTTCAACTTTAATTTGTTGTGGGGAGAATTCTTTCAAGAAGACGAAAACTTGTCTTGAGTGAATAATAAGGGATTTTTTTTATTGTCTCCTTATTGTTTTTATTTGTGAGAATTGAAAAAAAATTCTTATATAGAATTTAGTTTGTATTTTTGTTGTTTTTGTTTGTTTGGTAAATTGATTTTGAAAGACAAAGTTTAAAGTTATTGGAACTTCATTAAAAATAATAAAGGAAGTGAAAATTTTTAATAGGATTCTCCATTAATTAATTATTATTCACAACTAGAGTTTGTAAAATTTGAGTGATATTTGTTTTTGGAAAATTTTAATTAATAAATTCTGTGAATTTGTAATTAAATCCCTTCTCCCGTTTCGAATCTTTGAATATTTTCCTCAACACCCCACATATTACGCAATCAATTAAGAAATCCTGCTCAACAAACTCACAGAGCAATAACACACATCGCAACCCCTTGTTCTGTGAATCAAATATAAATCACTAAACGAAACGGAAATACGTTAACATGATATGCAAATCCTTGCTGAAGTGCAACATCCATTCATATTTTAACGTTGATTTTAATTTCCCCTCTTCGTCTTGTCGCGGATCCAGCAACGATGGGACCCGGAAATAAATCAAAATTGCAAGGAATTCATCTTACAAATTGCATTTCCTTCAGACATATACGATGGGAAAGGATTTATATTTTATGAGCTGGATTCCAACACATCCGTGATAAATATGCATATGTGTATGTAGATATTGTAGAGCCTGCTGTGTCCTCCAGAATAGACATCGCGCCTAACTTTCGAGGTAATAAATGAAAAGGGGGCTCAAGAAAATTTATGAATTGTTTTGGTTTTCTGCTGATGATGATGCCATTAAGTTATGAAATTTATTTAAAGGGTAAAGTGGTGGTGATGTAAGAACCATAAAGTAGAGAGAAGGGGGACTGAATCAATGGTATGCAAAAACTGCAATTCAACACAACTTTGCCAAGCATTTCCAAAATACAGAAAATAATATCAGAGAGCGCAGAGGTAGAGAGTAGACAGACATGCCATTGTTGTAAGAATGCTATACCCTGATGATCACAGGATTGTAAGAGATCCTTGAAAACCATTTTAAAACATAACACGTGCAGGTAATAAATTCATTTCGTGGGTACAATTGGAGAGGGCGTGTAGGGGGGGGCGACGAATTTGATTTGTTAATTAGTAAGTGTTAAGGACCTTGCACACGGTGTCATGGCAAAAGTTGTGAAGTTACATCCGTCGTGGTGGAAAACTTCTCTTCCCGAATGTTTAGACATTCCTTTAAGAAATGCAAATATCCTGTGAAAGTTTTGGGGCATAAAGAGTCACACACACAGACAGGAAGGAGCGCTGGCATTTCATAAAGTTCCTCATAGTTGTGAATGCACTTAGTTATGCTTTTGTAAAGAGGAATACCATTAACTTGCACAATCCATTAGGCGAACAGGACTCCCATCAGGATCTTGGAATAACTAAGGAATATTAATAGCTGGAAATTCATGTTGATTTCTTTTTTCGATTTTGGAAGGATAAAAGGAAATATATTGTGTTTGATTATATTATTCACAAGATTTAAATGGATTTAAGAAAACTCTTCACCCTTTCGAAGCAGTTGCAATTATTAATATTTTACTAAAAATATTTTCCTCATAGAAAAGTTACAAATTTTGAAAATCAAAAGGGGCGAGAGAAGGAAATATGCGAAAATTCAAAATGGATGGCATTAAAAGTCTCTCAAAACTTTTGAAGAACTTCATAAATTTACGATAATTTTATGCAATATCATTTACGTTTCGCTACCAGAATTTCTTTATGGCTGGTAGAAGGAAAAAGGGTTTTATTTATGATATTTCAGTATCCTGTATTTTGGGATTGTAAATTGGTAAATTACTTTTACCGGAAATTTTATTGATATAGTTTTCTCATTAATATGTATTTCAATCATACCCTTCCTCCCTCCCCAGCCCCCACCCAAAGTTCTTGAATAAAACTTGAACTATTTATAAGCAAAATATTAATATTAATAAATTGTTTAAATGACAATATTTTAATTTTCTATCATTTGATGCACATGAGGACAGTACAAACATAATTCAAGCACATAAATCTGGTTGGGATTCATGCGGGGATTTCCCTCAGACTCTATGCAACCATCCGCTTAACCAGATTACGAGCCACACTTCAGGTTGAATTCAGTTTAATAGCATGGAGGATCAAGTCCTGCTGGCCGAGTAGTAATTTCCACTCTAAATTGAATGAATCCCGGCGGACATGTGGCATGAATGAGGAAGAAGGGCAGTGGCGAGGGATGGGGGGAGGGGGGGCTCAAGTCGGAAGAAATAGTACAAATGCTTGCGCAACCATAACTGGCCAATGTGCTACGATAATAGAGCCCAAAAAGAAAGAAAATTCCAACCATGGAAAGTGGTGGACCATTGTATAGTTTGAACCAGGCTCCCCCTTTCCATTCCCTCCTCTCTGCCTCTTTATCATGGTGTCC
Organism: Leptogaster cylindrica; assembly: GCA_963082835.1. Classification (NCBI taxonomy): domain Eukaryota; kingdom Metazoa; phylum Arthropoda; class Insecta; order Diptera; family Asilidae; genus Leptogaster; species Leptogaster cylindrica. Next base: position 32,722,796 of record OY720107.1, read on the forward strand.
ATAAAAGCCACATCTATTTCATTGGTAGAATATGCCTCCCCGATGGTATGGGGAGCTTGGGATGGGGAAAGGAGTAGATGTTCTGCATTGTTCCTTGCTATTGTGACTTCAGCTTGTTCGCATACTAAATATCCTCGGAGCAGATACTGTGCACAGATGTGCGAGTCCTGCCATTTGCCCATTTTGCCTACAAGGAATGCTGCGGGAGCCGATTGAAGAGGAGTTCATTAAGTACCTAGGCTTTGTTGGGAAATACGTATGGATTCCAGGATAGCTCCCTGTGGTAAACAAAAGTAAAGGAATTCCGGTCCGAGTGGCCGCCAAAGGATCATTTATCAACTGCTTCAAATCATCGAGAAGAATCATTGGACCATTCCCTCCCCCAACTTTATTAGATAGAACGAAATTGTCGACAATGTTAGGTCATTACAGATCATGGGAACTGGGGATGCCTTCAGTTAATTATTTACCACTAGCAAATTGTTTGAGGTTTTGTTCGATGGCATAGAAAATTTCCTTCCCCCCCCCCCCTCCCCCCCCCCCCCACCGCCCCTGATCAACCCAGAAACCAAAAAAGCACCAGAAGGAAAAACATATATTAAGTGATGTTGTGTCCTTCCACACATGAACACAAAGAAATTCATGTAAAACTGTTTCTCGCAGCATTAACAAAAAAACTGCAAATCCTGCTTTAAATTGCACATTGTTATCCTCCAGGAAATCTTCGTCCTTTATACAAGTATTGGCATTTCTTGAGATCGTCAATTCCTACTGTTGAATATTTAATGTTCACTAAAATTCAAATAAACTTGGTGACAAACATTTGCTGAAAGACATGAGGTTCTTATTCAGTGCAAGGAAACGAAGGATGTTGTGAAAAACCGGATATTATTGTGGATATTGGAAGCCATAAGCAAAAGGTGCAGCTATCGTTCGCAATAAAGTGCCATTTTTACTGCCGTCAGAAGAGAAATGTATGCATGTTCGAATAAGGATATCGAATAAGGACACGAGAACATGATGGAATTTTGATATTCGAGAAAATTTTCTGTTGATGACATTCGAATTTATTTATATTTCGTCATTTTTATTTCGTTGTTTTTGTTTTTCAGAAACAGAAAATAATAAAATCAAGTATAGATGTTGGGAAGAATGTCCTCATCTCCTTTCTGTTGTTATTATTCGAAGGATATCGTTTTGAAAATTTGCTAGATGTGCGCACAGATACTTTACTTGCTTTTTTTTTTAAAAAAAAAAAACGTCCTTATTTTATTTGCGATTTCAATGGAAATGATAACTGAAACTATTATTTTTTCACACCCACAAATTGTGAAAGGACTTCACGCTATCCTTTGTAAACCGAACAACAATCGCTTCAATTAAATTTTCACGTTGGCTTTTGTTAATAATTTTTATCCTTTTCTGTACACGTAACGAGCACAAGTGCATCAGAGCACTTCAGCTTTTTGCGACTTCTATAAAAGGATATAAAAAAAAAAGAATGGGGAGAAAACCATTAAAATCTACATTTCTAGTTCTCTTTATGGCGATAAAATCATCATTTATGAACGGCTTTTGCCTTTGCGAAATTTTCAAAAAAAAAAAAAAAAAAAAAAAAACGAGAAAATATAATATCCATCTTCAAACATGAAAAGGAATGGGACACTTTCAGGGGATGAATATCCTTTCGGCAAATGCATTGCCGGGTTTTGTTTTTTGTATTACTCGAACTTTTATGTAAAGATTTACAAAAGGCCAATGAAAGCAGCAAAACAGAGATAAAGTAAAATTCTTTTTCGAGAAACGAGCAATTAATGGTAAAAAAAAAAAATAAAACGAAAATAATACAAAAGGATGTAGAGGAAAATATTTTGAAACTATGCACGGGCATATCCCGACGTTGTTCCTTCTTGTGCGGTTTCACATTCGTGCATGTGCAAAAGGCAATGAAAACTGACCACAAAAATTCACCCTAAAGATTCTCAAATGGTGCCCGAATAACACCCCCAATGCACTTTTGCACCACAGGCGGGTATATGGATACAATAAAAGGGAAAATATATGAGTCTAATGGACAATTTAATTAAAGCCATAAGTCATAAAGCGAATTGTTTCTTTTTGGTGGAGCTCGCCGAAAATATTGCATTCATGTGTTGGCTGCCATTTTCGTGTTATAATGTGGGCGGAAGGTGGTGGGGATAGTAGGAGGAATGGGTGGTAACATACTGCAGTGAATAAGGGTAATAAATTAAAAGGGTATCTGAATACGTTTTGCTCAAAATTAAATATTGTCGCGAATCTAAAGACAAATAAGGATGGGAAGTGCAGTGATGGAGAGGTTAGGGAATTGAGCAAGGGGAGGGGAGTGGTGGTGACAGAGGATGTCGAATCGAGCAGATTTTATAACTCCAAAAAATATGAGCTTCTGAGTGCATAAATTACAAGGATCTGACTTCTATTCGAATCCTTTGCTCCAGCCTCTTGGTAAAGAGGGAGTTTCCTGCATTTCTGATTATATTTTTTCAGGCACTATCAAATTCACTGACATCACATGACTCGACTCAAGTCAAAAAAAATGCAAAGGATATGCCATTAAATATTCAAACGATGTATGCACTCCCCCGGGGATTATGGAAATCACAAATAGTTATTGCAGAGAGATGTCTAAAGTCAACTCCAAAAAAAAAACAACATAGCAAAGTAAAATAAAATAAATAAAAAAAAAAACCGAAGTGGATTCCAGGTTTGCCTACAACTGCACAAATATCCATGGCATATTCACGTATCCTTTTATCCTTCATGATAATGTATTCCTTGCAGCTCAGTTTTCTGCTTCATGCACAATGCAAGTTATAATTTCGCGGACAGATATCTTGTAAGAAATTCCAGCCATCACCATCTCCCCCCCCCCCAGCACCCAACAGTAGTGGGTTGGATGGAAACTACTATCAGCGAAGGGGGAGTGTGTGGACGTGTTATCGCATGCCAGTACCACTCCTCAAGGGCTTCAGGGAATGCAACTTAACTTTAGCAAGGACCTCCCGGCAACTCACTAAAATTTTCAATTACCTCGTACATTTTGGCTGCTTTCAATGGTGGGCTTATGACTCTTTAAGATATTTGACACAGAATCTGCCTTCAGTTGTCTTCTCGCTCTTTAGTCGTTTTACCACCCATAACCCCCCTCCCACCTACAGGCGAATCCTTGAATGCAGACTTTATCTACCCGCCTGATGACAATAATTGGATACTTTATGGGAATTCCGTGTTTTTCATGGGAAATTGAAAATGTGTGAATAATAATGGTATTGAAAATCGGGAATGCACTCAAAAAGGATGTGAATTATTCGAATGTGTCTTATAAATTCAAAATTCTTGTGGAGTTCATTGTTAAGTGTTTTATAGATTGGTTTTTATCTTAAGAATAATTATTAGCTGAATTCAAGATTACATTAAAAAATCCTTTTCGGCAGGCTTAAAGGCTGAGGTGGATTTCGAATTATTTTTGATTGCATTTATTGCTGTAATTTATTTCAAAGTCGAGGAAATAGTTATCGATTTATAAACTACTTATCAAGAGCTTTCTAATGAGTAATGATATCCCACAAAACGTGTTTTACATATTTCGAATTTGCTCCCCCGCCCCTGAATCGTTGGGTGTCCCCGTAAACTTAATAGGGAGTACTCTAATTTAGGCAGTAAATGTTTCTCTCTAAAACGAGATATAATTTTATTATAATTATTAAAATAATTAATCCCCGAAATGGGGGGCAGACAAATCGAATAGGCGAATATTATTTCTTAGCATACCAATAGGCGCAATCTTGTGTTATATTTCCAAAATAATTCCTTTATCTCATGTGCAAACCATCGAAACATATTCATTATTCCGTGTTCTCGAAATTCGAATTCAAAACCGTTTTCCGCTGTAATCAAATTCCCGAATCACGAATGACATTTGTTGATGTGTCAAAATGCCTGAAGAGTTTTAAAAAGGAGAAGGATTTTTTTTAGTGGAAAATTGTTGTGGAAAATCGTTTTTTACTTTGAATATTGTTCAAATTTTGTGATATAAATACTCTGGGAAAAAAATGGAGGCAGTTCCCCGGCTGCCGATGTTGTCTTTTTCCTTGAAAAAGAGTCCTGAAGTCACCTCGTTTACAAACTTGAAAAAGGTATGTCGCAAAATGTTTAATAATCATGTTTTTAATGATTTCGGTGTAGAAATTGGGTAGAAAATAAACTTTTGGAATACTATTGGTTTTGTGGAATAAATTTTTTATTGCTTGAATGATGTAATTTTCTTGATTATCATCCCTTTGTTCGGGGGAGGAAAAACTAATTGAATTTTCTTTTGATGTTGACTCATCAGTGACACTACAATTATGTCCGGTGCCGAAAACGTTATTGTTTATTATTGTTTGTTTTGTTGTTGCTGACAATTATGTCTAATAGATAATTGAAGAACACGGTTAAGGATATAAACGAAGATTTCGGAATTTTGTAGCAATATTGGAAAATCTATAAAATTGTAATGGAAAATGAAAAAGTAATTTACTTGAAAAATATTACCGAAATTTTCTATTTATAAAATGCATTTAAATTTCCTTGCAAACGATTCAATTTCACACTTCCTTGCAGTTCATAGCGGAATGTTACCAGGATAATCCCGACACATTCGCCAAAGAGGGGAATGCCTTGGAGATCCTCCGTAAGGAGGCCGTGCATCCGGACTTCAACAGCGATGGATGCGCGAAACTGAAGCGCTACTACTGCCAATTGCATTCCCTGGTTAATCGTTTCGGCAACGTGAATTCGCGGGGTTTGTTCACGTTCGTGTGGAAGGACCTGTACGGAAACAATGTAATCGAAACGAATGATTTGCGATTTGAAATGGCGGCGATTTTATACAACATCGCCGCACTCCACACTGGAGTTGGCGCGGCAGTAAATCGGGGGGATGTAGACGGCATGAAACTGGCTTGCACTCACTTCCAGTGCGCTGCTTGGGCATTCGGGGAGCTGAAGGAGAAATTTCATGGTGTGAACAACAGCAATGATTTCATGATATCGGAAATGTTGGTGTTCATGCAACAAGTGTGCTTCGCCCAGGCACAGGAGTGCATATTGGAGAAGTCCTTGATTGACAACAGAAAGCCAGCGATTGTGGCGAAGATTACAGCTCAGATAATAAACTACTATAATGCGGCACTAGCTGCTCTACTAACAGAGGGCAGTGATGGTCCCATTGCGCAAGCAGTCGACAGCAATGTGTACAACAAAATCTGGAAGAAGTACGTAAAATTCAAGGTAACTTACCTCACGTGCATTCTGTATCTGTATCAAGGTATGCAATCGGAGGAGCAGCAGAAAATGGGCGAAAGGGTTGTACTGTATCAGGCCGCCTCGAATAAACTTGAAGAGGCGAAAAAGTGCAGCAAAGGAATGAAGGACGAGACCGAAATCACAGAGGCCTTAACATTTACAACTGATGTTGTGGAAGGTAAACGAAAAGCTGCCACAAGTGAAAACGAATTTATTTATCACGAAGCTGTGCCCGAACTCACGGACATACCTGCTGTACAAGGAGCTAATCTTGTGAATGGAATCGGTTTCAGTGTGACCGATCCAGAGGCATCCGGCGAAGATATTTTCGAAAGACTAATCCCGATGAATGCCCACGAAGCAAATTCCGTTTACAGTGAAGAGAAGGCGAAGGTCCTTCGAAAATATGGCGATAAAATCGATGAAAAAGACACCGAACTTGAAACTTTTCTGAGTTCACTGAATATCGAGCATATAAATGTTAGTGAGGAACGTGCCAATAAAATTCCTCAGGGTATTGTTGATAGATGTGCATCCTTGAATGCAAAACCAAATGCTATTCCAGATTTAATAACATCAATGTCCAATTTAGCAGAAATTTGTGCAGATGTGGAAACAAATTTGAAGGATATAAAAGAGTTGTTGAATGAGGAGGATTTGAATGAGAAGCAATATCAGCAGAAGTCTGGTGTTCATCGATCCAATGCTCATGTTACAGAATTGTCGAGAGAGTTTCAGAAATATTTGGAAGCTCATCAGAAAGCGGGTGAAAGCAATGATACCCTGCGACGAGCAATGGAGCTGCACGTGAACAATTTGAGGATCCTTTCGCGACCATTGCAGGAGATCAAGTCCAGTATGCCGAAATTGAGTGGAGAGGTGAATGATGAAATATTCCGAGATCTGAAATTAATATTGAACAAAACAAACGAAATGAAAGCTCAGAGGGCTAAATTCCATGCTGACTTGAGAATATCTGTTAATGAGGATGATATTACAGCAAAAGTGATTGCATATGGTAATAAGGATCCGGCGCCTCTGTTTGCCAAGGAATTGGAGAAACATAATAAAATTTGTGCTCTGTTGGATCAAAATTTAACAGCACAAGGAAATATACTTTCAGCATTAACGGAAGCGTATGCTAAATGTGCTCCAATTCTCAAGACAATGGCCGATGTTAAACACAAAAAGGAGACATTTTTCGCATCGTTGGCTGCCTCTTATGATGTTTACGAGGATCTCCTGGCAAAATGTGCCAAGGGCTTGGAGTTTTACAAGAAATTACAGGGCAATGTTCAGAAACTTTTGGCAAGAGTTAAGGCAGCTCGAGATGTTCAAGACGAGGAACGTCAACAGCGGCTGAAGTCAACTAAACCATCAAAGGTGATAGACAGTAATTATGGCATTGTGCCAACAACGAAATCCTCAACACCGAAACTGAGGGACTATCTAAAGTCGGGAAAATCTGTGGTGGGCGGCGATACTACTTACATTCCTCCAGTGCGACCGAATCCACTGGGTTCGGAGGCTCCTTCAACATCGAATTGTGTCACATCGACTTACTACACTCCCCAATCTCTACCTTCAGCGGTTGACTTGCCGCCGGCGTATAATTCTGGAATGCAACAGTATGACGCCAATGGTTACGCGAATGCAATGTATCAACAGAATCAGCAACAGGTGGGAGGAGGATCTGGTTCATTTTATCAGTCTCAAAATCCGTCATACCCTCAACCAGGGACGAATCCATCTGTGTCTGATTATTCTCAAAGTCAGGTTCAACAGACGAATCCGTATCAGTATCCTGTCCAGAATGTTGCTCAATCGAACCAAGGAGAATTCGCTGGAATGACTGGATATCAGTTATCTTCTGGAGTTCAACCGTACACTCAGCAATATCCCAGTCAACAGCAATACGATTTGCAGTCAATGAATTCATCACAGACTATGTACAGTCAGCCTTCGGCTCAACCGCCTACTCCAAGTTCATCCGTGGTCCCTCAACAGCAGCAGCAATTCCCAGAGGGTTACAATCAAAATTCCAACATTCCTAACTCGATGTATAGCAAGCCAAGTCCACAGCAGCCTGTTGGAACTGCATCGAATCCAGTCATTCCTCCAAATACCCAGATTAACTACAATCAGCCGATTCAATCCATAGGCTCAACTATGAATCAAAATCCCTCCTACAGTCAGCAAAATTCAGCAACACCGGCATCTTACTATCAACAAGCAAATACGTTGAATGCTGCTGCAATTCCTGCAACTTCTCCAGCTTACAACTATCAGATGCCGTCAACAGGCTCGTATGCATCAGTTGGCTACAATCAACAGCTCGCCACTTCAGGGACAGCAACAAACCCAACTCCATCAACAATTCAAAGTCAATCTTTACAGCCGACAGGATCTGCTTGGGTCGCTACGGGAAATGCTAATCAAATGGAAAATGTTAATCCACAGAATTCCGGTCAATCCTCTGCAAGCTATTATCCATACCAGCAGCAAGTCTACGGCGTCCAACAGAATCCCCAAGTGACACCAACAGATCCCCAGTATTCTTTCCAACAGATAACTTCGCATGCAAATTTATCGGGAGCAGCAACATCAACCGCTGGTCAGCAACAATCTGGAAATTATTGCGTTCATCCTGGTTACTCTTTCAACAACCAAACGGGTGACTATCAGTATGCCAGTGGATATCTCAACAATGCCCCAGGATGTTCGCAGTACACCAATGCAGCACCAGAACAACATAGCAACACAACTAATATGTTGAATTCCACAAATGTTGGACAACCATCGGCGAACATTGGTACACAGGTGAGTCGAAAATCACTTGAGTTCTGCAGCTAATGAGTTACTGTATATGTTTTGCGTTTTTCTTGTTCAGTCGAATGCAATGGATCAACAAGAGAATAGTAATCAACAAGTAACAGCAAATTCATCGCAAGCAATAACCAATCAGAGTTACTACACCCTTCCCTATGGATACCTATCAACGAATGTGGTTCCTCAGCATGGTCCTGTTGGTGCTACTATTCCCCAGCAACCGAATCCCAATGAGGATACGAATCCCAGGGCAGCAACATATATGCAAAGTAATAACAACAATTCAACGTATACAACAATTAGTGGAACTTACGGTAAGTTTTATGGGGACTGTAATTAGTGCACATCATTTATTGCTAACTAAGTAAAGCATGTAGAAACAGTTTTATGATCATTCGCCATCATTTCGCTTTCATTAAATCCATCCCTTGAAATTTTTACAGCCAATTCCATTACAGCGGATACTCCACCCCAAAATGTAACATCTTCCAATCAACAGCAATCCTCACCGTTTATAAAAAAGTCTAAAAAACAAGACAAACCAAAGAAGTCGTCAAACATAGATCTCTTATCGGATATTGATTTCTCCATAAGTGCAACAGCCATTTCCGCTCCACCGTTACAGCCCCAAATTGCAGCATCAACAACTGCAGCAACTACCACAACAACAACAGTATCGTCCTCTTCGGAGAGTCGACGGTCAAGTCAGATTGTCGTCCAATCGGACATTAAGTCACTGATTGACTCCCCACAAATAGACGTCGCAATGGAAACAATCAAGGGACTAGAAGGAGCAGCCACAATGATCCCAGAGAATTCGATTTTGTCCGATCGGAAGTCAAGTTGTGACAATTTGTCCATTTGCTCTGATTTGAGTTCCCTGGATCACAGTTTCGATTGGGATAGTGCATCAATGAGGAACGAGAAAATGTCGCAAATCGCCGAAAAATCAGCGAAATTTGTGGATCCTTTTGATGATCCAAAAACATTGAAATATTTCCACAAAGAAGTTGAAAGATACGAGAAAATTATGGAGAGTCTCAACATAAAAATGTTGAACGGAAATACTCCGTTGGTGAACAAATGGAAAGAGTTGCAGGATCTGCTTGTTAAGGATGAGTCAAAAAGGACAACATCCATTGCAAAATTATTTCCAGAGAAGAATCGATCAAGTGATTGCATTCCTTATGATCATGCTCGAGTCGTCCTTGAGAAGAACACTGACGATTACATAAATGCTGCCTATGTCAAGGTGAGTTGTCCTTTTTGTAATTTCTTTTAGTTTTACAAATTATTTTTTGTATAAGAAATAATTCGAATAATTTCTGTGTGGATTTTGAATTAAATTTGCTTTTTATATTTGATTTGATTGTTTTTGTTTTGTAAACTCCAAAAATGATAGAGTTTTAAATTCGGTTTCTTTGAATTTTATCTTTTCAAAAGTTTAACAAGGAATCAAAAGCGGTGAGTGTTGTTTTTAGTTGTAATTTTAAATGTGACTGCATGATTTCATTTTTAAAATTAGACAGAAATCAAATAGAAATTAAGTTGAGTTGTTTTTTCAAAACACCAGTTTCTATTAAAATTCACAAATTTCTAAATTACAAGTGTTAAAAATCATGAAATGTTGTATTTATTTTTACTTTTTTTTTCTTTATGTTGTATTGATTTTCGCTGTATGTTTTGGAATCGAGTTTTACAACTGTTCATGTTTAAATAAAAAACAACAACAGACAAATTTAAATGAAAATCTTTTCAACAGGATCTAGGACCTGAATGTCCAACATTTATACTAACCCAAACTCCTCTTCAAAATACGCTGAATGATTTTTGGTCGATGATTTGGGGTCAGAAGGCGAGAACCGTTGTTTGTTTGCACACACCAAACGAGGTAAGTTTTAAAACAATTACCATTATTTAAAGCAAACTAACTAACAACGAAAAAAAAAATAAAACTCTTCCATCAGATTTTGGATACATTTTGGCCGCAAGAAGGAAGCAAGGAGATGCATTTTGATGATTTTACTGTGACTCTTGTGAAGCAGTTCGATTTATCTCACTGCATCGAATTGAATTTGAAAGTTTCAATGCAAGGAGCGGATGCAATCCTTGATCTATCACTGCTGCAGATCAAGGCCTGGACCAAGAGGTTTGAAGGATTTTCAGTTAATCCAGGCAAATGAAATTCATAAACCTATTTATAATTTCAGTTCACCATCGCAAATTCTAGGCATTGCGCAAAATGTTTTAGTTGCCTACAAGCAAAAATCACAGGAATTTAAATCAAAATCACCGTTAGTTATGAACTGCTTGACGGGATCGGAACGTTCCGGAATTATAGCATTGGCAATTTGTGCTATTTTAGCAACAAAATCTAAGAGACCAATTTTGATAAGTAAGTATGAGCAATGATAATAACCCAATAATCTATATATATAAAATCCAAAACCCACTGACTGACTGACTGATACCTGTTTCTCGGAAACCGCTGAACCGATTTCCATGAAATTTTGTATACTTCTACAACTTATCTCATAAGTGCTCACTCAGAACCGATTTTTTTAAATTCCACCCCTAAAGGTGTAAAATATGAGATGAAAGTTTGTATGGAAATTCGCCATTATTGCAGTAAAAATTCCTAAAAATTGATATTTGCCCTTTTGGTTAGAAATAAAGAAACACGTCTATCAGGGTTTTTTGAAATTCAACCCCTAACGTGGTAAAATAGGGGATGAATATTTCTATGAAACTTCGCCATTTTTCAAGTAGAAATTCAGAAAAATTTTATTTGGCCTTTTGGTCAAAAATAAAGAAAAACATGTATCAGGGTTTTTTGAAATTCAACCCCTACGGGGATGAAAGTTTTTATGGAAATGTGCCATTTTTGAAGTTCAAAATTTGTAAATATTGGTATTTCGCTTTTTGTTAGAAACAAAGAAAGACGCGCATCAGGATTTTTTTTTTAAATTCCACCCCTAACTGGGTAAAATAGGGGATGAAACTTGGTGTTGAAATTTGCCATTTTTTAATTTATAAATTGGTCTTTTGTTAGATGTAAAGAAACAGGCGTATCAGAATTTTTTGAAATTCCACCCCAAAGGGGTTAAAATAGGGGATGAAACTTGGTGTTGAAATTTGCCATTTTTTAATTTATAAATTGGTCTTTTGTTAGATGTAAGGAAACAGGCGTATCAGTATTTTTTGAAATTCCACCCCAAAGGGGTTAAAATAGGGGATGAAGTTTTGTCAGAAAATTCGCCATTTTTGAAGTAATTCTTCATAAAAATTGGTATTGCGCCTTTTTGGTTAGAAGAATAGCACAATGAGAACTACCAACCTCTATCCTAATTTAACCACCCAAAACCACCCTTGACTGAAAAAAAGTAACTGTACGGGAAACGGTTCTATGTCATATATATTATTCGTCACGTTTGGGAGTAGTTGTAAATTCAAAATGTAATCTGTAATGTATTATGATTTTGACCGACCCGGATGTAACCGGGTAGACACCTGCTAGTTAATTAAATAAATTGAATTTAAACAATAAATCATTGCAGATGTTGTTGATGTTTGGTATCGCATTTGTTCGCAACGTAAAGGAGCATTGAGGGATACAAACAATCTCGAATTGAGCATCCAAATCGTTTTGAGTCATGCTCATGATGTCCTTAATAAACGTAAGTAATATTATAAATTATTTACAATATTGTTTAACTAATTAAATGAATTTTAAATAGGAGGAATAATGACTTCATATCAAATGAAAACTGCTCAGACAGTGGCCGCCATCGAAAAAGAGGAAGTCAAAGATCCTTTGAATGATTTAGATCCATTATGGAAATTAAAACAAAATTAATATACAGAAAAAGGGAAAAATTAAATAAATTTAATTCTAAAGGAGAAACACAGTTTCTAAAAACAACATACAATTTTTTTAGTATATTGGACTGATTTAGGTTTTTAAAACGGAAGTAAAATTAAAAATGCATGAATATTATTTTATTGCTTTTTCATTCTTTTAAATAGTTACTGGAAATTTGTTGTGTTCTCGAGTAATTATTTCATAATTATAACAATTATATCGATGTTGTAAGAGTATTAACATAATATACTATAAAAAAAAAATGCATTTTTAACAAACATTTCGGTCATTTGAAATTGATTCCTTTCTCTTGATTGATGTCGCTACTGAACCAGATAGAAAGTTTTGTTGCCAATAGGATTATTAGGATCCTGATAAGTCACATAGACCACTTGCTCTGCTGAGCTTTCCTCGATGGGCTCCAGTTTCCCCAACGTAGAGTTCCCGTCCACCTCAGCTGTATCTAAAACAGTGCTGTTCGTGATACTCCAAATCTGTTCACCTCCAGGAGGAATTAAAAGGGAACTAGTGTCCCCAATAAACTGTTCTCCCATCACCATTCCCCCTTCATATTTTGTTTCCGACTCTGTAAAAAGTTCTTCTTCAATCAAGTCATTCTCATGGTTTTTCATAATATCCAGTATTTGTTTTTTGTTCTCATGAATTTTCATATGTTTTCTCAAATTCGATCTATCAGCAAAACATCGATTACAATCCGAACAAGAAAATGGTTTTTCTCCGGTGTGAACTAGTTGATGTTTACTTAAAGCTGCCTGATCGATGAAGGATTTCTTGCACTGTGTACAACAATATGGTTTAATGTTGTAATGACGACGAACATGGACTCGTAATTCTTCGGGCCTAACAAAAGATTTTGTGCATTTTGTGCATTTCAGGGGACGAATAACTTCGTGCCGTTTCGTGTGGATGCGAACCTGTGAACTAGTCTTAAATGTTTTTGGACAAATACTGCATGAGAAAGGACGTTCACCCGTGTGAATTCGGAGATGCTCTTGCATATTACCGAGCTGAGCAAACCGCTTGTTACAGTGCTATAAGAATAATAATAACACAATCCATAAACCTTTCAATTAAATTAAGAATTAAACTTACTGGACAGGCGTATGGTTTGGATCCGGCGTGAACATCCATATGTAAATGAAGACTTCTTTTGTGGACGAATTTTCGAGCACAAATCTGGCAGGAAAATTTCTTACTCTCATCGTGGATAGCTCGGTGATAGGACAAGGTAGTTTTCGTCTGGGATGGATCATATGATATACTTCTTATAAACAAATATTTTGATGGTTACCTTAAATGCAGCTCCACATAATTCGCATTGATATTCGCGATTTTTAGAGTGAACAAGTTGATGCCGCTGAACTTGAATCTTACTACTAAAAATCTTGTTGCATTTGCTGCAAACGAATCGTCTTCCAGTTGTGTGTGCTGTGTTCTTGTGTTCCACATACTGACTAAAGTTATTGTACACATTTCCGCATTGCTTACAAGTATAATTATTTCCAGAATCTTGAATTTCAACAGGTATTGTTTGCTTAATACTATCGCTATTATTGTCAGGCGAATCGAAGCAATTCAAATCGAAATTAATGACCGTTGGATGATTTTGTTCGCTGGATTGAATATTTTGCACTTCTCCAAGGACTTTATTGACTTCAATTTCTCTGATCTCCTTGAACACTTCATCAATTGGAGCCATTTCAGATGCCTGAACATTGGGTTCGCTCAGAACAATATCCAATTGTGATTGGTGATCAATGGTTGCTCCCGGATGGATGGTGATCATGTCAAGTACGTTCTTCAACGTTAATTCGTTTTCTTCTTTAAACTCTAATGGAATGTTTTCTGTCGTTTGTTTACAGTCTTTATTTGGTGATTCTTCTGGTAGAGACTAAAATACATAAAAAAGCCATAAAATAGGAAAATCGCCACAATGTAGTTTTACCTCGAACATTTCAATGATTCCCTCACCGAGATGAGAAGTGTTGGTTTGATGTTGAACAAGAGAGGCTCTATCCTTGTAACTTTGCAGGCATTCAGTGCATTCAAAAAGGACATTCTGATGCGTTTTCCAGTGATTCAAGAATTTCTTTTCCTTCCAGAAACCGATTTTGCAAACATCACAAACCAGTCGCGTATTTTGCTTTATATGATTCTTCGTTTTGTTCTTTTTTGGGATTCGATTAATCATAACAAGGTCACCTAAATTTTTCCCTGTTGAATCTTGCATGTAACCAATAACTTTCTCGCATTGTTCCTCCAAACTTCTCCCATTGTCTTTTACGATTGGATCAAAGGGTATGCCTTCCTCGATACCCATTTCCGCGTATACTTTGTCCAGCTCCTTTCCTTGGACCACTTCTTTAAACCGTGACGGAACCTTGGTTCTACGTTTGCGTCTAACGCCATTCTCATCGTAAAGATCTTCCTCCGAATCTTGTTCGAAATTGGTTGGATCTCCCTGGAGGCTAATTGAACTTAGATCTAAAATAGATTTTTCCGTTTTTCGCGGTCGACCACGTTTACGTTTAACTGTCGGCTCCTTATCAAGTTCCTGCAATTCATAATCCTCACAATAATATTCTTCATACTTCAGTTCGGAGTCATTGTAATTAACGTCGTTGTTTACATCCGACACTTCCGATGTACCACTTTGTTGTTCTTGCTCCTTCCGATACAATTCCCGCAATTTATTTTGACCAGATAGGATTAGTGTGAAGAACTGAACTGTTGATTCCACTTGTAAATGGCATCCTGGACATATCCAGCGAGGATATTTACCATCATTGGATATCTGTGCATTAATTTTCAATTTACTTTTGCATGGTTTTTTTCATTTTAATGACAATTAAAAGTACAGAAAAAATTTATAGCCGTTACCAAAAGTAAACAAACACTAAAGTTAAAACTCTAGCGGTGCTTTCAAGTAATTACTGGAAATTTCGTTGATCAAAACACACCCGGATACGAAAGGGTCAAATCAAGTAAAGACTGAAGCCACACTTACTCGAATAGGTAGAAATGCATTAATTTTTTCACTTAAATCCTCATCTTCGGAATTCGTAGCGTACAATAAGTAACCGATATCATTCTTTTGACCACATAATCGACAAATATGAGAATCATATAAAGAGGAAATAGATTTCCGTTCTGTAATGTCTGTCATGTTTGCAACTTTGACAGATTTGGAACTGGAACATGGCCGGTATAAAATCTTTTACCACGAATGTTTATGATATTCACACAACTTAAAGTCAGCGTTTCAGTAAATGTAATTAATTCATCAGAAATTAAAACAAATCATTCAGAAAAACTGAAAGCAGCAAAAACATTACTAAATTAATTGAACCGCTGTAAACAGATTTGTAAAATGATGTGTCAATAAAGTCGATGGCATTGCCTGTGCATGTGTGAGTGTTGGATGTGTCAAAAGTCTTGACGACGGTGGTGAAAAAATTGGGGGAGAATTGAAGAAAAAAATATAGTGACGACGAAAGTAATTTTCTTTTGTTAAAACCATCAAAGAAAACTAAAAAAAATGGTAATAACATGTGTGGGTTTTGAATTAATAAAACATTATTAAGTGATTTTTTTAAACAGTCATTTGCCGAAAAGATAGCCGGGCTTATGGCTCGTCCAGGTCAGGATGCTGTTCCCCGTGATGATGTCCCTTGGTATTTGAAATATGCTGGTAGAATAGTTGGAATTGTTGGTGCATTTTGTAAGTGAAATTAATAATTTATAGATAATTATCTTAGCATGCATGTAACAGTGCAAAACTTATGTTGTTTTTGTACCCACCCCCCCAACATCAGTGATCGATTTTTCATTGTTTTGGGTGAGAGATTTAATCTGATGTGATTCTTTTTTCTTCAGGACATGTCATTCATTTCTGTTCAACTTTTGTTTGCCAAGCAATATTTTAAACATAAATTTGTATCACAGTAAATTTGCTTATGATATTTCATCTTCATCTTTGCGTTGATGTTGGTTTAAAAATAGATAACGAAGAGCATAAATTGTATAAATGTTCGGAAAAACAAGTGATAACAAAGTACGCTATCATTGTTCTACCATCCGTGCACTCAAAAGGGATGGACGCAAGAGAAGTCTTATCTTTGCCGTTGCGACTGGCGCGTAACAAGCTTTTACAATTGCCCCTCGGCCCTCTGCCCTCGCCAGGTTTTCCTTATTTCACCTGTTCGCTTCAATAACTTCCAGTTACCGCGTTTCACTGATTCTTTTTCTCTTTTTTTTTAAAAAACAATTTCCTTCGATAATTACTGCAGTGTGGAAATCACTGTGGCTAGGTGAACGTATATTTTCTACTTTGCCAAATGCCACTGATCTCAAATTACTAACTGTAAGATTCAAGCTGCATCGTCAAGATCGATGGCAATTTTTTTATTTCTGCTATTCCCAGTTGATTAAAAACAAAAATAACATAAAACAATAAACTGTATTAAATTCAAATCGACACACAATATAAATAGCATTTTCATTTCTTGCAGTTGCAATTCTTTTTGGCCTGTACAATTGCTTCAGTGTGCTATTCCTGAATATAGCATGTCTTATATCAGGGATGCTGCAAATGTTAGCAGGATTCCTGGTGCTGGCAGTGGAAGCACCGTGTTGTTGTATGTTTATCGATTATGTTCAACAATTAGCTGAAAAAGCCGACCAACGGCCCTATTGGAATAGGGCTGCTCTTTACTGCATGTAAGTCCTTGAATTTTAATTAAACAATATTAATGCACATATCAAATGAAAAAAAACAAAACTGTTTACTTCTAGAATTGCGATTCCACCTGTGATTCTTTGCCCAGGATTGGGCAGTATTTTTGGATGTGGTCTCCTGTTTGGAGCAGGAATTATTTATGGAATGATGTCCCTTGGAAAAAAGTGAGTAGACTGTTTTAAAAACCAAAAAAAAACAAAAACTCCATAATTTGGCTTTAATTTGTGTCGCAAAAGGTGAATTTACCAAATTAACTATTGAAATGAATTCTGATTGTGTATTCTCATTATATTGAAATAACAAAATTTTCCAGCAGTTGTTTTATACAATTTTATCACAATCAGAAATTCAAAGAAAAATACAACAAAAGAATTAATAATTAAAACATACTAAAAATAACAAAATGAGTGATTAAAACTTATTCTATCGTGTTTGTACCTTCTATTTCATTCATGCTTACATTAACGTCTACTTAAAATGTTTACTAAACAAACAAACATAAACAATCCTCAAAAATGCGTAGAGGAACTCGCGAGGATATGGCTGCGGTTGCATCACCGACAGCAATGTCACCAGGACAAGGACCAGTACCATCAGATCAGCATACAACATTAATGGAAGATCCAGATGTATGGCGTCCGACATAAGTCTATTCCCAAATATCCCTCTAAACATTATCCATTCAAATTTATCTTCCAACAAAATCTTAAGAAAATCAACAATTGATACTTTTGCTCATGTAGATTTAAATTGTCTTTTTAAAAACATTATATTGAGTTACATTTTATGTTTCAATTAAAAAAAAAAAGAAGAACAAAAAATCCCCTTCCATTGAGATACATTCCATTCATATAATCCCATTTTAATCCTTTCAAAATAACGCTGCAAGTATCTTCGTCATTTCATTGTATCACACGTCGTTGATCGTTTTGTTTTTACCGATGCTAAATAACATTATCCTGCCAGCATTTAACCATCTATAGCAAAAGTACGCTGAAGTTTTGTGGCTAACAAGAAAAGGCAAATAATTTTCATCTTCAATGTTTGGTGTTGGTGTGTAATCTTGTTACATTCACAATATTAATTTAAATTCAAATATGTTTTGTTTGTATGAATTTGTTTTTTGCATGAATATTTTTAAGACATATTGTAAAACCAAAATACAGATTAACAAGCAACAATAATATTGTAGAAATATTAAATGTTAAGTAAATTGTTATCACGTTTACTGTTTGTTTATAAAAAAAAATCGCACTGACTAAAAATATAAACAATTAAAATATATTTTTGCATGGCTGAGATTTATCACAAAAGGACCACTAATTTGCCAGAAATTATTAATCAATAAGCATTCAGTATGAAACTAGCACTCAAAGCGCACGTAATATTTTTTGTTTGTTATAATCTATATTTAATAGCTGAATTTTATTTTCCATTTCCACAGAGCTTCAAGGGAGGAAATGCGTAATGCGGCAGTGCAATCAGGACTATCAGGAACAATGCCGACCAGCGATCGAGCAAGTATTGTTAACAATGCTCAACCGTTCTCATTTACAGGCGCTGTCTCGACTGATAGTAACGTGTGATATTAGCGAAGAGAAACAATGAAAATAAATATAAATAAATTAAATGAATGTAACACAACCAGTAACAAAGACTTCTTCCGTATTTTGTTATTTTGTTAATTTACAAAAGATCGAGATGACAAAACGAAAAAAGAATAGTAAAGACAAAACAAACAAAAATATTTTATTTATTTAAAAAAATAAAATAAATGTATATTCCCGATGATAAAACGGATTGTAAGTTTTTTAGAATTATATTTAGCAATATTTATAATATGAAATAAAAATCATGAAGAAGTTAAAAAAATATATTATAGTAAAAGGTTATTAAAAAAAAAAAATAAACTGTTGATTCTTTGACTAGTAAAGTGGATGACATCGTGTTAAATGGACAATTTAGAGATATTTGAGACATATACTGTACAGAGTGGAATATAATATTTAAAAACCATCTGCGGATGATATTTATTGGTGAATTTTACTTTAATTCAGAGATGAATTGTATTTATTGTACGATGATTCATTGTGGAACGAAAATATTTAAGACATTAATATTTTTAAGCAATAATATCATAGCTGTAGAAGTTGTATTTGTAATTAGCTTATTATTTTTTTGTATTGTCAATTTAACAAAATTTCGGTGTGTTAAGCTTTATTTTATGTAGGTATAATAAAATTCTCCATTTTTTTCTTTTGGAATTCAAAGTGTTTCTTAAAAAAATCTATACAATTAATAATTTAATAAAATAAGAAATAAATATTATTCTGACTATTGAACAACCCCAAATAAATTGTTGATGATATCATTTAATTTTTAAAAAATTTGTTTCGATTTAAAATTGATTATGTTTGTTGTGTAAAAAGCGTGTGCAAATCTAAAAGATATTTTAAGAAAAAAGTTACATTTAACATTCCAAGAAAGAAGTCCATCATTAAATATATTTGTTTTATGATCCTTATATTTTGTCAATATTAGTAATTAACAAATCCAATTGTAAAAACAAGACTTAATTTTATGTTGGCAAAATAAAAAAAAAAATAAAACAAATCACTGGGATTTTCCCCCCGTATCTCCTACTTATGTGTACTTATGATAGAAAAACAAATTTTAAATGTAATAATTTTAGATAAGTGCACGCCGTAATATTATAAAAAAAAAATCATAATTTCTGTGATTACATTAATTCATTAAACATTCATTTATAATTAAAACATTAATAAGCTTTTTACAATTCTAAAGATATATTGAACGGAAAAAATAAGTTATATTATAGATACAACATTAGAAATATTTATTCTTTAAACCTCAACTAGTTCCTCTAAAATACACAACTCAATAATTAATTAATTATTATTGAATACTAAAATTTATGTTGACTAAAATATGAAACTAAAAAGTTCATCGGTAAATGAAAATAGAAATAATTAATGTTTGTATCTATATTGTAACTTAATTTTGAACGCTGTTTTAAGTAGAAAAAGTTAAATGAAATTGTTCATTTTTAATTAGAAATAATAGCAAGATATGGGAAAAAAAAAGAAACATAGAAAAAGACTTAGTGTGTGTTAAACATTTCCATATTTTGTTTTATGAATGTGCAAGCATTAAGCCGTAAGCGCTGTAGATTTTATGGACAAATAAACATTAGTTTATTTCATCAAGCAGAGAATGTTCAACTCATTTTTGTGATTATAGAATGTTTTTTTTAGATAATCATATTGTTTATATTATTTAATCCCCCTTTATCTGTTGTAGCTAGATTCCAATTCTGTTTTATGTTTTAATAAAACTCGAGTAAACAATTCGGATCTTAAATTACTTGATTGTTGCTAACAACGAAACTTCCAGACATTCTAAAATAGTGTCAAAGTCTTTTTGAAACATTATCAAAATGTTTTTCATGAGTTTTGAGCTTTATTTTAAATATGTCTGTCATCACAATGTACTTGCTCTCTTCTCCTGTGATAGTAACAATTACTTGAATATCTGCTGAACACAATTCAATTTCCCAGTGATTTCTTCTTCACTCACAAGAATTAATTGTTCGTCGGTAATAGACTAATTTTGCTTTAAGAACTTCCTAATGACACTATGCGAAATCAACCCCCATAACTTTAGTAGAATTCCATTATCTTAATGGTCGATTCAAGGAACATTAACTGTTCTCTTCATCTCTTTATTGCTTCGGATGTTCAGCATTTTGAAATGTGCCTAAAAGTTTATGCATGCAGACCTCCAAGCACTACCACACACACTGGCACACATACACAGAGACGCATGCCCTAATTCCCTAGTCCAATGTACAATATAAATTTTGTAAAACCCCACCCGACCTCAGTAATGATTGCTTGGTTCGTCTTATGGCTCGGGATAAAATATCTTTCGAAATTAACATTTATATCCTGGCACCAAATAACGGCTTATGATGATGACGGTGATTTATGCATTTTTCGTCCTTTTTTATGAATCAATAAAAAAGATTGCAAAAATATTAATGTGTCTTCAGTTGAATCGTTTTTCTTTCAAACAATATTTTTAGTATGAATATAATGTTTTATCACTTTCATTAAAATATTATTTAAAGGAAAAATATGGTTTTTTTTATGTTTAATAATAACAACAAAGTTTGATGCGTTTTCAAAACACTTTTACAACAGATATAGAAATTACATTTTCAAATTTTACATCAACCGCAAAAGAAGATTTTTTTAAAAGTTTAAAATGTTAACATTTTCTGCAATACAGTTGAACAATATTTCTAAACTATTACGGAGATTACATAAAACCACCTAAATAAACAGAAACTCTATCCATAAAAGATAAGTCAACAGATTCTACCAAAAAAACCAAAACAAATTATTGGAATAAAATAGTAGCGAAAGTAAAAAAATACTAATATAATCAGAAATCACATATCGCTATACCGCACTGTTTGTCTAAATGTGTTAAAAGTAATTATTAAACGTAATAATAGCAATAACGAAACTTCACTGTTCCTCAACAGTGAACCGTTGATAGTAGTAGTATTGTTAAGGATTTAATTGCATGCCATAATTATGGTAGAATCTTTCTCAAGTAACCAAATGAAACAATTGGATAGTGTAAAATTGATTTTGAGTTACAAAAGGTAAAATTCATTACTTCCGATTATCTATAAAAAAAAAGAGCGCGACCTAACAAAATAAAAATTTACCATAAAAATGAAGAGAAAATTAGTCAAATAAATAGCATATAATACTCGTATAAAGATTGTAAATGATGTTGTTATTGAGCCATAAAAAGACTGCCCCGTTCAGGCATATTTTTGCATATTTGTGTTGTTCACTCCATTAACAATAAGATTTGTTCAGGATTTCATAGTTGTAACGAATCATATTATGTATTATGTGTACAAAAGACAGAATAAACATATATTCTATATCTATTTAGTTTTCTGTTTATATCCATTCTGGTCAAGCGAATCAACATCCCCTATTAAAATCTGCCCGATAAATATAAACTGGAACAAATTCGGGACCTTAATCAGGCAACTAAATGTTTCTTCTTCTTTTTGCATTCACCTACAACAACACCAACAATGGACAGTAGAAAAACTTTCGATTTTATTTAACATACGACAATGAATGTCCTTTTCACGTCGCTTGCCAATTAACTTAATGCTTTTAGTTGGGATTCATGTCACTCAAACTGACCCTCTTTTAAAACTCGTCAACAATAAACAGCCATTTGATAAAGGTCTTAAACCGAGGATTAAATTGGACCAACAAAAGGACACTTTTGTTATCCTTTCGTCGGGCAATATGTCCACGAGCGGCTGATGTGAATAGTAACATTTGTTTTCAATGTTTTGAAAATCTGGATGCGAAAAATCACTGCACCAGGGGAGGGAGTGTGTTGTAACTGGTGTATGGTGTATCCTTGAGCATGTCGGTGCATATATCCTTTGCAAACTTGTATTCTCAAGTGTATTGAATACGCAAATGAATTTCATCCAATGGCGATGATTTTCTTGACCAAACTAAAGAAGAGGATAACGAAAAAAATTAAAATGTAATATGATACGAAATTGTCGGACAGTGAGATAATTATGGTGACAAGGAGATGACTGTTTGGTAGGATGACCACCGCTGTGTAATTCAACATTCTAAGGATAATGAACGCAAATGAATGGCCGTTTCTGGTGGCGTCCTTTTAACGAAATTTGATCTGAAAATTATGGGAGTTATTTACATGTGGTCAGGGGCTGATTCTGATGATATCTCTTTCTTGTTACTCGATTAAGGCTCTTAGCGCCTTTAGAATGGGACTGGGGAGGACATTCAGGATATTTGGTGTCAAGTTTTTTCGGACGCCTTGAAATTTATGCGTTTCGGAACTGAAGAGTTTTGGGTATTTTTAGAGGAACATAAAGCAAGGATAATGATGTAATTTCTTTTACATGCAACTCAGATGACTTTTTTTTTTAGTTAAGAAATTGTGGTTCAAATATCAGTAGTCCCAAAAAGGGAGAGGGTGGTCAGCATAGTGAAAAAAACATTCCGTCGTTATTAAAAGAAGGAAATTTAAAATGAGTGTCTTGGTTAAACAACTGAAATCCCATATTCGCGTTCAATGTTTAAACATTCATAATTTAAAATATAATTTAAAATTCCGTTCTTATATTTTTTTTTTTAATAAAATCATCCCCTTGTTAAAGTCACTTAACGATATTCTTGCAGACAATTCTGCCGGAACGTTTCCAATTAGGTGAAAACAATTGCTCCTCTTCAAAATCAAAACAAATTAGAAAGCTATTTAATGTCTCCCGGAATTAATCTCGTGAGATCAATCGAGCCGATTAATTCAAAAATTGAAAATTCGTCACGGTTACTTACACAAATCAGTGCCTAAACATTCACATGGAAATACAGAGAACGAAATAAATTCCCATTTATCGAAGACGATGTTGTTGTGAATCTTTAAACATGAAATGCGGGCTGCCATTGTTAAGCCCTTCTCTTCGGTGGTGGCGGAGCAACAAACTTTAAAACTATTCTACTGAAAATTCAGGGGAAACATTTGTAAATTCAGTTCAGCGGAGTCATGAAATCAAAATGAAATCAAATTCAATTTCATGCCATCACTCAGCAAAAGATAAATGGACCCCAAAAAGAAATCTTTGTAGATGCTTTTAAGCTGGTGAGAAATTCGACAATCAGTCTATGTGGCGTGCAGCAAATCAAATTCGAATCAAAGGAAGTTAACTCCCTCCCCCAAAAAAGAAGAAGAAAAAATTAATGAAGGATCGTTCATCTTATCTAAAGCATTTATCCTGGCGTCCAATCCCTACATTTCTTATTCTGCACACAACAAAATTTCGATGATTCCTATTGTCCATAGTGGAATGCAATTTCACCCTCAAAAAACAAAACAGACAAAAATGTGGAATATAAAGAATGAAAAAAAAAATTAAGGACAAGAGATTCAAGTTGATTGAATCCGGGAAGGAGTGCCAGCATAACTTGAAGAAGGAAATCACGAAACTTTAGAGTGTTTGCCTGAATTCGACTGTAAACACGGAAATGGATGCGCTTTTAAGGACATATTTGCTTACAAAATGACGGGGGGGAGGAAAGTTCGTCTAGTCGCCAACGAGTCCTTGTATACAATGGAGAATTTTCTTTAACGCCCGAAATTCGTTTTTCCTATTGAAAATAAGAGGAAGGAATAAAAGTACTAACAGACGTTATTTGAATAGAACAGAATTTTAACGTCAGTGAAATGTTTGTTGTGTTTGTTATTAAATATTTGTGCAGAGGACAAACATTTTTGTAAGTTTATAAAATAAAACGAGAAACTAGGTGGAGGAAATGTTATGTACAAGTTAGCAAAAAAAAATTTCTGATTTTATGCACATTGCAAATATTTTTTAGTTGCTGTTTCTGCACGAACATTTTATGAAGTTATTGAAGCAACAGAAAAATGAAAAAGAAGTGAATTATGAAAGTTTTTTTTTCTCCATAACAAGTGAATTGCTTTTATTTATTAGACGAATAACTTTGTCGAAGAAGTGAAAAATAGTTGCATGAAAATATAAAATGTCTGCCATAAAATTTCTCCTGGAGAAATTCTAACAAATCATTGAAATTTACAACCAATTATACATTTACTATTTAACGATTAATCCATTTCCGAAATCAGAACAAAAGAACACTTGTAATTAAGACACAAAATCCATAAAATCTTAAATGATTTCCGCGTGACCCCTGTGTTGAGGTCGTAAACTTACCTTATCGAGTCAAGCCATCATAATGGCTAAATAACAATAATAAAAAAGCAACAATTTCAGTTTCCAGTTTCCACCACTATGACGAGCTGATGGTCACCTGACAGGGTGACCGTAAAGTGTCTACAACTTTTGCTTTGGTAAAAGTCAATTTAGGTTTTTTTTCCATACAATAAAAGTTAGTAGTTTGTTGTCCTCCCGGAGGTTATGGACCGAGCTTAAAAGGTTTCCTTCCAATGTACATGAAATTTCTTGTGTCGTGACACCCAAAAATTAGAGTCGGCATAAGCTTAAGCTGCGGGGAATAACCTAAAATCACATAACAAAACTGTTCCTGGGACCCGTGGGGGTGGGGTCCGGTTGTGATCCTGTTGGGCTCCTGTTGAAGTCATTTGCCGGTGTTAAATTCGTTTAATGTTGCGATTGCATGTTGGACGATTCTAAAGGTGAAAATCGCATTACCTCCGGCCGGAGTTAACAGGAAGGGGTTGATGGATAGGAGTGGAAAATTGCTGCTTCCCATTGTCGTTGTCCCGCGGGGTACGAACATATGAATGAAATGCGAGCAATTGGCCCCCGTGACGATAATGGTGGACGAGAGGACGGGAGGGTGAGAGGGTGACAGGAACTCATTGCAGAAAAAAGTTAAAAGTTAAATTTACTTTTATCTTAATTTCCATAAGGCTGAGCAACGTCGACGCTTGGCTGACATGAGTTAGGAAAACTTTTATTTATGTCACTTACGGAAAACGCGCAAATAAAAAATTTTCGTCAGAGTTTTGACGGTGAAAATTTCACATACCAACGATTGTAATTGGTAGTGAGCGCGTGTTACGAAGGATTTTTAATGTAATTAACTTGTTTATGGGGTAGGAAAGCGACATTACGAGGGTAGCGGAGGGACCTAAAAGTGTTCGCGCACACACTATGTGGATGGGCCGTACTCTTCGCGACCGTGGATAAGTTTTCAACTTTTTCAGGTGTGAAAAATGGCGTAGCAAATGCGTCTTCAAGTTTTGCTGCCTGGAATTTAAGTGAATTATGAAATTTTTGCTTATGCCAACATCATTTCACATAAATAAAACTCAAGAAATTTAATACCCACCACCCCCACATGATGCAAGGCATTCGCCCCCGCGCATCGGCGGTGATTAATTTTTGGTGAAGAACCTAAAAAGTATATTGAGATTGGATTCAGCTAAAAATCAGGTTAGCGGAATTGATTTTTTTAGAAATATTTCTACACCCCCATCAAAATGCTTTTACATTAATTTTAGGAATTCATTCTTCTAGCAGAGAGCATGGAAGCAAAGAGGTGTTAATGTTTTTATGTTGCACACTCAAATCTCAATATTTTCAAGCAAATAGAATTTTAATGGTTGACTTCATGCACTTAATCCTTTTTTGAGCTTCTTTTGTTTACTTTTTATGCTTCAAATTTACTTACCTTAGGATATTTTAAATAAATTTTGAAAATCAAATCAGAATTTGTCGTTCGACGTAAACATGACAAGCAACTCATTCAAATACATAAAAACATCTATGAAATTTAATTGATGACATTGATGAATGATAAGCCCGCAGATAATAAAAAAAAAACATTCCCTTGAGTAAGATATCAGTTAACCAACGATACTCTGCGTGCGAGACAAAAATACAGGACCCAGCATGAGTTCATCCCTGTTGTCCTTTCAACCCGTCCCTCATGGCAATTACAGTGTTTTGACGGGTGTCAATCTATCTCCGGTTCCTTTTTCATTTTATGTTTTACCGACTGTTTTTTAAGGGGGATGGAAAATATGTCAATTAATCATGTTTCATAATAATAATTGACAACGAAAATTAATAAACGATTCAAAGGTGGCAACTTCCCGTCAAGGACTTCGTTCAAATATTACATTTACATCATGCAAACAAAATGTGACGTGCTTGAATTATTATTAATTGTTTTTAATACAGTTTCACGACAAAGAAGCGCACGTGTTCAATGATTTAAGGATTCGTGACATTGTTAGTATGATTTATACATTTAAAAGTTTAATTTGAAACGGAAGTGAAATTGATTTAGAGAACAGTTGTTATCTCTGATTTCCAAGACTCTTCTATGGTAATATAGGAAAGGTAACAGTGAATAAACATTAACAAAATTACGTGTACCAAATGGGATCAGTGATCGGAGGACAACCTTCAAAACTTCCGCGTTCAAACTTCCAAAGTTGGTATACAATATACATCAAATGTGCGAATCCTTGATTCTCGAAAAGTCGCAACCCAGCCTGTGTTTACAGTTCGCATTGATAAAATCATTTATCCATCTTTGACTGGCGTTGCCTGTCCGCCCATGGGATATCATAAAGTATTAACGCAAAATCCATATAGGTGATAGTGCCGTTGGAAGGACATGGAAATCGATAAACATCAGCCTCCGGGACAGAGGATAACAAACACACAACATGTTTGTTCCCACTTTGAATGTTTATTTTCCTATTTGCAGGGTTGGGTTTGTGCATTCTGTCTTCACCATCGAATTATTAACTTTCCTCGGGTTTTTGTTTGAATTTCACTTTAGAGCAGCGAGCGTGATCCGGACATGATGCCACAAGAGACAATTAATTGATCGACAAACATTTGGTTTTTTTTCTTTGCTATGGAGACTCCACTTTGGTGTGGTCACCACCATACCACTGTCATCATCGGACCCACCATCTCCTGCTCCTGCTCCAGGGTAATCGTGTAACATGCTCAGTCATAAATTGTGAAGGAAAGAAAAACAGATTGGAAAACAAAAACCCCTACCGTAATGGAAGACAGTTTTAATTAAAAACAGCATAAAATATATTCTCAGCAAAGTAAATTGGATGGCATAAGTTTGGTGTGGTATGGTATTTTTAGAATCAACCGATCCTCAGCACTGTCGTATTGCAAACCCCGAACAAAACAATCTGGGACAGGACGTTGCGTGGGGATGTGTGGTTTTATTGAGAGTGATCCAAAAAAAAAAAAAAAAAAAAAAACAGTGCTATGGAATGAGTGACGTTCATAATTCAGTGAAGTGACTCGACTGTCGGTTGCGTGGCCGTGTTTGTTTGTTGCCACCTACATTTTATGGCCACGAACCTCTTCCAGATGTTAAGATCTGTTTATGTCTAATTAGTCGTAAGCGATGTACCAAGGAATGGTGTGTCTTGTTACAAGATGATGAAGACTGCGGTTGGGAAACGAATAAAGATGTGCCACTGTGGCTCGCATTGTGGTGAATGATATTAACTATGTCAAAATGTTTTCCGTATTGTTCAGATGGTCTCCATGAAGATAGAAAATGCAAAAGGAATGATAGAGAAATAGAAGAAATTAATTGGAATGCCATGAGAAATGTAACTGTTGGGCGTCAAGAAAGGATATGCAAAAGCAAAAGGATGATGTTAACATGGAACAGGTAATTTAACACGTAAATGGATGCATTGCTTTGATGTTTCTGGCTGGTATTAAGGGTGAACTTTTTGTTTATGGAACATGTGTCTGTCTTTTATTTTAAGATCATTTTTAAAAACAATTACCACCCAATTATTCATGTTTTCACTTTTCCAACGCAAATATACAAATAAAAAAATATTCATAATTTATGCAGTCAAAAAAAAAATTATGTTTGCGAATTCCTTTGTCGTGTTTGGTTATTAACAGAAATGAATAATAGCATTGAGAAAGGGTTATACGAATATCTCCAAATTTAGCACCAGGAAAATTGTTCCAAATTTAAAATGAGCTGTTCGTTTTAATAATTCGTGGCAAAGATCTGAACATCTTTCATCATAAAAAGAGCATCAGGGATTTGTTGAAGTATATAAAGTAGCCCAGAAGTGCAGTTTTCCCAACCGAGTTGCATGCAATCAAAATATAATCAATCAAATTCTCTAATTATGGCTTAACACCCTCACACTTTGATCGATAAATCACTGGATTTTAGCCGCAACCGTAATCCAGTTCTGGACCACATGTTCATTTAATCCTCCCGCCCATAATTTCTTGTATTCCAATTCTGTTGGCTGTCTCATAATCGTGTTCGATCGAACATATCGTCTCTTGTGTACAAACTTGGCATCGATTCTGTTTACTTTCATTAAATCCATTGCCGTTTATAGATCTCTCCTCTGATTGGTGTCCTTTCATCGATTCTCCTGTGATTCCCCGTTCGTCTCCTAATAATCGTGAATCAAATTATGGTATGCCATAAGGATTCTGTTTACTGAGAATAATCGAAAAAAATGTTATAGAAATGAAACATTAGAACTTTGGTTGCGCCATGATAAGCTGTCAGCATATTAACGAACAAAATTAATTCTTAACCCGTCGTCTATCCCTTTTCATTTCGTCCTGCTGTAGGCGTTTTGACCTGATTGAATCTGATGAATCAGAAAAAATAAATAAATTTGTGACTCGGCGAAAAAGCCACACAAAAAAAAACAACAACATTGAATGAAGAAGTAAAACCAACAACAACAACTGAATCAGTGAAGAAATTTTGAAGATTAGCCGCCATTCTATTTATCCAGCTTCCGGACAATTTGCTCCTCGCCACGGCACTTTAGGAGCCAATGGACCAATCTTGTTTCGGGAATATAAACAACGATATTTTGTTTTTTGTTGTTGTTATGTGATTTATTGTTGAAAGGCCACGGAATATGATTTTTCAAATTGAGCATGCATGCGTGCAGTGGCTCATCTATTAATCATGTCAATCAGAGATGACAAGGGAGTCTTAATTAGGGCTTTTATTAGAACCAATGAAATTAGGTATAGAAAAGAATGCGAGAGCACTCAAAATTTAGATTTAGGATTTGTTGAATGGAGTTTTGAAAAGAATAATTTTATAATTTTGAGATTGAATGAAGATAATAATAGGGATAAAGCAGCCGTAAACGAATTTAAACCAATTATCATTTCATAAAAGATTTCAATCAAAATTACATTGAGATAATTTTAAATTTGTTTTCAGTTGGTTTTTTTCGTTGAGAATAAAAAAACTTGGATTTTAAAAATCTTATCACATCATAAAAAACAAACCTTGCCTTTTAAACTTAAAAAAAGAAGAACAATATCATTTTTATATCCTAGAAAGTAAACAGAACGCCTTCAAGTAACACGAAACCGACACAATAAATTTTCTCCATCAAAAGTTGTAAAAATTAATTGGCATTTTTTACCTCATTCCGAAATACCACAAAAACATAAATTACTTAGAAGAAGGAAGATAACATGGAGCTAATTAAGTGAAGGCCGACAGTTAATTCTATTTCGTTTTTATTTTCACTCACTTTTTTCTCCCTCCCCTCAAAGGAAGTAAAAGTTCTGTTCGCCATATTTTTGAGTGAGGTATTTGTGTTCGTTCATCCTCTCTGAATTCCTTGATTCCTTATCAACATTAAAGATTCATTCAAATGCTTAAAGTCAGCAAAGAATTTTCGTACAAGAAAGTTAACCGACATGAACAACACCATGACTAATTAAGGACACTCTGTATTTTAGTTCGGTCTAGAAAGATGAAAAGAAAATTAGCAGCCGGCCCTTATCTGTTAAATTCAGGACTCCAAAAAGAACCAGGAAGCGGGGAAAGGAGACAGTCAAAGTTTGCCCATGGGGTACAAATAAGGTTACCACTGTAAAGTAAACATCATTGTGGGGAGAAATGTAATCAACCTTAAGACAGTTAAAGATGGATAAAAAACAGGAAGGCCAATAATCCGGAAATTTTTAAAAGTCCTTCCAGGAATTCAAGATCCTTGTGTCGCACTGTCTTCAATTCAACGTCCTGCAGTAAATCTTCTTCAACGAAATAAGGAAAAATTTTGTTCTCTTGGCATTAATTATCTGGCAATTGCTCCCCAAAGAGAACACATCTTGAATTCATTTCAATTAACAATTAGAGTTAAAGGTCCCCAGGATATTAAGAGAACAATTGTCATGCAATGTCCTTATTCAGCTGACATGGTGATTTTCTATTTCTGTTCAGCCTGCATTTTTCCAACTGCGAATAATAATTATAATTAATCAGATCAAAAAAGGGAAAAGTTGTTGAATGTCCAACAAAGGACGACGGATCCAGAAAAGGCGGCTATTTTAGGAGACATATCCTGCTTTCATTCTAAAGAGTCTTGTATCACAGTTAAATTTTAGTCGGGCGAGTGTTTGTCCTTTTGTCATTTTCATGTTATAACATCACTTTTACCATTATTCCTTGACTAATGTTCGAGTTTTGTTACTGCACACAGGATCCTTTTGTTGTGAACAAATGAAATTTACGATACCGTGAAATTTTCGTTACAAAATATCCATGAATGTGGCCACGGCACGTTGTCCTTGCTGGTGCCGAGATAAAAGGTGAACAGGGGAATAGCACGTGACTTGGATGATTTGAATTTAATAATTCGTCCTGTACATTTTGTAGGAGGACCAGAAGACAGGAGGGAATCACTGGAAATGAAAATACAATAGCTGCGGTGACTTTCATGTGATTAATGATGATGCAGAGAAATGTTGTCATAATTTTCATGTGAAAATGGAAAGCATTTGGTTCATGTCAAGATTTACAGATCTAATTCCAAAATAAACATTTTTTGTGATTAATATAAAATAAAAAAAAATCTGTTCTTAATCTCTCTGCACCCGCATTGGTCGATGCATCTAAAACAAAGGAGTGCACTTTGAAGATAAAACTAGTCGGAATGCACTAATTTTATTGTCATTCAATTGCTGACTTAATTTCATTAAGAATAAATTGAATTGCTTTATCTAAAAACCCCCATTGTTAAATTTAGCCTTTTATTGAAGTTGGAAAACTCCTGACCAGTCCTAAACGTAAATTGATTGCAGTACCACTGATGTCCTTTTTTCACATCTCTTTGTCCATTCTAATTGCTAATCAACGATTCAATCAGAGGACATTGGAGCCCTCATCTCGAATTTTCGAAATTCTAGTGACCACATGTGTCCGATCAGATCTAGATCTATGCTCTTAATTTAATTGGTCCCGAACAAATTGAAGATTAAGCTAGATAGTTTTATTTTTTTTTGTTCATCGTACTCACTACCACGTGCATAAGGGAAAGAACATTCACACTCAGTTGCAATTTGAGGACATACTTGGATGCTTCTCAGATTATTATACGCATTTTTTTTTTTTTGCTTTTCAACTTCCTGAAAATCTCATGGGATTAATTTAATGTCAATTCTGCAGATGACTAAACGTTAATGGGTCTATCTGCTCATACGGAACTCTGTGTTGAGCATGTTCCTCATAAAAAGGATGCCGAATTCAAAAAAAAACCCAAGAATAAAGTAGAAACCGTAAAAGAATATTTTCAATGTGCCTCAACAACTGCCACGACGAGAATATTCCTGACAAATGTGAGAAAATTTTCGTTCAACAACTGGCTCCCCAGGGAGCCAAGAAATTGCTTCCTTGTGAATTTTGTTGGGGAGCTTAAGAAATTGCTGCGGTTTTAACTTATATCCGGTGAGGGTTGGAGGGGATGAGGGGCCAAGTGAGAAAATGGTATTCAGTTAAGGGGATGCAGAAACTTGCAGGAAACTTTTATTTGAAAGATGTGAGAAATTTGTTAACAGAGCAATTTATTTATTGGGTCAAATTTGCGCCATGGTTGTCGGAGAGATTTGCAATATTTTACTAGTAAGTAGATTCATTCATTGCAACTCCCGTCCTATACGTCTCTTTTGTTTTTTTGGATGAAAATTTTGTTGTATTCATGTCCCTGAAGTGCAAGATGATGGCATGATACAAATATCCCTAACTGTAA